>CM054381.1:89195658-90395658 GCA_028858755.1 Ara ararauna | reverse complement strand
ATCTAGTTTCAACCCCTGCCATGGGCAGGGACACCTTCTGCTAGAGCAGCTTGCTCCAAGCCTCTGTGTCCAACCTGGCCTTGAACACTGCCAGGGATGGGGCAGCCACAGCTTCTCTGGGCACCCTGTGCCAGTGTTTTAAGTTCTTCTTTTAGATGCTTCTTGGGCTCTGAACCTCGTAGCCCTGCAGCTAAAGCAGCACTGCAGAGTGTGCTGAATACAGGAGCTACTGCTCCAAATACCAATGTGGGAACACCTGATCCCTGAGCAGAAAATGACATGATCCCTGCTCCACAGCAGTGTGAGAGAGCCACTGGACTCAGCCACATCTCCAAGAGGCTGCAAGGAGCTGTTCATGTAAGAGGCGTAACGAATGATGCTGAGCAAGTTACACATTTGCCAGTCTGATGATGAAACAACAGCAGGGAAATAACAACAGGAATCATTCTCCCTGGTACCAGTGAGCAATCCACAATTTGGCCTATTGTGGTTCAGCGCTCTCAGTATTACAATCAAATCATTCAGTGGCGTTGTTAGTTTCCTACCCTGCTGTCAATCACACACAGTGCTGCAGCTCAGAGCTTACTGCTGATGAAGGAGAAAAACAAATAGCTGAGTAACTGCCTGAAGGGCCTTCAGAACGACTGAACAATTCATGGGAGTATTTAAGCTGTTTATTCACAGGAGCTAAAAGCTAGTAAAATTATGGCAAAGGAGCCATTCCAGCACGGAGATACAGAAATAATTCAGTATCAAAGAAAAGAATAACCTACATGCCATGAGCCCTGTAATTACCCATCGACACTCTCTCAAGCAGACATGCACTGTGTAAATGGCTCTGTGTATACTTACAAACTCTAAAATTATTTTTAGAGCTTATTTAGCTCTCCCTTGTATTAAAGCAGTAATATGCCTGTTTGGTGCACAAATGTAAAACAAATTCCACAGATCTATTGACTTGGCTTGTAACCACTGCTAGATGTTCTTGAGAAATTAAAAATGAGCAAATAAAAGTAAGCATCAAAGAAGAGAACTGCTGGCAAAGACTGTGCTTGCATGTGCAGCTGCACTTGCAGGGGCAGTGTAAGGAAGCCCTCAGTGCTGCTGGGTTTGACAGGACCTTCATCTTCACCATCACACCCACAGCACTCCTCAGTTCTTACGAGAACAACAAACCCATGGGGTACCAGGGCAGTGCCAGAGGAACACATCAATATGTTGTAAGTCAGGTAAACTCTTGCACCAGTAAGGAAACCCCTTTCCTACAGGCTGGCAGGACTGCACTGATTCCGTACTGTACCAAACAGGAATCAGCATTGCCCCAGCCATGATCCCGGAGCGGCTCCCACTGCATACAAATGGAATTCATTCAGAGTTGAGTCTCCCCCTGCCAAGGAGTAATTCTCCCTGAAACGGACTTGCAGTTGGCACTGTGGGCCATTCCTTTGGTTTTAAATACACAAACAAGCCTTTTCATTACTGTCTCCATCCCTCACAAGGGTTTCCTACTACACAAAGAACTCCATTTGACTTGGGTAAATCCATGCAATGACATAAAACATACATTATAGCTGACAAGAAACTCACAAACAAATAAAAACCCAAGACTCGATTCTGACCTTATTTACATTACTGGGAGTAGCTGCTCAAGTCAGTAGACCAAGTCAGGAACAAACCAAGTATTTGGGAACACTCCGCAGATAGCACATACCTCAGGGAAATAGTCCTGTGGAAACTTCTCTTTTTCCAGCATGGGCGTGCTTTCTAAAGTGTCCGAGTAGATTTCTTTCCCAGTAACCTTTTTATACTTCTTAGCTAGGAAGAGACAAAAACCAAAATTAACAGACTTATCTTTAGCATCATGCTCAACTTACAGTGCTCCTTGTCAAAGCAGTGGCATCTGCAAGAGGTGGTAGGGCCCCTGACAAAATACACGAGCACTGAGCTGCTGTGGAGTTAAAAAGAGAGCCCACTAAGCACGTACAAACTGGTGTCTCTGCTTCAGACCTCTTGAGGTGAGACAGACACAGGTACTGATATTTTACTACCCAGAGCACTGCACAGTGCTGCAGCTCTAATTACAAGCCGGGTCTCTGCACATCTTGCACTCAAACTTTTTGTCATGGTTCTTCCAGGAGATGCCTGTTTGCATTCTCAGCCAGCATCCAGTAATCCATGCTGGGTAATTGGCAAGGAAATTAATTAATGCAAAACACATTCAGGTACAGAATGTTACTTCTGAGAGGTGATTGTCTGTATGTTTTATCCAGCAACTCCTGTTTTCAGGTTTTAAGTCCACCTACCTGAACACCAACTGATGCACATATGTAACACATTATTAGTCACATCTTTTACCCATCTAACACGTACTTATTGATTTAGGTTATCTCACTTTCTGCCTTTTCCTTTAAATCATCAGTATTGACAATCATAGTTCACTTTTTGTTTGGCCATGCTTGAGTTGTCTGCTGAGCAGGCTGTGGCCTCTAGTGTGGTTCTCACTCTAGAACTGACTCTGTAATGCTGGTGGGGCTCCTAATGAAGGATGAGTTCACCACAAGCTGAGCAGCCTATTCCTCTTGATTATCTCTGAAAACAGAGGTGATATCCTACAGTCACCAACTGAATCATTAAATACTGCAATGCCCTGAGACAAAACAAGAAACATGAGAAAAGTTCTTATATAGCACTCCAGGGAAACCTTAGAGCAGCTCCAGTGCCTAAAGGGGCTGCAGGAAACCTGGAGAGGGGCTTTGGACAAGGGCCTGCAGGGACAGGACAGGGGAATGGCTTTAACCTGCCAGAGGGGAGACTGAGAGGAGCTCTGAGGCAGAAGCTCTTCCCTGGGAGGGTGCTGAGGCGCTGGCACAGGGTGCCCAGAGAAGCTCTGGCTGCCCCATCCCTGGCAGTGTTCAAGGCCAGGTTGGACACAGGGGCTTGGAGCAAGCAGCTCTAGTGGAAGGTGTCCCTGCCCGTGGCAGGGGTTGGAGCTGTATGAGCTTTAAGGCCCCTTCCAATATAAACCAGTCTGGGATTCTGTGGTTATATGAACAGACTGAATGCTTTCCCTCAGGGACAAAAGAGTAGCAGAGAATCCGCTGATCCGCTGGGGCAAACCCAAGTAGTTTACTGAGTGGTCTAGAACAGTAAAAATAGAAGTTTCCCACTGTTACATCCTAAACCAGAAATAGAGACACCAATGGAATTCAGGAACAGCCAGGGAAAACCAGATTAAAAGAGGACGTTAATTTTCTACTTAACATATTTTACTGGGCAACTTCCTGCCCAGGATCCTCTCACCGAGCAAGATCCTGAAAAAGCCTGGCTATTCATAATGATGTAAATACCTACAACTCCAGCTGAACTCAGACACGAACAGAGCCTCAGAGGAGACGATTGTTAAGCTCCGAAATCCTCAGGTGCCACTGCCTCCTGGCTCCCACCAGAGGATGTCGTCTGGGTCTCTGCTGCATTCAGGAGCAGGCACTGCACCAGACAGAGCATGGTGTGATGCAGCACAGACCTCTTGTGACACACCAGCCTGGTCAACCTGGTCAATCACAGCCAGTACCAGAAACCTCCAGGTTTCAACTGGGTGATTAAAAACAAAGCATCAGATAAACAGAGAGATCAGACAAGAGGCATCCTTCTTCTCCTGATTTCCTTCTGGAATGTGTTTACACACGCAGCTCAGCCAAGTCTCAATGATTTGTGTAGTCACTTGAAAACCCTTAGAGTAAAATAAGGTCTTATTTTTGAATGGCCTTCACTGATACTAGGCCTCTGCACCAGTTCTCCTGATCAGATTATTTCAAACCAAGAAGGCAATAATATCTCGCTCTGGGGATATGGAGAAGATGAGCTGGACTCAGTCCATTCAAATCCCATATTGGCTGCTCGGTGACCCTGTAGCCATCCACCTCCTCCAGACTATCCATTCCTGGCTATCAGCACATGCCAACATGTGCATTAAAGCTGGAACACGTGCTGTGTTTGTCAAAGAGACTTAGTAGTAAAGCCTACCACTTTCCAAAGTCTTTAATGGACACATCACAGACAGGAGCATGGACTCTTCAGCTTTAACAACTGATCAATCTACGCAGCTCATGAATAAGAGGTTCTGCTTCTTGATCCACTTTGTATTCGGTCTCTCCTGATCAGGGCAATGTATGGGCATGTCTACAGGCAAGAACCTGACTTAATTTACCTAACTCTTCTGACACAGGAATTTGGCAGCTATCTTACAGCTACCATTAAGCTGGAACAACCCAAACAGATCAAGTTTGACTAGGAATGCATAAGAGAAAAACTCCAGAACAATTACTATCACCAAGAGCCCTGAACTGTCTGGTGCTACTGGATATCTGGTGGAAATACCAAGCAATAGAAAACCTTGCCATTTGGGGTCATCTAGCTAAAGTATTTTACACAATCTGAGGAAGCATTTACTGTAATGCAGCTGGATATCTTTGGGGGGGAGCGGGGAAGATTAAACAAATACCCTTACAAACTAATGTGGCATCATTCTCAGTAGATCATGGATGGATGTGCCTCTTTCAAGAAGTTTAACAGCGTCATCAAAACGATCCCAATGTCATTCAGGATACAGAACACATGTGGCAGAACTGGAAGGACCGAGGATGCCTGCTATGAGAACCTAAGTAAAAGGTAGCAATTGGCAGGGAGAAGGCCCTTCACCATCACCCTGTGTTAACATCACTAACTAGAACCCAGTGATTCATTTACATGCCATGTCTTCTCCAAATAAAGATACCTGTGCACTAGGGAAAATGAGATTCTTTCTGCCAATCAAAGCAGTGGATGAAACCTGGGCTAATGCCTGGGCCACCAAACCCTGCTGCTGGATGATGGTCCTTTAGAACATGCGGCTTCTCAAGACATTAACTGTGAAAAGAGTCCAACACCACCTGCACTGTAGCAAATAATATGTGAGGCTGTAGGAGAAAATTGTTCTCATTTTAAAACTCAAATAAGTTTTCTGAGAACTGAAAAATAATCTTTTTTTTTTTTTTCTCCCCTAAGACTGTGTTAGTCACATCCAACTCCACAGTGAAAAGACACAGTGATGCTCCGGGAACATTGAATTGTGGATAAACACCCATTCTTCGCATGCTTTTGAGTAGAACCAGAATTTCATAATGATTTTTGTGCAGACAACGTTTGTAACTGTTTGGATTTTTCCTCTGATTCAAGAGCTTACTACACTGCGAAAATGTCAATAGCCATGAGAAAAGAGGCAAGTTTTACACTTCCCCTGAAAGATGGGAGCCTTCAAGCTCATATTTTACAAACACTACTCGGGGAGACTGATTCTGCTCTGTGCTAAGAGGCAGCGGGTGACTTACAACATGATCCACCGCTTCCTTGTGTTTTATCAAGAGTTTGCTCTTTTCAAGCCATGACTTGGCCAAACACCTCTTGGTGGGCAGCTCACACCCTGTCTGGCCTTGCTCAGCCTTTGCCAAGCAAAAGAAATCACTGAAAATTTAAAGCATGTATTTTCTGAAGCAAGTATGTGTTTATTTCTTTATATTGATTCCAGTATTGACAATATTATAATATCAATTATTTTTCCCTACACTTTTTCCTTTCATTTCCTCACTTTTTCCTTATGTTCTCTTTTAAAAGCTATGGAGAAGTGAATAAGGTGTGCATCAACAGTTAACAAACCCAGAAAGCTCCTCTTTTCCTAAACCACTTGTCACTTCCCTCTCTCAGATGTCACTAGAGCAGACCCCCCTGTGACTGGCCAGAGGGAACTTTAGGCGGGCTCAGGAATTGGATGTGCAGATGCAGTTCTCATGTCACTGACACTCAAAGCCTTCACATGGCACAATGAATAAACTACTGACAGTGGAGCAGCAGGCTGGTCAGTCCAGAGGCAGCACCTCGGACCCACAGCTTTACCTGCAATGCCAGTTGCCTCCAGTATTTCCACCCTGCACCCAGTTCAGCTGATAATTCTGTCATCCCTTAGCGCCTGCAAAATTGCACTGGTGTGGGAGAAAGACTGGCTTTCTCCTACACCTCATATTAGAAGTCCCTGCATCACCACTGAGTTTTCCATTATGATCTCTCAGAAATAAAATCTACTCCAAACTGTCTAAAATACAGCTAGAAGTTGCCTTCTGCACTGAAACCAGTGGTGACAGGAGGAGTTATGCTGGCTGAATCTTGAATTGCTATATACATAGAACTACTGTTCAAACATCTCGGGGAAGGAAGACCCTGTACCCTCAATTACACAGGCAGAGAGAATCTGTCTCTGCTGAGAACAAAACTAATGAATCTCTGTAATTAAGACAATCAGTTCACTCCATAGTTACCACCATTTCAGCAGTGTCTCAAATTAATGGGATGCTGGATATAGTATTAATGTGATTCAGATCAGTAAGCTAAATGAAGCTCAGAGGGGTTTTGTATTTAATATAAAGACAGTTCGCCACTGAAATAACATAAATTTTATATAATCTTTTCTACATACACCCAAGGAAGTATTCAATAATTTTTTATGAGATTTTCAATATTTAATGCCCATAGCCTAGCATTCCTTTCAAACTTTGGACATTTAGCAAGATCTCCAACCTGCCTGATCAATGTGGGTTAAAAACAATGACACCCTCCTACTGACCTGCACTGCTCTGAAGTAATTTAAGCCATAAATCTACCTCAGCTGCTTTGCAAAATGACCATCACAGCTGGACATTTAAGGTCTTGGTCCTATATCTGATCTACAGGGAAGAACCTTGTGGCCATTAAGAGTTCTTCTGATATCATCAGGGATCTCTATGGATCCAAAGGTCCATCTGCCTGGGAATGATTAATGCACCAGTGTTCAACCTGTGGCCAGTTCATTGACTTCTCCTATGAGTGCTATAAAAGGTAAGAAAAGTCCTGTCTGTCGTCAGGAGACTTGTATGCATCAGACAGGAGCCCGCATGTCCTGGAAACCACTGCTAGGCACTAACATCAGAAAGGCTGCCTTCATGTATAAACAGCAATGACCAACATGCAGTTCCTTTGCTTACCTTTAAAATCAAACTGGTAGATGTTTTTCAAAGATTCATGAAGAAAGTAAAAACTTCCTAGAGCCTGTAAAAACAATGAGAAATTACAAAATGTTGACTCTGGCCAAGTAAACCCCAAAAAGCATCGCACTTTCCAAGTGAAACCCAACCACGCAACCAACCAAACCAGCAGAAATTAAAGACTAATAAATAGTTCACATTTTCTAAGATCTATACAAATACTCATTTCCTTTGCTGCTTCTCTGAAGCTTCATAAGCCACTGTAAAGAACATCCCTGGCAGCTGACTGAACACAGTAAGGGCAGGATTCCCGGGTGGACTGGTAGAAATGCCAGTGGGTGGATGCTATCCATAATACAAACAATCCCATCCCAAACACCCAACGCATCCCCACAATTCCTGTATAAAAGAAGCCTAACAATTTCCAGTTCACTTTCAGAGCAAAACGAATGCTTTTGGAAACTGCAGGACAGAAACAAGAGACTGGTGAGAGATTCAAGAACGTCTGAGAGCCAGGCACAGATTTTCCATCCTACTATGCTGTGCAGTGTCAGTGCCTTTGCCAGGTGCAGGGCAGGAACACATCAAACCTAGCAGGAGAGTTGGGAATATTTGTGCCACTTGTACAGCTTTCTATGCTGGTAACTGTTGGATATAATTATGATGCTCAGCAGTACAGAGCAGCGGCTGCTCCTGGCATCAGTGTGAAGACACAGAGGTGGGTGTCTTCTCAGGGTTCACTGACCGAAAGAGAACAAATATACAGGTGCCTTGCATGTTTGGTATGCAAGTAGCAGAGGGGCTGAGATGTTTGAATACATGGTAAGTTTCTTGACACTGGCAGAACTGGTGTGTCTCTAAGCATCAGCATGAGCAGAGTTCAGTGCCAGCAACAATACATGAAACATCTGAGTTACTATTGAAAACAAATTACTGCATGCTCCTACTTGGGATTTAGACAAGATGTACAACTCCTTCTGCTCGTCTCGTCCTCAGCAACTATTCTCTTTAGTTTTTTGTAAAACAGTGACCTAATCCAGCTATGGAATTCTGTTACAGTTTTAAAGGTTAGTCCATGACTGAGTAACGCACCTCAGCATAGCAGTAATCTCTACTGCCTTCAGAAATAAACTCTCATCTCAGCAAATGCATTTTAAAAGCATACCAAAGTCAACCCATATTCAGCAGAATATTAGTACTTCTCCCTTACAAATACTTAAGTACTTTCCTGATTTCTGAAGGTTTCTGAGATCATAACCCTCAACAATCCATTATTCAAAGCCAGGTTGGACAGGGCTTGGAGCAAGCTGCTCCAGTGGAAGGTGTCCCTGCCTGTGGCAGGGGCTTGGAACTGGATGAGTTTAAGGTCCCTTCCAGTCCAAACCATTCTAGGGTTCGGTGATTATTAGAGCAAGCACCTTCGTCTGGGATGTTACCTAAGCATACCCCTTAGCTGCACAAGCACTTGGGTCCAAATGGGGACACGAGCTGAAACACCATCCATTCTGAGATTGATCAGGATGTGCTGGCTGGCTGGGGAGAACAGCAGTCGGCCCACCATTGATTTTAGGACCCCACGAGATAGAGGAAATAACTCCAAATAACTGTGCATCCTGCATTTTCTGTGTACCCACTGTCAAGACTGCTGGCATTGCGTTCACAGAGGGCCTGAGGGAACTCAGCTGTGACGGGACCATGGTGCAGACACACATATCACAGCAGTGTGACAATAATGCTCATCACAATCAGTGTCTTACACTGGTAGAATAAAGAACTGAAGACCTGAAGTGTAAGAGACCATCCAGCCCCAAGGTGGGTCTCAAACACTCAGGTGAAATGCCGGTGCAGCCCCTGCAGAGGCTGCTGAGGGAAGGCTGCAGGCTCACCCGGGCAGGAAGTGCCAGGCTCCCCTCACTGGGTCCAGCACCACCACCCAGGCGGCAGTCAGTGCATCCCAGACTTGCATGTTTTAGCCAGATGTGTTGAGACACACACAAAGGCAGCTTGAAAAGACAACCCCATCATCACCGGAAGGACTGTTCCTCCGCCCGAACATTTTCCAGGGTTTGCAAGTTACAAATTCCGACCATGCCTGATACACAGCTGTCCAACTGCCTGGGCAGAAGAAGCTGTCACAACCCTCAGCACAGCCTGGCTGAGCTCTAAATTGTCCTGAAGCTTACAAGATTCCCTCAACAGGGACAATCCTCAGCCTTCCTGCTCCTTCACATCCTCCCAGCACTGAGCCCTGCTCCTTCTCCAGTAACACTCCATGGACCTGGGCGGTTCCGGCCAGGACACCCCCATCCCAGCTCCACTTGTGTCCTGGCAGGCTTGTCAGGATCTCACCTATATGTGCCATGAGCTTGCTCCTTACTTCTATTTCACAGTCATATAATATCCTCCAGGTAGCGAGAGGGAAATTACATATGAGAAGAGAGTAAAGAAAGTCAAGTGAGAAATGAAAACGCATTGTAACAGACTTTATATTGGAATATAAAAACATAAATTTTAAATGAGAGCTTGATGAGCCTTTAAATACATCTGATACACTCAAGAGGTTGAGGGGAAAAAAGGCAGCCTGCCACTAGAGAAACCCTTATTGAGAAGTACAGAAGCAGCAACACACTAAACAAAAAGGATGATTTAGTTTCATTTTGTCTTTCACTCCTCTCAGGCAGACCCGTGTGTTGGTTCAGTGGCTGCTGCATTATTTATGAGATGCTGCACATCCAGAGATTAGACACCGCTCATTTGTCAAAGCGCAACCATGAGGTCCTGCCCATCTCCCTGACAAACTGGTGCCTCCACCAGCAAACACTGTCACACATGGAACTGATGAGCATGCTGTCTGACCCCAAGCCAGCTTCCTTCGCATCTGCGAGTTTCTTCTTCGTGACATGGAGGAGGCAAGTAGGAAAATGCAGGAGACACTCCTGTGGAGGACTCGAGGTTAACATCCCAGCAGGACACAGGCAGGACAAATAAATCCTGACACAAGACAAAACCATTGCCACCTGCTATTTAACTCCAAACTGAAGAAACTGGCACAAGCAACAAAACAGCTGCTTGCCTTGAGAGAAACTTTCCCTATGCCCTGGCTTTCTTTAAAGAGATTTAAAACCCAGATTATTCTTAAGTAGCAATATGGGTACAAAGACTCTTCTGGTAGAGAAAAGTACACTTTGCCTCTCAAGGAGCTAAAACTAGGTAAGTCTTACAGTAACATGCAAGCTACAGGTAAAATTCAATGGTTGTACTTGAAAATAACTTTCCTAAACTCACTTACGAAGCCCCCAGTTAAAACCAAGAAAGAAAAATACACACTATCACAACTTTACAGTTAGTGGCCAGGCAGCAAGTCCTATGCTAGAAGTGCCTGTTCCTGTGGGCGCACACAGGCACTGCTCCATGCATCAAGGGAAAACACAGATGGAAGGAAGTTCTTTTCAGAATTCTCCTTGATAAAACAAGTTACAGTGAGGCTGATCACAACCAGGGGCCTGGGATGGGCTTAGAACATGGGTTTGGCTGTGGGACCTTCACGTGGACTGGTGAAGGTGGAGACAGTGACTGGGTTCATAAGAACTGCTTGACCAGGCATCTCATCATATGGATCTGTAGCACAGAATTTCACCTACTGCACAAGTACCCTGTATTCCCAGCATCCAGGCATTTTACGTGCCCACAGGTTTTATTCTACTGAAATCAATGTGATTAATCATGAAGAAAAGCAAATCTGAGTGGAAAGACACCACACCTTAGCTCTTACGTGCTTATTTATTTAGAGAGCTGACGTCAGATAAAAGCTGACAACATATGTATTACATCAAATGCAAATGATCAGAATTTGATATATATATCTATATTGCAAAAAAAGTATGAACAGCTGGATAAGTTCTCAGTTATAAAATCTAGTTAAATATCATTAATCTGCTTTATCAGAAGCTATTATTAACTTAATAGAGAGCATTAAAGTTATATTCTCTAGATTTGAATAATTCTCCCCTCTCCTATGCTTTCTGAATTCTTCTAAGTCAGTCCATCTCTTCCTTCAATGCACAGGGCCCAATCTGACATCTATAGAGGTAACACTGTTATATAGTACTCATAGAATCACAGAATGGTCTGGGTTGGAGGGGACCTTAAAGCTCCAAGCCCCATCCAACCTGGCTTAGTATTACAATAATGGCAATGACAATAACACCACCACCACCAATAATAATAATAATAAAATCATTAATAATAATAATAATAATAATAATAATAATAATAATAATAATAATGTATTACCCTAAGAGCTCAACATAAGAATACAGCTTTATTTCAGCTCCTTCCATGGACTTCAAAAGAATTAAAAATGAGTCTTGGCAAGCACCTGGAAAACACCATCCCCAGTGCCTCAAGTCCGAGAGCTGTAAAAGCAGATAGAAAAAGGACCTGGAACAGGCAATCCCGGGCTATGCCAGCAACATGGGGCCTGTTCACCAAATGTTACAGCTCCCAGTGCCTAAAGGAGCTGACAAGAAAGCTGAAAAGAGGCTTTGGACAAGGGCCTGCAGGGACAGGACAAGGGGAATGGCTTTAACCTGCCAGAGGGGAGACTGAGAGGAGCTCTGAGGCAGAAGCTCTTCCCTGGGAGGGTGCTGAGGCGCTGGCACAGGGTGCCCAGAGAAGCTGTGGCTGCCCCATCCCTGGCAGTGCTCAAGACCAGGTTGGACACAGGGGCTTGGAGCAAGCTGCTCTAGTGGAAGGTGTCCCTGCCCATGGCAGGGGTTGGAGCTGGAGAAGCTTTAAGGTCCCTTCCAACACAAACCAGACTGATATTCTGTTGTTCTAAACCAAGAAGAATCAAGATGCTCTAGAACTTCTATTTAGTTGCCATGATTCCATTAAAAATAGCGCTGCCACTTGTGCTCAAACTACAAGTTTATTTCCGAGCATCCTGATTTGCTCACTGCTTGACTTCTTACACTTCAAATGTTATTTTTAAGAACCAATTTTGAAGAATTATGGAGCAAAAGCCTGTTTGATCGGCGGCATTTGTAGCACTGAACATCAACTAACTGTCCACAAAGAATCTCTGATAGTGGTTAAATAGCACTGCAGGGTTTCAGGAACTGATATTACTAACATTAAGATAGGCTGTGACTGGGCATTTTTAAACACCCCATTGAAAAGCAGCAGAGCTATAATGGAATGGAAATTAAGGTTATCACGATCTTCTACATTGTTACAGACTTAATCGGTGTATGTACATAAATGTTAACTTGTAACAGTGGTGAGTGCAGTTACAACTCACTGCCTACCGCAGAGAACTGTAAGAAACAAGCTTTCTTTCAGAGCCCAATGCTTTGGCCCTTTTGTGGCAGAGCTTATGTTAATTCACCTTATTTCTCATGAAATGAGAGTTAAACAATAAAGTTAAATGACGGTGATTCAAAGTCTAGAACTTTGCTTTATTTTCTTATTCATAATTTTAAGATTCTTTGAAAACAGAAGCAGTGGCACATACTGCAGTAGTACACACAGTGTCCAAGTAACACAATGCAGAAACCCAGCGCAAATTGGAAACCACGCCAAACAGTTCAACTTTCAAAAATTTCAAATGTAAAGAAACTACCGTATGTTCCACTTTAAGGGTTGCTGAGATTGATTAATTCTGCTGTCCGCACAAATTCTATGCCATCTGTAAGCATGAGCTTTCACCAAAATGAAACCTGAGAGATCACATTATGTACGTATCATACTTCACTTTCTTGACTTCTGCTACATCTACGCCAGTGACTGCAGGCCAGGGAATCAGCAAATCTGCCACTACTGAACCTCATTTCTGAGGCTGACGCTCAGACACAGAGTGACCAGCTCATGCAGACAGGAATTGCGGTGGTACTGCACCAGCACTGAACAGGAGATGGGGTGCACTCTGCTGTGCACGTCACGGCTGAGCAGTGGAAGCAACAGGAGCAGCCACAGCTGCCTCTGCTTTGTATTTCAAGTAATCTGCGAACGCAGACTACTCAAGGAAACTGAATTTCAGCAGATCCACCACAGAATGATAGATAAATAGCCACAGTTAGGCTCAGATCAGGAAGTTCTTCACTTGTTACTCCAACCTGCCAGCCCTTGGGTCTGTGACTGCCCCAAAATAACCCTGAGCTCAGCAGTACCAGAAGCTTCTAAAAGTTGAGGGAGGTCAGCACAGCCTGCATAGGGGCCACACGTGCATTTCTCCAGATGGACCAGCCGCATGGCATCAACCCTCCTACAAAAGCCGGGAGCTGACTGAAAAGGAAGGACTTCACTGTAGCTCAAGCCACTGGGTAGCTCCCACAAGCACATACATGATTGACAGTCATAGCCCTGGCCGTGAGGAAATACCACACAGTCACTGCTGATGCTTCTACTTAAATGTATCCAAATTTTGCTTCAGAGAACAGTTTAAGCATTGTAAATACGCATGAATATATATTTATATAACTATACGTGTATCTGTACAACCTAACGAAAATAGCAGAAAGCATCACAGTGAAAAGCCAGATAGGGCAGACATGAACAACAGATATCATTGGCTTAGCCAAATAGCTTAGAAATGGGCAAGAATGCTAAAACTGATGGAGGTTATTCTTCTGCCTTCCCTGAACACTGTAACTAAATAGCTTTGCTTTAAGACTCCTAAAGTCAAATAGAATCATAGAATAGTCAGGGTTGGAAAGGACCTTAAGATCATCCAGTTCCAACCCCCCTGCCATGGGCAGGGACACCTCACACTAAACCATGCCACCCAAGGCTATGTCCAACCCGGCCTTGAACACTGCCAGCGATGGAGCATTCACAACTTCCCTGGGCAACCCATTCCAGTGCCTCACCATCCTCACAGTAAAGACTTTCCTCCTCATATCCAAACTAAACTTCCCCTGTTTAAGTTTGAACCCATCAACCCTTGTCTTCTCACTACAGTCCCTCATGAAGAGTCCCTCCCCAGAATCCCTATAGGCCCCCTTCAGATACTGGAAGGCTGCTACGAGGTCTCCACGCAGCCTTCTCTTCTCCAGGCTGAACAGCCCCAACTTTCACAGCCTATCTTCATATGGGAGGTGCTCCAGCCCCCTGATCACCTTCGTGGCCGTCCTCTGGACTTGTTCCAACAGTTCCATGTCCTTTTTATGTTGAGGACACCAGAACTGCACACAATACTCCAAGTGAGGTCTCATGAGAGCAGAGCAGAGGGGCAGGATCACCTCCCTCAACCTGCTGGTCACGCTCCTTTTGATGCAGCCCAGGATACGGTTGGCCTTCTGGGCTGCGAGTGCACACTGAAGCCGGCTCATGTTCATTTTCTCATCGACCAACACCCCCAAGTCCTTCTCTGCAGGGCTGCTCTGAATCTCTTCTCTGCCCAACCTGGAGCTGTGCCTGGGATTGCTCTGACCCAGGTGGAGGACCTTGCACTTGGCATGGTTAAACTTCATCAGGTTGGCATCAGCCCACCTCACAAGAGTGTCAAGGCCCCTCTGGATGGCATTCCTTCCCTCCAGCACATCAACTGAACCACACAGCTTGTTGTCATTGGCAAATTTGCTGAGGGCACACTCAATCCCACTGTCCATGTCACCGACACAGATGTTGAACAAGACTGGTCCCAACACCCATCCCTGAGGGACACCACTCGTTACTGGTCTCCAGATGGACATTGAGCCATTGAGCACAACTCTTTGCGTGTGGCCATCCAGCCAGTTCTGTATCCACCGAGTGGTCCACCTATCAAATTGATGTCTCTCCAACTTAGAGACAAGGATTTTGTGTGGGACAGTGTCAAACACTTTGCACAAGTCCAGGCAGATGACATCAACTGCTCTACCCCTGTCCATCAGTTCCATAGCCCCATCATAGAAGGCCACAAGATTGGTCAGGCAGGATTTCCCCTTAGTGAAGCCATGCTGGCTGTCACCAAGCACCTTGTTGTTTCTCATGTGCCTTAGGATGCCTTCCAAGAGAATCTGCTCCAAGACTTTGCCAGGCACAGAGGTGAGGCTTACTGGTCTGTAGTTCCTCGGGTCATCCATTTTCCCCTTCTTGAAAATGGGGGTTATATTTCCCTTTTTCCAGTTGTCGGGAACTCCACCTGACTGCCATGATTTTTCAAATAGCTTCACACATGCAGACCTACACACAAAATCCTACAGGTAGACCAGGGAACATTTCCTTTATGAACTACAAACTCTTTCCATTTCACAGCCACTGTTAATATCACCGTCAACATCAAACACATCCCAGCTTATGAAAGCTTCTATGAGAATGGCCCTTATAGAAGTTTGGGAGCTCTGTGCAAAGGCTGGGTGATTATCTCATGGCAGCACTGGTACTCTCAAAATGCCTTTTCCACAACTGGCTGAAGTACCCGACTGCTCTCCACACATCAGCACACAGAGCTGCCCTGCAGAGACTGGGAGCAACACTTGACATACAGCTCGCACATGAGAAGTGTTTTGCATCTGCCCCAAACATACTATGGAGACAAAAACCAGGTGTCTTCTCCCTGTTAGCAGGCTGAAGCTGAATGTTCACTGTCTTTAATTAGGTTCCAGAATGATCCTTGTTACAATACTGGTAATATCTTTTGTTATTCCACGCCAAAAGACTTATCTGGAAAAACTGGTACTGATGGGAAGACAAACAAATTGGTTCTGATGGATTACGCATCTGGCGCTGATAAAAGCACCAGTCCTTTGATCATATGGAGATCCTACCACAGAATTCTCAAGATTTAAACAGATGTATTTTTTTTTTTAAGAGTTTACTGACATGATTTCTTTTTAAAGTACGTCATTTCAACTGTGGAGATTTAATGCATAAAGGAAATACCTGAATAAAAGTTTAATTACTGTACAGAGTAAACATTTACTGCATTACCTCACTAAATGTGATAGTTAATATATAAAGATTGTTTTAAATATATCTAAAATAAATTGCCAATGATGACACAGAAACTGTAATTCATGTAGTCATAAAATCCATAATTAGCTTTAATGAATATTTAAAGTCAAAGTTCAACCCAACTTTTTCAATGTTTAACCTACTATATCAATATAGTTCAAGGAATTCATTTATCATTGAACATGACAATGTCTGAATACTAATTGGCGCGGGGCACCGCTGACAGGAAGCCCTTATCTCCCGCCAGGCTTTTTGGCTGTGCGTGTGTCAACAGCGTGTTTGTCACGCCTGGTATTATTGACTACCTGCCTGTTTTGCTAACAACAATTAAAACATATTCTACATATTTATAAACCTGACCATCAAGAGCACGCACCAGTTTCCCATTAGTAAAATGGAGTCTGCCCCGCTTCACTGGGGAGAAATGCAGCTCTGGTGCAGCAGCTCCGGGCAGGAAGGTGGTGGCTTCCCATGAGCACTGCTGTTGGCGCTGCGTGGGGATGCCTTGCGTAGATCCATTTACATCAGAGAGGTTTCAGACTCCAGCCAGAAAATCCTGAGACGAGCAACGGTGGGGACCAGGTAGCCCAGCAGCCTCGCACCCCAGCCAGGCCAGGAGAGCACCCTGGCCACAGCCCACCAAAGGGAAGGCTCCAGGACTGCAGGGGTCCTACCTGGGGACCACGTGGGGACACGGTGCAGCCAAAGCAGAGGGAGCACCGCTGCCCCTCGGCCACTGCTGTGCTGTGTGCAGGTACTCCCTGCCCCAGTGCACAGCGATGGCAGAACAGCTCTACAGCTCCACTAGCCAACACGCCACGGGCTACCCGGGGTCGCTGTGGCACTTCAGAAACACCCTGAAAACACCCGCCCTCAGTTTGCCCAAAAAAAGTGAATTCTGGCACAACCGCCACTCTCTGAAAGCCAAGGGCACACCAGCTCTAACACACCTAAATAGCAACCGGCAGGGTAACGACAAATAACGAGCCATGTTAAGGTATACGCTCACAGGCTACTTGATCCAGTAGAGGTAAATTAATGCTAAATGTCTATTATTCACTCAAGGTTAAAAAAACAGGTTGGGTACACAGATCAACTCATTATAAAATAGTCGCTCACTTTTTATCTGCAAACAAATTAGGTGTCCGGCAATTTATCATTTCCTGAATTAGACTTATCAGCTAAAGTACATACGATTAAACTGCTGTTGAGCTTCCCCCCGAACAGGCCTCATCTACCTGGTGTGCAGACAGCCGGAGCCCGAACCCGGCCGTTCAAACAAGTACACACTGCTCTTGCAGCTTTGTATCTCAAACACCGCTATCGGCTTCCTTTCAACAGCATTTGAATAATTATACTGTTAATAAAGTGTAAAAGTGGGGTGCAAATAGGGACAAACTCTCAGCACACTGTAACTTGGTCTGCATATTGCTTAGTTAACGTGGGATTCATTAAAGCAAATGGAACTATTCACTTGAGAAGAAGGACTAAGACCACCAGCAGCACTGGTTCTGAAGACTCTCTCGCTCAATAAAACCTAAACCAATGTTAAGTGGTGCAATACAAACAGACCCATGCTGTAGAGGCAGCTGCAGCACCTCCTTGCACAACTGCTACTATCTGAGCAGTGTCTCCAGTGGCCAAGTCAGTGCTGCTGAACCACTGCAGACCTGTGAGAGCAGAAGCCTGCAGGTACAGCGGGTGGGGACAAAAAGGGCACCTAGCACTGGGTCTACTCAAACCCTGGTCGTTCTGTACTATAGTCAATCCGACCCATACGCGCAAAGATGCTACTGCATTTCTAGATTCATTCCCCCAGGCTGGTTTTGACTTAAAAGCATCTAATTTGCCTGTAACCTGTTTGCTCCATGGGTCAGCTGATTCTTCAGGCCGACTCTCAGCCATGCTGTTACAGCTGGGCAGTGAAGTTACACTTCTGACCACTCTGTGCCACATTAATAACCTCACACCTCCATGCTTCCACCCGGAAGGAGCTGTCAGAATACACTGTGTGCTCTCCAACCATCCTCAACTGATTTCAGTGCCATAATCTCTCCTGTGAAGTTGCAGCTGAGCAGCAATGTTGAGCACACACACCTTTAACATCCGTCACTGCTCACTCACTCTTTTCCCTCTTATTTCTTCAGAAACATTCTTTTAAGTGAGACCAACAATGCCTGACCTAGCAAGAGGAACAGTCACTAAATTTATCACAAAAAATACAAATAATTCCAAAGCAAATGGTGGTCTTTCGTTTCATAATAGTAGAATTCAATGTAATTGAGGAAACAACTGACCCTCCAGTGCCCATGTACAGTTTTATAGCTTGTACTATTCATTTCTAGACTCATACCAAGACCTGCATATTTTCAAATGTGCCTATCTGTTTAGGTTTCTACAAAGGTTGTGAGCTGTCCGCATGATAGACTGGAAGAACTGTCTTAAAGATTCCAAGGTATCTAAATCCCAGGCCATTTCAAAGGCTTCATCAAGAGACCGCCGTAACAAATAACCTGTTTGCAGACCTGCTCTTTAAGGATGCCTCAGAGAGGTCTCTGCTTGCAGCAGCCATCAACAGCACATTCTCAGGAAAAAAAAAACCCAAACCCCAGGAGCTTTTATTTTCCAGTTCTGAAGGCCAACAAACTGAGTGCTCAGCTGACACGATCCACCCTTCAGTTATCATTCCTGTATCGCAATATGGCAATGAAAAATCATGTTCCGCTTTAGAGGATTCTTTGGCACTAGTTCACTGAAGAAAAAAAGAAAAAATTAACAAATAGAACACCTGAGCTATGGATAAACCTGTCTGGGAAGTAAATGAGAAATGGGAATGTAACCTACTGCAATGACAAAGGATATTTAGTGCCACTTTTGATGCCGACATGTTTCACAGAGAGATTTAACGTTTTAATTACAAATCAATTCAATTAATAAAAATATTATACAGAGGTTCTTTTTCTCAAAACCAAGATTACTGACAGACCAAGGTGCCAGCATGAGTTAAGCGTATGTATGCTGAACAGTTAGAAAAAGGCCACTTATCAATATTCCTGGACTCCAAGTAGAACCTTCACAAAGTCATTAATCACACTGTTATTTAATATTTCTATTACACAAGCACTCCAGAGGCCCCAATCAGGATAAGAGGCACACAGCTTGGCTCCGCACCAGTACGGAGCGAGACTGCCTGAATACAGGATTCGAACTGGAATTCAGGCCACACTTGGAATTCTGCCCCAGCAACTTCCTAATGGGCCTGACCGCAAGAAATGAGTGTGATCAAAGAGCCAAAACCTGGCTGCTGACTCTACCGACAGTTTCAACAAGTACACTGCCCTGCCCTCAACACTTCCTATGGGGAGAGAGACAAAGAAAATCTGAGTTCTTTCTGTAAGCGCAGCAGACAAGAATAAGTGCAAATGTACCTAGGAAGAGATATGCAGTTAAATGCTTAAATACTCAACAGTTATTTCAGTAAAAAATATTCCCCTGGCAGTTTCAAGTTCTTGATAAACAGAGCTCAAGATATTGTACAAAGATCAAGATTTACCCTGTGGACACTGATAACAGCTCATGGGCTCTGAGAAGCTGTGCTGGAGTCTCAGACTGCAGAAGACAATACCAAAGTGCAGGATGCTATTTTTCAGGAAGCAAGCTATATTCTATATTCTATTTCACATTTATTTCTGTAATCATCTTAGGAATGTAGCCCATAGCAACAGAGACCACTTCACCTCTTCCAGAAATGCATTCCTTATTCCCAGATACTTCTGTCCTCCCAGTACTGTGGGAGTGAGAGCACCACACACGCTACCAAAGCGAAGCAGCTGCGGAAAAGGCAGAAGTGATCTCATGGCACCAGATCCAGCCGCAGGTAGGACAGAACTAACACAGTGGCAGGGCGTGATGGTAGTACATCATCTGGAACCACATCACCAATTCCCATCACCCACATGGGAGGTTTGACCACACTGAAAAAAGGTCACCAGGATTAGAGAATAAGATCCTGCCATACAAGGAGTGACTAAAGGCTGATTCTATCCCGGAAAAACAAAGGAGAGCTGCAAATAGACCACAGATGAGGAGCAGCACTGGGGAATGGAAAGAACTATTTAAGCTGAGGAGCAGCATTGACACAGGACAAAGCAGATCCAGACTGAAGAGAATTCAATCTATTTAGAGGCACCTGATAACCATGAAGAGACCAGATACATGGAATATCCTCCTGGGAACATTCCCCCAATCTGCAAGGGCAGAGGGGAGATGTAAAGATTTGACATATATGAGCCCAGCAAGAAACCTGGGGCAACTTCTTGCAGTCTTTTTGCTCCTATGAATCAGCAGCTTCTTCACCAACAGCCAAACCCTGGCACACTGCCCTAGCCAGTAGATGATGGTCTTCCAGAGGAGACCACAGAGCTGCTACGAGGGCTGGAACAGCTCTGCCCTGGAGCCAGACTGAGAGAGCTGGGCTGGTTCAGCCTGGATAACAGAAGGCTGCTTAAGCAGAGACCTTAGAGCAGCCTAAAGGGGCTGCAGGAAACCTGGAGAGGGGCTTTGGGCAAGGGCCTGTCCGGACAGGACAAGGGGAATGGCTTTAAGCTGCCAGAGGGGAGACTGAGATGAGCTCTGAGGCAGAAGCTCTTCCCTGGGAGGGTGCTGAGGCGCTGGCACAGGGTGCCCAGAGAAGCTGTGGCTGCCCCATCCCTGGCAGTGTTCAAGGCCAGGTTGGACACAGGGGCTTGGAGCAAGCTGCTCTGGTGGAAGGTGTCCCTGCCCGTGGCAGGGGCTGGAACTGGGTGAGCTTTAAGGTCCCCTCCAACACAAACCAGGCTGGGATTTTGTGACTTATTAGATGAGGTAGGATCTACCTCTGGCAGTGCTACAGGAACTCAATGCAACTTGGATGGCTCCTGATGGGATGGGAGAGACTGCTGGGGGTTAGCGTTTTACCCTATTTTCTTCAATTAAAAACCAAAAGGTAGAAGTGCTGGGTGGTGCAGGGACTGGAAGGCTGAGTGCTTGGCCACGGTCACTTGCTCTAAATAATTTTAATTTTAAAACCTTTGGATCAATTTAGGATTTCATTGATACATTCTTAGATAAGACACTCAAGATGGCAAATTCAATTTGATGAGGAGGCATTAATGCCCATTTCATTTAGTATTACACAGGTCATCTCCAAAGAGGAAAGTGCCATGTGGTAAAAGGTTGTATTTAGCATGTCAGTGGCAGTTGTTTTGTATCTCAGAGAACCTTTGTAGCTGCCTCAAAATAAGAGATGATTGATTTACAAAGTACCAAATTTCAAATTTCATATTCTAGGACTAAACATCAAATAATTGGACAAAGCTGTCCCCCTGTCTGACCCATCACAATCAAGCCCCTTTCAAGGTTGACTGCCTGCATAAGAAATATGTGCATAATTTCATTTTGTCTCCTGTCCAACATCCAATGTTAGAAGTTAATTAAATTGCTTGTCCATTGTATTCATCCACTTACAAAGTTAATGATATTCTGTTCCTGAATTAAAGAGAATTTTATAAAGCCTGCACTATGGAACCTGGCATGCTGTACACCGAGGAGCTGAACCCTGTCATGGTTCCTGATTGCAGCTCTCCTAATTAGGAAACAAAATGAATGTTTCTGTGTCTGCCAATGCAGAGGACAAGTCATTCCAACAGCGAGGGTAAATGCTTTGTACAATAGCAACTTAATAATATCTCATGTTTGACTATAATAAATCCTGCAGGATTAATAAACCTGTTAAATTTTCAAATTACCATAACAAAGATGAACTGCAGTTTAGCAAGACAGCCTCAAAACAGGGACACAGGTTTGAGGGACAGAACAGCTTCTTGCAAGGGCATCCACCTCGAGGACACTGAAATCATCAGATCCTTGTTCTTGCATGGGAAGAGGAAGGAAAATGTAACTATACAGCAAGCTCCCAGAGCCAGGATCAGTAATCTCAGCTATCCTGCTCTGAGCTCTTGGCCCCTGGCACCTGCACAGCAGCCTTCCTGAGCAGCCACACAATCACACGTGTAGAGTGGCTGAGAATCAAATACCTGTTAATGGAGAACTCGCACAGCCTGAAGCTGCTGCTGATGGCGCAGAGGCAAAGCTGGATTAAGCAGAGCCCTGCATGCTGTGAGCAAACACCCTGATCCCATGAGGCTGTGCCTCACAGCAGGACTGCACCAGTGGCATTCACCCAGCCAGGGCCCTGCAAACAACGGCCACCGCCATCAAACCTCACCCATGCCTCCAGACCACAGCGTACAAAACCCACACCCTTACTCGATGCAACGGTACTGGGAACTCAGGCAGCTGTTGGACACATGCAAGGTGAATCCAGGGCATCAGTATGGCAGAGCAAGATGTCACGTGCAGAGAATGTCCGAACTCTCCAAAACTACCACAAACAAGTAAGGCTTCCAGTGCCCACGTATATCCCACAGTTACGTACTGAGCAATACGCACAATGAGAATTGCCCTTGTTTAAAAACCAGAATCTTTCCTGACTTTTACCGACCCAACGCAACACATTTCACCTTAAAAAGAAAAAGGTCTCCGAGCTTTTATCTCCGTTATCCAATGCTATCATGGCAGAGTTGTAGTTAAGAATCAGAAGTGTTACTTCACCAACACTGAGCAGCTAAAACCGATTCAGGGCAATGACCCTTCACTGTCTTTACTCCGTACGCTGCCATTTCAGCAAGAGGCAAAGATGCGCATTATAAGGTTTTTAATTATTATTGCTTACAAGGGCCCTAACTCTGTATTTCCTAACAGGTTCACCTCACTGAGGGGCAAAACGATTTATATGATATTATAAGCCCTTGCATCCTTTGCGCCAGTTTCTGCCCTGATTCCATAAAGGTATAATCATAGAAACACAGAATGGTTTGGGTTGGAAGGGACCTTAAAGATGATCCAGTTCCAACCCTGTAATGACCTAAACCAAAGCATGATTTAAGCTTACTCTGATTAAGTTAATTTAAAATATTGAAAATCGAAGTAGGAAGAATCCTAAAAAAAATCTTCAATGTTTCAGTGTATATAAACTAAAGTAAGAGCAGAATTGAACACACCCCCAGTAGGTTTGGTTCAGCGAACATAAGAAACCATCAGGAATACTAAAAAGAAAATCATTTTCCTGGAATTATATCCATGTTGCATTTCTTCAAGTGCATTTAAGAGCACCACTTTGTGATAATTAATTTCAATCTATGCTCAGCTTTTTCCTCAAGTGGTTTAATTTCCAAGTTAAGGCTGCATTTACCAATCCAAAAGATGTAATGTAACTTTTGTGAACTGAAACTCATTAAATAGTATTGGCAAATCAATAAGGATATAAAGATGTAAAGCTTTTCTTTATGAAATAAACCAAATTATACTCTCCTAATCTAAATACTCAGTCAAGTCACTTGATCATTCAATTATGTGGAAAACCTGCCTTGCTATTAAAATCTCTTCAGAATGTCCATGCAAGTTGGAGCATGCACATACACAATAGCTATTTATTTATATTTCTACCTTTCAGAACTTTTCAATTTCAATTAAAATTCTGTCATTTTTATTGGGAAGCACATTACACGCATGATAGATGTAAGTGAATTAAAGCACAATCAATTCTAAGAGATGGCCAACAATGAACCTAACCAGTTTACAAATTACCTACTGCCACTCAGCTGGAGCTCGCCATGTCTGGGGACAATTAGAGAAAAGCTTTAATTGATCTTTCCAATGTCAGTATCGAGCTCGCTCTGTACATTTGTGAGGACTCTCTTGTACTTGATTTGCAGAATTAAAGTCGCTGTTTGGGCCACTGATGCAAACTCCTGGCACAGCGTGGAGACCAGGTTTGAAGTTCAACCAAGTGCTCGCATACCCTGTGCACCCCTAAATAGCCACATCTGCATCTCAAGCCACACAAGGGCCTGTTCTACCTGGTGCAATGCTTCAAGGCAATTAGATCGTATTTTTCAAGGAACATGTTCCTGCCTAATTACAATTAACAAACACTTCACACACTTGCATGAAGTTTGCACCAGACCTGCAGGTTCCACCGCTGCGATGACTGACAAGAACCATTCTCTCTCTCAATTCAGGCAAGCCATGGAGCAAACTCAATTCCCCAAAAACTCAGAAATTGTCTCCCTCTGATCCAGTGGTCATGCAGGCAGCAAACAGCAGAACTCCTTAAAGCTCTTTTGTCTCGACATCCCAAAAAAGTCTGAATAAAAAGAAGTTCACTGTGGCCTGTGTCTACTCTTCCTCCTTGTTTTAAAACTGGGAGACACGACCAGTCTCAGAGACCCAATGATGAGAATCAAAAACAGAGCAAAGGCTTGGTCTCTAGCAATGTACTTTTTCAACATGGAAATCCCAAAGACATTCCTCCATCAAGAGATTCCAGCAATTCTACTGATGTAGGGAAGACACTTGCTGATCTTCTGCCCCAAGCAGGTAATTAATTTTGTGAGGCTCCCCCTGCACCAGGCAGACATCAGATAAATAAAATAAATGCTGGCTCACACCTTCTGATTTACTTACACTGGAGAGAGCACCAGGACAAACAAGGCAGCAGGATGAATGTTCCTCAACCTGCCAGCTCCCTGGGCATGCCAGGGATCCAGCTTCAAGGTAGGAGGACCTTGGAAGGACGCCACCACCCTGCTGCAAAAGCTCATTTCACAAAACAAATACCACAAACAGCTTAGGAAGAAGATGTTACAAATATGTTTGCCAGATCTTGCCTGGAAGCATAATTCATCATTTCTATTAATGCTTTACCTTTCAAAGTCTCAGATGAACCCTTAGCTACTGAACTGCCCCAAAGGGATTCATGCTGCGCTAGAAACAACACAATTGTGCTCAAAGGCTTCCCATCTTAATTCCTGTTGGGTTTTTCCCCCAGAAAGGCAGCATTTCAATACCCATGCCTGACTTTAAAAAATCCCAATAACTAGAAAGGTAAACCAAACCCAAATGTCCCCAGAGAGCATATGGGAAGTGAGTTTAAGATCAGTTTCTTTATTACTCATCACCAATGCCTTGCTCAAATCCTATTTTTGGCCTTGCTATCGTGACCACACTACCATTATTTTCTAGCTTTGAGCTAGTAAATGGTAAATAAACCACATTTAGGCATTTCAAGAACAGCACAACATAGTAATGCCCTTTGTGAAGGTGATCTATTAATAACAAAAGGACCACAGTAGAAATGACGCTTTGGCTCTGTGACACACTGTCAATCACATGAAATCTGATAGAAGGTTGCATGGCAGATGAGAACCAGAAGCCTCCAAGCCTGCAGCTGAGGCCCAACTCCATCACAGTTTCCAGCAGGATTCACTGGAGACATGGTCCTGCTCCGTGCCACTGATGCTTCTGCAGGAGGTGGCAGCCAGGGCCACCCAGCATGGGCATCAGGAGGCGGCTTTGCCAGCAGCTCAGACGATGGAGGCATCTGCTGGGCTGGGCCGGGGTCAGCCAGGCTCAGGAGCTGCACTGAGCTGCTGTTTTACATCTGAATTTGACAACAAATCAACAGACACCAAGGTACAAACAGCGACAGATGAATCAAAGAGCCCAAAAACCCAACAACCAACCGAAAAATAAACCAACCGACCAAAGCTCCTTCAAAGAAGTGAAGGATACCATCAACTGTACTGTCAGTCCCCTACAGGTAGGGATTGCCATCCTACACACTCATACTGGAGTTAAAAAGAACCCTCCATTTAAGTGTAATGTTTTAGTAACAGTGGAAGTGAGAAAGAAAAGCTCTATATTGACAAAAGTAATAACTTGAATTGTATTTTAAAACTGAGAAGACAAAAATAGTCTGTATAAATCAAACAAGTTGTCTCTTCATGCCACTTTTATGATGGACATTAATCTTCGTTTCTAGACAGAACTGCTGTCTGATGTTATCATGCTTATTGACTTAATGGGAAGGAATTTCTATTAGCCTAGGAAGCTGTGATGAATGCAGTCTTGAAGTTCAATGACTCAGACACTTAGTAACCTCCAACACTGACCCAGGTAGACAGAAACTTAAATCTTCATCCTGGAACATAAGATTATGCTCCATTCATGTTTTGTAGTTAAGAAATTTTGAATGCTCATGTATTTTCTACATCTACTTATGCATGCCTGTGTATAGACAATTAAACTCTATCCATAGTATATCAGGCATTTTACAAGGGCCCATAGGGACAGGGCAAGTAGAATGGCTTTAACCTGCCAGAGGGGAGACTGAGATGAGCTCTTAGGCAGAAGCTCTTCCCTGGGAGGGTGCTGAGGCGCTGGCACAGGGTGCCCAGAGAAGCTGTGGCTGCCCCATCCCTGGCAGTGTTCAAGGCCAGGTTGGACACAGGGGCTTGGAGCAAGCTGCTCTAGTGGAAGGTGTCCCTGCCTGTGGCAGGGGTTGGAGCTGGAGGAGCTTTAAGGTCCCTCCCAACCCAAGCCAGGCTGGGATTCTGTGATAATTCTCAAACTTTTTCTTTCACATCCATAGTAATTCCAGAATTACTGGAAGATTCAAGAGCTCTTACATTTATGGTTTTCCAGCCTTCAGACCCTGCGGCGTGTCCAGGCTCTGCAGCTCAGCCTCTCACATCTTCATGGACTTTAGGGAAGGCAGGAACCTGCAGGTGACTGCTCCCCCCACCATTTACTGCTGCCTTCTCAGCCACATGAACAGGACATACGTGGCACTCTTACTGGTTTCTACGGTCTCAGTTATTTTTTACCAAGTCTGAATTTCCCCGATCAAGCAGCAAATGCTCCTTTCTTGAGAAAAGGGAAGGTAAGGCAAGAAAACAATGCAGCCCTCACACTTCAGAGCTTTTATCATGTTACACAGATGATCACAGCTTCAAGTGAACTCTGCACCTACGAGTCTCAGAACTGAAACTAGTTTTCACAAATGGATTCCGGCAAGCCTTTCCCAAAAGGAATAGCCTGTGTCCTCCTGGCCAGCTCAGGAAATGCAGCGGTGGCCAGGCATGCTGCTTATCCCGGACCCAGCCTTCGCTCTGCGTGGTGACTGTCCCAGTCCTTGTTCAGTTCTGACAGGCTTGATTTGCTGAATGGGTTTTACTGCTACATGTGTTCAACAAAAAGAAACATTCCTTTAAATAGGGTCACTTGGTGTCAGTGCAACAAAACTTCTTTAGCACTAGGGATGTCACTGATGAATGTTGCTGACAGCTTATGGACCACAAACGTGAATGTTAAACATCACTGCCCAACTGAAAACCTTTAATGGTAACTCCTAGAAGACCAAGGCTTCACCTTTTTGTGTAATTTGGGTTTTTTTCAAAGATAAGACAGCAATTAAACCAAACCTGCAATGACTTACTACTCACATGCTCAAAACTGGGGATTCATGAGGTGAAGTAATACCCAAAATATCTGGAAGGCTTTGACATAGATGGATACCAGACGCTAGAGTTGCCACAGGACCTGTAGTGCAAACATCCTACTTCATCCCTCACTGCTTAGAAGACAGCAGTTAATTAGCTCAGAAAATACATGCAAACAGCCATACCTCTACACCTCCAGCAGAGGTTCAAGAGCGGACATGTGCCAAAATGCAGAGGAGGTGACAAAATGCACTGGAGGCCAATTTACATGGGGCCTAGTGAAAAGTTAGTGTATGGAAATAAGAACATTCCAAGGCAAAAGGAACAAGGCAACCTAGTTTAATCTGATTATTCTGAGGTTGAGGCAACATATTAATCAAGCGGACAAAACAATTCTATTAATGAAATTCAGAAGGTACAGTACAATAATCAATCTTTTACTATATTGCAAATGATAAAACAAGCATCCAGAAGGGTTATGCTAATTATGTGTTTCAAGTCAAATGAACCTGTTCCATGCTTTGTCTTGTTTAGACAAATAGAGCATTCTGGCCATATAATTATATTTCAGATGTCTATATCAGTGTCTGCAATGATCCATTAGCCTCCTGAAGAACTGGAGATAGACTGTTACCTTCTCATAACCAAAGCACACAACCCACCTACAATGCAACCAGGGCTGAACAACGTGCACGGCTGGTGGTACAGTGAACACAGAGCCAGTCAAGAGACATGCAGCCAACATGAGAGACGTGGAGCCAACCTACAGACACATAGAGCCAACCTATAGAGATATGGAGCCAACTCAAGAGACATGGAGCCAGGCCGAGAGATGTGGAGCCAACCCATAGAGGCACAGAGCCAATGTGAGAGACGTGGAGCCAACCTACAGAGAGACGAAGACAACATATAGAGACATAGAGCCAATGCAAAGGACATGAAGCCAGCCCCAGGGATGTGGAGCCAGCCCCAGGGATATGCCATGCTCCCAGCGGGCTCCTTGTGAAGGTGCATGAGGAGAGGGATGGACACCCCCAGCCCTGGAAGTACAGGGGGTCAGCACAGGCTGGAGTGGTCGGTGCAGGGATGTGATGTGATGGTGGGACCTTCACTGGGGAGACGATGAGCCCAGGACATTGTCCTGCAAACACTAACATGTGTCTGGGCTATCTCTGCCCAGAACATGCACTGTCATGCACATACAGCATCTGTCCCAACAGAAATACTATCCTGCAAGAATTCAATACAAACCCAAACCCCTACTCATTCAGAAAGATCAAATTACAGCACCAATATGTAAAAACCAGCATTAATGTTCCTGTCTTTCTGATTGTGCAGACACCTCATGTAACCGAGCCAAAGACAATAGGCACGCACAAACACACAGAACCAACCATGCAGAGTGCAGCTGGGAAAAGGAGAGGGGGGACAACACTGCCCCCACAGCCCCAGGAAAATGAGGACATTAACTCCAGCCTGGGAAAACAGAGAGTGCTCAGTACACATCTCCCAGATGCGTCTGAAATGCAGCAGATACTGCCCATACTGTAACTTGGCCTCAGTTCCTAAGAGTTGTAAGATGGTGTAAGATAACACAGAGCCCATAAAACGGGTGTGTCACACCATGCGCATGCTGGACCTGACAGAAGTACTTGTGATCAAATATATACAGCTGAGAACATGATTCAGTGCATTTCACGTTCCTGCAAGGGTGTCACATTCATGTTACTCCACACAGGTGAAGTACTCCAAATACAAAATATCCTGAAAGCAACTGAAACGTGCTGCAGCTTTTCTGTACAGGCTGGATGGTATCAGACAACCCCATCCCTCTATGTACGTTCCTGTCTGGATAACCACAGACCTTGCCAAGCTGCAACATGTTTCCTGGCTGCTTTCCTTGCTGTCCACAGCCCCCTGTTCAGCCACACACTGCCATTTCCTTCCCATTTCCCTTGCTTTCGCTCGTGCAGAGGGACTGCTCCAGCCACTCTGTGCCTCACCTCTGCAGAGCCTTCCTTGCATCTCAGCACTCGCCACTTGTTTTACCTGTGTTCTCTGGCACAGTTCAACATCTACTTTGGCACCTGGAAGTAAAGAGCAGTCCAGGAGCAGGGTTGCAAAATGAAAATACATCCCACTCCATGAAAGAGCCCAGGAAATATGCAATGATTAAAAATCATCACAAATGGAAAGATTTTTAAACAAAACCTACCAGACCCATTTCATCAGGTAAACCACGGGGACATAAGAGCAAACAAGTACGTGCCTAAGCCTGTAATTAAATGTCTCCAAACCCCAGAACCTCCCCCACAAAACCGACCAGAACATCCTTTCTGATAAAGTGAAGCATCATTTTTCCTTATCTTTCAAAGAAAGCTTTTTTAAAAAGCAAACAGAAATCATTGTTCTGTGTTTCAGAACCTAAAGCTGTGCCTTTTTGTACCTAGCAAGACGTTCTATTGTGTTCAACACATTTTCCTGTTTTAAGTGAAAAAAATATAAGTAATAAGAAAATCCATCTTCCCATGTTGCACCATCCTCCTTACTTTAAGGAGCAGCCTCTTCATTACATGCAGGAGAAATGACATCCTAAGGAAGTTATACCTGTAAACCCACAGATGCCGTTGACTTAGATGGATTTCTGCAGGAACATTTACCAATAGGTTGGAAGTTAAGGCCTGGAATCAGTAGGCTGTGATCTGGCCCTACCTTCTCCTAAATGGGAAAAGGCCAGTTTCCAGAGGAGATGCTCTATTTCACATCATCATGGCTGAGCACTCTGGCTTATCTGGTACCCAGCTTTGTTACGCTGCTCTTTATAGATAGCCCTGACAAACCTAAACTGTGAGGCAGAAAGGAAAACAAGCTTACAGGAAAAAAAAGCATTTAGTTGCTATATATGAAAACAATGTTGATTTTGTATAATTTAGCATCCAGGTTACAGTTTGGATTTTTAAGCAGTAAATCATCACCAGGTGATACCTGTTGCCTGAGCACAGCTCAGAGGAATTATTAGACAAATCCAGAGCACGGAAATGAAAATTTTGGCCTTAAGCTCTTCCATATATCTTCTTGGAGCTCTCAAGCACACTCTGTATGAGAGCAGTGACACTTTTAGGTTAGAACTCTTACAAGGATTACTCGCCATTTGTACTATTACAGCTACACAATCTTCCAGGTAAACTTGCGTCAGCTGCTTCAAATTAACTTTAATTCAGGTTTACCAAAGAAGAGAATCCAACTGTAACTAAATGAGGTCAAGGACTTTGGGAGACCTCATTTAATCCCACAATACTTGGATCCTTTTATGAAGTCCATTTGATCATTTTGAGTTGTGCAAATGGGCGCAGTATGCATGACAGATTAAATAATTGTTTAGTATTAGTCAGAAATAAGAAACAATAACTAATATTTGTGAAAAGTTACACCTGAAATCTTTCACTCTGTCTTATGTTAAATGTACTTAGCAGAAAGGTCAGAGCTCCTGAATTTGCTAGATAAATAAATGTTGGTGAGGTGGATGAATCACTGGAGAATTGGTGCATGGCAGCGAATGAATAACCTGCAAATGCTTCCCAAACCCCATTATTTCCCTTTTTCCAGTAGGCCAAAGATTCATGTCCCTGCATGCCGCCAGTTCATTACAGAGAAATATCATTCCTCTTCTGGCACTCTCTGGGCGGCCTCTCAGCCCCACGAGGACCCTTTAATGTTTAATTCCCCATCATCTGCTCCAGTGAACAGCTTAATCTCTGCTTGTATGATCAATACTATATCAGTGTAAATTAAAATGACAATTTTAAAGTAATTAAGCCTGTTAATGCTCGATTCAAATGTCATTATTTGCACAAGGGATTGAGGAGAAATTACATCGTGTCTAGGGTGACAGGAAAACGTTTGAGCCTTCTCAATCCTGTTGCCGCTGTGCCACTGGAGGCTTTAGCAAAGCAGATTAACTTCTAGCTCCCACTGCCAGGATACCTATCCAATTTCAAAAGAGGATAACACAATTTGATAAATTTAATTCCAGCTACAAACTCAATTATTGTGATAATGGATGAAAACTGGGAGGAGACACTAAACAAGACCCACATAAAAAATACACTTAACTTCAGAATGAGATACAACAGTAATTGTTTTATTTGATTTGCTCTATCCCTTTTGAAAACCCTTTAAATAATTGTGATTGTTAGAAGAATAGCCAGCATTTATTAAATAGCATGAGCTCTAAGATCAAAGTGGCTGCAGTTTAAAGGATTTTGGTCACAATGGAAATGTTTGCTATCCTTTGTTTGTACAGCTACATTTATTAGACAAGTAAAATTACATCATTACAGTATTGGATCTCATAAATAGATCTATAAAACTCAACTATGCTCAGATGAAATCTCAGCCCATTCTGCTCACTGGCCTTTCTAGCCCCTGCCATGACAGCCTGTAGTCATTTATTATTTCAGAGGAAGATTTTAATAATAGAAACCCTGAAACTTTATGAGACAGCCAGAGGATTCAGTTTGTATTCCAAGTCTCACTAGCTGAAAAAGTAGCCGAGCTACCGCTATTCAAACTCATCTCCAGGACTCCAGGAGACAGAAAACCACAGTAACTGAGGCAAAACACTGGGCAGAGCCATCAATATTTGATATTTTGAAGCAGATAGCAAGAGTGAAACACCCCATGTCATGGATTTAATTCAACAAGGAGGAACAGTGGGAAGCTGCTGCTGCCGGGAGGTTTAGGCAGTAACAGTATCCTGCTAAAGGAGGTACTAAGTGGAGCCCCAGGAGGGTCACTCAGCATTCCTGTCACTGGACATGGTTTTAATGAATTCAGTTGATCTGACCGTCCACATTTCCTGAAGTTCTCTGAAATAATTACATTGAATTTTTATTAGTGCGCATGAAATATTTTTGGCTTGCACTTGTTTGAATAATAAATGGCATGTATTAAAGTGCCTTACAGGTCTAATAACCTGCATCAGATCCGTGTACGCCTGTCTTATTAACTTTTAGTTTAAATTACAGCAGAATTCATCAATCAATGTTTCTAAAAAGCAGACTGCAGATTGCCACAGACTCGCAAGAAAAATGTACCTGAAGACAATTAAAGCATCTACTGTGTCTCAAGTATTAAATCAGAAAATCTATCACATCACAGACTTTCTTAGATGAACCGTCAAAAGAGGAACCCTGAGAGGTAGCCAAAGACTGTTCACAGTTCTTCACAATAAAGAAGAAAATAAAAAGGAATAATTCAACCCTAAACAGAAGTTTATGTTTTTAAATTAAATGCATTACCTGTAGCACAAAGAGAATTTTGCAATGGCAATGAAGGACGCTGATGGAGGCACGCACCGGAGGCTTGGCACTTGGCTGCCTCCGCAAGGATAGGAACTGCTGCATGGCAGAGGTCAAATTAAAGTCCTCACTTCCATTTGCTTTAATTAAAATTAGCTTTCTTCTGAAAGATTCAAAACTGAGATGATTGTGTTCAGAAGGGGAGACGACACCCAGCGGGTTGGGTTGGTTTTGCTGGTTTGGGTGGTTTTGAAGCTGGAAACACACTGACTGTTTCTGTGAGCTCATTATATTTTGCTCCGTTAATTATGGAAACTTTAAATTCTGAAGCTACTGCATGGAACCAGAACCCAACTGTGATCTCTGAACAACGTGACCAGAAGCAAATCAGCAGAGGCAGCCACTGCTGCAGCTTGGGATTCCCCCAGTGTTTCCAAGCACGGCTTTATCCTTCCTTTTCTCCTGTCAGTGACAGGCACAGAGCCTCGGCTGCTGCCATCGGCTGCGATAAGCATGTGGTAGCCAGAAATTACTGCTCTGCAAGAGACTTTACGGAGAAAAATCAGACATTCGTTGGAGGTATTTTAGAATGAAGTTGGGAAGGATGAAGCAACCTTGTTCTCACCCCCAGCGGGATGAGCACTGCTGACAATTTTATGCAGTACATACACTGACATCTGAAAGCATTGCCCCTGTTAAGCAGCACCAAAACCAAATTCAGACTCGAGTGCTAACTCCATGCTCCTGCATGTATTTTACAGCTAACTGAATTAACAGAACATGTATTCAAAAGCAGTAACATGGTAGGAGGATTGAGTAAGTCCGAGCTGTTTTCCCGCACTGTTTGCCAGTGCTGGCAGTAAGAGGATGCAGCTCCTTCCAAGGAACGCTGCTGACAGTTTCCTAACCCGGCCGGTCAGAGGGAGAACTCATCACTCACTAGCTGGAGACACAGACAAGCACTGCCTTCAGTCAGGGTTCGAACAGATGAATAGAATGCTCTGTACATCACCTAGACCCTGCGCATGCTGCAGGACAGCTTATCTGTTGTGCATTATTAGTAGGGCATGTTAATGGACATCAGACCATAAGGAGCTACAAATTAATTGTTTCCCTATGTACAATAATAGCTCCATTTATCATGCCCATGTTGACCTGTGTTTGCTTTACAAAGCTTATTAATTATCAGGGATCTTGGTGCTTTAGAAATACAGCATCGGTAAAATTCACCATAACTGACAGATTCATCCAGAGCTATTAAACATATCTTTGCTGCTGAAGGCAGGAAAGTGTTCAACTTCATTTTGCTTTTAAAATTTCATCTGCTAAGCTTTTAAAGAAACAATGCTGGTCATAGGAACAAACCCAACATTACTGGGAGTAAATTGCTACTTGTTTATGTTCATGATTGCTCTGTTTGAAAGAAACTTCTTTTTTTAACAATATGTCTAGTATTGGTTTACTTTTTTTCTATTAGGCTTTTATTGACCTGGCAGAAGATAAGCAAAGCCAAAGAGCATTAACAGATTATTAGCCTCATCTGATCTTCATACCAACTGTGCGTGCTTGCTTCATTTAGAACATATAGTAAGAAGGCTCCATGGAGATTACGGTAAGGCTTTGTCTTGAGCTGCACAAGGTGTCCACCTCAGATCCCAGCCCTGGGCAGATAAACCCTCCTTGGTGCAGCAGCAGATGATCATATCAACCCAAACACTGTTGGTTCAGCTCCTTCAGCAAAGCCCAGTCAAACACCAAAATGAAACCGGTATTTGATAAAACCCTAGTCCTGTCTTACTGAGACTTTCCTGCAGCTTGACCCCCAGGTAACTTGATTACTCCCTGAGCATATTTCTGCAGTCGGGGTGGCTCTCAAAGGAGGCAGTGAAGGCTCACGGGTGTGAGAAGTTTCCTCGCCACATCCAGCAAGAGGAGGGAGCGTCCTTACAGAGAAAGCACAGAGTGCCCAGAACCACAAATCTAACCCCCAAATTGGCCATTATGACTTTTTACTCTTTCTTTTTATGCTCACTGCTCGGGGGCTTTGCTGTCAGAACATGCTAACAAGCCTTTAACAGCTTAAGAATCTTTCAGTTTGCTCAGCAATAGATTCCTTGCAGAATATTTGTTTCCCGTGTGTGGTGCTGTGACACAGCTTTCAATCATACCTGTCCCTTCCCTTGATATACGGTTCAACCACAGCACAGCATGGTCAGACCTTCACCAACACATCACTTACAAATTTGTCTCACTTTCAGGAAGCCTAGTGACAAGTGATTGAACTAAGAGACATTCTGGCCAAAACACTGATTTTAAAAAGGACAAACTGAACTGATTGGTAATGGCTAAACAGCTTTTTTGCTAGCACAACCAGCAGAATTTTGCTTTGGATAACATGAGCTGATGAAGGTAACAATACAGCATCACAGCAGCTGCTGATGTCCTTGTATTGCAATGACTATAAACCAATGCATTAGTATAGTCAGGATGATGAAATTCAAAGTTCTCCTTTTTGCCAATGAAATACAAAGATTTTTGAAAATAGAAACACCCAAATACACAGTGGCACCCTCTGATTTCCTGGATAAAACAGAATCACAGAAAGAGAGGGATTTGGCCTTGGGAGGGTCTCCCCTAGTACTACAGCAGGACCAACCTGAAGTCATTCCCGATGGCTCTTGCATAACCTGCTCAGGGAAGCTTCCACAGAGAAGTTTAAGGGGGCCTTTATTTATTTATTTATATTTAAGTTTCATAGAACCATCAAATGGTTTGTGTTGGAAGAGACCTTAAAGCTCACCCAGCTCCAAACCCTGCCACGGACAGGGACACCTTCCATTAGAGCAGCTTGCTCCAAGCCCCTGTGTCCAACCTGGCCTTGAATACTGCCAGGGATGGGGCAGCCACAGCTTCTCTGGGCACCCTGTGCCAGAGCCTCACCACTGTCAAATTTGGTTTACGACTCTTTCAGACAACACAGGGAAGCACGGGGCATAATGAGCTCTTCTGAGGAGTCAGAAAATACCTAATATTGCTTTTTACCACTTGGAAATACTTCTGAATAGGCAAGGAAAGACATCTAAGTGACTGCTGTGCTAAACACAGCCATCAAATATACCCATGGGATAACGACTGCAAAGTTATGACAGAGGAAGATGCTTTTAAGACTCTTATTTCTTTCTTGTTCTCCATCTCTATGTTGCCGAGACAGCATTTGAACCTGGGGTTTTACTATTTTGCTGCTTTCTCAGCCTACATTCTTACAGATCTGTTCCTTTTCCATTTTCATGACTGCTGAAGTGGACCTTTTATGAACAAACTTTTTAGAGTATCAGTTGACCCATAGTCCAAAGGTGTTCCTGAATATAAACCCAGGATCTTTGCTATTTAGCACGTACCATAGGAGAATGCCAGGCTACAAACTGCATTTACAAGGCTGACAGTAGTAAAAACCCTTTTTGGTTTCCAGTTCCCTCATCACAAGCATCTGAAAGCATTTGACACATCCTGTAGGTTAAAAGTGGCTTTTCCAGCACAGTGAGCTGACAGTGGCTGTGATGGCCAGCAAGCAGCCTGCACCCCAGAGCTCAAACGCAGCACGGTCAGGCTCCGTTTGCTGCTTCTGGTCCCACATCACCAGAAACAGAATAACACAATAAGCACCACCACAAATTCACAACAGCCGGACTGCTGCCATTAGAAAAGCTGGCATATGCACATCTAAATGCGCATTCTGCCAATGTTAAAGGCTCATAAAAAGCAAGAGGAACTGCAGCCTGGCAAAACCAGTGCTAAACGCCTCCCACCTCCTTTCCCTTCTCGTTTCAGGAGGAAGGCCACAGCTCATGCTCAAAGGCTCTGAGGCATGACAGCAACTTACACCATGCCTTGAAATTCTTTTAAAACATTCAATCCTATCACTTGAATTCAGCTTACAATGCTCAGCAGAAGAGATTCCGAAGCTTCATGCCAGAAATGGGAGAGGAGAGTCAGAGAGGAGATCACCCACTGCAGTTGTTTCCCCCATTCCTTTTGAGCCACAGCCAGTGAATGCTTGGGAGCACTCTGTTAATGTGGTCCCTCTTCATGCTCATCCAAAATGATCCAAAGCACAGAAGCAGCTCACCTCGCAAAAGATGACAAACGCTGGGAGTGGGATCTCAAGTGCTGCGGACTCCTGACACATCAACAAACCATTTACAGTTGGTGTTCCCCCAGGGAATTGTTGATTAAACCGCAGTATCCTTGATGAACCTTCTCTTCACATTTCCTGCATCCTTTCCCTGTGGCAGACCCCAAACCCCACTGTGGGCACGGAGAAGCTCCCTCCCGGGACAGCATCCCCACCAGGATCCGTGCAGCGACCATCACCATGCCCAGGCTCCTGATGGGACACCCTGTCACAGTGCAGGCTTATTCCTCATCTCTGAAGCCTTATTTGAAATCTTGTCCACTGCAACTGATGGCCCCCCCTCACCCCACCATTATCACTGCCCGGAACAAGCGCTTTGCAGGAGCCGCAAGCTGCCAGCCAAGAACGTGCACTTGAGTGTCAAACTCCATCAACACTAGACAGACACGCGCTCGACAGCAGTAAAACAGCATGAACCCCAGGAGTTCTAATCAAATGGCTGCACGTGGATACATCTGAGAGAATCCAACTGAAAATATGGCTGCTTCCATAGAGCCCCGGACATTAACAAGATGCGCGTGAACAAAAGCAAAAACTGGCAGATAAAACGCAGCTAGGCAGGGAAGTGAACAATGACTGCACTGCCATCAGCTCCAACAGTAACCCATGCAGCCCTAGTTCTACTCCTTTTAACTGACCATGTCTCCCTGTATTAAGCACAATAATCACTGGAGCTTACCTGGACTTGAACCATGGGGCAGGGGCTAGTACATCTAAGGAGGAGTTCTAAGAGGCCAACTCACACGCACAGAAACTTGCAGGGTCTGAGCAGTGACGGCAGGAGCACTGGGATGTGTTTGAGACTCTGGTAGAGATCTAATTGCTTACAGGTTTTTAACACTGACCAATACCCCTCTGTGTTAATAGAAGGAGTCCCTCTCATTGTCATCACAACTCTGCTTTTTCCACCCCATTCAAGAGCAGAGCAGGCACCCTTGCAGCCACATCAAATACCAGGTTCCTAAGTTGCCAGAGAATAGTAACACCAGTATATCTGTTCCCAACAAATGCTTTGCTACCTAAAGCTGGTTTGTAAGAGAACAGCTTTTCTGAAACGCATAACTGCTTGTTACCATTCCACTAAACAGGAAGCCCTCCACGGCCACAGGGCATACCACTGCAGCATCAGCACACGAGCAGAGAACAGGTAAAGAGCTCATCACATTACAGATGCCTATTTCTGGTCACACGTAAAATGAACTTAAACCAATGAAGCAAAAATAATCCATTTAACTCTCATGCTACATGCTGCATTTATATGGAGTTTCTGTTGTTACAGTGCTCCTGTTCATTCTTATGCTTTAGTGGTTCAACTGCAATTTATCAGCCTGTAGTGGAAAATACCTGGCACCTACTTAAAATGCATGGAGTGAGCAATAAAATTAACCTTGTGGCAATTGTTTTCCCACATGTTTGATAGACCAATGTCAGCTCATCTGTTAGAAGGAAATAAAAAAGTCAAGCCTAAATGTACAAAAAATTATGATGGAAGCCTTAAATAAAGCAAGGGTAATGCAAGTTTATTGAGTCAAAAATCAATCAATCAATGAGCGAGTGGATTAGGAGCACCTCATAAGCCCCAAAGAAATAATTTGCCCAAACACTGGGATTTAACAGTGGAGGACTAAATTCCAACACTTTCAGGAAGTAAGTAATGAAAAATCAATTCAAAAGGAAAAACAGATCAAGAACCCTGGATTCTGACACGCCGACACATTTATTGCTGAATACCATTTCTCGGCTGACCCGAAAACTTCGGAAGGTGTTTATTTACTTTCAACACCTTCCAGAGATCAATATTTTTAATTTGGATCCGAGTTATTATTTTTCACATCACAGCATTGGGGAGCGGAGTAAAGTGGCTCATATTTTAGTGCTAAAAAGATCGATATGACAGCTTCACCTTCACTGCAGCCCCCGCAGCCGCCCGGGTGCACATCACAGCACCCTGCAGGGGGGTGCAGTGCCACGGCGCGGGGAGCAGGTCATCACCCAGCCCCGCAGCCAGACAGCCCATGATTTACCTGATCACGAAGGGCCCGGTGCCCTTAGAAAACCAATCTTGCTCCTCTCACTTTATCAGGCCTGTCTTTTACCCGGCGTACGGGAAGGGGGAGGGGGCGGGCAGAGAGAGAAGAGGAAAAGAGGGAGGGAAGAAGCAGAGTAAAAGACAATCAGTTTCATAAAGCGGATTATGTCCCTCATCGTAAACGCATCCATTCGTTTTTACCTCCCTCGAACAAGGGCACATCTGTAATCGATAATTAATTTTCCATAAATTTCAGGCTGTTATTCTGGAGGTTGCAAGGGGCCGAGGAGAGCTGGGGAGGAACCCTGCGGCAATGGGCTCCATTGATCACTGGGGGAGGCAGGCGGGAGAGCCATGGGCGCTGCCTCCAGCTCTGCCACTGCTGCACTTGAGGGACCTGCTGTTCCGAGAGATACAGCACACACTGCATCCTGCACTGCCACAGCCAGCAGCACTCCGGAGGGACTCTGCCACCTCTGGTCCACCCTTATGTGCTGACTGTAACAGCACCTTTCACATAGGGTCCTAGGGTTTCAGCATTCGCTTCCTCAGTGGCATCCATCCTTCCTGGGTAAGATGACTGAGGTGCTACACAAACACTAGCTTAGCACCACAGAAAAAGGAAGGCTGTTTCTAAATACATGGAAGAGTATCAACTGTGGGCTTTACTGGACACAACTCAAACCAAGGACTAACTGCACACCTCCCAGTGCTTCCTCAACAAAATGGTTGTATCCATCCCCAGGAAGTCATTTGTGATACCATAAAATAGCTGTGATTTGCCATTTAGCGCTGTAATCAGTTCACAGAATCATGGAATCACACACAGATTTGTGTTGAGAGGGACCTTAAAGCTCATCCAGTTCCAAGCCCTTGCCATGGGCAGGGACACCTTCCACTAGAGCATGTTGCTCCAAGCCCCATTCCTTAAGAAGAAAGCTCATGTGAAACTAGGTGGATACCTGAATGGGAGAAGCACCTACACCTAAGCAGCATTTATGGGAAATCTCACTTTGTTCTTAACGTGTCCTAGGAAATCTCACTTTGTTCTTAACGTGTCCTAGAAAACAAGCAGCAGGGACAAGGAGGAAATGTGACACTGTGGGTGGGCTGCTCAAAGGAACACATTCTTAGCATAATTAGCAGCTCGTGCTCTTTAAAAGATTGCCTTCATGAAGTCCTATGATTGGAAGAGTAATAAATGATAGTCACCCCGCCAGGGTATGCTTCAGAATACTAACTCAATAGTAAATGCAGGACTATTTCTTCAAATCATGTATCGCAGCTAAAGGTCGTATCAGTAGCAGCATTATCTAATGACATTAACTGAAAGCCCAGCAGGTTCCTACTGCCAGCAGCCCTGCAAAGGCAGGGAAAGGAGACTCCCGGGCCTCATGCACAGCCCTCCCGGTACACCTCTTCTGCATCAGAACAGACAGATGCCTGCTTTAAATGCACATCCTGAAGGATAATAAGGATAACAGTGGAGAATCGCGGCTGACTAACTAACGATCTGAATGCATGGGCGGTCACCTGTGCTTCTGTGACACTGTTCAGAGGAACAGTCCTTGGGGTTCACTGCCAGGATCCCCACCTTCCAATTAACTGATCAAATCCCAGAAGCTCTGAAAAACATTCCTGGTTTGTTGATCTCTGTCCATCAGAAACCAAAGCACCAATTACAAGAAACAACAGCTTTGGATCCAGGTCAAAGAATGAGATTTTTAACTCTTCCACTGGTGTTAGATCAGAAAAGCAGCTCTTCAAAAACTGACTGTGACGAGCCACAGGAACCTGGCACTCTCTAGGGTTATTTTGAAGCTGGCAGAAGGGTTGCAGGGAACCAGCTCCTGAGTTGGTATCTCAATAGGGAGGAAGGTGAAAGACCAAGGACAGATCCAAGGCCCCCCTGGAAAACATGGATCACTGGATTTGTCACAAAGACAAATAGAGGTTCTGCCAGAAATGGCTCCTGCTTCCTGGAAAACGTATTCCTTGGGTTAAAGTCTTAAGTAAGTGCAACAGAACTAGAACTAATTGAGCTGCCCAATCAGCAATGCCATTGCTGGTCTTATCCCCCTTCCCAAGCCCGGTTTATTGCCTCCACGCTGCATTCCAGACCCACAGCCTGAGAATCCTGGTCACAGAGCCCCTCAGTGGACATTGAACAGTCAGAGGCACAGAGCAGCCTCTTCACCCAAGGCAGCAGCTCTCTGCTATGTTCACTTCTGCATGGGACACAAACTGTCCTAGCCTGAGTACCATGACACAGCTCCTCTGCTCTGGGACACGTGTGAAGGCAGAGCTGCACCACGCTTTTCAGATCTCATCTCCACTACTTTCCTTGTCCCCAGAACAGGTACCTGGGTAACCTGTGGTCCTGGACCACTGTGCCTCAATACACAGCTGCTACAAGCGTGTTTTGTGATCTGGGTTTTTCAATTGCATCCTTGTGCACTTCCCAGGAAGTTGACTACCATTTATAGTACATTTGTTTCTATGTTTATTACAAAGCAGGTAGAAAAAAGATACTTTCTAGTTTAAGGCAAGAGAAACAAGGGATGTCTCATGATCCTGGTACAGTAATCAGAGAATCCCAGACTGGTTTGTGTTGGGAAGGACCTTAAAGCTCGTCCAGCTTCAACCCCTGACACAGGCAGGGACACCTTCCACTAGAGCAGCTTGCTCCAAGCCCCCATGTCCAACCTGGTCTTGAACACTGCCAGGGATGGAGCAGCACCTCAGCACCCTCACAGGAAAGAGCTTCAGCCTAAGAGCTCATCTCAATCTCCCCTCTGACAATAATGACTTTTCACAAAGAACAATAAAAAAAAACATGCCGAGGAGCAGCCGTGGAGCCTTTTCCAAACCATCCTGACAAACGTCAAATGCTTCCACATTAATCCCAAAAGGTGCAAAATGCACAACCTGAACAGTCCCACTGGAAGGACACAGCAGTCTGTTAGGTGCACATGCACTTCTAGACACCACATACAACCCCACTGCCCCAGCAGTCCGCAACACTGGGATCAGCTTCAGCTCCCACCCAACAGTACGGGAACCCCACAAGGGACTACAGGACATCTCAGTGTGTGAAGGATTTGCGGGTAACCGGGAGTAAAGCCAGTGAGTCTGGAATGAATGTTCAGGGTTATTTCAGTTCATTCAGAAGTAAGATTTAATATTTCCCCCCCAATGAAATCTTCTGCTTATCTAGAAAAGGCAGGATGTGATGAAACCAACCCAAAACTCCTTTACACTTTCATGCCACATACCAAAAGAAGGGAACTGACAATAAGGTATCACTTCCCAACCTGGGCTTTTACTACCCACCTCTGGCAGTAGTACTGCTACTTATCCCATTTAGTCAAAAACCAAAAGTGTAGATCTAAGTAATTTTTGCTATATATTTCTGTTAATAAATTACCTGTGTGAGGATAAAGGACAGAACTGACACAACAACGAAGTTCCTGATACAGTGAGCCACTGAGAAACAGCAAGATTTGGAACTGTGTGGACAGAAACAGCAGACTCTCAGCCAGACTCCATGAGCAAAAAAAAAATCACTAAATTTGTCAAAATGACTAACCCCCACATTTCCATCTTTTTCTCTTTTGTTTTATATGCTTTGCATGTCAGACAAATTATCAGGAAAATACTCCTTGTGTGACATTTCATTGCTTAATGCTTTACTGGTGCAGTAAAACAAGACAACTGCTGAAATTATAGGAAAATAAATTTGTAATTTCTTCCTCATTTAGCCATTTTTGAAGCTCGTGTATAGGAAAGTCATTAATGTTATGTCCTCCTATCGATGTTCCAAGCCTTTCAAGGGATAACTAATGTTTTTTCTATACTCTTCCATGTGGCCAGTTAAATTAGACACATTATTTCTGTGCTGCTAGAGAAGGCTGATCAATAGACACTTGGAAAGCCCTCTAAAACTAAGTGGAAACACTTCCTCAGTGTCAAAGGGTTCTAGTTTGGGTTCGTACGCTGCAAACATGGTTAAATTTAACAGAGTGGGAAGTGTGCATCTGTGCCATTTTTATACTAGCATCAAAGTCTCCGCACATCGATTTCTCCTTAAGGTACTGTGTGAGACTTGCACTGACCATCACAGCGGGGTCTCGTGGCAGGAGGCACTGCTGCACCACAGCCCCTTTCCAACTGGAATTCTCAGCAGGAATTGCTCCACTGCCCAAATCCATCAAACACTCCTCACAGAGCTGTGGGTTTCAGCCCAGCCCCACTTTACTTAGAACTGACCCGGCTTTTAGTCATCTTTTTTCTCCTTAGCAATAGGACTACTTAGTGCCTTCTCACATCGACAGTAGTATCCTGCGGTTAGGATTGGGTAGTGTAACACAACACAATCTTTTTCTCCTATCCATTTGGTTTTAATTGTGAAAAACGAGGTGCATTTCCAAGCCTTTCTGAAGTGTACAGCTGGCAAGCTCTGCAGTGAAACCCGACTGCCACACAATATTCATAGAAAGGGAGTGAGCAGACTCCTGAATGGCTTTCTTTCTGGCCATGAATACTGTATTATAATGTTATTTCAAACACTAATAAACCCATTAGTTTCTATCAGTAAATAGCATACATATTATTTTTCTTCAGAGTCACGCTGCTCTCATTTAACAATTGACTCAATGCCTCAAACACATTAGCAAGTTCCTTAAACAGCGTTTCATAATTCCTTAAGCAATTATTTTCACATTTTCCAATCTGCCGTCTCCTCGGGAAAGCCAAAACTGATCCAAATCAAACACTTTGTTCGCACAAACAAAATTCCTCACGGGCTTTACTTGAAAAGAGCTGTTAATAATGTGGTGGCTCTGAGAGAGCAATGTACACCTGGGCCTGCCCTTCGCCCCGCTGCGTATAAATGCAAACAAGATACCCCATTGTCCCATGCCTTAATAATGCAATGAATTTTTACCATGAGCGTGGTGAGGCACGGGAACAGGTCAGTAATCTCTGGCCACAAGTCACTAGTGGATGAGCTGCTAACCACGGGCACCAAGCACTCTACTCTCCTTCCTGCACTTTGGAAAGCTCCCTGGCCCCCATCCCAGGCTGACAAGTAAACTGTGAACTGTAAAGAAAGAGAAAGGCTAAAAACACTTGAGAAGCATCATGCAAAAAGGGGGCAGAAACACTAAGCTGCAAAGGACTCCGAGTGAAAGCCTCAGGAATCTCTGCAGCATCACTGAACTATCAAAAGCAGAGTTGTCAAATTAATGGAATATGACTGAAAGTAATTTACTGGTTTGAGGTATGCGCTGAGCCAGCCCATAATTCCTTCCATAAATCTTCAGGCAAATTACTTTAAGAACATACAATAATTAAATATGCAACAGGGCAGAAGTAAACAAAACCATAACATGCTCCTGCAGTGAAACCAGAGCAGCTCTCCAGCAACCATCCTGCTCCTCACCAGCCCAGAAAGCCCCAGTGCCACTGGCAGCAGTGCCGAGGTGAAGCTGAGGCCTGCACATGCTGCCCAGCACTTCCTGACCCACGGTGGGAGCCCTGGGAATGCCAACAGCACCACAGGAAAGGAACAAACCCCTAACCCTGCCAGCCACAAACACTCCTCAAAGAGAGAAAGCGCAAGGGGACCCAGAATGGTCCAACCAAAGCAGTTTGGGTTTAACATCCCCTGCACTGTCCTCCAAACCTGCCCCTTCCCCGGCAGGATCAGGACACAGAGCTCAGCAGGATGCTACCTTCCACTAGAGCAGCTTGCTCCAAGCCCCTGTGTCCAACCTGGCCTTCAACACTGCCAGGGATGGGGCAGCCACAGCTTCTCCGGGCACCCTGTGCCAGCGCCTCAGCACCCTCCCAGGGAAGAGCTTCTGCCTAAGAGCTCATCTCAGTCTCCCCTCTGGCAGGTTAAAGCCATTCCCCTTGTCCTGTCCCTACATCCCTTGTCCAAAGCCCCTCTCCAGGTTTCCTGCAACCCCTTCAGGCACTGGAGCTGCTCTAAGGTCTCCCCTTAAGAAGCCTTCTGTTGTCCAGGCTGAACAGCCCAGCTCTCTCTGCCTGTCAAATCCTGAGCTGAAACACTGATACCAGTGACTGCCAAGGCTTGCTGCTGTACAAGCACAGGGGGTCATGCACTCAGAGGTACCTGTGGGTACCAATCACCACAGCACGTCTGGCCTTGAAGGACAGACACAGGTGAGTAAAGAAAGAAGAAGACTTGTCTTAGCCTTATTTTTCCAGTAGCAACTCCAAAAGCCTGGGTTTAATGTTTACAAGCCCAGAAATAGTCGATTTCCCCTTGTGTTCAGTTAACTTCAGTCTGTGATTCAATTTTAAATGTTTCAGCTGATTTTTACATCACTGGGTTCCTACAAAACCAGGTCAGACCCATTCTGCACAATCTCACTGTTTTTATAACCATACAGCTGTGCACGACTGCACTAGGAAATTCTGCAGGTAACAGCCACAGAATTTGCAATCCCATAGAAATTGTAAATCTATAGCTGGGACAAGCAGAACAATGATTCCAGGCATAAGGAAGCTGCTGTATCACCAATTTCCTCAGCACTAGCACATTTGCGAACAACAGGAATTGAGCTGGGACTGCGTTACTGGGCTGCTCATCTATGAGATTTGTTTTGTGTTTATTCCTCCCCTTGCAGTTATACAGCAGTGAATAGGTGGAAAGTAAGGCACAAAATTCCTCACAAGAACAACTCCACAGACAGCTTCTGGACTTGCTTCAGAAACACACAGGAAAAAAGACAAGTCAACACTAGAGGAAGGCATTGCTGCGGCAACACCCTCCTGATCCCATTTCCTACCCAGAAGAGAAATTATCCAACGGCTGACCTAGTTCCCTAAGAAATTAACTGGGAGATCTCATGATTTAGGTGGTTGTAAGTACATGTCCATGTCACAGAATGACAGTGCTTCTGCAACCTTTTTTCCCATGACTTTGTCAGAAGCAGTGGGATGAATTTCTGTATCCACCAGCTCACTTCATGAACTCGTTCTTTTCGACTAAATAAAGGTAGAGGCTAATGAAAAGGTCAAACTTTGGGACGACCAACATATTTTCCAAATGGTTTTATTCCTTCTCAGCTGGGAAGCGGAATTAGCAGAAAGTCAAAGGTAAAAAAGCACCCGAGTAGCAAGAGCCCTCATGAAATGGGGTCTCCAGAGGCATGCCATGCAGTGGTTCACCATGCATCTCACGGCAGGGCCTCCCAGGCATCCTCTGGCAGCCCATGGAGCGACACACATTCCCGTGGCTCGAGTGCCAAGAGACAAATCCCAAAGAACTCACACAACAACATGTGTTTAAAAGGTTCTTGCTCAGTTGAAAATGCTCAAACCGACTCATTTCTGGAAAGAGAAGTTTTTGTGTGTGCTCCTTTGAAGGGAGTCTGTGGAGTTGTCTGTTCTAGAAGATCATTCCCTGGAGGAACCTCAGGAGTTGATTTCCGGAGAGCCTGCACAGGCAGGTGACACCCCCCGCCTCCTTCTGCAAACAGCCTGTCCCCACACATCCCTCAGGCACAGCACCTCTGGTGCCACCCTCTCAGATCAGAAGTGAAATCCTGCTTCTGGCGGGGCAGAGTTTTCAAGGACACTGTTATAAACTCAGTTCACTGGCACAGGGTGCCCAGAGAAGCTGTGGCTGCCCCATCCCTGGTAGTGTTCAAGGCCAGGTTGGACACAGGGGCTTGGAGCAAGCTGCTCTAGTGGAAGGGGTCCCTGCCTGTGGCAGGAGGTTGGAACTGGAGGAGCTTTAAGGTCCCTTCTAACACCAGTCTGGGGTTGTATGATACACAAAAATTCCATGGAAAGGAGAGGAGGGAAGAAGGAGAAGGCAGAAACAGGCTCCTGAAATTAGCAGAATTAAAATCAAGCTGAGACTATAGCAAAGGCTAAGCCTGGCAAGAAAACCTTCACAATCTCCCGCTGGGCAGAGGGCCACACGGATATACAGCTACAAAGTTAAGACCATTACAAGCATCCCAGGGCACCAGTACTCCTTCCCTTTGCCTTCCCAGAGCCCGGAGAGCTCACCCCTGCCGTGTGCTGTGGCGTGAGCTCACCACCCGCGGGCGGTGGTTCCACCGTGCGCCCATAGGCACCGGTGCATCCCACCGTGCGTCCGCACAGCCCGGCGCCCCCAGCCCGGCGGGCCCGGCCGCGGTGGCTGCGGACCAGGCAGCAGCAGCGCAGACCGGTGCTTCAGCTCCACCTGCTGGGCAAATGTAGCAAACCCTCCAGCTCCGCACGACGGCTAATGGAGACACGAGCCAGAACTCATCAGGGATGCGAAATCCCCCAATACTCCATTCAATTATGTCACTCTTCCTAAATCATCTCTTTTATTTAACAAACCTCCCAATCGCAGCTAATAAGCTCAGGAGAATCAGGGCACACCATTCATTTCTGGGAACAGGCTGATATTTTCTAAAAGCCATTAATAACAATGACAGGATTTATGTACAAGATAAATTAATTTCAATTTCCTTTTTCAATTAATGGCCAATTATTCGAACTCAGCTCAACCAAAAATATTACTCAAGTATCATTAATCTAACAAAAATTAACTTTACTATTCTCCCAGTAATGAGCAGATATAATTTTAAGATAAAATAACACACTTGAATAAGCGTTGCCCGTTCGCATTCTGGGGGCCACTGCTCAGCACTGGAGCCCTCCCAGCCATGCTGCCTTAGGTCACTGCTATTAAGGATAATGACCTGAGCAAAGGCCACCCAGTGCTCTACCTTCCTTAGCTGAAGAGCCATTTTATATCCTAAACCTGTCGGTTCAGTGTGCATGGAGTCAAGAAAAAACGATCAGGGAAAACACTTCAGCCTCCATAACCCAGTCACCAATGTGGCAGGGGTTGGGAGGAGAAAGCCTCTCAGAAAGTGTACTGTTACCTGCCGCATCCTTCATTAATCATAGAATCACAGAATAGTTAAGGTTGGAAAGGACCTTAAGATCATCCAGTTCCAACCCCCCTGCCATGGGCAGGGACACCTCACACTAAACCATGCCAACCGAGACTCTGTCCAACCTGGCCTTCAATACTGCCAGCGATGAAACATTGACAACTTCCCTGGGCAACCCATTCCAGTGCCTCACCACCCTTACAGTAAACAATTTCTTCCTCATATCCAATCTAAACTTCCCCTGTTTAAGTTTGAACCCGTTACCCCTTGTCCTCTCACTACAGTCCCTCATGAAGAGTCCCTCCCCAGAATCCCTATAGGCCCCCTTCAGATACTGGAAGGCTGCTATGAGGTCTCCACGCAGCCTTCTCTTCTCCAGGCTGAACAGCCCCAACTTTCTCAGCCTATCTTCATACACGAGGTGCTCCAGTCCCCTGATCATCCTCGTGGCCTCCTCTGGACTTGTTCCAACAGTTCCATGTCCTTTTTGTGTTGAGGACACCAGAACTGCACACAATACTCCAAGTGAGGTCTCACGAGAGCAGAGTAGTGGGGCAGGATCACCTCCCTCGACCTGCTGGTCACACTCCTTCTGGTGCAGTCCAGGATACGGTTGGCTTTCTGGGCTGCAAGCGCACACTGCCAGCTCATGTTCATTTTCTCATCAAACAACATCCCCAAGTCCTCCTCCACAGGGCTGCTCTGAAGCTTCCTGAGTGGTTGTTTAAGGGAAGTTTCATTTCAGTAATTATCTCACAAAGCTTGAACTTTAGAAGGCAGTAGCCATATGACTGCAGCATCCTCTCCCCTTTAAGTTTATTTCTATTAGCAGTGCAAAGTAATATTTGCAGTTTATGGTGCTGGTGTTGCTTAAACACATCTTCCTGATGTCGGAAATGCTAGCTTTGAGAGTATGTTGCTTATATCTGCTCTGTAATGAACTAATTCCAGGGCAATACATCCTTACTAGGAGGAACAACCAGGAACTTCAGTGTACCACAGATAGAGCCCAACTCTTTTTCATTGCAAGGTTACCTGTGGGGCTGAGCAAGAGACCGGGTACTGAGGAATCGCTTGATCTTTGAAGAATAAATCTATTGTGAGCAGCAAAGCAACTCCTGCTGTGCAGATCCTCTGCAACCCAGCCATGTGCTGCAGCCACCTCACAGCTTTGAACATGCTCCCTGAAAACTTGTGGCACAAGCACTGGTTTGCCAGGAGCCCATGGGATCTGACTTACTGCAAGGAAGAGTCTCTCTCAACCTTCTGAAACCACGTGTTCAACACAAGTACATTTTAAGATGCGCAGGGGCTTCTTCTGCCTTCTTTTAACAAAAGGAAGGAGGAAAAGGAAGGAGGAAAAGGAAGGAGGAAAAGGAAGGAGGAAAAGGAAGGAGGAAAAGGAAGGAGGAAAAGGAAGGAGGAAAAGGAAGGAGGAAAAGGAAGGAGGAAAAGGAAGGAGGAAAAGGAAGGAGGAAAAGGAAGGAGGAAAAGGAAGGAGGAAAAGGAAGGAGGAAAAGGAAGGAGGAAAAGGAAGGAGGAAAAGGAAGGAGGAAAAGGAAGGAGGAAAAGGAAGGAGGAAAAGGAAGGAGGAAAAGGAAGGAGGAAAAGGAAGGAGGAAAAGGAAGGAGGAAAAGGAAGGAGGAAAAGGAAGGAGGAAAAGGAAGGAGGAAAAGGAAGGAGGAAAAGGAAGGAGGAAAAGGAAGGAGGAAAAGGAAGGAGGAAAAGGAAGGAGGAAAATAAAACCTTAATTCCTATGTAGCACTGGCACAGGGTGCCCAGAGAAGCTGCGGCTGCCCCATCCCTGGCAGTGTTCAAGGCCAGGTTGGATACAGGGGCTTGGAGCAAGTTGCTCTAGTGGAAGGTGTCCCTGCCCGTGCCAGGGGGGTTGGAGCTGGATGAGCTTTAAGGTCCCTTCCAACACAAACCATTCTGTGAGTCTATAAATTGAATATTCCAGAAAATCCATAACTACAGGGCACCAAACAAAATGAGCTTTGATCTAATTACAAGAAAAAATGTCACTGATTATACTGACATGTTTTCATATAAAAATTATTCTTGATTTGATGAAAATATCAATTTATTTCTGGCTGCTAGTCAGCTTCGGTATGCATGCTCCTGCTCCAGAATAGAAGCACCTCACTCACAATTAACTTAGGCTACTTGAGAAGTATCAACAGTAAAAATAGTTGGGTCTGATGAACTCCTGAGTAACTGTTCACATAGAAAAATCAAGATTTATAATTTACCCTTTACATGAAATATACTAAGCACAGTAAAATTAACAGAGAATGTAAATGCTAGGACATTGGGAAAAGTCAATATCACTGCAGAGACCTGCCTGATTAAGAATGAAGTCCATTGGGTGTACTCATAAATGAATAGAACAATTGTACTGAATTTCTCAGGTACTCAAAATTGTACCTATTTCGGTCATTTTCAGTAATAATATGTTCTCCAACACCAACTAAGATCTACTACATTACATTTTATAAGGTAATCTATTTATAATTTACTAAGATCTCCTAGATTGCACTTTGTATCACGGTTTTGAAGAGCTCTACAAGAGGCAGAACTTTAAAAAGCACTGCCAAGCCATTTGAGTATCCGGACACTTCTGGCTCGCACACGATTCCGTTTGTCCACACCAGTTTGCCATCAGTATTTCCAGTCATAACTGGAACGGATCAGAGCTGCCTGTTTAGTTAATCTGAAGCTTCTGGGAAGCCATCATTACGCCTGCAAAGGTTGTCACCCACAAGCCTCATTCATAACTGTTGGGAGCTCTTAACTTCGGTGCTGTCATCTTCCCGAGCAGATGAGCATTAGCTCTAATGTAGCAGCTTTCTGCCAAGAGATTAATCTTCAGCTGGGTTTTACATTCTACAGAGCTGTGCAGCTCTGAAGCGTGAGGTGAGCCGCATCCCTGTGCTCCTGTGCGCTGCCCCGCACGCTCACCGAGCCTCTGCTGCTCCGAACGCCTGGCCTCAAGGAAAGCCTTTGGACCTGCCTCTGCCTCCCAGCCCTTCCCTTGGAAGCCACAAGCTGAGCACCCCACCAGGACCAGAGAGACCTGCTGTGAGCTGCCCAAGGGCCAGCAGCATCCCACACGTACCCCTTACCCCATGGGCTGGGGTTTAGTTTGGGTGCATTGTTTGGGAAGTTTTGAACGCAATGAATTCCTACGTGGCTCCATCCTCTCACCTACAGCAAAATGAGACCAACCAACTGATGCACAGTTTGCTCCCTGGTCATGACACCTCCCTCTCTCTCCACACAATTCCTAAACCAGTCTGTTCTACACCAGATTTGGTATACACAGCAATAAATGACAAATGCCTGGTATGAAGCTTTATTTGTGTTTTGGACAATGCAAAATGAACTGGTTTGATCCTTAATAGATAGTAAATTACTAGAGATTTTAAAACCAAATCTCTCCATGAGAGACACCTCGCTCTAACACACTAGTTTTTTTACATCTCAACACTTGTGAGAAATAGAACCCCCTGAACTGCTGGTTGCCTTGAATGGGAACAGAAATGCTGCATGCTGAAGGGGCAGGCTACTGTCATTCCTAACACAGCCAAGCTGAGGAACCACAGGCAGAAAAGCCTGATGTAGCCTTGCAGGAGCAGAGCCAAGGAAAGCTTTACTGGGGAAGTGCTGCCAAAACTGCCAGAAAAGAGGGTATAAGAGCAGCAGGGGTGAACGCTGGCCAAACTGCAACTACGTGGGCTTCTCCATTTCTGAGGAAAACAGCATTATGCAGCAATATATGTGATGCATGTTTATAGTTCAAAGACAGAGAGGTAATTATCACAGGCTACCATCTGCTGCCAATTCCATGCCTTAGAAGGGATGGAAAGCAGCCCACAAAAGTTAAAGAACTTTGCAATCAAACAGAACTAATGAGGAAACAGGGAAATGCCTAACATCCTGCAAGCCAAACCTCGCTGGAGAGAAGACTGAAACTTTACCCTAAATGGCCACAGGAGCGTGGTGAAATCCCTGCTCAGACAGTCATCCACCACGGCACTCATACACAGGGAGACTGGACAGAGGAGCTGAAGAGCTGCCAGTGCAAATCACATGCGTAAAAAACTCTTTCTATGAACATCTGATCCACGACACAAGTCTCAGAACTGTCTGAAGACGGACAGCATTAAGTGCCAACAAGTAGACTATAAGAAGTTAAAAGGTTAAGAGGCTCAACATGAATGTGCATCCTCTCCTTTCTAGGTTTTCCTGCCTTAGTTCCAAGCCATTCCTACTAAAAGTTTAACACAGGAAGGTAAAAATATTTCTCCAGTGCTCAGCATTTAAATCATCGCTCATCTTCTGGTTTTTCCCTTTTCCACACTGACCAGATTCAGCTCTAAACAGAAAAAAAAGCCAAAAACATCATTCTGCAAGTCACCCCCATGTTTTCATTATGCTCTTACAAGCTCTGAGGCAAGAATTGGAAGGCAGAACACCCATGCTGCCTTCACTGTCGCTGGACAGGGGGACAAAGTCACCACCTCCCTTATGCTCCTTCCCCTCCAGCTATGCTTTCAAGGATCACTTTCCTTCTTGAGCCAGAGCACTGCAATGGCAGCTCATTTCTAATCTGTGCACCACCACCTCTAAATCCTTCTGTCTGCTCATTTGCACACCGGGAGCCCCCTCTGTGCTGCACACCAGCACAGTGGCACCACATTCATCATTATTTCCCAGTAACTTTGTTGTTTGTTGATTCTATCAGCAGCTTTACTGGTATAGGAAGTGCTACTTACAAACAGTCCTTCATGTGGGGCTAAGACAGACACCTTCACAAACCAGGAAAGCCTTGCCTTAATAAATACAGGATGAGTAGAAGAAGGTATGCAAAGTAGCAGTTATGACAGGAAAGGGAGAATTACAAAGGTGGTTAGGGAGTGCTGCAAGAAAACACAGTGCCTAGAAAATAACGCCAGTATGTGAAACAAGAAACTACACTATCACTAGAAGCATGAACTTTGCAAAGTGGAGACAAACAGCACATCCTCTATGTCTAGGATTGGTGTCAACATCTTAAAAGAATCTTTTTATCCACCATAGTGGCATCAAAACCAAATGAACCTCATGTTAAATAACTTCATACAATGAAATACTGTGGCCAACGTTTTTAAGTTACAGATATTTAGCTACAGGTTGCATTAGTCTTCTACACTGTTTCCCACATGAAGATCATGGATGATTACCCCTTTGTCCCATCACAGAATCACAGAATAGCTAGGGTTGGAAAGGACCTTAAGATCATCCAGTTCCAACGCCCCTGCCATGGGCAGGGACACTCACACTAAATCATGCCACCCAAGGCCCTGTCCAACCTGGCCTTGAACACCGCCAGGGATGGAGCATTCACAGCTTCCCTGGGCAACACAGATAAGCCTAGCCCAGAAGGGGCCTCTGGAGGTTACCCACCCTGACCCTCCGCTGAAAGCAAATCAGGTTATTCAGAGCCCCTGGCAGCTCCTCTCACTGCATCAGGCCAGCAGCACAGCTCATGCTGGGGAGCCGAGCCCAGAGGCACCAGGGAGCCTGGGCCAGAGGGATGCTGTGAGCAGCACCCTGGGGAAAAGGAAGCTGCTGTCCTGGGAGGACAGGACATGTCACTGATTCACCTCTGAAGAGCGTTCTTTCTTGCACAATCTAGCAGACATCACCTAAACAACCAGCATATCTGTTCACACATTGCACAGTCCCTGCAGCGATGGTACAGCCACTTCTGCTCTGCTTCACACAGGCAGCTCCACACACGTGCTTTCACATTTCCCTACGCATCACTAGAACCCAGTGAAACCCTGAGCTCTGGCTCTTTGCATCACAAAGACCATGGAACAGCTCTAGAGTTTGGTGACACAAGTCTTGAGCACTCTCCGAGCCCTGTCACCCGCTCACCATGCTCCAGATCCAGCACCTCTCACACCACTGGTCAACAACGTGCTGTCTTGAATGGAAGGTGGTTCTGACCCACCAAGAAGTTAGTTGTTGGAGGAGAAAGAAGCCCTAAACAATAATTTAAAACCAAATACTTTCTGTGTGCTGTGATGCTTATTTTTGAAAGGATGCACAGTTGTGAAACCAGCGTTTTACATATCCTGCAAAGCAAACACCCTCAGCAAAGACACAATCCTCACTGTGATGGGAACAGCTCCACCCCAACAATGCACAATCCCAAACAGTCTAACAGAAGAAGTTCACCAGTTGTTGAACTGAAGTTGTGAAATGAGAGTTACCGTAAAATGTTCTTGTGACTTGTAGTTCTCATCGAGGTAAACTCGAGCTCGGTTGTAGTCTTTCATAGCATCACTTGATAACAGTTCTCTAGAAGAGAAAGAAGAGTTTGAAAGTATAAAGGGAGATCCAGAGATTCTAAACTGCTTTAGCACGTTCTCCCTCCTGTACGGTACCCAGTGCCCCACAGGAACCACGGGCCTTCACCTCATTGCGGCAGGGACTTGAGGGACCGTAGCTTCCCGTGGTCCAGCCCCCATCCCGCCGGCGCTGGGCTGACCGCCCCGGCCGCGCCTGCAGCGGGAGTCACGGCGCTCCGCGGTGCCGCGGGGCACCCAACGCTCCGAGGGCCACAGCGCCCCACAGAACCTGCGGTTCACGCCAAAGGCCCGCGGTCCGCACTCCGGACCGTCACCGCCTGCCCCTGAGCCGGTGGGACCCGCAGAGCCCGGCCCGGCCGCCCGGGACAAGGCGCGTCCCCGGCGGGGCGCACCGCCGCCGGCAGAGGGCGCTGCCGCACCGCCGCTTCCTCCAGCTCCGGCACGCGTCGAGCACGGACCGGGCCGGGCTGCGTCTGCCCCGGGCGAGCTCTGGCACCCGGGGCCGCTGTACGGAGGTTACCTCAGTTACCAGAAGCCTCTGGTGCAGGACGGGCGCGCTGAGAACTGACAATTCAACACATCCGCGCAGCCTGGCTGCCCACGGACAGAAACCGCCTCATTTCCTGAAGATGCGCTTCAGCCCGAGCAGCCGAGCTGGAGCTCCGAGCGCCCCACCCTGCCCGACTGCCGTGTGCCCAAGACCTGGGTCAGTCGCACCGCACCGCCTGCCCCGACCGGACCCCACCGTCACCAGCGTCAGGACGTGCCCCCGCTGGCAGGCGCTGGGTCACCAACACGCGGCCTGGCGGCGGAGCCTCGGCGCTCTCACACATGGAACTGTTCAACACAAGATCAGCAGCTGCGGCTGCCCCATCCCTGGCAGTGTTCAAGGCCAGGTTGGACACAGGGGCTTGGAGCAAGCTGCTCTGGTGGAAGGTGTCTCTGCCTGTGGCAAGGGGTTGGGGCTGGATGAGCTTCAAGGTCCCTTCCAACACAAACTATCCTCTGATTCTACGATAATAAGCCTCATCTCAGAGATGATACCAAGCGAGATACATATGGTGTATCTTGCACAATTATCTTGCCAGGACATGGCCAGAAGATGCATTTATTACTTTTTCTGAATTCTTAACAAACATAAAGAGAAACACTTCCTTCTTGAAGGTCATGTAACATACTGAAGTTGAGAAAGACTTGAAACCTTTTACAATTTTACATGTCTAATGACTTTGACTTAGAATTATATACACATTACCTACTACTGCTTGCCACTTACTGTATTGGGTTTGTGTGACAATGTTTTGGTAGCAGCGAGGGGAGTTACAGGGGTGGCTTCTCTGAGAAGCTGCTAGAAGCTTCCCCTGCATCCAATGGTGCCAATGCCAGCCAGTTCCGTGATGGACCTGTCACCAGGCACGGCTGAGCCCATCAGCAACGGTGGGAGTGTCTCTGAAATAATGTATATATGGAGGGGGAAAAGCTGCTGCACAACAGCAACTGCTGTGGAGAGGAGCGAGAAAACATGACAGGAGCAGCTCTGCAGATCCCACGGTCAGTGGGACAGGAGGCCCTCCAGGAGCCAGAGCAGAGGCTCCTCTGCAGCACAGGGTGCAGACCATGGAGGGCAGGCTGTGCCCCGGTGGCATGGCAGGGGAGGAGTGTGAGAAGGCCTCCCCCGAGGAGGAAGGAGCAGCAGGGGGAGGTGTTTTAAGATTTGAGTTTATTTCTCATTACCCTACTCTGATTTGACTGCCAGTGAATGAAACTGATTTCCCCAAGTCGAGTCTGTTTGGCCAGTGATGGCAATTGCTGAATGAGCTCCCTGTCCTGATCTCGACCTATGAGCCTTTCATTGTGTTCTCTACCCTGTCCAGCTGAGGAAGGCAGTGACAGAGCAGCTTTGGGGGCACTGCCCAGGGTCGACCCTCTACACTTACTTCACAAACTTGTCCACATGAGACATGGAAGCTTCGTAGTTTTTTCCTCCAAATTCTTGACAGTGCAGAGCCATGAAGTGGGGCTTGTGTGCATGTACAACCTGAAACAGAAAGATGAACAAGTATTAACAGAGTTGTATCCACAGCTATTATCACACAAGTGTCAAATCCAGATGTGCTATTTCTGAGGACTATCAGCTGTTACCTGAGCAGTAACAGCAGAACAGTCATCAGCAATTAGAGGTGTCTGTAGACATTAGAGCATCATTTGTTATGCACATGAAAGACTCTAATACACAGTAATTATATCTAGTATTTTTAGCTTATATTTTCATTTTTAAGCTATGACTTAGTTCTCTGGCATTTAAAACAAGCACTTAACCTCTTCCAGCTCACGTCAGAGAGGACCTAACACCATGGAGATAATCAAAACATTTGCCTGCCTAGGAGTTGGAACTGAGTTCCAATGAGTTCAAAACACCTGAATTCATTCATTAAGTGTTGGATTTTTTTTCAGTTTTAGAAAGTATATGGCATTAACTCATGGCAGAATGCTCATTAGCTGTCACATCAGATGGGTTTATTTATGGAGTATCTTATTTACAGAAACATCTAGTTAAATCACACACATACTACAGTATATATACACATGTATCTAATGCAGGAGGCACATAAATCCATCACATTATTTCAAGTGTTAGGCCTGCATAATGCAAGTATCTTAATATTAAAAACCCCTGCAACATACACTTTTTTGGTCAGGCATCAAATCAAAGAGACAGTATTTATAAGTTTGCTGCTGCTTTAAACACACGTTCAATGGTATTCTGTCCTAATAACTCTTCTCTGCGTTACCTACATTGAGCGTTGCAAACAATGCATCTAAAAAGGTCTCCCTGCAGCTCTGATAAGGGACAGATGCAGTAAACCTTTGCAGTCATGCTTTTAATTCTGCAAATCAATAGTGACCAAGATTACTGTAAAAAGGTCTCTTAAAATACTTCTTTTAAGCCAGGGTAGAAATTGTCGTTTGATCTGAGGACAGAGTGCACAATTCCTCACTCTGACCACACTGATTCTCCCATTAGAAAATCAAGCTCAAAGGCAACAAATTCAAGATTAGCAAAACCTGAAATGCAGCAGCTTGACATGGAGCACAAGGCAAAGCATGGTCCACCCTGCTTTTCACGGGCACCTCCTCCTGACAGCAGCACAGCCACCAGGCTCAGGCAGCAAGAGGGACCGGCAGCAAGTACACCCACAGCCTGCAAGCAGCGGGTGACAGTGCCTATCCAGGCTGGGGGGGCTCCCCGAAGCACACGTCCCGTGTGCCTGTCCAGCGCTAAAGGGGCAGTCAACACCCTGGTCCTACCACTGGCTGGTGGCTCACCCTGTCCTGGGGACTCCTTTGGACCAGTCTCTTCAACATGAAGGGGACATGAGGGGCAGCTGTGCATGAACACCAGAGCCAGCAGGAATATACAGATCCCCCAGTGAAGGCAGCACATCACAGCATGACTAACCTAAGATAGGCTAGACTTGCAAAGAGGAGAAAACGGATGCTGGTTCCCAAGTGACTTCAGACAAGTCACTTCCTCTTCTGTACTTCAGCTTCCCCATCATCGAAACAAGCCTCGACACCGACCTGCTCGGTGAAGCATTCTGAGCTCAGCCACCAACAGCCGTTACTATATACAGGAAAAAAGTAAATATTTCTCCCACATCCGCCTTCGTGGATCTTTGTGCACTTGAGTCAGCTCAATAGTGCCAGTGTCTAGCTGTGATACACAGCTTTCTTGCTTTAAAACCAGGCTGTCACCAGCAAGAACTGGGAATGAGCTGGAGCAGGACCCAACGGCAAGTCCAACTGGGGGTTGGGGGAGAGGGAGTGGGCTGCAGAACAGATGGCTGAAAAACATAACCAGAACCCAATAAATTCCACCCAGCTGGGACATGAGCATCCTTTGCCTTTGACACTTGATGTAACTCTGAAAGCTTACATTAATACTAGCTGATTTTATAGATTTACACTTAAGATAAAGCTTTGCTGCAGAAGTTTTTCTTGTGTGTCTTGTCCAACACCAGACACGGTCCTGAACAGGACACACCTCTGAAGTGGTTCTGAACACACAAAAAGCAGGTTTTGGCTACAACGACCAACACTCAGGGGAATTTCCAAAAAGATCTAAATGTCTACTTTACTTTTCAGCGAGAACTGTTGAACAGAAAGCTAAGAGCTGCGCTAAGCTGTAGAAACCAAAGTCCAAGACCAGCAACTCTGTTCAAAGGTGTTAAACTCTGACGAACCGCAGCAGTGGGACAGGCACCCAAGTGTCCATTGGTGACCAACTAATAATCAAGCATCTTTATGAAGTTTAGCCTGTTGGATCATTTTCTTCACTACCTTGGAGATAAATATTAACCAAACATGGCCTGAGAAGTCGAACTTGTAACAGAGTTCATTTGTGGTCCTTAATAACATGCAATCCAAACTCTCCGTGTGCTTTATTGCTCCAAATCAGTTTTGGCTTCCAAGTTCTGATCTTATCTACTTGGATAGGTCTATGAAATTGCCATAATTAGGAAACAGTTGCAACTATTTAATCTTGCAGAGCAAACATACCCAACTCTTACTGCTTCAAAGCAACAACATCTAGGAACTGCTTATTACAAACACAGCAAAACCATGCTGGCACATTGTGTTGCTCACTTGAACTGCTACAGTTTGCGGTTTGCTTCAGTAAGCTCTCTCCTTACACAGCTAACAGAACTAATAACTGATAAGACAAAATAAAACAAACGGTTTCAAAGAAGATCTAGGCAGAAGCTCTTCCACATTTCTGACTGATGAGTAACAGGGAGCCTTGAACTGGGAGTTCTGCCTGGAGGAAACATGGAGAGCAACTTACAGAAAACACTCCAGGCGCTGCACTAAGATGCGGGGCATGGGTTGCTTGCATTCAAATCATTGAGAGCTTGATCACAGCAGGTATTAAAGAAAAACAGAATCATAGAATCATAGAATAGTTAGGGTTGGAAAGGACCTTAAGATCATCTAGTTCCAACCCCCCTGCCATGGGCAGGGACACCTCACACTAAACCATGCCACCCAAGGCTCTGTCCAACCTGGCCTTGAACACTGCCAGCGATGGAGCATTCGCAACTTCCCTGGGCAACCCATTCCAGTGCCTCACCACCCTCACAGTAAAGAACTTCTTCCTCATATCCAATCTAAACTTCCCCTGTTTCAGTTTGAACCCGTTACCCGTTGTCCTATCACTACAGTCCCTCATGAAGAGTCCCTCCCCAGAATCCCTATAGGCCCCCTTCAGATACTGGAAGGCTGCTACGAGGTCTCCATGCAGCCTTCTCTTCTCCAGGCTCAACAGCCCCAACTTTCTCAGCCTATCTTCATATGGGAGGTGCTCCAGTCCCCTGATCATCCTCGTGGCCTCCTCTGGACTTGTTCCAACAGTTCCATGTCCTTTTTATGTTGAGGACACCAGAACTGCACACAATACTCCAAGTGAGGTCTCATGAGAGCAGAGTAGAGGGGCAGGATCACCTCCCTCAACCTGCTGGTCACGCTCCTTTTGATGCAGCCCAGGATATGGTTGGCTTTCTGGGCTGCGAGTGCACACTGCAGCTGGCTCATGTTCATTTTCTCATTAACCAACACCCCCAAGTCCTTCTCCACAGGGCTGCTCTGAATCTCTTCTCTGCCCAACCCGTAGCTGTGCCTGGGATTGCTCTGACCCAGGTGTAGGACCAAAGTTATATGCCATTTTTTAATGAGGAAGCAGTGCTGGCTTAGCAGCAGTGAGAGGCCTTTGTGGCTTTCCTTGCAGGTTAAGCCACAAAAACGTACCTGAATATTAGTTACATCCTCTCATACAATAAATACCCTCCAACTAAGAGCAAGTGGCTCTGCTTCATTACCTTTTACTAGTTTTCTATGGTTATGAAAGAACAAATAGTACATAATAATGAGTAATGAATACTTCAGAGTAGAAAACTCACAGTTGCCAGAGGTTAAAAATCACACAACACTGAATTTGCATCTGCAGCAGCACAATGTGTTTACAAAGTTGGGCATTATTCTCAATTTCTGGACAAAGAAACAGTGCACAGGAAGCCCCGACGGGAGCTTGGGTTTGGGATACAGGCAACTGAGCAAGGTGTTCCAACATAGGCAAGTGCAAACATAAAACTGGGGAATCCCTGAAGCTGGCCTCTGCTGCCCATTCCTCAGGTCTTTGTCTCTTTGGACATGGGACAGGGTGGATGATAACACCCATGCTGAGGGGTGCCTGAGCCCAGCGTGAAGGGCTCTCCCGCAAGGCACTCACTGCCGGGTGCGGGTGCAGCGTACATCAGACACACACAAACCACAACAACCCGACCTGAGGCGAAGCTCCCATCTGAGAAAGAGCCAAGATCGCACCTCCCGAGGCTTGCTGCGTCTGGGCAGGGTGTTTATCACCCTTTCTAGTTTAACAGGTTTAAGTCCACTAAAACAACTAAACAACTGCCTTTGAGTGGCTGGGGTTTGGTTTGTTTTTCTTTCTCCTTTCTTTAAGGAGGCTAATAACACACACCGTTTCCATGCAGCAGCACCAAGATGACCTTTAGCTTCTGGGTAAACTTTTAACTTCTGTATTACTACAAATAGAAGCTCTAAACACTCTCAAACACATTAAGCAGTATGGAAAACTGCACTGGGGGAGAGTGATGAAATCACCCTCTGCCTCCGCATTTTCATCTAAAATGACCCTCTGCCAGGAATGCTACACAAACGGGTTGTTGCTGAAGTTAGCCAAGAGTCTGAATAGCTCCAGCTGCTAAACTCCTCCCACCCCAAACCCGAGGCACTATGCAGCTGAACAGAGTACAAGGGATGGGGAAGGAAGGGGTGAGAGGGAGAAACCCCATAAGTAAATAAATCAGTAAAAGTCCTTTCCATGGGCCCTACAGCCCTTGCAAACAGCTCTTTGGTTGCTCTTGAAACTTCTTGTTCCCCAGTACTTTTGTCCCGCAAGCTGACATTAAGGCTGTGAGCCTGGATAGAGGCACTCAACACACCTGGGGTGAGCATGACACCCCTTTGCATGTTCTGTGAATGCTCTATTTACATAAATCCAGTTCACAAAATCCTCCAGTTTCCTGTTAAGCACCAAACTGTTCCCATCACACACAGAATGCTCCAAACCACCATTCTCACAATCTATTTTCTCCCTCCTCAGAACAGCCACTTTCCCTCCTTGTTTCCAAGGTGTGTTTTTGATTAAGAGAGTTTCTACTGAAAAGACAATGTGAGTCTAAACTAAAACAATGAAGACCCAAGTTACCAGTAGCTACTCAATACAAAAGATGAGGTGCAATCCCCAGCACTAGGACTTCACTGAATCCTGTATCCCTGTAAGGCAGCTTTCCTCTATTCACTGTGATTTCACAGAATCCCAGACTGGTTTGGGTTGGAAGGGACCTTAAAGCTCCTCCAGCTCCAACCCCTGCCATGGGCAGGGACACCTTCCACTAGAGCAGCTTGCTCCAAGCCCCTGTGTCCAACCTGGCCTTCAACGTTGCCAGGGATGGGGCAGCCACAGCTTCTCTGGGCACCCTGTGCCAGCGCCTCAGCACCCTCCCAGGGAAGAGCTTCTGCCTAAGAGCTCATCTCAGTCTCCCCTCTGGCAGGTTAAAGCCATTCCCCTTGGCCTGTCCCTACAGGCCCTTGTCCAAAGCCCCTCTCCAGGTTTCTTGTGGCCCCTTTAGGCACTGGAGCTGCTCTAAGGTCCCTTCAGGAGCCTTCCCTTCCCCATGACATGACACACTGGCTTGCAAGGCTTATCTTGAGTCCAGCAGATTTTTATTTGTTTTTACAAATAGTAGTTTTGCACAAATCCCATTTTCTGCTTTGAACACCAGACACTGATGTTCAAGTAGGTTGGAAAAAACCTTTAAGATCAGCAAGTCCAGCCATTCCCCAGCACTGCCAAGGCCAAAACTAACCCATGGCACTGAGGGCCTCGTCTACACGGTGTTGTGAACACTTCCAGCAGGGGCAGTGATTCCACCACCTCATCCTCAGGCAGTATTCCCTATCATCAGGGACATTTAGCTTCCAACCACAGCTTCCTTTCTACCTTATTTTTAACTAAGGAAAAATAACTAAGCCTTTTGTAAAACCACTGAGGTATAATTCCCACCCTTCCAAAGATTTTGGTGGCCTAGAGCCTGTTCTGACCAGCCAGTTACCAGGGCTGCCACAAGCACTCAACTGAGCAAACTGCCAGCTTCCTGCACAACATATGTGCAAAACGTGACTGTCTTATGCCAGAGTCTAAACCAAACCAGAAGAGTCTGCAAATCCAGAACATTTAAAGTTATCTGACAATGCTACCACAGAGGCTACCAAGATTCTTAATGAGCAAATGCCTTGATGAAAGAGAAGACTAATAGATACTCCTGGCTGCCTTGCTCACATTCACTAACTACAGGATTAGTGCAGTGATGCTAAGTGAAGAGGCTGGAAGATTATAAAAGGAAAAAACCTGGGCCAATTCTCAGCCATATTTCAAGACGGCAAGTTCCTAAAGCTTAGCCTGTGGACATGAATTGAACACAACTCTCCACCTCCCTACAGAACAGGTATTTTCCTGGCCACACAGAGGAAAGCTGAAAACACAGATTTGAGGAATCCCGGAGCACACAGATCACAAATTCACATACTCTGTGCTCCTTCTGAAGGTATCACTAAATGAAAATAGATGCTCAGAAGACTCTATACCTTCAAGCAATCACCACTTCAGCCTGCACCAAAGCAGAGGCAGCAGCTCGGGCAGGTTAAGTCTCACCTTGAGGTGGCCATCACATGTGCAAATGTGTTCTTCATGTGCTACCTCTGGGAGGGGGACAGAGGACAGGAAGAAAAGGAGGAGCATGGGAGGAGAGCTGGTATCTGTTTGTTTCTGCTTCACAGGTGATGTAAAACACACTGACTTTCAAGTTGATGTTGCATTCACAGGAGAAGGAACATGGTGCTCCTCAGTCACGTGGTGAATGTGTTTGGTGATCCCATGTTTTAATCAGATGATGTAATTGATCAGTTTGTTGAGCATTCAGGGACAGAGGGATGGATTTTTCAGAGGCCTTTTCTCATTCCTAAGGCACCTCACTACTAGAGCACTACCAGAAATGCTGACTTTCTAGTACCTCTGCTTGCAAAGGTCAGGGCTTCAAACCTTGTTTATCTGCATGTAACAAGAACACAACACCTACGGCTGATATCACATGGCAAAGCGTTACAAAGCCCCCAGACGAATGCCATGCATTCACCCATCAGATCAAATGGAAAAAGCAGAGCAGGGAGCAGGAAAAGCTGCACTATAAATTTAGCAATGGGAAACAAGTGTCCGAGATCCAGGTTGCTCTTTCCTCCTAGGAGCCTGGTGTCAGCACTGCCTCAAGGCCGCCGCTGTTCCAGTGCTACATGACATGCCTGGGAAAGGCCCCCCAGCCCCAGCTCTGGGGAACACGCCAAAAGCCAGTACCTATAAATATCTGGAACCAAGCTCAGCTGAACTCCTCCTTCATTTTGTTTTACTTTTCCTCGGGGGAAGAGCAGCCAGTAAGAGGGAACTGGTAGAAAACCACACAGTACTGGATAGTTCAGTCCATTCTAAACTACCAAGTCAGCTGTCACCCAAAATGCAGGTGCCGTGTGGACAAGATCAGAGACCAATGAATCCAAGGAAACCAGATCAGACAAACTAACATGTCTCAGCTGCATCAACTGTTCTGTCAGCAAAAGCTTTATGGGCTGCCACACTGTAAGCTGTCATTAAAACAAGAAGAAAGATTGTTTTAAACATTTTTTCCTGTTCATATTTTTTGGACAAACTTTTTAATTTAACAGCATTGGATTTTCCATATTTTTCCTGTTAATAATGTAGGATATCTGCAGATCAATAGTTTAAAAATTTTAGTATGTGACATTTTGATGTTATTTTAGTCCTCCATATGCTACTGCATTCTCAGAAACGCATACAGCATCTACATCAATGATAATACAGAAAAGTGACTTGAATTTCCACATCACAGCCATTAAAATCCCTTACTTTAATTTATTGGAACTTAAAAACAAGCCACCAAAACGCTCCTTCATTGATCTGCTCTTTGCCATTCACTCAGAGACGCCTTTCCAGCCTGCGGTTAATCTCTAGAAACATGCTACTGTGTTTGCTTTCTGTGCCGGTGGTTCTGAGCGTAGCACTAGACCTGGCCCTCGCGAGCTGCACTGACACCGCGCCACGCGCAAACTGGGTTCCTCAGGAGGGTGGAAAACGCTCGTGGTCTGCGGTTTCCCTGGGTTTCAGTTCATGAAGAGTCATTTTCCATCCCTCCTTGTGAGCTGCGCCTTGCAGAGGCCTTGCACAAAGCTGCCAGGACTCAAACCCTGAACTACAGCCTGTGGAGCTGTTGTGTGTGCTGGGTGCTGCAGGATGGGCTGGTGCTGCCGGAGCAGCTCTTCCCAGGAGCTCTTATCAAGGTTTATTCCACTTCCTACTGCGTTGTGAGCACACGGAACCAGCCGTCCTGCTGCAGGCTGCAGGGAGGAAAAGGGTTCAAGGCTGCTGGACAGCCCAGTTCCTCCCAGCACGCCCAGCGCTGCCCGCCACCCCCAGCAGACTCACCACCCTTTGCTTCCTTAATTCTGGTTTTCCTTTCAAGTGCAGCTTTCTCTGATGGCAGCGGCACACAGGGACAGTGGACACAGGAAAACCACCACAGCTGAGGGACGGGGTCAGGTCTACCCCAGCTCCACTATCACTGGGCCAGACCACACACTTGATGGCAACATGAGAGCGCCACTGAATCACTTGCTTCCTATTCGGACATTTATATACACAATATTAACTTCATCAAAGACAGCCCATGTCCAGTTACATGCACTGGTGCCTGCTCTAGGATACTACTACTGCTGCTGCTCATTTGTTTCCCCTCCTCTTCCTGTTTTCCACAAACTATTTGGAAGCGTTTCCGTAGCACTCACCCTGCTTTGTAAACAAGTGAACATGTCCAAAGTCTCCGTGATAAAGATCATAGACTCATAGAATAGTTAGGGTTGGAAAAGATGCAGAAATAAGTAATATGATGGAGAGAAATATGCAGTGACCTAAATCAAATAAAATCAAAACAAGCAAAAAGGACCCCTATTTGTTTGTATTCACAGGAAGAGTCTTCCCTGAAGATATGGAAAAAGTTTAAGCCAGGATTGGCTGAGCAAGCAGCGCTTGAACATCACGTGCTTACAGCGGTAATCAATCAAGAGGCATGAAGAAAAACAAACAGATGAATCATGCATGAAGCTGACAGACAGTGAAGAACGTGAGAGTGGTTCCTGCATCTCAGGCTTCTGCAAATCCTTCAACTTCCCCGTATTTTACAACATTGCAATAGAGGTCAGAGGCTGCACCAGGTTCCTGGTTTTGACTATAAACTAGTTCATGACTTCAGCTTCACAAAGCAAAACATCTCGACATTGTTCATTACACCAATAAGCAAGTGTACACAGAGCTCCACAGGAAACAAAGCCTCATCTTACCTGGTAAAATTCCCGAAGCCAATTCTTCTGGAGATTTTCTGGCTGAAAAACAAACCAAAATAAAACATTAAGAATAGGAGAAATGTATTTAAATAATAATATCCCGATACTGGAAACAGTATTTTGTAATAATATCCTATCCCTGGCAGTGTTCAAGGCCAGGCTGGACACAGGGGCTTGGAGCAAGCTGCTCCAGTGGAAGGTGTCCCTGCCCGTGGCAGGGGTTGGAACTGGAGGAGCTTTAAGCTCCCTTCCAACACAAACCAGGCTGGGATTCTGTCTTTCCTTAGTGCATTCAAGTGGGGAGTTTTTTCCACAGTTAAAGAAAATAAAGCACAGACCTTGTGATATTCCCCCATGAGTGCCAATGACAAACCTCTGCTTTTACTTTCTGGGTCCCCTCTCCTCAGATTTTCACTAAGAAGGTACATTCTGCACCTGGCTTCACAACATTCACACACATACAAGATTGTCAGGTAATTAAGTCAACAGGCTTGATATGTATCGAAATATGTGCTTTTAGATGTACATGTTCACTGCTGCACATGACCTGCTGATACCACATCTTGCAATCTGAGCTTCCAGTTACATGGATTTACTCCTAATGACTTGGCCCTGAACAACCACCATGCTTCTGTGAGATGCTCAAGCACATCAGAATCAAAGATAAAGTGGGAGAAGCATCTCAAGATTGCCCCAGAAGTTATGAGAACTGAAGCAGCAAAAATACATGAAGTACAAAGTTCTGCCCTTTCAGAAACACAGCCCACCCTGGGTACGGATCTGGAGAGAGATAACTGATCTGCTCACATTAAATGTACAGTTACAAGAGAAACATTAGTTGAGTTCTATCTTCAACAACACTGCTTCTGGACAATTTTTGCACCATAGTGGGGAATAAAACCCAAATCAGGCTTTTCTCTCAGCAGCAGCAGGAAATACAGGATCTGTGGGAGGCAGCAAAATGTATTGAACTGAAAACCAGAGCGATGCCTCAACATCCTCCCTTTAGTAACAGTCGTGACAACAGCTGCCTGTGGCAAATATACAGACATGGAATTACTGCTTTGCTCTACTTCTCATCAAGTGTGTTAATTTCAAGTAGCTGGATACAACTTTAAACTTGATCATTTATACTGACTCTTATTGCACAGAGATTTGCCCATAGGTTTGCAAAGATTTGCAAAGAGGAAAAGTAAGATTTTGTCTACAAACCTATGGAAGTCCTGCAGCTCCTGAGCCTACAAAGTCTACAGAAGCCTTCTGGGAGCTAAGGGGGAAAAAGCACCATGTTTGTTTCTTGCTTTCTGCCACCTCCCTTCTGTTGATCACTCCTTGATGATTCCAGAATTCAGACATTATCGGTCACAAAGGTGATGTTTTCACTCCTTAGAACAATCCGTGTCCTAGTGATGGGCTCTCTCAGTATCTCCTGTGGATGCTGCTGCTGGGGCAGGGGCTGGGTGAGCCTGAGCAGTGGCTCCTTGCTCCATGCCTAAAGCCAGCTGGGATGGATCTTGCTCGAGATTTGGCTTCAATCTGGGACAAACCATCCAGGGCTCCCACCCCTCCCCTGCCCAGCCCAGTTCCACAACAGGGAAGCTGCAGCATGGATCCAAACTGAAGGCAGCCAGGCAGCGATAAACAGACCCTCTCAAAATGACATCCCATTAACTGCTTATTTAGCAACTTAACTCTTTTCCTACTCATTCTGAACATACCAACAAAACCCACCAAGTAACAGTAAGGACGGTTGCCTTTATAAAGCAGCAAAAACAAAACAAGCAAACCAGGATTTACAGGAGGCTTCTGACCTGGAGTTATGAAGGCAGCACAGGATTGATTGGTTTGGGGCTTTTCTATCACTCTACAAAACAGATCTGAAACGGGAACATGATTTTGAAAGGCCAGATTCAAACTATGAATAACACAAGATCTTGGGGGCTGCAAAATTAACATTTTCTGGTAGGTACGGAAATGCAATAAGCAAGTCCTGTGTTGAGCACAAGCAGACGTGACCAGGGCTGAGTATCTGTGTTCAGAACACAGTGTGGCCTCAGTGACAGGCAATTTTACATTATAAACCCCACCCCACGTGGCCCTCACTTCTCCGTTTTATTTTTACCAGTTGGAAGATGTCCTGGGGTCCGTCTATGTTTTACAAATGGCAGAAGTCAGTTAGCTTTGGAAAGCCCCTGAAGAAAACCAAAGCCCACTTCAGCCTCTGCTTACAGACTAAATGAAACTAAATGACAAGGGACACAAGATCCCAAAGAATTCAAACCTGGGCCTGGGCTCTGCACTGAGAGCCTCAACCAGTTTCAAACAGAGTCTATGTTAAACACAACCATAAGATTTTCTTTGAGCAGGTTTTGAGCTTTTCAGTTCAAGCACAGCACAAAGCTGTGAATAAGGGTGGCACCAGCTACTCGTGATAACGCACACTGGCTGCAGCTTTTTAAGGGAGAAAGAACCGCTACCCATCAGAATATGTGAAGTTGCTTATACTTGAGGAATCCCAGGGGAGAAAATAAAGCACACCCTTGCTTTTGTTTTTAAATACTACTGCAAGTGGTAGAAGTTCCCCCATTTGCTATGTGACTAAATGGAAACATTGTGAGGTTGAACAGGAAAACCACGGGTGCATCAGAGGGAAACTGACAAGAGAGCTCCAGGCCCCCAGCACCCAGCTCCTTGAGGCTGGGTTTGAGCAATCAGATCAAATACTGAAGAACTGGAGCCCAAACCAAGCAGCGACAGCAGCCCTGGACCAGCAGCCTGCAGGGGCTCCTTACAGCACAGGGTCCCGAGGCCATGATCCAACTCTCCTACGAGTCCCGGCCCCCTCCCCAGCACAGCAGTGGAAGCTGAGGCCCGTTACCAAGGGAAGCAGTGATTTCACTCCCGAGAGGGGATGAGCCGTTACTGGATTTTGCTCCCTGGGCTCCCAGTCCTCCTGAGGCCCTGGGACACTGCCTGTGGCAAGTGCCAAGGGCACATAGCTAGGCTTTACAGCAACACACCGCCATCAGAACACCAACTAATGTGGACTCAGACTGAAGCAGCAGGAATTGGTGAACAGGAGTGCAAACCCAGATGGTCCTAGCTCTTACTCTTGGAGATGTAGTGGGGATCACTGGACCGTTCTCTGTCCTGTGGCCCTGGAAGATGAGTCACAGCAGAAACCCAACGACACGCTTGCTCTGCCTCCACTACCCAGCCTGGGATGAGGTGGGCAGCACTACTGACATGTCTTCATGACAGCTCTGAGATGCTCAGATAACAGGTACATGCAGAGAGCATCATTGTACTGATCTGTAGCTCCCACTGGAGGAGGTACAGACACTCACAGAAGACTCAGAGCTCCATAGAAAATTCAGCATCTCAAACCTACATGAAACAAATCTACAGCACCTACATTTTGAAGGTATACCAGGAACACATTGTGAACCACAAGCAATGATTACACAAAAAGTTGCTAACAGTACTCCTGTTGCCACATTGAGCTATTACTGTATCTACAAACCCACATATTTGTGAAAAGCGGGAGCAGCCTGCAAATAGATTCTTGTGGAGGAACGGTGATTTGGGGTTGGCTTTGCTTTTAAAGAGGCTTTCTTTTCCTCATGTTTTGGATCCCAGCAGTCACTACCTGGCAACCACAGCAGATGTTTTCTATGGAGCTGCTGCACATCACCAGGTACATCAAGAACATCAGCTCAGGATGAAAGGCCACCATTCATCCCACCAGCAGCCTGGACAACCCACACCTGATTCCTTGCGGACAAAGCTCAGCACAGCTCCATAACCTGCCCAAGTAATCCCTCCTGACAGCCATCGTGTTTTAACTGTGCTGGCACAGGTCAGCATTCAAACAAAGAAGTGAATTGAGGTCAGCAAGCAGAGGTTCACCTCGTTTCACAGCCTGGCTGCCTGCACAGCCCTTTAAACTGATCAGCCACAGAGAACAAGGTCTCGGGGGGAGGCAGTTACAGAAATAACTCCAGAGCTAAGCAGGAACAATGAGGTGAATTGAGTCACCCAGAGCTGTAGGACCTTTCCTCCTTCCTGCCTCCTCATGTGAGCAGCACAACACAGACACCAGAGCAGCGCAGTCAGGAGCATTCACTGGGCGAGGGATGTCTGCATGGGACCAAGGAGCGCTGTCCATTGTCCTGCCCCGGGCATGGCAGCAGGAAACAGGGCACCAGCCATGGGCCGACAGCTCAGTGCGCAGCTCCGAGAGGCCAGCTTGAAACAAATTGCTTCTGTCAAAGGCTGTTCTATGGCAGGTAAGAAGCGAGGGGTCAGTGGATCATTGCAGCTCACAACCCAGGCTTTCTGAAGCGGGTGACAGCAGGAGGCAGGAGCCAGTGAAATCTGAGTGGTGCAAAAAACGAAGCTTCCCCACCTGCAGGTTAATTGCTTCTGGAATCCCACAGACCACGGGAAGGTTTGAAGAAGTGGTGACAGAAGCACAGCTTGAAGCAGCAGGAGCAGCACTGGGAGATGCCAGTCAAGTCTCTTGGCAGGTAATTTTGGGAGGTGCTAATGAGGTTGCTGGGGCAGCCAACAGACTCCTCTGCGCAGGGCTGGGGTTCTGCTAAGACCCTGCGGTCGCTGTGACCCCCATCACCCACAGCTCAGGGTGACCATCACCTTGCTGGCTCTGCAGGACCCAACCCTGCCACGCTCCCAGCTGCCGTGCCCTCCTCCTCCTGCTCCTCCCATGGTGCCTCCACAGCACAACCACATCCTTCTGTTTTTACCACTCTGGTCAAACCCTGTAACCCAGCCCCCTGCCTCAAGCTCCTCCCCAGCAACCTCCCAATAAATGAGATTGCTTTAAGTTATGAAGGACTGGAGATAACCAAGTGGAACAATAATTCATCTTCCTCTTATTTTTCCATCTAAGAATAGACACACTATATTTCATGTCTTCCAGACTCTTTGGCCTTCTTCCCATCGTTTCTCTCCATGCTCTGTCCTTCATTAAATTATCTCATTCTTTTCGTAATGTAACTGGAATTAATCTTTTCCTTGTCCTCGTCAATGCTAAATCCTTTTATGAGCATTCACCGATGACCCGATTTCTGCCCATTCACATTCTCCTGAGCACCAAGTGCTTTTTACTTCACCACCCTGCCCTCACACCCAGGTCCCCTGAGCGCATCCCTGTGCTGGGGGACACTGAGCCTGTTCAGTGCAGCTTTGTTAGAACTCTTTGCTGCAAATGAGACATGAGCTGAGCAGATGGGCACAGGGCATCTCACACACACAGAACCTTGGGAAGTTCTTCGGCTGCTCTCAGCACGGATCAGAACCACAGACTTGCAAGATGGTTTGTGTCAGAACTGGATGAGCTTTAAGGTCTCTTCCAACCCCTGTCACGGGCAGGGACACCTTCCACTGGAGCAGCTTGCTCCAAGCCCCTGTGTCCAACCTGGCCTTGAACACTGCCAGGGATGGGGCAGCCACAGCTTCTCTGGGCACCCTGTGCCAGCGCCTCAGCACCCACACAGGGAACAGCTTTGTCCAGAAAAAGTCCAGAGGAGGCCATGGAGATGCTGCGAGGGCTGGAGCAGCTCTGCTCTGGAGCCAGGCTGAGAGAGCTGGGCTGGGGCAGCCTGGAGAAGAGAAGGCTCCTGAAGGGGAGACCTTAGAGCAGCTCCAGTGCCTAAAGGGGCTGCAGGAAACCTGGAGAGGGGCTTTGGGCAAGGGATGGAGGGACAGGACAGGGGAATGGCTTTAACCTGCCAGAGGGGAGACTGAGATGAGCTCTTAGGAACTATCCCAGGGCCTTAAGGAGCACAGGTCCAGTTCCACTCTACCATCTCATCCAACAGCACACATCTTGACTCAACAGAGCCACAAACAGACACCCTCCTCCCAAAACAAGCACGACTTCTTTCCAAACTGCAGAGCCACGTGGGGTCCATGTTAAAATAACAGGACAAACGTCCCGCTGCTCCCTTCAATTAAAAGCAATTTTCCTGGAATTCCAAATCCCACTAAAACCGTCTCTTTTCATGCCGAGTTTCCATATGAGGTCTATTTATGTCACACTGGTTACTGTCCTGGTCAGGCTTATAAGGAAACATAGTTGTCCTGTGAACACATGGCTGCCACATGAATCAGTAATATGCCCCAAACAGGCGGCTTTTCAAACTGAACACACAAGCAGCCTCTCTTCTCCCCAGTGTTTCCATTCCCTACCAAATTACACCTAACAGTCAAGAGAAAGCTTTAAGTCTGTTGCAAAAACATGTCTGGAGAGGGGAGAAACCTTTGGAAAAAGGAAAAACCCGTATTTCGGGTGAGAGGCCTTCAGTCCGGAGGAAAAAAGAGAAGAACAAAATGAAACCAAATTAACAGCCTAGAAAATTTCTCTTCAGCTTTGTTCAGAGGGAAATGGAGCAAAGTGGATGAATTATGGAGAGCCCGTTCTATTTGGTGAGGTTTATTTTTAGCAAAGAATAGGCTCATTTTTTAAGTGAAAAGATTCTTGTCTCACTTTGGGAACACTCACTGGGCTCCACAGGGACACCAAGGGGCCCTGGTCCTGGGCTCTGCACACCCACCTGGACTGAGGGTACAACCAGACAACGCTTCTTTGTGCCCGACTCAGACCAAAAGCTCCAAGAGGGACCCCTCAGCCCCGAGCTCCAGGGGGTTATGGTGCTGCGGAGCAACACGTGGGCTCTACTGAAGCCACAGCACCCCCAGGCAGTACCTAGAGCTCTTTTGCTCCCTTCAATCTACACCCAGAAGGGCTATGAAATAGAGGCTGTTTCCCTGCCTCTGCTACATTTGGTTTTCTACTTATTACCCAGCTCCAACAGAAAGAGCAGCAGGAAAGCCCAGAGCCTCGGCTTCTGCAAACACCATCACAAGCTGACAGAAAACCAGGAAGCATCCACCACCTGCTCCTGAGCTCTGTGTTTCCAGAGAGCTGAAGGTGCCCACAAACCACCCTGTGCACCTGAGAAATCAGCACCTCCAGAAGCAACAGCAACCGCCGGCACCGGGACTGTGAGAGGCACCAAGTAACAGCCCTTCCTAGGCAGGGATGGGTCAGCCAAAACCCAGTAGTGCACTCCTCAACACAGGAAACACAGCCTGAAGCAACTCACAGCAAATGGTAACCTGTTACAGAGTAAATTAACTGTCCTGGCTGCATCTTAGGGAAACAGCAGAAGTGATGTAATTGAACTGAAAGTGATGAAGCAATGATCAAGTCCCTGCCTCTTCAAAGGAGCTGGACATAAAACCATACATACTACACACAGTTAACACCAAGACCAGAATCGGTCTTGCCTCTAACAGTACAAGATGGGGAAGGTAAAGGATGCCTTTACCTCCTAAAAAGCACCAGCAGCGCACACTGACAGGGCTCCTGTCTGGACAAGAGCCTCCAAAGCTCTGAAGACCTCACTGACTGAACCCAGCCTGCTATGAGAAGAACCTAAACCAAACAAATCAAACAGAATCCCACACAGGTGTTGACTTCTGAACCGCCAAGTCAACAGCATGAGCCCCGGGATGCCAGGGGAGGTTGTAGGGACTCTTGTGCAGGGCATGGGTCAATACATCCACAAGCAGAGAGGGCAGCGGCTGCAGGCAATCTGTCATTCATAACAACAGTTAAATCTCAGGAAAAGGCTCATGAATCACATACAACACACAGGTTCATAACACAGCGTTTGCAACTCCCAAGCACAAAGATGAAAACTGCACCTGCTGTACTGCAGCAATACAGCTTCAGAGCAGGCACAGCACAAGGTCAGCACAATGTAGAACAGTCCTTCTTGCCATCCTGCTCCTCACTCAACTTGTGGCTCACCATCAGTGCCATCCATGCTCCTTAAAGACACATAAATTAGAAGTCCATGACTTGGATATGCTATTACTTAGCACGACTCCAGTTCAACAACTCATTTCAAACATGTTGAGTGTTAATATCTCAGAATCCCAGACTGGTTTGTGTTGGAAGGGATCCTAAAGCTCATCCAGTTCCAACCCCCTGCCATGGGCAGGGGCACCTTCCACTAGAGCAGGTTGCTCCAAGCCTCATCCAGCCTGGCCTTGAACACTGCCAGGGATGGGAGTGTTTTGTCTGTACCAAGTCTATTGCTGGCTTAGTTAACCCAGTGCCAGAGAACAGAAGAAAAAGACTTCTCTCAACGCTAATGAAGCTCAGATCTCAATTACAAGATTCCCACGCTACAATGAATTGAAGATACACATTCTTTCATAGCTATTTCTAGTAAACTAACAGGTTCTTAAGGATTACATTACACTGAGATGGAGCAACGAGACTTTCAGACTTCCAGAACTGTTTCTGTAGAAAACAATACAGTAAATCTGACGGCAAGAAGACCAGGGTTATGCACAACCCTGAATAAAGAGAGCCATGAATCCCAACTATCCTAACCCTAGCGAGCTCCCAACCTGCTCCAAATGTAACCTCTATCATCTTATTTAAAGATTAAAGGCTCCGGGTATTTGAATAACCAGCATGTTAAGAGCATTAACAGCAAGAGTTAATCCAACACCCAGTATTTACAGCACCACAAAATCTATAATCGTTAGCAAATAGCAGGGATTAACTACATTAATACACTCAAGTTCTCAGTGACTTGTGTCCCAAGTTTGGAAAGGCAGGAGGAAAACAGGCATTATGCTGAAGGAGAGAATAAAATTAATCTGCTCCTGCACATGGACAGACAGAACAGAGCTCTGGCAATAGTCACCACCATCACCACAGTACATCTTTTGGGGGTTCCTTTGTTTGTTTGCTTTAAATTCATCTTTAAACCCTCCTCCTGGGTTGACTATGGGGAGAATTCCTTGTTGACTGCAACAACTGGGTTTACAAATTATTTCTTGGATGCAGTTCCAGAACTGAAATCCACACCACACTCAGGTGCCCTCCTCCCAGACACCACAAGGAAAACCTGGGACTTGATGAACTTTGAAAAATTACCTGAACAAGAATCCCTCCACACCCACCAACACTGAAACCGAAACGTGTCTGTTCATCCCAGGCTTTTGAGGGTGTTTCCTGCAAAGCCCTGTTCTAGGCAGGAGCGATGCTGTCCTGAGTCACATTTCCCATGGCAGGAGATGGGGACGGACTCACCACACAATCAAGTTGGGAGCAACTGATGGGTCATCACTGAGTGGACCCTGGATCTGCCCACTGCAAGAAATCTCTACTGACCTCTAGGAGCAAAGCAAGCAGAGATCTGCCCAGCAAGGTAAGCAAGAGAACTTACACATGAATTGATGAAAGAGAGAACATCCCTGTCAGCCACTGAGAGCCTGAGAAAGAATTTGGCTCTCCGAGCCAAGTGAGAGTGAGACAGGTTGAGAGTTGTGTATCTGTCCTGTAGCTGTTGCTGCTAGCACATCATCTGAGTTTTCCTATATCCAAGTTGACACAGACACAGTTAAAAACTCAGGCAGTTTCCAGTTGCAGAACTCATGAGGCCTCAGACACAGCAGTGAAAGCAGCCACGAAAGCTGACGATCAGAACAGTTCTTCCTGCAGGCTGGGCTTTATGGAGGTGTGAAAATACCCAACATGTTCAGTTAATCCCATTGGCTGTGGCAGGGGCAGCCCTTTTCACAGATACTCCAGGAGTAACTGCAGAGTACAAGGTCGGGATAAAACAGTACATGAATAAGGTAGAATGTGTTCCAGGGGGAGTGGGGGACGGACAGCAGATGCTCACTTTGTAGACAGGCACTTTCATGAACTAAAGCTCAGGAGCTAAAGCGCATGAGCTCCAAGCGCTGGTGCACAGCAGCATGTATAAACTGCTCTGGGCAATAAACGCTCTTTCCTCAAGAAGAAACCCACATTTATGAGCTAAACCTTTTGACCAGGCACTGCCCTGCCAGGGATAAAAGTCCAAGGTTTTCCTAGAACCAATTCCAGGACTAACACACCCATGAGGTGCAGACTGTCAGAGCGCTGGCTCCAACACACCCTATGAGATCAGCAGTGCCATCTTCCAAGCCAAAATACCATAGCCCTAAGAGTGGCTGTCAACTGGCTGCCAAGTGAGGCATGGGGATGCCAAGATCCACTTCATTACATTAAAAGAAGCTTGTAGTGATCTAACGTATCTGATAGCAGAGGAGACCATGAAAAAGCTGTTTACACCCTATTCTAGCAGTAAAGCACTGAGAAACTAGAAATTCATTTCAACTTGCTCCAGAGTGGGGTTTCAGTGTGATTTTTTCTCCTTTCTGCATGTCTCTGTAACAACTACATCTTTGATCCATGGCCCAACAATCCACAGAGGTGATTCGCAGCTTTCCGCAGAGCCACCACATGGAAAAGCCAACCTTGTCTTGGCCATGCCAGAGGGAGCCCAGCAGAGGAGCCTCCCCTGGCCCCTGCACAGCACCGGCTGCTCCCAGACAAGGACCCGCAGCAGTGTGATCAGTGGGAGCTGCACCATGAGCGGCGCCTGGCTCACGGCTGAGCTGCCTGAGCAGGGATTAGGGAATCCCAGCCAAGAAAACCCAAACAAACAACTTCCCTGCAGAAAGGAAAGCTTCCATTAGCTTTGAAGGAGAAAAGTAAAGGACAACCCACACTGCTCTCAGCCAGCCAGCTGTAAAGAAACACATCCATCAGTCTCCATACAACATTAACATGAGCATCATCAGGAATTCTACCTTCATAAGGAGTTTAGAGCCCTAAAAAAATTAGCTAAAGGGCAGACATTAATTACAAAGCTGACTGTGTTATACACAACATCACAATATGTGGTCCCTGATGCCATTCAGGAGGTGCTGTGGAGCAGGTCAGGAACTCACAGAGCCCCTGCAGCCAAGCCCCAAGAGCAATTCTACCTCCTTGAGCACGAGCCCAGCCCCAAGGATCACCTACACAGAGTCCCCTGCAGAAACAGAACAGGGGCTGCTCCTCCAGCAATGTTTGTCTCAGAGACTTGTCAGACGCGGAGCAGAACAAACGCTCTTAATGCAACTGTGGAGAGTTCAGGTTAAACAGCACGGTACTGCATTTCAGTCTGGTTTTAAGGATTTCAGGTTACGGAGACAGGCCAGCGCATGAATCAGGGAAGCAGGAACACTGTGTACAGAACGCGTTACTGGGATATTCCATGTTTTAATCACACTCCCCAGATCAGGCCGTGACGCAAGAGGCGGCAGCTGGGAATGCCGCGGCCCCGCTCCAAACAGTGAGCAGGGGTGAGCACAGGACAGAGGCTGCCCCTCGGCACTAGTGCACAGCACAGCCCCAGCACACCCCGTACTGCACCGGAACCACAGCCACACACGAGCATGCTCCTACCCTCACACTGGTTAACTGGCAGTTGGCAGTGCCCTTGTGCACTACTGAATGGAGCTACAGCCCTGCGCTGAAGAGCTCACATTTGAGTTTTGTCTTCATAACCTCTAAAGGAGCAACCAGAGCTCAGAAAACCCCAACTAAAACTCAGACGTGGTCAGGGCAGCAACTGCTCCATCATCTCAGCACGCGGAGCAGCACGAGTGTGAGGAGACCTTAGAGAAGCGCCAGTGCCTAAAGGGGCTGCAGGAAACCTGGAGAGGGGCTTTGGACAAGGGCCTGTAGGGACAGGACATGGGGAATGGCTTTAACCTGCCAGAGGGGAGACTGAGATGAGCTCTGAGGCAGAAGCTCTTCCCTAGGAGGGCGCTGAGGCACTGGCACAGGGTGCCCAGAGAAGCTGTGGCTGCCCCATCCCTGGCAGTGCTCAAGGCCAGGTTGGACACAGGGGCTTGGAGCAAGCTGCTCTAGTGGAAGGTGTCCCTGCCCGTGGCAGGGGTTGGAGCTGGAGGAGCTTTAAGGTCCCTTCCAACACAAATGAGTCAGATTCCACAAAACGTACAATTCTCACGTGCCTCGGATTCAGTAACTGGCAGCAGTCACCAGGAGGTACCTCCTCGTGGGAGACCCGGAGAGGGGATGCTCTTCGAGGAAACAGCAGAAGCAGGCTCTCACCTTGCACATTATGGTGTGTGACCACCTCCACGCACCAGCCGTGGGCTCTGTTTGCGGCTCTGCCTTTCCCCCAGCCCTGCCTCCTGCACCCTGGTACTGAGAGGGGAGGAATGGTACATGCCGGGGTGGCTTAATTCCTGCTGGACACCAGCAGCCCCAGGCAGAGCCCGGCAGAGCCTGCAGCTGCATTCGCTCCTGCCCTGCTGGAGGAAGGAGGTGGCTTTGATCCTGCTACAAACCAAGAGCTTCCCTGTGGTTGTGAGAGCCCCGGGCACAGCAGGGCTCCTCACCCTTGGCACAGCCGCACAGCTGCAGCGCCTGTCCCCACAGACTCACAGAATGCAGGGTTGGAAGGACCTTAAATATCATCCGTATTCGCCCACGCCAGGGCAGGCTCGGCCCTTCAGCGACTCCATCCTGAAAGACAGCCTATTTTTAGAGCCTCTAATAAGGGAGAGGAAAACGGATCGCATCCACCAGGGAACACATCTGCTGCTCTCAGAGCTCGTCTTACCACCAGTGCGCTCTGTACCGACAAAGCTGAGTTCTCCTCGGCAGAGGGACTGTACAGTGTCTTCCCTGCTCTACATGGCACAGAGCAGTGCTAGGAGGGTGCTACCCTCAGCACATGCATCCCACACCAGTGACTAAACCCATACAGTGAAGTTACTTTAGTTCTGGGCAAGTGTGCCCCAAAACGTGTGTTAGAAATGGTTCTGTTCCCCCTTTCTGAGACAAGGGCCGATGTGAGCCACAGCTACATGCCAGCAAGTACAGAGGAGGTGATTACAGGGGAGAGATACTCCGGTGTGCTGGTGCAAACTGTCCAGGGTTTTCATTTCGCCTTTTTCACCATGAGTTCAAAGTAAATTCAGCTCATGCGGGTGAGTTTCCACAGGAAATCCTGCCCTTCGTTCACTCTTATCCCTCCAGAGAACCATTTCCTTTTGCTTGAAAGGCAACTGCCTCGAGTCCTGTGCCACAGTGAATGCTCCGTAGCACTAAATATAGATTCTCAAGGAAGGAAACATCAGGCAGACAACAAAAGCGAGGAACGTCAGCATGCTCCATGTCCGAGGTGCAGGCGCTCTGCAGGCGCGCCAGGCACAGAGCACATGCTCGGCGAACATACACTGTGGAGTCATGAGCAGCAGAGAATGCTCCTGGGCTGGAGAAAAGCAGCCACTACTTACAGTAAGTCCTGAAACAGCCCAAAGCTGAGCTCAGAAACACACCCTGCGAGCACCTCGAGTGATCCTCTGCCTGTTCCTCCTCGTGTTAGGGTGCTGACAATCTGCTGACACATTCAGAATACAGGCAGGGCAGCTCTGTAAGCCTGCACCCTTGTTAGTCTGGGAAGTGCCTCACACTGCAAACAACACCAGCATCCATCAGTAACTGGTGTCCCCTTCTCCGCACATCTCCATCCCCAGGGCAAGCACATGTCACTTGTGAAAGTGAAACCTTGTCCATAGCAAACCATGCTCAACCCAAGTATTTTGTGTGACCAGCTTCATGGGTGACCCCACAGCATCGACAGTGCCACTGAACTTCAGTTCTGTCGTTAAACTATCACAGAGGCCCATGCCACACAGGACAGATGAGCAGCAGCTAAACTGGAAGCTTTTGCATCTGCATTGTTACTTCCCATCAAATGTCTGGCTAGGAAAGGAGCTTGCCCCAGAGCTCACCGTGGAGCTCACGCATGTACAGCTCCTGTGCTGAGGCTGCAGCTTCCCAGTGGGTACTATGGTCTGAGCGATGCTCTGGCTCCCACTTCGCACATCACCACACAGCTTGGTGTCATCGGCAAACTTGCTGAGGATGCACTCAATCCCACTGTCCATGTCACTGACATAGATGGTGAACAAGACCGGTCCCAACACCCATCCCTGAGGGACACCACTCGTTACTGGTCTCCAGATGGACATTGAGCCATTGACCACAACTCTGTGTGCGGCCATCCAGCCAGTTCTTTATCCACCGAGTGGTCCACCTATCAAATTGATGTCTCTCCAATTTAGAGACAAGGATGTTGTGTGGGACAGTGTTGAACGCTTTGCACAAGTCCAGGTAGATGACATCAACTGCTCTACCCCTGTCCATCAGTTCCGTAGCCCCATCATGGAAGGCCACCAGATTGGTCAGGCAGGATTTCCCCTTAGTGAAGCCATGCTGGCTGTCACCAACCACCATGTTGTTTTTCATGTGCCTTAGCATGCCTTCCAGGAGAATCCGCTCCATGATCCTGCCAGGCACAGAGGTGAGACTGACTGGTCTATAGTTCCCTGGCTCATCCCTTTTCCCCTTCTTGAAAACGGGGGTTATATTTCCCTTTTTCCAGTCATCGGGAACTTCACCTGACTGCCATGATTTTTCAAATATGATGGACAGTGGCTTAGCAACTTCATTTGCCAGCTCCTTCCGGACCTGCGGATGGATTTCATCAGGTCCCATGGACTTGTGTATGATCAGGTTCCTCAGATGGTCTCGAACCAGATCCTCTCCTACAGTGGCCCAAGGTTTTCATTCTCACAGTCCTTGTGTCTGCCTTCCAAGACTTGGGTGGTATGGTCAGAGCATTTGCCAGTGAAGACTGAGACAAAGAAGTCATTAAGAACCTCAGCCTTCTCCAAATCCAGGGTAGCCAGTTCTCCTGATAGCTTCCGGCGGGGGCCCACGTTGTCCCTAGTCTGTCTTTTATTCGCTACGTACCTATAGAATCCCTTCCTGTTATCTTTCACATCCCTAGCCAAGTTTAATTCTAAGTGGGCCTTAGCTCTCCTAACCTGGTCCCTAGCTTCCCGGACAACATCCCTGTATTCTTCCCAGGCCTCCTGTCCTTGCTTCCTCCTTTTATAAACCTCTTTTTTCCTTCGAATTTTCCTCAGCAGCTGCTTATCCATCCAAGGAGGTCTCCTGGCCCTCCTGCAGCACTTCCTTCTAGTAGGGATGTATCGCTCCTGAGCTTGCAGCAGGTGATCCTTGAATATCAACCAGCAGTCTTGGGCCCCCCTGCCCTCTAGGGCTATATCCCATGGAACCTTACTGAGCAGGTTCCTGAAGAGGCCAAAGTCTGCTCTCTTGAAGTCCAGGGCAGTGAGCTTGCTGCACACTCTTCTCACTGTCCTGAGGATCTCGAACTCGACCATCTCATGATCGCTGCACCCAAGGCTGCCCTGGAGCGTCACATTCCCAACCAGCCCTTCCCTGTTGGTGAGGACGAGGTCAAGCACGGCACCTCTCTTTGTCAGCTCCTCTATTACTTGCAGAAGGAAGTTGTCTTGGTCCTCCCATATACAGTTAAAATGAGACAGTTTTACTTGGCAACAAACTGACAGGTCAGTGCAGGAGGCAATATTCCCGCTATAGACCTCCTTCTGTATAGCAGCAGTCTCACCACAACTGCTCCCACCCTGAACCTGCTGGCTCTGATGCTATGCTCCAGAGGCCACCACGCTCTCCTCCTCCTGTCTTATAGGCAGTCATTGTATTTTCCTTTTTTAAAATATTAAATATTGACACATATTTATCTAATTTCCATTTGTCTCCCATTAAACTCTTTAAAAACCATTACATTAAACTGGAGTTTAGCAGGACAAAGTACATCTCATAAACATCCATTTTTCCCTCAGAATCATTATGGATACAACAGACGTTATACCTTTGCTCTGACCACCAGAGGGATGTGACAAAGCTTCCATCACTCTCAGGAGCACACACAGTCTCAGCACCACCTAAATAAAGGTTTTGTTTAACTCATTATCAGCCAACTTTCCAAAGAGCGATGATCAAGCTGAGAATGCATTTGCAGTGTGGACACATTCATCAACAAATTCAGTTATTTTCAGACAAGTGTGACAGCAGGTAATGGTCTGAAGGGTATTTAATACCTGCAGTGCTTGCAAAACCCTCCTGGCTGCAAACGGGCTACTGAAACCCAAACCAGCATTCCACAAGAACTGCCAGTGCTGGATCACACCTACTGCACTTCCACAGCTTTCTGACTCCATTTCCCAGAGTTTTCCATTCTTCAGGCAAGAAGCTTTTTGACTGCAACTGACCCAAGACAGTGATAGGTGATAACATTGGGCAATGATGAGCTATTTGTGCCAATTTCAATCTAGCTCTGCAAAGCAAACCCTGGAAATGGAGCTAGAGCATCCCTATTTCTCCAGCTGACCTCACACACGCTCTGCAGAACCAGTGCCCAAGTCACCTTTCCCAGAGCTCACAGACAACAGGCAGGAGGACATCAGCCAACAAGGAGAAATTAAATCCCATGTTCACAACATACCTGCTGGCGTTAACTGAGCAAGTTACAAGTGTTCTGTAATGTGTAACAGTCAGAAAGCAAACCACAGAATCCTATCACGGAATGGTTTGTGTTTGTCTGACCACCACATGGTACAGGGCAGGCAGGGAGCAGGCTGTTTCTAGGATGGAAAAGCCTTTCTGTGACTAGAGCCAATTCCTGGGACACTGAAGCAGCAAGGCATGGAACGGACAAAGTCCTTATTCCAAACCCCCGGTGTTGCTCACACAACCCTCCTAGCTGTGGAATCCAGATGCTACCAAGTGCGTGCAGAGGTGCTGCAGTGTATTCATGGGGATGAGGGACACTTCTTTTAGCCCAATGGATCAGAAAAACTGGAGGAATTTTCCCTCAATCTCTTTTTTTTTTTGTTAATCTGTTAATGTTAACACCCTTTTGACATGTGTGTAATGTTGCATGCACTGATTTCACATACATGAAATCACAGAGGGTAGAGCAGGACAGAAAACTGGGTAAGGAGTAAGGCGCAGAAGTCAGAGCTCCGTGCTGGGGAAATGAGGAGCTCAGCTACTACTGAAGTAGGCAGTGAGCAAGTTCTGCCACCCCACGTACTGCCCCCGACACCCGTTCCCAAGGTGTGTGTGATGCGCTTCCCTCTGATCTGATCGCATCCTCCACCCACCTCTGCGTGGGCTTGGGTTCCCATGTCACCTCTCTGAGGTATACACTCGGCAGCTACACCTCCACTAGTGGTTCCACCCAGCAGCACATCACCTCAGTGCACCGTTCCACGGGGAATCCTGAATTGCAATCCTGAGTGCCAGCTCTAGAGCACACCCCACTATAAGGACTGCCTATGCCCAGCTAATTTTGATACATGAATATATAGGCGAACACATGTTCAATGACACATGAATGTTAAAAAGTGAGATTCCAGGAGATGAGCAAGGCGCAGGGCAGCACAGAACACTGCGCTCTGCAGCACAGAGGCTGTTCCACTCTTGCCAGATTTTCACAGCGCCTCCTTGAAAGCTCTTCAGAACCTTTGGCAAATTTTTACAATGTTTCCCATAAGAGGCATCCTGGGACAGCACAAAAACCTATCTCCTGGCACACCCAGCGAGCGAGCAACAGCGACAGGAAGCTCTGGCCAAAGCAAACAGTAAAATCCAACCAGGAGCCAACCTCCTGCATTACTTGCCAAAAATTGCCTTAGGAAGGCTGAAGAAAGCAAGAGAATTCTACATTAAGCCAGGCAGCTTATTCTCAAAATAATATAATGTAAAATAGAAGAAGAGGCAAGAGGAGGAGTGGAATTGTCTATGACCGACTGGGAAGATTATCTGTGTGAGTGCAGTCTGAAAAGATGCTATGTGAGGCAAGACTGCATTCATCACAGGTAGGGAAAAGCGTTTTACAGTCATCAGGATGCAAAGCAACCACCTGAACAAGGGTCAGGCAGCAGGGAGGACCATCAGCCTACACTGCATGCAAAGTGTTGGGAAGACTGTGGCTGAGCCCGAACTGGAGGAGCCAGAACAGCACCGTCTGCTTTAGTGCTCATGTGTGACTCCAGGAGAGATTCAGCAGCTCCTGGGGAAGATGCTGTTGGTAGAAAGCTTCGCAGATGCAAGAATAACAAGGTTTGTATCTAGGCTGAGCTATATACAAACCCACAGGTACAAGAGCAAAAAGTTACATGCAAAAGAACTAGAAATGCTTCCAAATGACAACAAGCAGAACCCCTGCTCAGATATCCACACACGCACCCGCACAAGAACAGGCCCATGGCACATCAGCTACCAGGTTCAGTGCTATAAGGAAGCCTGCTCCAACTCCAGAGTTTCTTGCCTGTTTCTGTAAGGAGTTGGCTCCCAAGACCACTCCTGCCAGATCCAAATACCCAGACGAATGGTTCAGTCCATGCTTTCAGTGTGAGCTGCACCAGCCCCAGCTCCCCACGTGCTATGCTTACATGGCAACGCAATGGAACATAGGAGCAGGCTTCAGGGAGCCCTTGGGGCCCCATCCCTGGGCAGAGAACCCTGAGCCCCACCAGCCCCAGCCCTCCTGGGCTCACTGATCCATATTGATACTCTTACAGGTTTCCCCCCCCCCATACAACTGAAACCTGAAGGTTGTTTAAGTGACCCAACAGGGATCCCAAAGCAACCACATGTGTTCAACCGAGTACTGATTGCACACAGAGAGATAAGCAGTAGGGTTGGGGCTGTGTTTCATAAACTCACAGACAGATTTGTGTTGAAAGGGACCTCAAAGCTCCTCCAGTTCCAACCCCCTGCCACGGGCAGGGACACCTTCCACTAGAGCAGCTTGCTCCAAGCCCCTGTGTCCAACCTGGCCTTAACCTTCTGTTCATAAAATTAAAAAGTTGAGCTAAATGGAAGTTCATTTTTTAGAGAGGGAAGAGAGGTCAAATTTCCCCCCTCAGCTCATTATATAGAACTTTCCTTTTACACACACCTTCAGAATTATTCACAAGAATACTTCTCCTATGGAGCCAGGCAGAGAAAGCTGGGCTGGTTCAGCCTGGACAACAGAAGGCTCCTGAAGGGGAGACCTTAGAGCAGCTCCAGTGCCTAAAGGGGCTGCAGGAAACCTGGAGAGGGGCTTTGGACAAGGGCCTGGAGGGACAGGACATGGGGAATGGCTTTAACCTGCCAGAGGGGAGACTGAGATGAGCTCTTAGGCAGAAGCTCTTCCCTGTGAGGGTGCTGAGGCGCTGGCACAGGGTGCCCAGAGAAGCTGTGGCTGCCCCATCCCTGGCAGTGTTCAAGGCCAGGTTGGACACAGGGGCTTGGAGCAAGCTGCTCTAGTGGAAGGTGTCCCTGCCCATGGCAGGGGTTGGAACTGGAGGAGCTTTAAGGTCCCCTCCAACACAAACCAGGCTGGGATTCTACAGTAATTCCACAGCCAGGAAGAGACTTTCTATTTAGAAGTTATATCTCTGCACTGTTTTTTCCTTACTGTAATGCATTTCTCACCCAAATAAGAGACACGACTGCAGCAACAGAACATGTATTTTCCGGGAATTACTGAACTCCTCCTGACCTACTGTCCATAACACAGTATGACACATTAGACTAGAACAAATGCATGCTTGACAACTAAAATGCAAGTCAAGTACTGCAAGAACACTCTGGGTCCTGCTTATCCTTCGTGTTTTAAAGAAAAAAATCCCTGTTTTGTAATGCAGCGTTCACCATCAACTGAATCCTGTCACTGCAAAAGCAGACTTTTTTAATGGAGTGAAGGAAGACATCTTCAGTTTGGAAACTGGCTTTCCACCTCAAAAACCCTCCTCTAATCACAAGCAAGGGTGCATCCACTGCCAGGATGGACCCCGGAAGGTGAGCAGGACCCCAGGACGCTGTGCTCCCCGGGGCAGTCTGAAGCTGCTATGGCCAAGGCATAAAGCAACCCTGCCCCACGTATAATAAAGTAACAAACACCAATCCCCACCAGCATTTACTGAAGCAGTAGCTTGGTTCAACACTAAACCCCAAATGAGCAGTATCACGAGGTATCGGTGGAAGTCTCCTGACAGCCTGCCAGCAATAACATTATTACAGCCAAAAGCTATTCTGTGTCCGTGGCTCCAGAAATTCAAAGCCACTATGGAAAATGTTGTATATTTAAACCTCACTATTAAGAGATATCCTGTTTGCAGTGAGGTAACACCTCTATTTTTCTCTGTCACAAGGAAGTGCACTTCACCGTGGATCAACATTTCTGACCAGCGCTGGAAGGGCTCTTTTCCTGTTTAGGAAAATGGGCTCCAGGCTCAAGTCAGACTCCGACAGAAAGTAAGGACAAAGCTTTTCTGACTTCTCTCCCCTGAAATTGTTTTCATATTTTGAAGCATTCCAAATGCCCAACAGGCCACACTGGGAAACACCACCTCAGGTTGCCTCTGACCACTCATGGGAGCCTAAACCAAGACCGACCCACCGGGTACCACAGCTTGAGGATGCACTTCAGGCACACACTGCACATATTGGGACACGCTTAAACACACACTTGTCAATGGTCTTTAAACGCTTTTTTATAGAGGGAAAACATTCCTGCAAGTTCGCATGAACTGTTTCAACCTGCCCAGCATTATGGAGCAGCAGTCGGAAGGCAGACATGTAAAACAGAAAACACCATTGCTTTACAGCATCAGGTATTTACAACTTATTCTGCTGAATCTCACAACAGCTGTAGACTCTAAGACAACTTTTACAGCAACCTCACTGTAATAAAGCAGGACTGAACTGACTTCATTCACCAAAATCCAAACCCTCCCCCCAAAACTATGAACTCCCCCCAAGAGCAGCAAAACCCTTGTGATTCCAGCTCTCAATATCATGACTAGTTACCCCAACTGGAGCATGGTGTTGACATCAACACAGTGGCTACAGTAAGAAGAACACCCTGAAGTCTTGAAAAGCATCCCTCAAAGTCTCCCCCTCAGATGGGCCTGGGGCTGATGGAAGGTCTCCCCTCGCACACGCACAGTTTTGGGATACTCCAGGGGGTCACCTTTCCTTTGTGAAGCAAACTCACCCTTGTTCATCCCGAAAGACAGCCAAGAGAGCTCCCCTCCCTCCTTTGGGGTGATCCCACCCTCAAGGGGCAGGCAAAAGCCAAAACCAGAAACCAGCAGAAGGGCGGCCACCACGTCACCACCAAGGAGTGCCAGGACAGCACTTTCAGAGAGGAAAGGTTCTACCCAGCCTGCCCAGGGTAAAGAGAACACTGAGCCTGTATGGAGCCATCCCCAGCAGGACAGAGCTGCCTTCCTGTACCACATGCAGTGCTGTATCTTTCCCAACAAAACCTACCAGGGACATTGGGACCATCAGGCTGCACCGTGGTCACCAGCTTGTTCATGTGGACCTTGGGTCTGCCATGAAGCAGACAGAACCCGCAGCAGTGAGACAGATCCAGCATGGGACCAACAGCTGGATTCAGGTGAGGAAAGCATGGGCACAAGCCAGTGCACATCACTGGACTACACATCCAAAATAGACCTACCCTTCCTTTCAACCATAACTTGCCTGCCAGAGATCCTCAAAAGACACCCCACATTTCTGAACCAAACCCCAGAACCTTCCTCTCATCCTCCAACTTCCAGTCTTGAACTAATAGAAGGGTATTGGTTAAAATGATCATTTCCCAGTATACACTGGGAAGTGTATATAAAGTCAACAGATAGTAAATGATGAAGTTGTGACCACTCTTGAGGGCTTTGGAGGGTTCTGGAATATAGAGGCCTGCTTGACGTTGGATTTTCTCCTATAACTGATGCACGAAGCTGCAGCGTGCTACTTCAGAGTCAGCAGCAGCAGCTAGCCCCGAACCAGTAATCAGGGCATCTCACCAGGCAAGGGAAAACAAGGCTCTCATCACAGACCAATTGATTTCCCCTCTGAGAAGTCACTTGGTTATTTCTGGCCTCCTCATTAAAACAGCCTCTCAGGATGCACCTTCCCTTTCCCCACCCAGCAGCCTTGTTTAGTTCTTGGGGGTTGGCTCAGCACCCAGATGGACCCAGCAAGACCAGCAGTAGCCCCTTCTGTGTGCACCTGAGAATGGACCCGAGCCATGCTCCTGCCAGCCATGTGCATAGAATTCCAGCCTGGTTTGTGTTGAAGGGACCTTAAAACTCCTCCAGTTCCAACCCCTGCCACGGGCAGGGACACCTTCCACTAGGGACACGGGGGGGTTCTGGGCTCAAGCACACACTGAAGCTGGGTCATGGGGAGCTTCTCCTCACCCAACACCGCAAGTTCTCCTCCTCAGGCTGCTCCATCCAGTCTCCCCCAGCCTGTGTTTGTGCTGGGATTGCCCCAACCCAGGGGCAGGACCTTGTACTTGGCCTGGTTGAGCTCCCTAAGGTTTGTGCTGCACCAGAACAGCACAGCTCTGACAGATCCCTTCAGATGTATTCTTTATAGCCAGAAAATAACTTGTGATGAAAACAAGGTTCTAAGCATAATCCCAGTGCAGGCTCCCTGACCCTTCAGATTGGCACACATCAGATGACACTGACAAACAGCAGTTAACAAAGCAGCCAAGATCACACAAGCTCCGCTTTGCTCTGCACTTCAGTTAGGATTTTTAAGCAATATATTACTTTTACAGCTCGATAAAAGGAGTGAATATAAGCAGATGATCAAAGCCTAGACAGATTCATAGCACATATACAAACTTAATCATGAATTCTTACCTAAGACTGGTAGAAACTGTTCTCGAGGGAGCAATTTTATCCAACCAACCTGAATTCCAACTACAGCACAGAAATTCACTCACCCAAAAGGAACAATGTGCCCATATGTTGTCTATTTGTATATAGCTCTATCTCTTCTGAAGAGTTCAAGTCTTTAAGGTGAGATTTCAGCCCCAGCAACGTTCTGAATGACACTTGTTACTGTAATGGCAAGATTCCCACTGCACTGCCAGGAGTCGGTTGTGTGGTGGGGACCCACCATGGAGACACCACATTGGTACCCAGTAAACTTGGATAACTCAGCATTACTGCCTGCAGTGTTTTAATGCTTCATCCACAGATCAGCATCATCAGGGACAAAATCCCTTCACTTGGCAGCTGTGAAACCCAAAGTCAAGGTTCCTCACAAAATACTCTCCAATTCCAGCAGAGGTGATCCTGGAAACAGTCATACACAGAACAGAGGGATACTGTTCAACACAAGAGACTGCTGCTCACAGCTCTTCAGTGGACCTACTAAGTAGAACAACTATTAACAGAAGGAGTAGTGAAGGAGAAAAGCATCATTGTTCCCACATTGACCAGACCTTACATACACTGTGAACATGTTAGCAAATACTTAACACCACAAGCACTAAGTCACAGTCTTTGTGTCTTCTGGAGCAATGGAAACACATTATCACAGTTTTACCTCACTGTCAGAAGGCTCTCATATACAAAAAAATACATCCTTTCCTGTCAATCTTTTGTGACAAACCAACAAAATCCTGCCTATTTCCACTTGCTGTCGATAGGAGTGAGCCCACTGGATTTTCTCTGCATGAAACTAAAAGGCAAGGTCCACTCCAACCTTAAAAGAAGTTATTTAGCCCACAAGATCAACCTAGAATTATTCTGAGCGCTGGTGCTCAAAACAGTTGGTTCTTTACAAAACCACTTCTGCTTGCTAAGATGGTACAAAAGTGCAAAGACACAGCATTTTTAACTGAAAACTTCTTAACATCTTGTGTGATTTAGTGCATTAAATGCACATTGCCATCATAGGAAATAAAGCAAATATAGCAATAAAAAGACTGTTTTAAAATAATAATAATAATAAAGATTGAGGACTTCAGCTCCAGGTCTATCCTGGTGTTTTCAAAGTGTTTAACCCTGCATCATCCTACCAACATTACCTGGTTTAGCTTGCATTTTGCCCTGCATCATCCAACACACATTATGTTTCACAAAGACACAAAGCACCTAATGTAGAACTTCACAGCATCCAGAGCTAAGCTAGAACAGGCACTGAAGTCACAGACCAGACTTCCAACTGCTTCTTGGGCACTTGCCATTCCCAAGCAAACAACTTTGTCAGGCTGTAAATGAGCAAAGGAGGAACAGGGACATTCCAGCACGCTTCAACCAGGAGAACAGAGAAACACAAGCTATGAAAGATGCCCAGATTTGACTTCTTCTTTTCCTTAAGGAGTATAAATCCCCAAATACTTCTCCCACTTACTTTAGATCTCATGAAATAGGTAAGTTTTCTAAAAGTCCCAAACCACCCTCATTCAGCTGACACTAGGTAGATCTCACCCTTACCTGAGGCAGTTCCTCTGGGCTTATAGAATCCCAGACTCGTTTGGGCTGGAAGGGACCTTAAAGCTCCTCCAGTTCCAACCCCTGCCATGGGCAGGGACACCTTCCACTAGAGCAGCTTGCTCCAAGCCCCTGTGTCCAACCTGGCCTTGAACGCTGCCAGGGATGGGGCAGCCATAGCCTCTGAAAGCTCCCTGCTCTGCACACTGGTTTACACTGGTCAGCAGTGGCTGCCCCATCATTAACTGCTAAATCAGATCAGGTGTGATTTGGGATCAGGTCTCCCAGCTGGCCCCACTCTGCACCTGGAGGCTTGTGAGCAGCAGCCGAGGCACTGCTGCACCTTTCCACAACCTCACATACATTTGCTTCACCTCCTCCTGGCTTGCAGAGGCAGGCCAGGCTCATGGCATATGCCATATGCCATCAGTACAGCTTTTCAGCTGGGTGATGGGGACAACACACAGGCTGGGGCCATGAGCTGGAGAAACCTGCCCCAAACTCCCCCTTAGTTTGCCCATTGTCTGCCTTTAGAGCTTGTCCTATTTCTGAGGTGGTACTCAAAACCAAATTAGAAAGAAAAATGGTCCTCAGCAGTGCATTGATCAACATACATATCTGAAGGAATTCTGCCAGCAAACAGCAGAACATATCTGCCTGGTCTTTCTGAACTGCGGAGAGACTTTTAAGTTCTCAGTAAAATATTTTATAAGTGCTATCAAATGATTCTGGTATGATACTGGTTCCCAGAACACACAATGAGAAATTATGTGAAAACAGCACTGTTTCTCTCACATATAATCAAATGACACACAAGTCACAACGTGAATGAAGAGACTTTTTAGAAGGACCTGTGATCATAATAGCAGGGGAATGGCTTTAAGCTGCCAGAGGGGAGACTGAGATGAGCTCTTAGGCAGAAGCTCTTCCCTGGGAGAGTGCTGAGGCGCTGGCACAGGGTGCCCAGAGAAGCTGTGGCTGCCCCTTCCCTGGCAGTGTTGAAGGCCAGGTTGGACACAGGGGCTTGGAGCAAGCTGCTCCAGTGGAAGGTGTCCCTGCCCATGGCAGGGGTTGGAGCTGGGTTGGAATCATCCTGTGAGTCTGTGATTCCCTTTCTGGTACACGTAGTGGTATTCAGCTTCCGTAGAAGACAAACTTAACAGGTGACAGATCTGGGGTTTATAACTACATTTAGAGTCGGAGCTTAGAATGTTTGAAGGCTTGAAATCTCTTTTCCATCAGCTGTATTAACAGCAGAGAACCAGCTCTGTGATGTGAACACCCAGCATGCAGCGTATGCCCACATGGTTTTTGATACTGCCATACATAAACCTCAGCTCTACAACACCAGAACCATCAAGAAGTCCAACATCCTGAGCACAAACACGCTTGAAGAGAACTGTCCAAAGGAGCTCCAGCCGCTCCATTCCCAACCTGAAGTTTCAGTCTTTCGATTTCTCATCTTCACATAGTGCCAGATTTATACATTTATCTCATGTCCAGATTGCTAGCTCTTGAACACAATTGCTTTATTACAATGGTATCAAATTAAACCCTAAGAGTATCAGAAGTATCCTGTCTGAAGGTGTTTGCTGGTACATAGCTTTAGTATCTTGATGTGTTGGACACAGACTTTTCAGGTGCTATTGAATACGAATTTTAAAGACAATCCATCAGAGTAACGAGAGTAACCCCTGTGTTTGAGAGGGCCTTTCACCTTCCTGACAACATCCCACAATAAACACCAACTGTTGATAAACCACCAGCACACACAAAGGTGAGGAATTACTTCAAGAAGGAGCTCCCCATCCTGCACTGCTGCTGTCAGGCTCAGGTGCCAGCATAGCATCACACAGTGATGAGGTCCCTGTGGTCCTCAGGATCCTGGCCACATCCTGCTCCTGTAGGCACTCACTCCCCTTCTGACAAGAAGATGAAGAGGGCAGTACCAAGATCTACCAGCAGTTTAGGACCCTGTTTTACCCAGGGACTGCACACACGTTCCCACTGTTCCTGTGCTCCTCCCACAGCTCCTGGGCTGGCTCCAGATCCCTGGGGTACCTTCGCCCTCATCCAAGGTCAGTGCTCAGCTTTCCCCAAGGCAGGTGATGGCGTCTGTAACCCACAGAAAGCCCTCCCCTCCTTTGAAGGAGCCGTGCGCCTGTGGCACCCCCAGCACAGAAAGGACGGGCACTTGGTGGCCAGGCTCCTCAGGGCCACATGCAAACCCAGCACTTGCGGAGGGACCTGGGAGGCATCCCTCTGTTCCGCTGTGCATGGCCCCTCTCCAGGACACCCATTGCCAGAGATGGGCCCATCTCTGGCACCATCTATGCCAGGAGAAGGTCCCTTCAGCCCCAGGCAGAGGTGCTCCCACAGGACACATCTCCACGGCAAGGATGCTGCCACAGCGAGCGGGAGGCACAGGCTGCCACGGGCAGAGCCACCACTGCTGTGACCCACTATGCCGGGACATGGACAGAAGTGCTTCTGCTGGTGCATGGGAAGGTGGTGGCAGGCTTGGAAACCAGCATTCCCGAACCACGGCAACAACTCTGGGGAAGATCCTGGCGATGCTGCTTGGCCTTCTCCACCCTTGAGAGCTGCTGCAACCCAGGGAGCTAAAAATACTGCGCTTGCTAAAAACTGCTGTTCCGTATAAGGCAGAGCTGCGTTACCACAGAGATGTCACCATGCGCTCACCAGAGAGGGAAGTTGGCTGATGTAACAGTCACTGGATGGAGGGGCCCGAAAGCCCCTGCCTGGGAGGCACTCACCAGCACAGGCACGTGCATGCCTTGAACTGTCAGCAAATTACACCCCCCTGCAGCTCTGCCCCAGCTCAGGGGCAGCAGCACAAGAGAGACCTGGAGCTGTTGGAGAGAGGCCAAAGGAGGCCACAGAGATGCTGCGAGGGCTGGAGCAGCTCTGCTCTGGAGCCAGGCTGAGAGAGCTGGGCTGGGGCAGCCTGGAGAAGAGAAGGCTCCTGAAGGGGAGACCTTAGAGCAGCTCCAGTGCCTAAAGGGGCTGCAGGAAACCTGGAGAGGGGCTTTGGACAAGGGATGGAGGGACAGGACAGGGGAATGGCTTTAACCTGCCAGAGGGGAGACTGAGATGAGCTCTTAGGAAGAAGCTGTTCCCTGGGAGGGTGCTGAGGCGCTGGCACAGGGTGCCCAGAGAAGCTGTGGCTGCCCCATCCCTGGCAGTGTTCAAGGCCAGGTTGGACACAGGGGCTTGGAGCAAGCTGCTCTAGTGGAAGGTGTCCCTGCCCGTGGCAGGGGTTGGAACTGGATGAGATTTAAGGTCCCTTCAACCCAAAACCAGGCTGGGAGTCTAAAAATTATTCTTTTTTATCAGTACATGTAGATATCCCCTCTTCTTCTACAGCAAACACCCGCAGAAACCATTGTTTTATATTAGGAAATATTCTTTATATTAGGAAGTATTCCATAAACTGTTATTAAAGTACTATTAAAACATAATAAACCAGCACTTATTACAATGCTGTTATTAGTGTTATTAAAAATATATTAAAAATTATTCATATACAATCTTGCTTATAAACAATTAATCCTGATTACAAAACAACTATTCAGAATGCATTTCACTTCCTGTCTTACTGTTAAACCTGGTAACTCATAAAAGCCAGTAGCACTGCAGGTACACAGCCCTCCTGCAGTGCAGACTCATAACCATCCCAGCTGGCTTCTTCCTCACCATAGAGCTGACCCATTTTGGGTCTTTCAGAGTTCAAGAAGAAATGTCACTGGTGTGTTTCTGAAAGATATGTTCTGGTACAGTAGGAGGGATTGGAAATGGCAGTCCCACTGCTCTAGTGAACAGTGGGGAAAATGCTAAGAGAAAGGGTAGAATAGTGTAAAAATGAGGACATCTACAGTAAGGAGATCCCCAGAGAAACAGAGAAAAAAAAGGGGGAAAAAGATCACTGCATAAAAGATACACAAAAATAGAATCAGCAAAGATCAACAGAAAGGCTGCTATCGGCTCTGTCAGTGTGAGCTATCAAACACTGCAGTAGGCAGCAGACTGGTCCTGAAATAATAAACCCTTTTTCCAAAGTACACCATCAGTATAAAAGCAAATGAATACAAAGCCAATCCCCTCTGCCCAAGCTCAGCAGCCAGCACTGCATCCAGCAAGATCCCTCTGCATTTCCTTGCACACCCAGGTGACAGACACACATCCTCCATCTGAGCTGAAGTCAGAGAAGGAAGAGCATTGCCTCCATTTACTGGATCTGGTCTTAAAAGACTCATTGATTTCAAGAGACTTTTAATCAGTTTTAAGGAGGTAATAAATAACAATAGTGGCAATGATTTTAATTTTTCCAGCATAAAAAGCTCAGTATCTATTTCCTCATCCTGAGGAACAAGGAGGAATATACAACCAAACATGATGTGATGGCCTTTTAGACCAATAGGTCTAAAGATGACTGCATAGTCTACGGATAGAAAAAAAGAGTAAGAGTTTTCCCCTTGCACTTAAAAACCCATCACAAGGAGGTCAGTGATGTTGTAGAGCCTGGTCCCACCTGCCTGTGTTCTCACTGAAACGCATCCACTTTGTGTGGACCAGCAGTTAATACACCTCCACAGGGCTCATGGTTAAGTATTGGTTCTTCAGTTTGTTTCCAAATGGTTCACGTGGTACCCGCAGCAACAGTGCCACTTACCCCAAAAGTTCTAGCATCCAGAACCACTCATTAAAACCCACACTTCATGGAAATTTCCAGATGGATCTCATGTGGTACCATGTAGGAGACCTTTGAATATGATGGCATGTGAAGTTTAACAGGCTGCTGGATTGCTGTAGACTCAAAATCCGGCAGCTCTGCTGGACTCTCATTCCTCAATACTTCCAGCAGGCAGCCTCTCTTCTTTAAAAGAGCATTTCTCATTCCTCTCGGTACATACACAACTCCTGTGACAGCTCTCACAAAGTCCAAATGGAGCCAGGAGATCACAGCTAGCCTAAGATCCATTTCCCCACATTCCCATATACAGGCTGCAGAATTAATACATGCAATATTTCTATTCCCGGCAGATTAGATTGTTGAGAGAAAACAGATGTAGGAGAGCTGGAAGTACCATCACTGCCAAGGGCTCTTCCAAGGGCTGGGAATTAATTAGGTGAGATAAGAATGAAGATGATCATATAAAGCAATCCACACGCTTTGCTGTGGGTAGAGCGCGGAAACACTGGGAGCTCTGCAAGGCCACTGTGCACGTCTGAAACCAGCCTAACCCACAACAGAGGAATGAAACAAGCTGGCTGGGCATCTGAGAAATGGTGTAGCACTGCCACTGGGAATGTCTTGTAGGACAAGTCAAACCCACTCTTGCCTTGTCAGCAAGAAGTAAGGTTTCTCAGCAGTCTCTTCTCCATGCTTGTGTGTTTGTAAAGAGCAATCACACCATTTGCCCATTTTGCTCTCCAGGGTCTTGGGAATGGCTCTGATCCTATCACCTCTGCAATCACTGGTATTTACTACCATGGAAATCTGCATCTTGGGATGAAGAGCTGGAGAGAAGCTCTGGATAGCCCGCTGGACCTGTTCTGGATGTGCCACCTTGATTGCCTTGCTTTGACAGGATGCAGTTTCAAGAAAAAGGAAAGTATCAACTTACAAAGCAGAGCCTTAATCTGTATTTGTAAAGCTACCCAGAGAGGGGAAAAGTGGGCAGGAAAACTAGAAAAGAAAGAAGCAAAGCCTGACGATACATTGCATTCAATCCACATGCATCCATGGACAATGCTTGATGAAAAGAAGCAAAATACAACAGAAATACCATACTACCAATGTACAGTCAGGTGTATCAGCTTGTTAACAGTTGGCCATGAAGATGGTCCAGGAAATAAACTGACAAATCCACTAACACTGCAGTTGGCCATTAATGGTGGTCAGAACAGCTCTGCTGAAGATCAACTGGAAATCCACCTTACCTGTAACAACACCATGAAGTGTATCTGAATCCCATGTATCATGGGAGGCTCACAAGGAGAATGGAAAGGGAATGGCAGAGTTTTAAAAACACACAGCAAGTCCTTTACCACCAGTGACACGTCGTGGGTACTTTCACAGGCCACTTTTCCAGTGACTACTAAGCTTGGAGAAGAAAAAGCCTTAGTTCAGTGAATATCTGAAAACAGTGCCTTAATCCCTAACACATCAAGGTCTTCTCAAAGCCTTCAAGGATTTGCTGAGCATAACTGTTAACACTGTGCATGTCTGCTTTGATTACATTTGACATAGTTTCCATATGGAAACTTACACTAAATGGCATCAAGAGCTTTATTGTGTTTAAAGCATCAATCCATCTAATGTAATAAATATTTGCAGATACAGGGAAACATCACCTTTGTGAGTTACCCTTATACAAAGCGGTCAGAGAATCCACACACAACTTCACCTAACACTTCCTATTCCCTTCCTGCATAACATATACCTTCCCACTCTCCAACCCAATTCTGAGATGTTTCTCTTTAGAAACAGCTGGGTTTGGCTCACTGTTCAAATCTGTGGAAAGTCCTATTTGTTTCACTCACCCTGAAAGGCTTAAGGGTTCACTAAATTACTTCTATAGCTGAAGGCTGTAGCTTATGAACCTCTCATCCAAAGAAGAAAAAACTTTGAGGAGCCAGTGTTGGACAATACGGCTGATCAGTCAGCTTCCAAAAAACAAAAATAAAACTACTCTACTTTCTACTCCAGCCTTCTCTTGTACAGCCACTGTGTTCCTGCGCTATGTAAAGAAAACCCACTCAATTAGGTGAGAGATGAAGGCAACTATGTTAAGGCCAATGTTAATACTTTCATTTTCATGAAAGATTATCAGTACAAGTTCATGTCTAACATTTAAAATACCCTCAAAGCCATCATGCTGTCAGGAATCGGTCGTATAAGCACCTGAACCACACCTGGAGACCACCCACCTATACCTAGACGTGCTCTGAAAACAAGCCCTGGTACAGCAGTGGTGGTGCCTGGCACTGGATACGCACCGGTTTGCCCAGCAAAATCCCAGGCTGGTTTGCATTGGAAGGGACCTTAAAGCCCATCCAGTTCCAACCCCTGCCATGGGCATGGACACCTTCCACTAGAGCAGCTTGCTCCAAGCTGGCCTTGGGACACTGCCAGGGATGGGGCAGCCACAGCTTCCAGCATCAGTCCCATGCCTCTTTTGCCCAGTTAGGAGACCAATGGGGAACACAGGGAAATATACACCTCCTGTACATATGGCTTTATCACAAGCAGTTGAGAGATTCTATAGTTTTAAAACTCTGAAGAACACAATCAAAACGTGATGAAAACACACATGCTGAGAAGTGAAGTGCACTTTAAGCTGTTTGCTTACTAAATAAAAGGATGTGACGGAGTTCATCTTCCTCACTGATAGGAAGAACTGACGTCAGTGTGAACGAGATACGCACTGCCACAACATACCAACCAGTGAAACTCATTCTGAAGCAGATAACCAACAGTGACTGCACTGGGGATTTGTTCTCTTTAGCTGTCTGCCAGGTTTAAAAACTAGCAGAGCATTAAACTTGTTTAAGATAATGTCTTAAAACCAACCCATTCTGTTTCACAAATTCTGAAAGGTCTGTTTCCAGATCTGCTGGTCCTAACCGCTGCCGTACTACCAAAAGTAGCAGTTACTTGGTGCAAATCCAGAAACTTGTGTGTTTTCATTTCCATATCTCCAAGGCTCTGGCCCACGGGAAGCCAGCTGCTCGCAGCAGCATTCAGCTCATCATATGGCTGCTGTCAGGAATGAAGTCCCTTCTCCAGAGTGTCTGGGAATGTCTGTGCCGAGGTTAAAAAAAGAACAGCAACTTTACAAAGAAAGGGAAAAAATGAAAGAAAAGTGAGTTCACAAATGGCAGTGGTGCTTGTCAAGCATGGAGGGTGGAGGAGCCTTAGAATCATGGGGTGGTTTGTGTTGGAAAGGACTTTTGATCATCCAGTTCCAACCCCATGCCACGGCAGGGACACCTTCCACCAGAGCAGGTTGCTCCAAGCCCCGTTCAGCCTGGCCTTGAACACTGCCAGGGATGGGGCAGCCACAGCTTCTCTGGGCACGCTGAGCCAGCACCTCACCATGCTCAAGGAAAGAGCTCACCATGCTTGCCAAAGGAAGAGGGCAGACAGGTTTCAACAAATATTCACTAAACAAACCTAGAACAGAGCCAGCACAGCTCCTCTTTCCCCCAGGGTAAGCATGATGCCGTCAATGGTTGCGAAGAACACTCAAAGTCGTAAACGAGCTGCAGCAGTCAATTCCAGCGAGATTCCTAAGCACTATTAAATGCAGCTTTTTGCCCCCTAGTTTGGTTTCATGCTCTGAAATTTATCAGAGATGAGTAAATCTCTCTGAAATAAGGCAGTCTGGACAGAGGCCACTTCAGACAACAGTGCATTTTTATCAGTACCCCTCCTGAGCTGTTGAACCACGCTACCAATAGTACAATACTCTGGGCCAGTGATCAGAAACTCGCATTTTCAGAGCCCTTCCAGGAACATGGGCTTTTTAACAACTGGTTCTTGCCAGCCTTACCTTCACATGCAAAACCACCGTAGGCTGGATTTCCTCTTCAGTCCACGCTCATCACTAAGCAGCACCTCTGTTATCTGGCGCTGGGGTAATTTTGTAAGAATGCACCAGACAGCACAAACTACCTGGGTTTGGCACTGGTGCAGACATGGACACTGCAGTGATGGTGCAGGTACCCACTGAACTCACCTCACTTGTATTCCCACATTGTTTAAACAAACCCCAGCACTTTAGCAGAAGAGCACAACTGTGGAACAAGCTCTATAAATACAAACCCATTTCCAAGCACTCAGCACCTACAGCTCGCTAACCAAGCACACAGCAATTACTCACTTGTCAGGTGCACAGCAGATTTAAATGGGCTTTGTTAATGCCACATCTGTTGGCATTTGCTTTGCATTTTCCACAAGGTAAATGCTTGCTGCACTCCAGGCTCTGGATCAGGCACTGCATTCTAGAAGATTTTACAAACACTGTTTTCCCACACCAAGACCTTGTCTTCTCAGCAGACCCTATCATTTACAGTGCATTTGTACTGCAAGTTCTACTTGTCACTAGGCTCTCCAGGTGCCAGGAGATTAAATAATCACAAATACTATACTTAGCCTCATTCACTTGCTACTCCCATTTTCCATTTCTAAATAGGTAGTAGATCTTACAATATACCTCAAATATTTATGTAAGCTTCAGACAAGAGAATTTCAATTTTATCCACCTTTGACTGATAGGAAACAACAAAAGGAGGAGAAAAGGGGCAAAATGGAGACAGGAGAGCACTGCTTCAAGGAAACATACAGCCATGAAGCCTAGGTTACCCTTTCAAACCCAGCTGAGGGTAAAAAGGACTGAAGAGCTTTACTGTAACACATGAAATAAAGTTCACCGTGGCAGCATTTATCACCACTTCTTCACACTCTTGAAGTTCATTGTCTGAAGTCAAATCCCTTTCACATTATTAAAAACCAAAACCAAAATCACCACCACCAAAAAAAACCCTCGCACAACCAAGCAAGTCACATTTCTAAGCTCTGGAGATAAAACCACATCACCCTGGTCACTGATGCACATGGTCAGCACATCACAAGAAACAGGCACTTCTGTCCATTGGCATGGCCACAGCACGTGTGCCAGGCTACCAGGGCAATGCCTGAGCAGAAGGTGATGAAGGACACAAATAGGGCACAAATGAAGGGAGCAGCGCTGGGTTTAGGGCTGTTCCTGCACATTTATTCCACACCACAACAGCACATGTCCACTGTCGGTCCCAACATCACTCATGCCAACACGAACAGTAACGAAAATAGCTGGAATTCAGAGTTTTCTGAGCGGAAAGAAAGGTCTGTAGCACTTCACTGAAGCAGTCACCTCAAGATGTGAGCAGAGCAGCCACTCCTATTTGTTCATGACTTCCCTCAGCCTACTTGGTTTATTACTTTTGTAAAAGGCAGATTTGCCTGTAGATCCCATGGCTCTGCGATCCGAGGGAAGCTGTTACAGACTCACAGCTCAAAGACAACACCACAATAGAAAAGCAGATGTACTTTCCCCCGCACTCATGCAGCTACCTTCCAGCTCTGAAGGAAGTAAAGCAGTGTATAAACCTTCCAGGAATAGGCAAAGGCCACAGATCTCTGAAAAGGCAAACTGCTCCAGAGTACATTTGCCTGCGAGGAGACCTTCTATTCCAAGGTCTCAGTACTCCAAATACAGCTCTCAAAACAGTATTTTCCCCTCAGATACAGAACTGAGGGCTTTGGGAGGAATGCAGGTTCTGCCATCCCTTCTCAGGGACCTGATAGCATCCATTTCCAAATGCATTCAAGAATGCCATCTGAATTCACACTTGCATTCCTGGGAAAAAGCACGTTTGGCTGCCGTGCTGTCACAGCTAGTGTTCAGAGAGATGGAAAAGCCAATTAAAGTAAGCCCCCCAATCTCAACCTTGGTTTTGATGAATCTGCTTACTATTTTCACACTATGATTTGCTTATTGCTCTGGAGAAAAACACTTGCACAATCCCAGAGTTATCTTACAGAACATAAGGTTATACTTCAAGTCATATCTATCTCAGGTTGGGCACACAAGTGAAAGGAACACATTGTTTTGAAACACCAGGCAAATCTTACAAGAAGCCCACAAACCCATCTAACCTGTTAACACTAAATTTAGCTGAAAATATACAATTAAGGGAAAGATACCCATTTTAAGCAAGGAAAAGCATGAAGTGAGGCAGAACACATGGACTGGTCTCAAGCTGTCTGTAAGAATGGCACATTTGAGGAACAGGATTGGAAATTCCCACATTAAAAAAAAAACACTTCAGAAGCTTCCCCATTCTTTACATACCCCTTTGATGAGCTCCACCAGCTATTGCTATTTCCATTTTCCTAACGCTTTTAAGTTCACAGACTTAATTAAGAGGGTTTGGAAGAAGAGCTGTGAAGACAAAGTAAGAGCTGAGCTCTGCCGAGATCTCGGGATAACATCTTCACAGCTTCCAGCTAATTAAAATACCACCAAACCTTCTGAAAATCCAGAGCAGCCGCAGAGCTTCCCCCTCGGATGCCATCATGCAAGGCAGTGTCAGCAGCTCTGCATTCGAGCAAACATAGCTGAAGTGCTAGCTAACATGTTCTCCAGTTATCAAGGAAAGCTTTAAGAAACACAGTTAAGTGATCCAAGCAGTTACAGCTTTTCAGCAGAGCTAGCTTTGCACCAGCGCCAGAGGGAATTCATCACCGGTTTATTCTCATATTTGGAAGAAAACCCAGTAACAATACTCCTTCCAAGTGTGAGGCTATGCAACATTCACTGGTTGGAGGGGTTGTTTGCTCGGGGGTTTGCTGCTTCTTTATTTTACATGTCCCTTATCCAGGATACTCGTTAAGACTCCTGTCTTTGTGTGACACCTCAGTGAAAGGGCTGTGATTTTAAACAGCAACATCGTCCATCCTCCTCTGCTCCAGTCCTTGTCCCTGCTTCTGGATCCCATTGTAGGAGCTGAGCCTAAAAATCACAAACAATTCAGGATAGAGCAGCCCTCCGTGCATTTACAGGGCATAGCACAATGGGGTCCCCCCACTGCTGTGTGTTCAGGATATGGCCCTGCATAGGCTTCCAGGATAAAGCCACGCCTGTCACCTGGAGCAGCAGGTAACACACCTGCAACCAAGACTTCCACAGCTGCCAAACGCTTTGTGTCTGCAGGCTGCTGACCACTAAGGAAAGCACGATGAGTTTTCCTTAAGAAGGCTTTGGGAACTCCTGCTCCTGTGAAAGGCCCTCAAGCCTCAGAATTGCTTCTGAACACCAAGACCACCGTCTGCTCCAGCAATACCGTACTCCAGGTTAAGCCGTGCCGGGAAGCACTGGCTGCTCTAGCCTCGGCTCGCCCCACGCAGCAGGGCCCATGTGCCTGCTCCAGAGCAGCCCATCACGGGGAGAAACCAGAACCAGGCAGAGGTGAAGCAAAGCCCCATGGAGCACTGTGGGACCCCCTGAAGCACAGGAGGATCACCCTCCCTTTGTGCCTCTCCTCCCAGCACCACTGCATCCCGCACGGCTCTGGAAAGCCCTCATGTGCTGTGACAGCAGCAGAAAGCCCGCTCTCAAGGGCTGAGGTGGTGCTTTGCTTTCTGTCCTGTGGCTGCCGGAGGCTGCAAAATCTGCAGGAGAATCACAGAACAAACCAGGCTGGAAAAGAGCTTGAAGCTCATCCAGTCCAACCATTAACCCCGCGCTGCCAAGGCTACCACTAACCCATGGCACTGAGGTCTCATCTCCATGGTGTGTGAACACTTGCAGGGACGGTGACTGCAGCCCTGCCCTGGGCAGCCTGTTCCAATGCTGAGCACCCTTTGGGGCAGCAACTATTCCTCAGCTCCATCTAAAGCTGCCCTGGTGCAGCTGAGGCCGTTTCCTCTTGTCCTATCCCTTGTTCCTTGGGAGCAGAGCCCAGCCCCCTCCTGGCTCCATCCTCCTGTCAGGCAGCTGTAGAGACCCATCCAGCCCATCGACCCAGCCCATCCAGATCCTTCTGCAGAGCCTTCCTATCCTCCAACAGCTCCACACTCCTGCCCAGCCTGGCGCTGTCTGCAAGTTTACTGAGGGTGCCCTCGATTCCCTCATGCAGATTGTCAATACAGACATTAAACAACACTCGTCCCAAACAGAACAGCCAAGATCCAAGCACAGAGCTTGGAGGGGAACAGGGAGATGGAGAGACACACTCTACATATCTGCAACTCAAGATTCCACCAGCCTCACCTTCCTCCACAGCCCAGTACACCCTCGAAACCTGCCATGAGTGGCTGTGCTGTCCCACCTCCCATGGACCAACCAGTGCTCTTTCCCAGCCTTCCACAGCCCTGCCTTCCCGGAGCATCCAGTACAGGGCAGCTCTCCACAGCAGCAAAAAGGAGAAACACAGTACCAGGACACAGTGCAGATCAGGGACATCACTCGGCCATGCAGCACCAGGACACTGCGGATCAGGGGTATCACTCAGCCACGCAGCACCGGGACACAGTGCAGATTAGGGGACATCACTCGGCCACGCATCAGTCAGACTTGAGCTCAGGTGTGAAATTCTCCCTCGCAGAGGGAAGGGCCTGAACCTGCCCCACTGCTGGAGGCGATGCTGGGCAGCCCCCCTGCACGGGGCAAGCCCAATCCTGCTGAGCTCACCACTGCCATGTGCTCCAGGCTCGGGAATCCCAGCTCTGCCAGCACAGCAGGCACGGAAATGGTACGGGGAGAAGCTTTGCTCTGCACCGTGACTATGCCAGATGAGTTACTGCAGATGGGGACAGGGGGGCATCTTGCCTTCCCTTACAGGTGAGTGAACAGAAATGTAGAATAGACAAGGAATACTCTTATTTTTTTGTTTGTTTATTTACTATGGCAACATCTGAGTTCTCAACTCGGTTCTTTGGACTAATGATGCTTCAAGTAACGAACTAATATTGCAAACACAGTACTAGATAAACGGCTAAACTAAAACCATGCAAGTGAAGCAGCTGTTCTACTATAGTATCACTTCCCTGTGCACCTTCACTGTTAACTTTGTTTGGGGTAAAAACCACATTCATCAGCTGCCAGTGAACCCTGCAAACCCCTGCTTGTCATCTCAGTTATCGGAAGCTGGCTCCTGTGCTCCTGCCACCTTCCCAGCTCTGAGGCGATCAGGAACAACACACTTATTTGCCACTGAAATGTCAACAGAAAAGCAAACAAAAACTAAATCGGAGCTGGACGCCTGACTTGGACACTTCAGTTTTGTCACAGCAGTGAAGCACAGGAGGGAACCTTCAGAAGATTTAGAGACATTTTGAAGCTGACAGACAACGTGTGTGTTTTTCCTCAAGTTCCCAGGAAGGCACGCACATGTTCCAGCTCCTGGACCAAAATCGCTCTGCAAAGCATTTGGAAATGGCTTATGTGCATAACAGAAAACCAGATAAAAAGGGAACAAGGATTTGCATAGAAAGATGAACTGAGTAGGCAGTCGCCTTCAGCAAGTGCTGGAAAGCAACAGGCAGTGGCATCACAACTAAAAACAAGGGGAAAAACCCAACACATGTAATGCCTGGCTGCATGCAGTCACACAGAGCCTGGCTGCACACAGTCACACAGAGCCTGGCTGGGGAAGAAAGCTCTAGTTATCACCTGGTCCAAGCCCTGCTCCAGCAAGGACACCCCGAGGTGGCTGCCCAGGACCATCTCCAGGCAGCTGCCAAACATCTCCAAGGATGGAGACTCCACCACCCCTCTGGGAACCCATGCCAGTGCTCAGCCACACTTGCAGTAGAAGGTGCTTCCTTATGCACCTTTCTTAGAATCATAGAATCATAGAATAGTCAGGGTTGGAAAGGACATTAAGATCATCCAGTTCCAACCCCCTGCCATGGGCAGGGACACCTCACACTAAACCATGCCAACGAAGGCTATGTCCAGTCCAGCCTTGAACACCGCCAGCAATGGAGCATTCACAACTTCCCTGGGCAACCCATTCCAGTGCCTCACCACCCTTACAGTAAAGAATTTCTTCCTCATATCCAATCTAAACTTCCCCTGTTTAAGTTTGAACCCATTACCCCTTGTCCTATCACTACAGTCCCTCATGAAGAGTCCCTCCCCAGCATCCCTATAGGCCCCCTTCAGATACTGGAAGGATGCTGTGTGAGCTCTCTTCTCCAGGCTGAAGAGCTGAACAGCCCCAACTGTCTCAGTCTATCTTCATACAGGAGGTGCTCCAGTCCCCTGATCATCCTCGTGGCCTCCTCTGGACTTGTTCCAACAGTTCCATGTCCTTTTTATGTTGAGGACACCAGAACTGCACACAATCCTCCAAGTGAGGTCTCACAAGAGCAGAGTAGAGGGGCAGGATCACCTCCCTCGACCTGCTGGTCACGCTCCTTTTGATGCGGCCCAGGATACGGTTGGCTTTCTGGGCTGCGAGTGCACACTGCAGTCAGCTCATGTTCAGTTTCTCTTGCACTGCTTTGACAATAACACAGCAAGCCTTTCATTTGATCAATATGAGCTTTCATCAAACAACACTGAATATTCACATACAAATGCAAAACCAATCAGTTTGGCAAAAGGGCCTTATTTTAAGCAAAACAAGCAAGACTTGAACCAAAATTCCACCTGCAGAGTTGAGGATACATCCCTTCACATGTCTTACACAGCTTCACTGATCCTGGCATTCAATGTATTTTCCACACACTCACTTCAGCAACACTATATTGTCTCTTATGGCCTACGAGAACAAGTAGATCCACACGACATCTGTTCCTTTCCCATAAATTAAATTCTAGGTCTTTGTTGAGATGAATAAAAGGTGCACAGAGGCCATAAATCACAATACTTTAATATTTAGTAAGGATAGCTGAAGGGAAAAGGCTTTGCTTCCTTTTTGCTAAAAATTGCTATCCCACAAGACAAATGAGAACTGGCTCCATGCTCCCGCCAGCAGCCAAGCCTGGATCAGGTCTGTCCTTCCAGCCCAGAACAACATTGCCAGTTCATGAAAACAAACTTGCTTTAGGAGAAGGTTTCTGGGTCCTGTCCAGCTCTCTGGAGCGAGTGGGCTGGTCCCATCACGCTGTTCCTCCAGCTCTTCATGTGCCTGGCAACATCTGCCGTTAAAAACAAATCAAAGTCCCCCCATTTCTCCCTGCACTAAGAAGTGCCACAGGAATTCTAGAGCAACACTCGCACATTGCACAGCTGCTTTCACACAGCAGTTTGAAAGATGAGGTCAGGTACCAGAGATACTGCTTTTGTCCACAGGAACCTTCCTGGTGCACATCCACTGCAATGATGGCTCCAACCACAACTGCTGCCCAGCATCACCCGGGTCCTCACTGCCCCGTTAGGCCAAGAAAAGCAGCAATATGTCCCTAAACAAACAAGAATCCTGAAGAAACTGAAATACAGCGAATGCTGGCTCAGGGTCCCTAACAAACACAGAATCCTTAAGCGATTTTTGAGCTATTTCTTCTACTGTTTGGTTGACACGTAAACAAACTCCACCAAAGAGGGTTCAGCACACATTTCTGAGAGGTTCCTACGGGAAAACTACTTTTGCTTTTTCCACAGGGATTGGTAAAGCCTCTAAATTTAGAGGCTGTGCCACACCAGGAAAAAATAAACACAAAAAGCCTTCAAAACAAGCTCCCACACGATCACTGAAAGGCCTTTAAGGCAAGAATTCAACATCATGTCCCACTCACAAAGCCGGCCTGCCTCTCACCCTTCATCTGCTGCACTAACAGCACCGTACGCAGCCGCTCCCGAGAGCCCATCCATTCATAGGCAGTGGCTCGCTAATACATTCACGGGCAATAAAAAAATAAATCTCTTTTCAAGAATGCAATGGAACCTGGAAAATGAGGCGAGAACAAGTAGAGGCAGCTCCACCTCATGTGCAGGACAACAAACGAGTTTTGGATACAGCACGCTCCCACGGTATTTAATGCCTGCGATCGGCTGCTCCTCTCAGCTGCGCTAGCGCAGCCTTTAAGTGAGATCAGAACTTTCTAGAGAGAAGTGACCTTACTCAATGTCCTGTAACCAGTCCTTGCAAGCCTTACCAAAATGCAGACTGAGACAGAGCACTTTCCCCTGCTGCTGCTTACTCCCGTAAGTAAACATAGACTTTTAAAGTCTATCTACCAGTTGTGTCATTCACTGAGCTTGCACAAGCCAAAGGCAACTCTCACTAAGCAGGAGGTTCACATAAATTGTACTAACAAAGCCTTTGTTCAGCAGGAGCGTCTCCAGTAATAAAATGTGGTGCATGCCCAAACAAGCCGCACTGAAGTCAGTACATGGTGCTTCTCTGCTGTCCTCAATTTAAAGGGGAAAGAATGAGCCGTCACCCTGGTCTCACCCGTGGCCACACTGTCTGGTTACTCCAGGAGCTCTCTGTTCAGCATGGACACAGAGCCTTGTAAGAGGGCAGCATCACAAAGACAGCTCTGGATAAGGAGCTACCCTCAGCTGCCTGCACACCACCACTGCTGTCCACCTCATCTGCAACTCCATAACCGCCATAGCACCCTTCAGAAATCCTCTGAGAACTGGGACACCGTGTCTGGAGCCTGTCACAAGCACAGGAATGCCTTTGGTAGCAGTCTGAGCTGCAATTGCCTGGGGGAACTGGTGCCTCCCGCCCAGGGTTGTGCAGGATGCCCGCAGCTGAACACAAACTGAGCCCTGATTTCCATAGCTTAGACCATCCTTCCTCCCAATGACAACTGGACACCTTTGGCCCTGAAGCAGTTATTTTTTTCTCCAGGTTGTTTTGAGGGAGGGGCAGTTGCTGCACCACTTCTCTACAACACAGGCACATGGTGCTTCTTTGAACTGGGCCCCTACACAGAAGTCTGCAGCCATGAGTTCTGTGTTCTGCTGGTTCCAAATCTGTGCTTCACTTAACACCACGTATTTTGTGTTGCAAAGAAAAACACCCAACCAACCTCATTCCAGGGCCATTTGGTACCCTTCACTCCCACATCCCTGAAAAGAAAACTGCACGGCTCCAGAGCGTGCATCAGGAAACCACGACAAATTAGCGGGTTTGAATTCTCGCTCTCTGCAGAATGACCAAACATGCTGCTACATCACTCGTGGAGCTGTGGATGAACAGCACCCAGCTGACAGGCTCTGAAAACAGTAAGCAATTCACAGGTCTTTTTTCAGGCTCTTTACAAACAGGCTCCCATCGAGGTCTCCTGCGCCTCAGCTGAGCACCCTGCCTGGTTCTGCAGGGAAGGAAAGCCCTGGGTGATGCCACTCAGTGCTCCCTACTCAGATGGATGCTCCCTACTCACATGGATGCTCCCTCTCTGCTCCCCTCACTGCTGCAACCCCCGGTCACCCTCAGCTATCGTCCCCTGACTGACACCAGGCTGTGGCCACCCTCCTCCCTCCTGCCTAGGGCTATGGTGGAATCAGACTGGTTTGTGTTGGAAGGACCTTAAAGCTCATCCAGTTCCAACCCCCTGCCAGGGGCAGGGACACTTAACAACTATTTGGTGAGGAATACAGGCGGGATGGCTTTTCATTGATGTGGGGAAAGGTGCAAGAAGAGACCAGAAGATGTTTTCGTTAGGACAAACCAAAACCCAATGCGAAAATCCTTCCAGCCACAAACCACAACATGAAATGAAAGCTTTTCCCATTGCAGCTCTGCATTTGTTGTCGCATCCCCCGGTTGTCAGTGCCACCTTGAACCACAAACACACAGGGCTTAAGCTGAGCTGAAGTTCGGTAAATATCTTGGTATCAGTAACAATCACACCACCTAACAGCCGGCCTGTAAGCTCCCTGTACCATGAGAGAAAACCTATGGTGCTGTCACTGGGGTTTGAATTATTTCTCCTAGCTTTAATTTTCTGCTTTCAAGCATATTAGCGGGTAAAGCTGGCTGAGTCATGAGGAGCGGTGCTTAACAACTTGAAGACATTAATGAAAACAATCAATTATATCTGACTTCAAAGTATCATCTAAAAGCAATAGTCCCTGTCAATAAATCTTGAATCTCTAACTACATATTAAAAATAAAAGTGATCAAGTATCAGGCTTACACAAAAAAATACGAAAAATAAAACCAACAAAGAGTGTCAAGTAACTACTGTACACCTGTGGAAAAAAGGTAGTAAAAGAAACATTTCACTTTTAATACTCAGTCTTCCCCAGTCTGACAATCACTGTGCTTAATCTGACCTTTTCCACAATATGAGGTAACATACTTCCCTGGAATTTTCGTTAGAGGAAGACTCCTTGCCACTTTAGTATCAAAGATGCAAGAAGGATGCTAAATCACTACACAGGCCATGCAAGCAGTCACCAAAGGCAGAAAGTCTTGTCTTTCTATGACCACCTCCTATTCTCTACCAAGAGAGTGAAAAAAGGTGGCTAGAAAATACTGAATGAAGTGTTAGACCATGCTAATGTAGACACATGCTGACAACTTTCACGTACTAACAGCGTACAACTGGTTGCAGTCAGACCTGCCTTCTTCCTTTTTTTTCCTCCAAAGGAAGGTAAGAGTTTAGGGGCAGAGGTACAAGGTAAAGCTACAACCAAAGCAGCTGGTGGAGAGGAGACAACTCCCAGGGCATGTGCTTAAAGCCAGCCTGTTCTCCATGGTAGCTCAGTCACGTGGTTTCTCCTTCTCACATGGATGCCAGGGAATGGTGTGTTGGTTTACCATGGTGAAGAAACTCAGAGTTTAACCTCCTGGAATTGCCTCTTTGACAGAGCACAAGATGCTTGCTGCATCCAGGGCAGCACAATGACATTCTGAAGCAAAAGATGAAGTTCCATGTGGAACATTTTAGCAACACCAAGGGAGCTCCTTCACTGGAAGCACTGAAGTTGCCCTGGCTCTTCATGCATGAATAAATCACATCCCTCTCAAAGCATCCATCCCATCCCTGCTGAAGCTGAACAGCTTCTGCTCCAGGGGGCAACGACGGCTGCATCCAGGGTAACCAAACTTGCCTTCTCAAGGGCTTTTGAGGCACACACAGAACTGCAAGCCAAAGTGCTGCTTTTCTCAGTGCTATCCTCACTTTAAACTCAGATGAGGAATGAGGGGAGAGCTTCGAGGAGGAGGCAAGTGTACAGAGTACAAGAAAGGGAAAGAAAGCATTTGAGATACCAGAAATACATTTGCAGGGGCAGAAGCCAGCCTGATGAAATAAATGATGGGAAAAAAGATAAAAAGTAGGGAACTTCTCCGCCTTTCAGAAACATGATGAAATCGGAGGGCTTGGCTGCTGTTCTGTGCAACTCCCTTTGAAGTCAAACTCTGTGGTAAGAAAATTTATTATGGGACCTTTGAAACAGCAACAAAACCTTTAAGATTTGACCCCTGTGAAAGTGCTTGTCCAAGCTAATACACCCACAGATTCACATGTAAAGTATTCCTTCTATGGTATCCTGCTCCTATTGCATAACATTCAAATGCTTTGGGAATTAAATCCTCCTAAACCATCACACTGATACACTGGCCATTTGTGGAAGTCCAGCAAGTTACAAAATACTCACTCCTGCCATAAACCCACATGAACAGAAAGCTCTAACTATACACTGCACTTTGCCACTATTACTTCCTCATGTAAACATGTGCTCTTGCTGTTAATGATAACACTTAATCAAAAGGGGAGGAAAGATGGTCCACCACATCATCACCTGAGTTTCTTGCTTGAGGGAGGCCAAGCACTGTACGAGCTCCGAATTCAAATTCTTTTGCTCAGAGAAATGTAAAAATTTCTGCGAAAAAGAAAAGTTGGTGGCTTTTATTACAGAGAAAAGTGGGGGTTTTAAGCTTACAACTGCATCTCGGAGGAAAAAGCCCACCCTCTGCAGAGCCCCTTCCATCACTGCTCCAGGCTTCAGCAAGTTGCAAGACAGCTTCTAAATTTTGCAAGTACATGGATGCACAGTAACATGTCACTGCTTTACTGCACGGAGAAATGGCTTTAACCTGCCAGAGGGGAGATGGAGATGAGCTCTTAGGCAGAAGCTCTTCCCTGTGAGGGTGCTGAGGTGCTGGCACAGGGTGCCCAGAGAAACTGCGGCTGCTCCATCCCTGGCAGTGTTGAAGGCCAGGTTGGACACAGGGGCTTGGAGCAAGCTGCTGCAGTGGAAGGTGTCCCTGCCCATGGCAGGGGTCAGAACTGGAAGAGCTTTAAGGTCCCTCCCAACACAAACCAAGCTGGGATTCTATCACTCAATGGCTGCTTTGGGTCTTGATCCTCATTTATGCTTAGAAGGTGAATTTGCTGTGCAACCCACTCTCAGCTATCACTGATTGTACCTTAGGTGGTGAGGGCAAAGGGCTGGTTGGGAGCAGGACTTGTGCAGTCACTGTACAAAGCCCATGGGGGAAGCATCCCTGGACCCCAGCACCAGGCACATGGATGCTCCAAGTGGTTGTGCTGGTTACGAATAGCCCCACCAGCACACACTGGTGTGCTTGTCTGTAGCCCAAGCTCAGGGTCCCGAGAGCTGAATTACCCAGGAAGCTGACACCTGACAACCTATAAATCAGGTCAGGTATTTAGAGCTTCTTAAAGGCAAAAAGCCTTAAGACAGCTTCTGTCAAAAACAAATGCTTGCAAGCACATTGCTCTTACTGTACATATTTGACTACCTGAAGGCTAAATGAAGAAAGTACAAGGAATGGGTACAATCCTTCCCCAGCTATCCTGCAGGTTTTCGGCAGTGTGAGTATCAACATTTGCAGGTTATCCTGTATACCTGGGAAAAGTACACTAGTAAGAGGTCAGCACAGCACTACAGCCAGTGCAACTCCATTGTAGCACCTGAGCTGCCCATGCACGTCCCCAGGCTCACCCCCAGCCACAGAAGTAAAAGAGAGCAAAAGGCAGTGAAGGCATTTCAAATCAAAACCTCTTTTCATAGCAGCAGGCTCAGAACTACACACAAAGCCAGGGCAGTTCAGAGCCAGACACCATCCTGCTGGGCTACCACTCAGCTCTGCTGCACATCTGTCCCAACAGCTGTATCCTGCTGGTAATGTGTCTTCAGAATAAAACTGATGGTGACACAACAGATGCCTTAATTACTACAAATATTTTTGTTTCAAATGCACAAGCACTGCCCAGGGTAACAAAGCACCTTCCTCCTCCCACTGTCACTTACACATAGCTCTACAAGCTCAGGGCGGTACCAAATTTTGGTCTACATCTAAACTTCACCTCCTGCAGAGGGGGTTTAGAAGTGTGCACAAGAAAGTCTCATAAAACACAGCATAAGCATGAGTAGAGCTGGAACCCTGAGGAAAACATTGATTTGAAAGTCTGCCATAGAAAGCCAAACAAACAGAAGGCAGCAACAGTGTTACCCATGGCACTGGCACAACAAAGAACTAAAATGAGAAAGAAGATGACACAAAAATAACCAAAAAACAGAAAGTGAGGAGTGCAGAAATAAAGAGAAAGCCAAGATTCCTTATTTTTAGGGTTCCCATAACAGAGAACACTGAAAATAGCTTCTCTTTGGCCGTTTACGTTACCACTTGAGTATCACAGAATCCCAGCCTGGTTTGGGTTGGAAGGGACCTTAAAGCTCCTCCAGCTCCAACCCCTGCCACGGGCAGGGACACCTTCCACTGGAGCAGCTTGCTCCAAGCCCCTGTGTCCAACCCGGCCTTGAGCACTGCCAGAGATGGGGCAGCCACAGCTTCTCTGGGCACCCTGTGCCAGCGCCTCAGCACCCTCACAGGGAACAGCTTCTGCCTAAGAGCTCATCTCAGTCTCCCCTCTGGCAGGTTAAAGCCATTTCCCTTGTCCTGTCCCTACAGGCCCTTGTCCAAAGCCCCTCTCCAGGTTTCCTGCAGCCCCTTTAGGCACTGGAGCTGCTCTAAGGTGTTCCCTTAAGCAGCCTTCTCTTCTCTGGGCTGAAAGCACACCAGGATGTATTTCTACAATGGAATTCCTAAGTTAGGAGCTCACAGTTCTACACATCACACAACACAGGGTGATGAACAGCCCGAGCTCAGCCCCACCACATCAGGCAGAGATATTCCCTGTGCACTCAAATACATCACAGAAACACAGCCTTCAGCTGAGCACATTTGTTTGGTTTTCTCTTCCACTCCAGATAACAGCAACAGGGCGAACAGGAAGGATGGAATAAGTGTTTCCTAGCAGTAAAATAATGTATTTTTTTTAAGTCACAATGAATCAAACATTATCTTTCACTCAACCCAGCAGCTATGATTTGAAGAAGAGAGTGCCTTGACTTGCAACATCCTTGTCTTAATACTCATTTTGAAATCAAACCCTAATTAATCCATTTGCCACCCTTCCACATTTGAAAGATTCCACAAAACTCAAATAACTGGGGGGAGAGAGAACAGAAATATAAAAAGACCCAAACGAACAACAAACCGAAAGCCAAGACCCCCTTATCGTTATCACCCAATATCAGCCAAATCCAGAGACATCTAGTATCAAAATACAACTACACCCACTGTTTCAGGATCGGAAAAGTAAGATCAGGGGTGATAAAGACATGTACACTGCGGTCACCACCCATCAGAACAGCAGGCTGGTTTTAAAAGTTGCTGTGGGAAGTATTTCTACTTCCAATTCAATTGATAGGCTTCAACTCTAAACAGAAGTGAAGCATGTTCCGAGTTCATACTCGGAATTAAAGCAATAAGCATACTGATACAACAACTACAACCGGGACTTGGAAAGAGATGTTTCACCCCTGCTCTTCGTGTGTACCGTTCGAGACAGGAAGGCCCTCACCAGATGTTGGGTATGTTAAGGCCACTTGGGCACGTGAAAGCTCACTGCCCATCCTGGCACTGTTGCATGCAGGCATTCTGTATGGTCAGAGAAAATACAGGTACACCAGGAATGCTGTCAGTCATTTAAAGGTCTTGAGTATCAGCGCTTCAGCACCACCACACTCATTAGGTTACTCATAGTAGGTTACTACTTTCTCCTTTCCTTTTTTAAACTAACAAAATTACATGTTTTGTTTAGGTTTTGCCTTTCTTGTCATCATTACACTTCTATCTTGGCTTAAACTTGTCCTGAGAATTCCAGAATTGCCTCAGCCTCCCACCATGGAAGAGCTACATGCATTCAGTGGTACGAAGACAGAAGGAAATGTTTCCAGAAGCACCTACCTGACTTCAGCTCTCATATTCCAATTTCAAAGGAAACTGGAACAAATGAACCATTTTCAGCCCAAGCAGAAGCGTCTGAACTTGTATGGCCAAGTCTGATGGGCACACTGGAAATCTTTACCCTAGAGATTCAAACACCCTAAAGGCTTAAATACCATGGATTGTAAACGTCACCTAAACTGAAACAGGGCAAGACAGTTTCCAAGTGTGGGCACTCAGGTGTTTCTCAGCATGTGTGACTGCACTCAGCTAAACATGCAGCAGCGCTGAGACAACAACAGAAAGTAAACTGCAAGGATCTCCATCTGCCTCCAACCAGCAGAAACAAAGCTCCCTTGCTGCAATGGAAATGAAGGGAAGGTTCTCCACCCCATGCAGTGCCGAGATCATTCCTGAGCCCCAGGGTGTCCCCAGAGGAGTTTTCCATGGGTCTGTTCGACACATTTCCCTGCTCATGTCAGCACAACCCACACACAGCCCAAGGGAGGATGAGCTCTATGGGCCCCCCTGTCAGCTGCTCAGACCCCACGCCCAGCGCAAAAACCAAACGCTGTTGGAGAACCAAACAGCATTAAACCGTTCTCTCATTGGAGAGAAAGAAGAGGATAGAGCAGACAGGAAAAAAGGACAGCATATTAAAGTCATTAAAATCCTATGCAGTAACAGCAGTGACATGCCAGACAGATTGGTTTTGGGGCCGCTACTGTAGTCAGCTCCTGGAAAGGTAAATGTGAAGTTTTAAACGTGAAATTTCATCATTGCAGACAGAGGAAACACAGAGAGCAAGGAATGTGTGGAGGGGGAGAAACAGGAAGAGCCTGGTGTCTCAGAATGGGCTGGGTTGGAAAGAACCTTTACATTTCATCCAGTCCAACACCCTGCCATGGACAGGGGCATCAGAGGAGGTGAAACAAGAGCGACCCACCCACAGGTAACCCAAACTCCATCTTCTGCTGTTAGCAAGAGTATGCAGAGATAAAAAACAGGAAATGTTTATGCAGCAATAATGCTTAAGTAAACAGAAATGTACCCAAAAAATCACAGTATCCATATTCATGAGCTGCACGTGCTCGTGAAACTTTGAGGAATATTTGTGGATCTAATACTGCATTAACATTTTTAATGAAGCAGCAAAAGTACTCAAGGAACAGAGCAGCACCGGCACAGCCCCTCTCCACTGTTCACATGTTTATTCATGAGCTCCCAGGTCAGCACTGTAGCAGGTTATTAGTGAATGTGGGTGGCTGTCAGGAGCCAGCCTGCCTGTTATCAGAACTTGCTTCTGCCAGTCAGAGAGGGGAAAAAAGCTATTTTCTCCTCTTTGCAGAAGTGTAGCCAGGTCAGCACCACCAGGGATCTAGGAAAGACTCCCACCCAGGCAAACTGCCCACCAAAGGTATTTAAGTCATTCTTCTCTAAAACACTGGTCTCCACGACAGAGCATTTGCACGTACAGCACGTGCCAGCCAAGTAAACAGAGCCCGTACAGAGCATCTGAAGTGCAAAGCGTGCTGCTGCCACACAGTAATGTTCCGGCTGCTTTAAACACGTCAGAGAAAGATCCACCGCAGAGCCAAGGCGTAAGGACTTGCTGGTGGGGTGAGGAGGAGCAGGACACAGCCCTGGAGGGGCCATGCACCTTCAGCAGCAGCATCCCTATCCCCAGAGCCTCCAGCCTCGTTCAGTCCCGAGCTGTGAACGGCAACAAATCCCAGAGGGATACTGGCCACAATGGATCAATCCCTGGAGCAAGGGAAGGTGAGACTGCACTAATGTGGGACAACCTGACCTGACCACCCTGTCCTCTTGGGATGCATTGTGAAAACGCATAACCCTTACCCTACCTTGAGGTCCAGCAAAACTTGACTAAAGGTGGGGTGTTTAATTAAAGCATGTACCTCCAACTGAAATTTGAAATCAGAAATGGAAAATAGATTAAAGGAACTGGAAATGGTTGCCCAGCCCAGCTCAGGTGAAGTCTATCAAAGCAGGAGTTCTTGTTCATAACCGAAATCACATCAGGTCACAGCACAGAAACTTATTCCTCAGCTGAAGAGGAAGGGCCCCACTAGCAGAAACAGCTGCTGACAGCTCCAACACATAACTCAAAAGCAAAGTCACAAACCGAGCTAACACCATCTTTACTGTGCCTGAACAGCACCAGCACTGCTCCAGAAACTGACCGGGCTGCCGCCAGTCCTGGCTCCAGGAGCACCAACCCAGAGGGGAAATCGGGAACGCTCAGAGCAGCCCTCCAACTCCCCAGCCCGCAGCGGAGCACACCCGAACAAGCCCCATTTTGCTATAGAAAGCTACGGTTTATGCTATAGAAAGCTACATTTTGCATGGCAAGGGCGTCATTCACCAGAGCAGAAGCGTTCGCCTCTCTGGTCACGCCGAACGCCCAACAACAAACACGCTCCAGATGCCAGCGAGTCACCAACACCAACTAGCAGCAGCCAGGAAGCTGCCTGGTCTGACAGCTCCGGATTTCGTCAGTGACAGGGCTCGAAAGTGGCTGCTTTGGGCACCCTCAGAGGGAGAAAGAGACAGGAGAGCAGCCTGAACCGCAGCCACGGACACAGCGGGCTCTGCCCAGATAACGAATCGCCTTTAGGCTTGAGCCACGGTAACGGGAGCACACAGCAGTGATGAGCTGATCAAGTCCTACCACCCCACCCCCCCCCCGCCGCTTTACTCACAAGCACTGGACAAGCCCACCACCATTACCAGGAAAATTGTTACAAGTATTTTCGCAGCGTTCATTTCATACAAACCGACACTTCACGCGTACAAATATTGTGGTGATCATCTGTCCGAGTTTACCAAACTTGGTGAAATGACAAACTGCATCCCCTGACTACACACACATCAGGCGGAACGTGTGATCAGACCAGCCTCCAGCGGCCGCAGCAAACCCTGAGCAGGGGAACAGGTTTGCTGTAGGGTGCCTGGAGATGTGCGCCCAGAGCTGGCGCCCGGGGCCAGCGGATCCCGACACGCACGGCAGCAATTCCCCGCTGGACGTGGGAACCCCAGGAAACCCTCCCTGCACGCTCGGCTCCAGAGAGCTCCGTGGTGCCAGCTCTCACCCGCCCACAGCCCCGGGGCTTTCGGAGCCCGGCTCTGCTCCAGGTGTCCGTACGGATCTGTCTTAACTCACACACGCACCAGCGCTCTCCCTCCGCCGGCACCAACTGTTGCACCCGCCGTGCTTACAGCGATCAGAAACATTCCAAACGTTTCTCCCACCATACTACAGCACTAGGCAGAAATTACACCGGGTTTTCACACCACAACGCACCGAGCACCGCGGGGCACAGCCCAACCCGGCCGCAGCGTTGCCGCCGGCGGCGGGAGCACAGCCCGCAGCAGGATCGGATCCCGGGTCCTCCTGCACCGGGTGCCTCGGGAGGAGCTGCCTCGAGGGCCCGGACCACGGCACACTACCGGCACGACCGAAATCGTGCAGTGACACGGAAAGGCACTGTCGCGACACAAGGCGCTCCCTGAGGACGTCTCACCGCCGGCCGCGTACCCGGCGCCTCGCTCGGGGCTCCAGAAGCGGCGGAGCCACCCCCACCCCCGGCAAGCACCGCCCGGCGGCCGGGACACCCCCCCGCGGCAGCACCTGAGGCCAGCCGGGACCGGAGCGGGCGGGACGGGGCGGCAGCGGGCGCCAGGACCGGCGCTGCCCGCAGAGACCACAGTTACCACCCCCCCGGGTCCCGGTTCCCCCCCGCGAGGCGCGCTTGGCCGCGGTACTTACGTCGTCGAAGAGAGACCCGACGTTGGCGGTCACCAGGAGCACCCCGGCGCCGGCCGCGGGCCCCTTCCCCGCCATGGCGCCGGCGGCAGGCGGGCGGGCGGAAGCGCTGCGGGGAGCGCGGGGGGCGGGCGCGGGGCGCTGCGGCGAGCGGGGCGCCGGGCCTGGCCCGCCCCGTCAGCGCGACTGCTCCCGGCGCGGGCAGCCCGCGGACATCCGCGCCGCGGCGGGCCGGCCGCCCTGCGGCTGCTGCGGGGCCGCGGCGCTCAGCGCTCGCCCGCCGCCGCCGTCGCGCTGCTGCCGGGACGGCTCCCGCCGGCGGAGGCTGGCGCCGGGCCGCGGAGCATGGCAGGTCGGCGGGGCGGGACGGGGCCGGGCTCGGCGCTCCCGGGAGGGGCCGGGCTCGGCGGGGCGGGCACCGGGCACCGCGCGGATGCTGCTGCCGCTCCCGGCGCTGGCGGCGGGCGGGCCGGGGCTCTGCGCCCGCGACGTCACAGCGGCCCCGCGCGGCTCTTAAAAGGGCAACGCCGCGCTCCGGGAGCCCCGCGGGAGGCCGCCGGTGCGGCACGGGCGGGGCGGGGCCGCGGGAGCCGGACACGCTGCCCCCCGCCCGGCACTGCCCGCGGTGACCCGGGCGCTCCGGGGCCCGGCAGCGCACTCGGAGAGGAGCCCGCCCGCGGTCGGTGCCGGGACTCTGTGCCTCGGAGGCACGGGTCCACGGCCTGACCTCAGGTGGGCTTGGGAGAGCCACTGACCCCAAGCGGCAAACTCGGGCTTGGGGCGTTGGGTGAGGAGAAGCTCCCCGTGACCCGGCTTCACTGTGTGCTGGGCTGCACGCCCAGAGCGTGAGCAGCAGCTCAGGGAGAGGATCCTGCCCTTCTGCTGAGCTCTGGGGAGACCCCCCCTGCAGTCCTGATCCAGCTCTGGGGCAGCAGCACAGGAGGGACCTGGAGCTATTGGAGCGAGTCCAGAGGAGGCCACAGAGATGCTGCAAGGGCTGGAGCAGCTCTGCTCTGGAGCCAGGCTGAGAGAGCTGGGCTGGGGCAGCCTGGAGAAGAGAAGGCTCCTGAAGGGGAGACCTTAGAGCAGCTCCAGTGCCTGAAGGGGCTGCAGGAAACCTGGAGAGGGGCTTTGGACAAGGGATGTAGGGACAGGACAAGGGGAATGGCTTTAACCTGCCAGAGGGGAGACTGAGATGAGCTCTTAGGCAGAAGCTGTTCCCTGTGAGGGTGCTGAGGCGCTGGCACAGGGTGCCCAGAGAAGCTGTGGCTGCCCCATCCCTGACAGTGTTCAAGGCCAGGTTGGACACAGGGGCTTGGAGCAAGCTGCTCTAGCAGAAGGTGTCCCTGCCTGTGGCAGGGGTTTGGAACTGGATGAGCTTTAATGTCCCTTCCAACCCAAACCAGGCTGAGATTCTGGGATTTGGTGATAAAGGAAAACCAAAATTATTCTCAGCATTCAATAGCAAAAAAACCGCCACCTGCCAAGCGCTGCTGCCGCAGGGAAGCATGGACTTACCATCCTATGGTGCTGCTCACCACACTATAGCAGTGCATTACATCTGCAGATAGACATGAGTCAATGAGCAGGTCAGCACCTGCAGGAGGAGGCAGCCACGTCCAGTGATGCTGAACTTGGTGAGTCCGCCCTGTGTAGTCTCCTCTTTGTGGCACATTTGATGGCGCAGGGGTACAAGGGGAGCAACAGAAGCTCTGCTCGAATGTGAGAGCTGCCCTTCTTCATTAGAAGGAACAAATTAAGTATACAATTAAATAAAACCCAAGTTGAAACTGTGGAATACTTGCTGAGTTCTGGTGGGCTGTGGCACACAGGCAGGTGCAGTGTGGGATGTGCTCATGCCCAGAAACACTGTACACTGCTGGACTCCTCTGGACAATTTCTTCTAGGGCTTTATGCAGCTCCCAACACAATGGTTGCACCAAGTTGCACTGTAGGCACTGAGGTCCTACCAGCATGCAGCCATCAGAGGTATTGGAAGTGAGCTGATCACAGACACCATCCTGATATACCTCAACATGTTCACACACAGGAAAAGGAAGATGAGGGGCAGGGGGAATGTTTGGTGCTCTGTTTTTGGCAGTCTCATAAACTGCAGCCGCAGCGATTACATTGAAGTCAGGGTGTGCTGGAGGAAGCTCTGCCACATCACACATGCCTGGAGAGGGATCCCAAGCTGTGTGTCATCCAGGTGGAAAGTTTGGCAGTGCGCAGGAGCAGGAAACTACAATAAGAAGTGGCTGCAGGCCACAAGTTACTTGTAAGGAACCCCAGTGACAATCACCATGCTACAACCCAGAGGTGCTTGGCCAGTTTCTTTGGCAGAGGAAGTACTACAGCATGAACATGTCACAACCACGCTAAATAAATCGATGTCTGACCAATGACTGAGCTCTGCATGTGAATCTCATGCCTTCTTCAAGGAGAGGAGTGGATAAAACACGAAAACACAGGAACGTGAAATACAGCATCGTCTATAAAGTGTTTTCAAAAGGATTCCTGGAAGCTGACTCGCCCAACAGTGTAGTCTGAGTATTTTCAGACTTGGCGCCTGCCTTGAATGTTAAGTTTGAGCAAAAGGACTCAAGAATTGGGTTTGGTTTTTAAAAGCAGCTTTGCCACTATGAGGGAAAAGATGGTCTTGAGGCTGAATATTAACCATAAGCCTGAGGATCAGAGAAGTGCCCAGCATCACCAGCCCCATGAATGTCCATTACACAGTTTAGAAAATAATGTCACTACTTGCATAGATGCCACAGAAAAGTGGTCTTGTAGGTTTGGGCTATTGCATTTTTGACCAATATTTTCATAGCTTTTCTTACTGCAATAAAGCACAAGTGAGATAACCGAGTTGTGTGACATTATTCACTGTCAGGCTCATAGGAAATGTGGTTGAAATTGGCCCAGAGGAGAGATGTGAGATATCCCAGAACTCCTGATGCGCCTCCTGAAGGGTGCAGACCAACACAGGCACCACGTGCAGTCAGAAGGGACCCAGGCAGGATCTTGGCAAGGCTGCTGGTGGGAAGGCAGCAAATGGGGAGCAGAGCTGGGCACGCACCAAGAGTTCCGGTGATCCTCCCTTCATACCTTCCCAGAGCCGATGGCTGGACCTACAGGTGAGGTGGGGCTGGAGGGCTTCGGTTTCAGTAGGGGATGGAGATGGACATTGCCTGTTGTGGGTTTGCTACGAGTGAAAGTTTGTTTGGAAGCAAATTCATCTCTTTCAGCTGAAAAGAAGTGTGAACCCTCCCCCAGCAGCTCTGGCCAGGCAGCTCCCGAGGCAGCAGAGCTGAGGATTAACAGGAAACAGATTTCAATTCAGCTTTTAGACAACAAACACCACATTTGTTTTTTTCTGCTCTGGTCCCGTCCTGCAGCCACCAGCGTGGGCATGTGAAACCACCATGCTGCCAGCACCATGAATGCTGCCATTCCCACCCAGCACTTCCTAGGGCTCGGCCTCATCGGGTCATCCTCTGCCCCATCTCATAGGCTCAGCCGTGGCTCCTGGTACTGCAGGACAGCCTGTGCTATGTCCATGCTGCTGCAGTCCAGGCCTGCACCAGCTCTTTGCCATGCAGAAACATGGGACTTGCTGGGCAGTGCTCATCGGTCTGGGCGAGACTCGGTTTTGGCTGGGCGCTACGAGCGCTGGTGGTGGGACATGGGCACATTCAACCTGAACAGTAATGCAGTGCTTACCTAAATCATTCACAGTTATGATTTCTTCAGAATTCCAGACTGGTTTGGGTTGAAGGGACCTTAAAGTCCATCCAGCTCCAACCCCTGCCATAGGCAGGGACACCTTCCACTAGAGCAGCTTGCTCCAAGCCCCTGTGTCCAACCTGGCCTTGAGCACTGCCAGGATGACAGCTCAGCTTCTCTGGGCACCCGGTGCCAGCGCCTCAGCACCCTCACAGGGAAGAGCTTCTTTCTTATCTCCAACCTGAACCTCCCCTGTTTCAGTTTGAACCCATCACCCCTTGTCCCTATCACTACAGTCCTCGATGAAGAGTCCCTCTCCAGCATCCTTGTAGGCCTCCTTTGAAAGGATTGGGGAGGTATCAATTGCACTGTGCTTGGAGAAGAGAAGGCTGTGTTTAGAAAATCTGCTAAATCTCCATCCTGAACAAGGTAGCACAGAAGTGGTGCAGAGGATTCACTTTTTAAAGCAAATGTTACCAGTTATTGGTACCATGACACCGTGTCCATAAGGTAGGAGATCTTGTTCCCTGCACATACTCCCAGGACACACAGAGCTTCCTTTGGGTGCAGCAGTGAGGGGCCAGAACAGGGAGAAAGGGGTTCCCTGGCTATGGGCAGGAAGCGCTCACACACCCATTGTGCAAGTCCTCTCTAATCACATCTGACTGGCTTTCATCACTGCCCTTAAGGCTTCATTAACTCACACATGCTTTCATTAGAAGGGTCTTTATGAAGAGGTTTTTATAATGGCAGGTGAAACAACAAAACCCCAAAAGCTATCAGATTAAAACCCTTAAATGCAATGGAGCATTTTGCTGCCTGAAAGCTCTTCTGTAACCCTGAGGGATGGGCTCTGCTCTTCTCAGAGATGGATCCTAGTGGGCTTTGTGAGCCTATGCCAGCACTTGATTAAACGGACCACTTTGTACTTTCCAGATTGCACAACACAGCTCACAGGAAATGATCTCAGGGTTTTTCTAGTCGACACTTTGAAGGGAGGAAGAGTCACACAAGTGGCTGCTCCCTAAATTCATTTTGCTCCTGCAACCACTGGACCCAGATGTGGAAAACCTAACTCTGGTGTGTCTGGTCAGCCTACAGGCTGCTCCTGTCAGACCACAGAATTATGGGATGGCTTGGGCTGGAATGGACCTTAAAGCTCCTCCAGCTCCAGCCCCTGCCACGGGCAGGGACACCTTCCACTACAGCAGCTTGCTCCAAGCCCCTGTGTCCAACCTGGCCTTGAACACTGCCAGGGATGGTGAATCTTACCTTCTCTTCTATTGCTCCATTTTGTGTTGCTTTACACTCTGAAACTTGGACTCTGAGGAAAGAAACCCCCAAGATTCAAAACCCAAAATTCAGAATACTGAAGTCATCCATAAATGTTCTAGAGATTATTTGAGGTGTTAAATGCATACCTGGGTCTGCAGCAGGGGCAGTCTTGTGGGGCTGGTGAGCATCCTCAGGGTGCTCTTGGAAACCATCACCTCAGGGACTGGCTGTGCCTAATGCAGTTATTCCTTACAGGGTCTGCAGCTTTTGCTCAGAGCTCTTTGCTAAAGATCTCCCAGCATTCCAAAGGAGCAGCCATGGGAGCTGCATGGCTTTTGTGAGTGTGGAACTCCCCACCCTGCAGCACCATTGGTGCCTGAGGCGTTCTGCTGTGATTCTGTGCAGCTGCAGCCCGTGGGGGCCAGGCCTGAAACTTCAGCTGACAAACACTGGGGCTGCTGAGAGCTCAGCCCATGTGTGCTGCCTGTTCTGTCTCTTTATGGCACAGAGAAGTGATGTTTCCTCTGAGCTGTGAGTGAAGAATATGGGCAGTTTTGTGCACCACAGCCTCCCTGAACCATTGTTTGTGGTGTGCATCACCTGCTGCCTTGCAGGTTCATGTGCAGGCAGTGACCCTGCTCGGCCAAGTCTACCTGCAGCTGCAGGCAGATGTTACAGTTCAAAATGACAAGCAGACTTTGGTTTCCTTAAGGCTGGCAAGTCCCACGTGCCGGTGGAGTGAAGGCTGCCTATGCATGATGGCTGTGCTGGCACTTTTCAGTCCCTTTCCATACACACCACCCAGCTCTACCACAGTTACCTGTCTTGGCAAGGAGAAGGTTACCCACCGCAGTAAGGTCCGTTCCCCAGCAATGTCAAGGCACTGCCAGGGTACTGTTCATGCAATGGGCAGGAAGCACATGCATGCAGGAGAGCTCTTCCTCCCATGTGTCCTCTCCAGATACTTCAGAGGTGGCCCTTGCTGAGTGGCAGCTTGTCAAGTCTCTGGAACTGGGAAGTAGTGGCATGGCTGTGACACAGGACTCTGCCCTGCAGCACAAAGACAGGGTGATCTCACCAAAGGTTTTCAGCCTGCATTCAAGGTTTTCAGCCCCAAATTGAGCCACGTCTCTCAGCATCATGCTTTTTGCAGAGTAGGCGAGTAACCCTGTGGGAGGCAAGCAGGTCCTGGTGTAACACAGAGGGGTGGCAGGTCCCCACCAGCATCCTCCTCCTCCATCTCCTCCTCTTCCTTCTCCTCCGTGTCCTTGTCCTCATCCTCCTCCTTCTCCTCCTCCACCCACCCTGGGAAGACACTCCCCCCCAAAGAGGCTTTCCCAGGATGACTGGTGCTCCGTTACCCTCTGTCCCTCAGAAGGGGTTTCAAGGAGCTGTTGGATCCAGGAGAGGCTGGTGTGCGGTGACGCCTTTCCCTGCTGTGGCTGGGGTCCTCAGGCTGGCAGATGTTACAGCAGGAGCTTCTCCATGTGTTCCCATGGCTGGCAGTGGGTGATGTTCACCCTGCGGCACCACTGATCATCTCTCTGGTGGGATGATGGAGCATCACTGCATACCTTCAGGTACCAAATAACTGAAGCTGATGGAGGCAGCCAAGGGGCTTATGGTCAGGTTATGTCTGGAGATCAGGGAACAGGACACTCATCCTGACTATTACAGCCCTCCAGCTTGGCCTCAAGACAGCTATTTCTGCCCACTTTTGAATGAGAACCAGTTGTAAATTGTTCTGATTTGTTTTGTGCTAAGCATGCCAAAGTAGGAGTAAGAACAGAAAGGACAGCACAGACTAACATCTTCAGTGAGATTCTGTTTCTTTCAGCTGCTCAGGGCCCGCAAAAGTTACACAGAGGCATTTCCTTTGACATAGCTGACTATCGTTACAGTTTTGCCCTTCAGAAAGCCAGCACACTTGGCGTTTGGGATGAATGCCTGTCCTGAGTACTGCAAAATTACACTGTGAAATTTGGAGTTCCACAGTTACTTCCAACAGGGAAGCCGGGCAGCAGCAAAAACCTCAAAGAGCCCAGAACAGCAGCTCTTCAGGCCAAGTCCTTAAAGATCTGTTTCCTTTCATAGACCTTTGTAATCACTTGCTTTTATATTTTCCCTGTGCTCTATGTCCACTCCAAAAGGAAAGAAGCGTGGGGAGACACTGGCACAGGGTGCCCAGAGAAGCTGTGGCTGCCCCATCCCTGGCAGTGTTCAAGGCCAGGTTGGACACAGCGGCTTGGAGCAAGCTGCTCTAGTGGAAGGTGTCTCTGCCCATGGTAGGGTTGGAACTGGATGAGCTTTAAGGGATAAAGGAATTAACGACTTTTGCTACGCGATTTCATGATGAAAATTATCAAAAAGCTCGCAAAATTATCAAAAAACCAGCAGTTTCATTACAATGAGGATCATCCATCCCTGGTCATTTGAAGGGATTACACTGGGTTTGTTTGTCCAAGGGGATACTGGGGACACGGTTTGGCTGCTGCTGGTGGCAGAAGCGAGTTGGAAAGGGACTGGAGGTTGGCCTCAGCCCCTCCTCAGGATATTTCTCAGCAGCTGTGTGCAGCGTAACTGCAGCTCTCCCCGTGTTGTAAGCAACAAGTTCATCGGATCCTTCACAGGGAAGTGATTCATTTATAATTTAAACCACTTAAAGTTTCTCAGAATTGGATTTCTTTTAAGCAAGGAATGTGATGTAATTTGGGTGTGTGTCCATGGGCTGGGTCAGTTCTGCTGCCTCCACAGGGCTCCCAGCCCTTCACTGCCTGAGACAAACCATCAGGCCCCTGGCACAACAAACCCTCTCCTTCCTCTGTTCCCAGGGCTTTCTAGAAAACTGGCTTTCCTCATCTCTCCTAAGCCTCACTCCAACCCTGGTGGTAAAGAGCAGTGATGGGACAACACAGTAAGGATGCAGCAGCAGGCTCTGCATCCTCCTGGGGATTTGAATCTTATCATAGTCTGGGTTGGAAGGGATGTTCGGAGGTCATCCAGACCATTCCCCCCTGCAATGAGCAGGGACATCTTCAACTAGATCAGGTTGCTCAGGACCACATCCAGCCTGGCCTTGGGTGTCTCCAGGAATGGCAAAACTGGCCCGAAGGCAGCCAGGTCCCAAGATGTGCTTCCCATGGCTCCTGCAGAAACAAATGCTGTAGAGAGCCACCGATCCTGGGCCCATCCCAGCAGCAGGCTGGCAAAGTGGAAGCTGCTTCTTACGAGGCTGGTCTCTCCATCCCTTCATGGTCTGCCTGTGAGTTGGTAGAGGAAGGTAAATGACATCTGTCTCATTCAAAATGGGGACTGTATTTAGGATATACCCATAGATTACACAGCCATTTTTGCATTCATACACTGGTTGCTCCATATCGTGGGGCTGGGACAGGGAAGGTGTTGAAGAACAGAGCTTCTTTTTAACTGAATTACACGAGGGGTAATAGTGTCAATATCATTGAAAAAAAGCCTGTTACCTAATCAGCTACCATTTAAGAAACACATTAACATGGTGTCTGCTCTCACAGGACCATAGATATTTTTATGGGATGTGGCACTATAATAAAAATTCCCTAGACTTCATCTTAATCTACAAAACTCATTAAATAGATTCAATACACTGTGGAATTCTATATAGAAATGTTATTGTTAAATGGACCATATTTCTTGCTGCCTTTGCCCAATCAGTTTTATTTTGTAGTGTATTTTCCACTGTGGATGAGATGGGAAGGAGGTTCAGAACCTATGCAGACATTGACCTGGCTGATGTACCAGGTGGGAAGATGGGAGAGGAAGGGTCATAATTCATAAATGAATTCACCGCTGGAGATGAGTGTAGCATAAGCAGACAATCAAGACTAAACCATAACCTGGTGAGGCTTCAGATTCTCAGCCAAGGTTGTGTTCCAAAAGACAAACTGAACACCAACATCTATTGCATCTGCTGTGCCATGTCCAAATCACAAACACTAGGGTAATCCCTCAGTTTGGAGCCATCAAAGTCACTGTGAGAGCTGCTCTGTAGAATGGCCAGGGAATGCTGCCCTCCTGCTGCAGCCCCTAAGGGTCTTTCTCTGAGGGGTTTGGACACAGGCCACCCCAGCACCTCCCTCCCAGCCTGCAGCAGCAGCCAGCAGTGTCCCATCCACCTCCGAGGGCTCAATTCTTCTGCCACAGAGAGAGATACCACCATTGTACGCATGGCTGCTGCCCACCTGAGCTACAGCAATGCAACATACCCAAGCATGGAGCCTGCAGGAGAATTCAGCTGAGATGATCCCTATGGTGTGTCTCACCTGGGCCCATCCACTCAGGACACTCTGCACTCTTGGGGAAGCTGCTGTCAAGCCAAGCTCAGGACCTCCATTCTTCTTGCAAGGCCCTCTTGCTTAGAGCCTACACAACCAGCAGATTAAAAGATGTGATGCCATGAAGATCATGATCAGTAGCTGTGCTCCTCTGGAACAGTTGATGGTAATATATGTAAAGCTTAAATTAACAGCAGAAGGCATAACTGCGAGGACAGGCTTGAGACTCTTCAAAAAGTCCTGCAGGAGCTGAGGCTCATCACAAATCTCACTGTCTTTCTGCAGGAAGTGCATTTCTAAAGCAGTGCTTTGCCCACTTGGGCATTATTATATCCCATATCCATATGGATGTTAAAGTGCTGCACACAAGAAGAAAATGCTTCATAACATGTAATTTTACCACCAGAAAGCAAATGAAATGACAGCAGTTAATCCACTCACTAACTGCACATCAGCACCAACAGGGAAATAGTCCCGAAGCATTAGTGGCTGTATAGTGACAAGTCTTAGACAGATGCTCTGATTCTGCTGTTTCTAAAACTACTGCTGAAAACAGTAGCCCAGTTAAAGGCACTGTATGTACTATGATTCAGTTAACTAGAGATGCATTTGTACCGGGAGTGTTTTCAGGCTGTACCTCAAAGCAAGCATTGGAATTACCAAAATACAATTTCAGTAGTAAGTTCACGTTCTGGAAGGCTTTTGAGCGCTGTACCCATGCAGAATGCTTCTGAAGGAACACGAAGTTGCCTTGCAAGGCAGCATCCTTGCTCTCAAGCAACGTATGGAAGCAATAGCTTCAAAACCGCATTACAGCACACTCCCTGCTTGCAGACAACCAACAGCGCGCCGTGCGAGGTGAGCACACGGCTCCTTTGCTCCTTCAGACACCGCGGGGTTCGCACATCTCTGGGCCTCCGGTGACAGCAAAGCCATCCCTGCCCGGAGGAGCTGCTCCCCACGCCGAGGGCCGGGCGGGAGGGCGGTCGCAGCCGGCGCGGCCAGGGGGGAAGCGCAGGGAACGGCCCCGGGGCTCCTCCTCCCTGCCCGGTCATGGAAAAAGCGTGTCAGAATTCCAGCGCCTGGGTAAACGCGCGGGCCCTCATCCCGCTCCCCCGGGACCGGACCCGGCCGGGGCGGACAGAAATAGGAACCGCCGTGCCCTGCTGAGGGACCGGCGCTGCCTGCGGCTGCGCTGAGCCCCGTTAACAGCCTGGGGGCTGCGCAGGGGGCCCCTCAGCCGCGCAGCAGGAGCCCTTCATATGGGAGATCTCCTGTGATCCTGACAGCAAATGTCAGGGAACTGTTCAGGTTCAGTTGTGCCTGTTTATTTAAAGTACCGCAGCTTACCAGCGTGATCAACTGTGTATTCAAGCCACAGTGGTGACAATAGACGGCTTCAACCAGCATTCACAACTGTGTGTTCTAATTCTGAATGAGTGTTTCATTACTCAGCGTTGGCTTCTCCTTATTGTTCCTTGTTTGCAAACATTCGTACCAGGAGGGTCTTACACACGAGGGTTTTATTCATGCTGTACCTGTGTGCAAAGGTCAACATTTGTGCACAGCCAGAAGTCCCGTGTATGTTACATTTTCTTGTAGAATAATAGAATCAACCAGTTGGAAAAGACCTTTAAGACCAAGTCCAACCATTCCCCAGCACTGTGACTCCTGAGCACCCTTTGGGGAAGGAATTGTTCCTCAGCTCCATCTAAACCTCTCCTGCTGCAGCTTGAGGCCGTTTCCTCTTGTCCCATCCCTTGTTCCTTGGGAGCAGAGCCCTGCCCCCTCCTGGCTCCATCCTCCTGTCAGAGCACGGCTGCAGGGTTCTGCTGCACCACCACTACCAGCAGCAGCGCAGCCTCACCAGCGCTGCTCACGTTGCCCTGGGGCACCACAGCTTCTCCTAAAGAGCTCTCAGCACCTTTATCTATCAAGCACAACCCAAGTGAGTTTTGCCATTGACATTCTCCTCCAGCAACGTGGGCTTGAATTTTCCCTGAGGGTTTACATATTAATGCTCCAGGGTGAGAAATCATTTTCATTTCACTTCTGGTGCATTTGCATCCCATTACTGCAAAACCGCTGCAGATATTTGTTTCTTGAAAGGATCTGACAAGCCATTAGAACAATTTCCTTGCTATCAGAAGGGAAAGCTCCAGTGTTCAGTGTGTCTTTTGAAAGGCTGGGAATGCTTAATTACTGTGAATTCCTACTGAGTTTTGCCTGGAGCTCCAAGCCAGAGCTTTGATGGCAGCAGCTTCGCTCCAGAGACTGCACAGGGAAGCACTACAGACTGCTGCAGCTCATGTCTGTAGTACTGGGGGTGTTCTATAGCCTTTTTCAGCTATGAAAAATGAGTGTGCACTGCATGCTGTACATAGGGCTTTGCTTTGTGACTGGAAGGCAGAAGCCTGAGGTACGGATGCCGCAGCCTAGAGGCTGTGCTAGAGGGGTGCTGGGTGGAAGTGCCAAGATTCCTCAGCAAATGCTTCTATTGCACTGGCCATGGAGCGCCATGGCCATGTGGTCCCTCACCCAGGGACCAGGAGAGATCACCCTATGACACCACCACACCAAGAAGCTGTTGCCGCTGTTCTGTGGCTTGCTTTTTAAATGCACGTTTGAACATCACTTATCTCCATGGCACAGCAAAAGAAACATGTCTTGAACCGATGTGTTTCACAGAGCGCTTCCTACAGACCAGACCCCGACACTGGCTGGTAGTTACAGAACCAGAGAGTTCTCTCAGATCACTCTATGTCACACTGTTGCTGATAACGGTAACACATTTGCACTCTGAAGAAAACCCTCTCTAAGAGCATAGTTAATTTCATGCCGTCTCCAGCTTCAAAGCTGAGTAATTCTCATTCTTAGGCTAATATAAAAATTGAGCTGTTAATAGCAACAGCCTTGCAGGCTGAAAGAGAAGAGGCTCTGCTCCCTCCTGCACTGCGGGATGAAGCCCCTGGCTGTGAGGAGCCATGTTGTGATCAATTTTAGCTTCACCTCCCTCCTACTTCTTGTCACTTGGCACAAGGAGAAGAGCTGAGCAAGAAGTCACCCTTTGCCTCACGGCTTCCCATGTTTAAAGCAACATCTGAGTAGTCAGATCCTGATGGAAATGTCCCTCTTCCAGGCTGGCGGGAGGAAATGCAAAGCCCCTGAGCTGACCTCCCTCTGTACCCAGACCCAACAAGACACAAGGGTTCTCAATGGGGTACCAAGTAGAGAAGACTCCAGAGCATTCTGCTGCTCTCAGCACTCTTCCCTGGGGATTAGCGCAACACACCACTGACACATTAATGCTGTAATGCTCTGTATATGTTCCAAGGTGAGCACGCACATGAGCAGTTAGAGCAGAAGAGCAGGAGCACACCTCATCATACATCAGGAATGTTTCTCTGGGCACACTGGAAGCCAGACCAAGAGCACTTCAACCTGGGCATGCCCTCAGCCCAAACAGAGTCACCTGCCGCAGACATAAGTCACCTCCACAAGAAACGGCACCAGCTTTAGAAATACAGAATCATCCAGGTTGAAAAAGAGCTTCAAGCTCATCCAGTCCAGCCATTAACCCAGCGCTGCCAAGGCCACCACTAACCCATGGCACTGAGGGCCTTGTCTCCACAGTGTGTGATGGTGATTCCAGTACTGCCCTGGGCAGCCTGTTCCAATGCCTGAGCACCCTCTGGGGAAGGAATTGTTCCTCAGCTCCATCTAAAGCTGCCCTGGTGCAGCTTGAGGCCATTTCCTCTTGTCCCATCCCTTGTTCTTTGGGAGCAAAGCCCAGCCCCCTCCTGGCTTCATCCTCCTGTCAGGCACTTGTAGGGAGTGATAAGGTCCCACACTCACCTCCCTGCAGCTCCTCAGTACCTGTGGCGCTTGATGTGCCCCTCACCATGAGCTCCAGCTCTCCCTCCCACCCAGCTTTGGCTCTGGCTCTGCTTCCATCTCCCTCTGCCCATCCTCATTTAAGCAGCTGCTGCCTGTCTTAGGGCACCCCCCGCACCTGGATTCCCTACAGCTGATCCTCAATAAGAACCCGGGTTAACTCCTCCTGTGCCACAGCAGTTGCTCCATGCCCCCACCACACTGAGTGACAATGGCAGCACCACTGAGCAGTGCATGCCTTTGCTCCTTCAGCAGCTGAGCTGAACCCACCCTGAATGTCGCAGTGGTATGTTCACATTTCAGCAAGAGGATATGAGAGTTGAGTCACCATCCCATGGCAGCTCCTGGCCAGGTATACAGCACACACCAGGTACAGTGCTTCCTATTGAGACTTGCCATATAGGTTTACTATTAGAGAACAAGGGACCACACCGAAGTGAGATACTGTGTCTCCTACTGAGCTTTCAGTCCTCTAAAGAGTTAATTTTGCATTGTCTCTCCCCCTCTGGAGCAGGTTTATAGACAGCTTTTCCCTAGGAGCAGGTGCAGTAACTGGGAGTCACACTGTCAGTAAGACAAGTCCCAAGACAGAGCGTTTGATCCTTGCCCACAGACGCAGCCTGATCAGACCCGTGCCGTCAGTGCAGTCTGGGGAGGTGCAAGTGCAAAAGCAGCGCCCTGCCAACAGGTTTTCCACCTCAGACTCCTTCAAATGCCACTGCAGCAACAAAATGAACAAATGGAAACCTGTGTGAATCGCTTTGAGAAGCTTGTTCCTGCCCTGGGGAGGGAGCTGCACGCAGCCGCCGCTCGCAAAGGGTCGGGAGGAGAACATGGGCAGCAGAGCAGGTCCCTGAAGCTCTGCTGGCTCCAGAGCTCAGGTGGTGGCTCCTGGAAGAGGTTCAGGCAGGAGCCTGGGAGGCAGGCACTGCTCTTTCCTTCCCTCTGCCCTAAGGCATGGGAGCAGATAACTGGGAAGAACAAGGAATGAAGTCACTCCAAGATGCAGGCTCTTTTCAGGGTGTTCTTTCTCCTTCCCTCTCTCCAGCAGCTCTCAGAAGAGACACCTCACCAGGAGTTGATTTGCAGAGATGCATTGCTGCGGCATCAGCCTTAAGCATGAACTAGTTGCACAAGTTGCAGTCATCATGTTATGGTGGGTACCAGGTTGCAGTAAAGCAATGGTAAGGTCTGGACATGGTTAAGTGCAAAGTGCTTTTCAAAAGGAAAGTCATTTCAGGGGCACAAGTCCCTTACTGGTAACACAGGCAAGTACTTAGGAGTAACCTGGCATCCGAAATAACAGTTATCCATCCCCTTGGGTACCCCCTGTGTGCTGCGCTCCCATCTCTACACTGTGATATGACCCTGGTGGTGAATAGCTCTGGGACCTGCAGAGGAGCCATCAGGAGCCCCTTGACGTGGGAAAGCTCAGCTCTTGGGTCTCACTGCGGGGACTGAAGTGTACACAGTGGCTGGGCATCTGCTGCCTCTTCTCCCACACGTGTGACTTTTTGGCCTTCTTGTAGCTAATTGGATGTTCTTCCTTCAGGAACTGTTGGAAACCACAAAGAGACGTGTGATAGAGACCACCTACTAGATCTCATTCTGCTCTTATGTAAGCCTGTTAAAAACAGTAATAGCCCCATTAGAGTGACTGGATTTGTATCAGAGTAAAAACAGTGTGAGCAGCAGGAGAATTGGCTGCTGTGGGTATAAATTCATGAAAGTCATTTGAAGGCTCTCTGGGAACATAATTAGAAACATCAAGTCCTGGGATGTCTTCCTTCCTTTCTAATCCAAAGCTACTTTTAAGAGCTGCTGTCAGCTTGAAAAATGGTTGTTAAAAGGCAGCTCTGGACAGTTTGAGGAATAATGGAGCCCACTAAATTCTCTGGGAACTGTGGGGTTTAGGCTTGTTTTTTATTCCCCCTGTCCCTGTGCATGACTGCTGGGCAAAAGATCCATTTCACCAACAGGGAACCAGACACAGGCTGCTCTGGAACACAAAGGGATCTCAAAGGAGTGAGAGGGAAGTAGCCCTTTAATCTCTCTCATGCTAATTTCATTCAAGGTGAAAGAAACTTTTGCTTTTTGGAGCAATGCTACCTGCCGGATTCTGAGGTGGAGGGGTGCCTTGAGAGCTCACATGATCCCTTTCAGCACTGGCAGTGCTTCAGAGTATAGAGAGAGCCTGGCAAGGGCTCGTTGCCATTACATTATCCAGGGACAATAAATCAAGCATAGAGAGGAAACCCAGTTCGTCCAAGGCATTATTTTCAAAGGCTTCTCTGCCTTGATGAATAATATTTCCCTTTGAGAAGGGCAACAGGGAAGGAAGTACAAAGAGCAGCTTCTGGTCGTGTGTTAGCTCACTGGAGGGTGCTCAGACAGCAGAGCCATGAACACGCTGAAAGCTATCAAAAGGTAGCTCAGGTTGATGTTTTTCCATGTCTGGAAGCCGACTTTTCCTTCGCCTTCTCCCGTGGAGTTTGCACAGGGATATGTAAGTGGACCTGACCTCCTCTTGGTGCTCTCCAAAGATAACAATTATTGTCTCTGTTTCCTATCCTAGAAAGGTTCATGTTGGTATTTCAGAGAAAAGCTCTGAGTTGGAGGATTTGTTTTCAGTCTGTAGCTCCGAGGTCTCTCACATGATCCTGGAGATGCTGTGTTTGGCTTCGGTACAAGGTCAGAAATACTGCGTCATGGAGTTTACCATTCAGCAGTGGTATTGACAAAGGCAGACTAATTTTGCCCTCCTGCACATGGCATAAATGCTCCAGCTATGTGCTTCAACTTGAATTGAGGTTTAGTGTCAGTCTGATGAGCATGGAGCACAGCTACAGCATCGCCTCTGAGAAGCAGCTCTTGGCTTGTGACCTCTCAGGAATCCCTGTGGCCCATGATCAGTCGCCAAGATGTAAATCATGTGCTGTGCCAGCCATAACAGACAACATGGGAATGGGAATGGGAAAAAAGACAAGAAGAGGAGAGGTGAAAGGGTGCTGGAACCAGAAGCCATTGCTGCTCTTACCATGCAGAGCTGTAACAAACTGGGCTGCTCTGTGGTTTGCAGAAAGAAAGCATGGCACAAGGCTCTTGGAAGCCTTTTCTGTGGCTGTCAGTTACTCTGTCACACTGCATCTTCTCAGCATGATCATCCATTCACATTTTTCTTGGAAAATAGCTAAAGAATGATGTATAAAACCTTGAAGATTCATGGGTACAAAAAATGCCTCTTTCTGTACTACAATAGTGCCTCTGACATTTGAGTAACGTGATGTCTCTGGGGACATCAGTGTTTGTTTCAGTCCCATCAAAGCCTGGCCTGCAACAAATGAAAAGCTAGAGCTATGAAATGCCAGCGCAGTCAGTTTTTGCATCCAAACGTGAAGGAGGTGTGAGGCAGCATTCCAAACCAGAGGCACAGGGATCCCTGCCACCCCTGCCCCGGTGGCACAACTCACAGCGGCTGCTCACACACCGTTCCAGCGCCCAGAAGGGTGTAAGGGACACAAAGGCAGTGTGTGCCCATAGTTCACCACCAGGCAGCGAGGGGACAGCCTTGGAAGATGGTGGGAATTCATTCTGGGATCCCTTGCGACAAAATCAGCTTTACCCAAAGCTTCACATCCTGTGGTTTCAGCAGGGAGTGGAGTGGAGAGAGGGCAGAGCAGAGCTGCATGCACTGCAGGGCTCAGCAATGGCAACTCAAGAGGGGGGACCAGTGAATAGGGGCTTTGAAAATCAGTTTAATGTTTTCCAAATGTTTGGTGATGCACAACATGTCCCCGGGATGTGCAGCAGCTTTGGGCACAGAGTTGAGGCTTTGTAGCCTCTCCCTGGGATGCAGAGGGAATGTTGAGCTGTCATTGGCTTGGAAGTCAGAAGGTTACACTGAATTAGGGAGCCAGAGCTGTCTGAATGGCTTTTTCTCCCCTTAGGTCCAGCCCCTCCTGGCCGGCAGCATTGCTGGAAGGGAGCTTGGGCACCCTGGGCCGTGCTCCCGAGGGAGGAGTGTCTGCCTCCAGCTGATAAATAGGGAACGTAACTGAAGGGAACAGTCAGAAGAAAGCCAAAGGAAATAATGAGTCACAACTTGGCAGCTGTGAAGGTGCCATCCGAGCCCTGCATTGCCCTGCGGAACCAGTGCCAAGGTGAGCTCCTTCCCCTGGGAGCTGCAGCCTGGCAATGGGGCACCACAGGAAGCCGGGAGGGAGAAGGATGTGGTTGGACATGGCTGGATGAAACACAGGCACGAGGCCATTCTGGAGCATCTTCCATTCTCTATGTGTACTGCAGGCTGTCACTGCTGGCTGTGGCCGAGGGTGATTTTAGCTCTGCTGCAATTTCTAGTAAGGCAGAAATGAATCCCAGGCTCTGGTCGCCTGGATGGGTGACCTGGTGTTGGCTTTGTGGAGCTGCCCCATCGGAGACCGGCACCAGACTATATCCCTCCGTGAAGTCTGACAAAATACTTTTTCCCAGGTGTATTGAAACCCCACAGAGCTGTCAGGAAACAGGATAAACTCTCCCCAAATCAGGGTGTGAAGCGAAACCCCGACAAACCATATCTTTGTGCCCATGGCAGCAGCAGCAGCAGCACCCTGCAGTCACAGACCACACCAATGCTGAGAGCTATCCCGAGTGTCTCTGCTCTTTAACGCAAACAGTCTTCAGTGACAAATATTTTTAACTTCAGAAGAAGATATTCCCAGAGTAACTATAATTTCTTTTTGACTTTTTCTATAATTGAGGTGAATTAAGTGCAATTGGAAGCATCTGCTCCTATTTCGGCGTCCAATATAGTGTGGTATTCTGCATCTCCTGGAAGACACTCTCCTCCTTCAACTCCCACCAGATCCAGCTAAAAATAGTTAATCTAAATCACATTCTCCCAGGCAAAAGTGCTCTTCAGCTCTCGGGACCTACCCCTCTGTGCTGAGCAACAGCTACCGGCTCTCCTGTCCTGGCAGGACCAGGAAGGCTCCATGGCCCCGGGACAAGCCCCGTCTTGCCAGAACAGAGGTGCTGCCAGCAGCACCTCGCCTGGGAGTGCCTGGGGTGGATGATGAGCAGAGCCCTGGCATGGGACAGTGCATGGTCCTGCTGCGAGAAGAGGTGTCCCAGCTCCTCCAGCACCACGCTACTGCTGTGAGCCATGCAGTGACCAGCCTGAAAGAGCTCCCCCAGCACCCAGAGCAATGCCACCTCCTGCTCTGCAAAGGCCACCCTGGTCTGGTTTGGTCCTCTCCCAGCATGAGCATCTGATGGGGGCCACGTCCACTCTGGCACTGTGCAACAGCAGCCATGTTCCTCGTGCTGGTGGTAGCGAATTTAGTTGCAGTTACCCATCCTTGGTGCAAACATGCCAGTGTGGGGGTTTTCCTCATTTCTGAGCTGTGTGAAGCTAAACAAGCCTCCCAGTCTTGGGGCAGGAAACAGAGGAAACTTAGAAAAGGAAAACTTGAAAAGGACTTTGTTTGAGTTCAGCAGATGCCCATGTTGGAAAAGCCACTGCTTGATACAGGAAACCTGGAGAGGGGCTTTGGACAACGGCCTGAAGGGACAGGACAAGGGGAACAGCTTTAACCTGCCAGAGGGGAGACTGAGATGAGCTCTTAGGCAGAAGCTCTTCCCTGGGAGGGTGCTGAGGCGCTGGCACAGGGTGCCCAGAGAAGCTGTGGCTGCTCCATCCCTGGCAGTGTTCAAGACCAGGTTGGACACAGGGGCTCGGAGCAAGCTGCTCTAGTGGAAGGTGTCCCTGCCGGTGGCAGGGGTTGAAACTGGATGAACTTTAAGGTCCCTTCCAATCCAAACCATTCTGAGATTCTGGGATTCTAAGATTGAGACAAGATAGAGAAATAAAGATGAATATGCTGTGAGTATGGTGCAGTTACATTAGACCAATGATTGGAAACTCAGAGAATTCAATTAAACCTGAAAACTCAACAGGAGTTTGAAGCTGTGAGGGAAGGCAGGTTTTACTCAGGTTTCTTTGTCTAATCCCATGCTAATGCCAATGGTCCTTGACTGTGAAAAGTAAGATTCCCAAATAAATTCCTTTCAGAAGATGCTCCAGGGTATGAAACAGTTAAACCACAAAATACCCAAGTCAAGAAATAGCGGTGTCTGAGGATGTGGGAGATGACGATAGCCCAGATCTTAAGGGCATTTTTTATTTCCTAGCAGGAATGACACAGCTTTAACATTGTGCCTTTTGCCTTGCTCTTCTACACGCATCCTGCCCTGGCTGGGCATGGCTGGGGGGCTGCAGCTCCCTCATTGCTGGGCCATGGTGGTCGGAGCCACCTCCTGCAGGGCCCTGTTACCCCTCCTCACTCTCTCCATCCCTTCCCCAGCCCCCGGGGAGCACACGCAGCGTTTCCTACAGGCTGTATTTAGAAGTCAGAGGGGGAAAGGCTGGGAAACTTGTGCTGGAGGCTCCTGAGTAAACAGTGGGATGCGAGGTGGGGGTGGGACCATCTTAGCATTTCTCCCTGTGGTAAGCAGCAATTCTGCCCCATCAGCACGGGACACCCCAGCCCCCTGTGCTCCCATCCCACTGTGCTGTTGACATGCCCCTGTGGCATTCCAGGCTGTTTCCATCCCCTGCTCCATGGTGATGCTGCTCTGAAGGGAGCACAGGGCTCGTTGGGTGCATGGCAAGAAGGTGCTCAGGGGCCATCCCACCCTCACACCAGCTGTGGTGCATGTGCTGATGCTGGCGCTCAGGCTGACCACTCTCCTCCTCCTGTCCCTCTGCTCACCTCAACCTGAGGCTGCTTCAGGTGCCTGCTCCAGGCACACGTGGAGCTCATGGACAATTCCCATTCCCCTGGCCCCACCATGGGCACATCCCACCTGCAGCCAGGCCTCTGCTTCCCAGGTCCTGCTGTGGCTGCTGCAAAGGCAGAGAGGTGCAAGGAGAATATGGGGTGAGGAAGGGCTGCACCGGGCAGTGCCACAGTCTTTTGGGTGCCCATGGTTCGGGGCACTCTCCTCCTGCCCTGCGCAGCATCGTGTTGTGTACTCGGGGTATGAGGCACAAAATGGACACAGCATCAGCCCCAGATGCAAGCACAGCACTAGAGAGGCAGTTCTACAAACTATTTCTGCTGTGACGCTGGCTCTGCACTGCCTGTGGGACCCGACCTGCTGAGCAGCAGAAGGACCTGAAGAGTAGAAGCCTGATAGAGCTCCTGCCCCCCAAACCCCTCTGAAACTGCCGCTGAGATCACCCAGTGCTCCTGCCCAGCAAAACCCAGTTCTTTCTCAGCTCACATCCATCTTGTATTCATAAGGGCTATAAATACATCTTGTGCTCTATACAAATAAGGCAGGCACTGAAAATATTTATCCACTCGCAGTGCTCTGGATTCCAACCTCTACAGCAGTAAAGCCATCATTACCCCATCGCCTGGAAGGGAGGCAGCTCTGGTGTGAAAGTCAGTTTATCTTGTGAGGACTTCAAGATTTCACTTCTGCAAAGACTGCAGCTAAACCTGCCCCTTTAAGGCAATGTCCTCTAAAAGAAGGCAAGGTTTCTTGGGGTTTATGCTGCCACACTTTTAGACTGTTCACAGCTCTCCCAGGAATCCTTTTAATATTCTCATCAAATTGAAATATGAGTTATGTAATTATAATTAGAGCGCCGTACTCTTGGTAACTCTCACTTCATTTCTCTCAAGGCTGTTTGCTTCCTAACTTGTACTTAGAAAAGATGTTATCCCCCCCAACAAACAGTTCCCTCCTCCCCCATTAAAGCACAAACCAAACACCTCATTGCTCAAAACTGAAGAGAGCAGTTCTTACAGTAGCTGTGTTTCCATAGAGCTGCTTCTGCAGCTGATGGGAAGGTTTGTCACGGAGCATTTCCTACCCTGTCAGTGGCACCCCTGTGGCAAAGAGGAGCTAAAAGCCATGAGGAAATGTGGCATTGCTCTCTGTCAAAGCAGGACACATGGAATGTGGCCAGGGCTGGACATAGCAGCCTTCCTGGGAATGTCACAAACACCTCAAACAAGCAACCCTCCCCGCAGAGGGTGCCCGTGAACACTGGGCAGTGGCCAGCCATGCTGCTCCGGGATCTCCTGAGGTCCCTTCCCACCTGAGCTGCCCTGTGGTCCCAGTACTGATCCAGTGCCAGCTGAGATGTCAATGGCACAACTTGACTTTGAGGTTTTCTGTTTTGTCATTTTTGGTCTTACTGCAAGGCACTCATTGAGGCGTCAGTGCTCAGATTAACGGCGTAGCACTCACTGCCATGCACCTTGGCTACCAGCACCAGGAAGAGAAATGCCAAGTCACAGCCAAAGCAGTCTGAAAGCACAGAAGTCAAAAGGCTTTTTAAAACAGGCCCGTAAAAAGGGGGCAGTGTTCTGAATTGTAAGCAGCTTTGCATGGTCTTTGAGGATGTGGCTGAACTGATGCTGGGTTGCCACGAGCCATGAGTGTCTCACCCCATTGCACAATGGCTGGTGGCCTTGAAAAAGGGATTGTGGCAACGAGGTGTCATGAGGTGTCTTAGATAACTCAGTGAAAGACATGAAATAAATGCCTAGGCAGCCTGTTATTTACTATTTCATTTTGAAAGTAGAAAACACAGATTAATCTCTTTATGCTGAGGTTTGACAACTGTTAGAGCCAAATAAATGCATTACCAAGTACTTTCCCTTGCTTCCCTTTGACTTTAGCACTCTTGGTACTAGTTCGTGCTGCCACCTTTAATTATTAAGCAGCAATATCCGCAGTGTAATCAGCAGAACCTAAACTCTTCAGGCTACTGGGAAGCACAGGCTTTATTTAATTCTAGAGGAGTTCACATAGGTATTCATCCTTCACATAAGAGACAATGCGGCTGCATACGATGAGCCCTTTGGACAGCATCTCTGAATTCCAGCATCTCAAGCATCCAGGGTGATCACGGCCCCGATCAGTGTTTGGTGGCTGCGGTCCCACTTCTGTGATGCCCCCCTTTTGCCATGAAGGTCAGACTGCATTCACATCCCTTTCCCACACAGGCATGCTTCCTTCAGCCCTCCCCGTCCCTGTTTTCCTCTGCATGCTGTGGTCAGGACAGCAGCACCATGTGTGCCCGTGCCCTGTGCCAGCCCCAGCCCTGCTCTGCTCCTGTGCTGCTGCGTTGGTAGCTGCCATCGCGGGGCTGCACCAGGGATGCAGGGCAGCTCAAACAGCCTGAAGAAACCCGGCTCTGTGGCTGAGGAATGCCTCGTCCTTCCAGCAGGCAGCGGGGCATGCCCGCAGCCAGGAGCCTGCCTGGCACAGATGGAGCAGACCTTTGGTTCTGGCACATCCAGTCTCTGGATCCCACAGCAATGCACTGTAAGTGCTCCCGACTCGCCCAGGGAGCTCTGCTGGGGCAAACGAAGCTGCTCCCCCTTCCCTTGTGCACAGCACCAGCCTGGGGCACGGGCCAGTCTGCCCGGTCCCCTCGGCACCAGCAGCTGTCCCAAAGCCTCACTGGCATCAAAAGACTGGATTCTGCTTTTTGACTCGCCCATTTGCAGGCTCTGCCAGAGCCGTCCACTGCAGAGGGCCCCCGCTCCGCGGCCCCTCAGAGCACACTGGCCAACAGCCATGTCACCATTTCCAAATGAAAATGCTTAACTATACTAATTGCTCTGAGCTTTAAAATGATGCTCACCCTGAGCACTGCTGCTCTCCCGCTGCACACATGCTCAGAAGGCTCCTGCACGTCTTTGCCAACAGCTACAATATTCAATCAAAACAACCCCTCAAATGTAAGCAAATCATGAAATGAATGTGAGCAGCCAATATAAACTGTAGGGCTCAGGAGTCTGTGGTGGCCAAGCTGGGACTGCACCATGCCAGGGCCCTCATCACCATCCCGATCTCCCACCCTTTCCCAAAGAGCCAGGAACAGCACAACAAATGTGTTCTTAACCTTTGCAAGGGAAGCAGGAGCACTGGGAATGGTGCAGCATTTCAAAGCTGGAACTAAGACCATCCTCGGAAAAAGGGTAACATAGAGAAGTGTGACAATTTGGCACGTATATGTTCTTCACATCGTGCATTGTCAAATGAAAAGATTATTAACACCCTGCTGGCTTGCCCGAAGGTGACAACCGTTGTTTTGGGTAATATTGAAGCTCAGATAGCATGTGTCACCCAAAGATAATAGTGTCCAGCGTGAAGTGCTTCAGCAAAGCGAGGCAGTTCTCTGCTGGCTGCAGAGAGCAGAGGAAGCCCGAGCAGGGGCACCGGACATGCCACAGACCAGCCAAAACCCTGTTTGTGCGGTGGGGACAGGGCTGGGATATGAGCACCCCTCACTGAGCTCTGCCATGGCGCCTGCACCCGCTGCAGTGTCCTCCCAGGCACCCCCAATGGGTGAACCCTAGACGTGGCCATGGGAAGGGGATGTGGTGGGGCTGGTACCAGAACGTGCAGGTTAGAGCAGATGATCACTGCTTGTGCTGTGAAGCCCACCTTGAGGCACTGCTTGTGTGCTGCAGCCCTGGTAAGCCCCACTCCGACGTGGCTCATTTGGGATAGGATCATAGTTTGGGTTGGAAAGGACCTCAAAGCTCATCCAGTTCCAACCCCTGCCATGGGCAGGGACACCTTCCACTAGAGCAGCTTGCTCCAAGCCCCTGTGTCCAACCTGGCCTTGAACACTGCCAGAGATGGGGCGGCCACAGCTTCTCTGGGCACCCTGTGCCAGCGCCTCAGCACCCTCACAGGGAAGGATTTCTTCCTTATATCTAACCTGAACTTCCCCTGTTTCAGTTTGAACCCATCACCCCTTGTCCTATCATTACTACCCCTGATGAAGAGTCCCTCTCCAGCGTCCTTGTAGCCCCCTTCAGATACTGGAAGGCTGCTCTGAGGTCTCCGCGCAGCCTTCTCTTCTCCAGGCTGAACAGCCCCAACTCTCTCATCCTATCTTCATACGGGAGGTGCTCCAGTCCCCTGATCATCCTCGTGGCCTCCTCTGGACTTGTTCCAACAGCTCCATGTCCTTTTTATGTTGAGGACACCAGAACTGCACCCAGTGCTGCAAAAAGGGTCTCAGAGACCATAACAGAGGGGCAGGACTACTTCCATGACCTGCTAGGATACTGAAGAGCTGTGCAGGGGACCAATGCATGGCCGAGCCCATGCATTCAGTGCGGCCAGAAAGGGATCACAGGAGATCTGTCCTGGTGTGACTGGAGGAAGAGAAGGGTCCATCAGCCACCTCCTATAATGCTGCAGGGAGAGAAGGGATGCCCTGCCTTCCTTCCCAGGGCTGCCTTGAACCGATTTCCTGAAAAACCCCCAAAAGGAGGCTGGCACTTGACATAAGATCTAATAGACTTGGAAAAGCAGAGGAGCAGGCACTTCAACAGGAGCCACCGCTGGTGGGTACTAGATAAGATTTGAAAAATGGTTTCATCCTGACTTGACCTAAATGGAGTGGAAAATTACCATGACTACATTTATCTGAAATCACCAAGTGTGTTCTGATTAGCTCATGATAAAAAGGATGATATAAATTGATCCAAAGATAAAGAGAGGGCAGGGAAAATGAGATGAGATTAAGAAAAGCAGTAGATCTAAAAAGGAAGGATAATACAGTGAGTCTCAAAAGCGGTATTAAAAATAGCTGTAGGAACTGGAACATACGTACTTTGGTGCTTCTCTTTCTACTGGTCAGGCTGAGGCTCGGACACAGCTCTTGAGATTCCAGATTGTCCCCCGTTAATCCCAAGTTGCTCAGCAGACCGCTCATTTTTGGCAGACTCCCCATCCCTGGCAGTGCTCAAGGCCAGGTTGGACACAGGGGCTTGGAGCAAGCTGCTCTGTGGAAGGTGTCCCTGCCTGTGGCAGGGGTTGGAGCTGGAGGAGCTTTGAGGCCCCTTTCAACACAAACCAGGCACACATACTCCTCAGACTGGGTGGACACCTCAGAGAACAGTGGGGCGAGTGGTCCATGGAGCACACTCATTGCTGGTTTAAGCTCACACCTATGTGCACCAGCAGGACCCTGGGTGCTGATGTGAAGGCTGGAGCTCCCTTGGGCAGTGCCACACAGCTCACCGTGGCCGCAGAGCCCCTTGCCACAGGCTGTGATTCACACTCCTCATAAGCCTCCTGTGACCTCTCAGCTGAGGTTTTCTTCCCTGTTCAGTGTGGGGGTGATGCTGCAGACACGAGTGCTCAGACACAGCCCCTCCGGGGCACAAAGAAACCCATAATTGTTCATTTCACATTTTTGTTTGTTTCTGGGAATCTGAAGGACAATTTTTATCAGAGAGAAATTTGTGTCCGTGACCATGGAAGTTTCTGCCATAGGCAGGGACACCTTCCACTAGACCAGTTTGCTCCAAGCCCTGTCCAACCTGGCCTTGATGGAACTGATGTTTCCTTAAGGAAATGATACTCACGGCAATTTGGTCTAAAGATCATCTTTCTCAGAAAACGCATTTTTGACAGCCTAGAAATGGCACTGCTATCTGCTGAATGCGGATCAGACCTGGATAAAGAACTGACAGCCTTTCTTTTTAGCTGCTTTTTCCCTCTTCAGCCTAAGGGCTGGAAGGTGCAGCCTCTCTCCTAAGCAGGAAAGCAGTTTATTTATCTAATCCCTGATGACTCTGATCTCAATCAGTTTTATCTAAGTGCAGCACTGAAATCCTCAATGTCCTGTGGCATGGTGCTCCACTCTGCCAGACCCTGCTGGGTGGCCAGGCGTGCCTGGTTAGTTTAGATAAGGCTCAGAAACAGCCTATTTGGAAAACTGTCTGCTCTTCCCATTTAGTATAAACTTCCTTTTCCACGCTCTGTTTATGTCAATGCAGACATATGTAAATCCTTTCACCAGAGATCTCCTTCGAGGAGCAAGTCAAGGCACGGAGCAGGAGGAAGCCCCACTCTCACCACACTGTGGGGATGGGATCAGTGTGAAGGGGATCCCTGGTGTCCCCTCCTCATGGCCTGGTGGGGTGGCTCTGTTGTCACAGCCAGCTGCTGTGACAGGACTCTGGGAACAACTTGAGGCTTCTTTTCTGTTGGAGAACCACCCTGGTGTTCACATCTGTCTCCTTGCTGCCTTGGTCAGTACCACAATCCACAGCACCATGGTAGTCCTTTCACTGGAGAGCTTCCTGCAACATCATCAACCAGGCAAAGATGATTTCATTTCCCTCTGTTTGGTACTGTTTCAATCAATGCCCACTCACTCAGCTGTGCCTCGGTGTGTCAGCTCCAGCTGTGGGTATTTTGTCCTTGGAAGGAAGATGCAGTGCGATGTCCAGCCCAGCACTCCATGGCTGGGAACATTCAGAGCTGTGTGCTTAGACTGACCCCTTTAATCACTGCTGGTGTAAAGCTACTCCTGTATTACAGTCTTCAGACATAGAAGTTACACCAGGAGGTCTTTGTAGTTACAAAGGACATTTCTTCTATATTGAATCTTTATCCCCCACCTTGACCAGCCAGAGAGGGCTATGAGGGCTGCAGAAGCACAGGGCAATAATATAAGTAAGATAGACAGTGAGGCAGAGGGGGCCCTGCACACCACAGCTTTAGAGCTTGGGATTAGCCCTTGTTGGAGGAACTCAGTCTCTTGGGAGCTGGTGGATCCAAGACCAACAGAGACTGCAAAGTCAACATCCAGCTACTCTCCAGTCTCACCTTGCTAAAGTCTATTTTCACTCATGTGAGTCTGCCATTGCTGCCATGGTGACCAACTAGAAATTAATTATATAGAGGCATTAAAGACATTTAAATAGGAAAGTTCAACCCACAGTTCTGGCAAAAAAGACTCAAGTATTCCTAGATTTCACCCCTGCTGCTTTGACTTTGGTGACTTGGATACCATGGCTTAGACTCACAGACTGGTTTGTGTTGGAAGGGACCTTAAAGCTCATCCAGTTCCAATCCCCTGCCACTGGCAGGGACACCTTCCACTAGAACAGCTTGCTCCAAGCCCCATTCAATCTGGCCCTGAATTTCTTTCCTGCACCTACTTCTATGCTAATGTTCACAAATAAAAATCAGTTTTCTGCTGCTTCGCTTCCTTCTGACTCACATAAACTGAGTATTCTTTAACAACTTTAGCGCCCACTACAGAAAAGCTCTGTCACTCTTTGCAGCAAGTCAGCCTTGCTGCTGACAGGCTTGGCAGGTGAGATGTAGACAGTGCTGACCGAAACCATTCTGCCCTTTTTGGCCATATCCCATTTCTCACATGCAGCAGCAGCAGCCACTGGTGACAGTGACTGCTCCACATGCTGCAGCTTCCAGGGACGTGGCCCCACCAAGCTCTTGCCTGGCTGTGCAATGTCTGGTACCCATGTTGCTGTGAGCCCCAATGCAGTCCTTGTGTGGTGTGTGAGGTTGGGGGTTAAGCTGTTGGCTTCAGAATGATGAAGCACTGAGACAAGCACCCAGGAGAGCGCAGGAGCCCCTTAGCACATCCCGGGATCTTGCATTTTATTCACTGTTTTTTCCATGGGAGATATGCAAGTATCCAGAAGTGCATCACTGTCACCAGGTCCCTTGCCATGGCTGTGGCAGAGATGGCAAGGGAAGTTTGCAGGGGCTGACTTGCTCTTTGATCCAAGCTCAGGTGCTCTGTTCCCAGAAGAAAGGGGAAGCGAGTTGTTCTCTTGCTGCAACGCTTTCCCAAGTAGGTGGGGCTTTTCACTCTCTCTGAGTCAACTCCCCACGTGCTGTGACCGAGCTCTTCTGCCTTGCCTCCTCTCCTCTCTGATTCCCCAGGTAAGCTTTTATCTGTGTCTGACTGTGCTTTCAGTGACCTCCCTCCTCACATGCTGCCTTTGATGTTGGCTGTCATGGAGATTATTTTCCACAACCATTGACTCGCACAGTCCCTATTTTCTGTGTTTTTAATGCATAAGCACGTACCCACCCTCACCTCAATTCCTGTCTGTTCAGCTGTGTGCTCTTCCAGGAGGTGGCCGACTGATGGAGATTCACCCGGGCATCAGGGCTTTCCTGTGTCACATCATCCAAAGAAGTGAACAGACACAAAACCCAGGCTGTAGTGAAAGGCTTCACCCAGGGAAGGGATTCCCCGTGGAGCAGCCCCGTGCTTTCCCACCACATGAGGCCATTTGTTTCAGCAGTGGCGCTCTGCAGGGGCCACTTTACATCCCCCTGCTCTGGCCTGCTCCAGTGGGAACAACTCCTGACCTAACTCTGCAGATGCCTTCTTTCATTCTACTGAGGAGGATGCTAAAACCCCTGGAGTGGCAGATGCCTTTCTTCTGCAGTGCCTGGTGGGACCAGCACAGATGTCCAGATGCTACAGATAATGAAGGTAAGGTTCTCTGGACCTTGTTGCAGAGACAACCCAGCCCTTCCACAGGCTGTTGCTCAGGGACTGATTGATTTTTAGCATTATCAGCCTTTGCTGACCACAAATAACAACAGAAGCAAACAGAAAGCAAAATCAAGAAATACACTTAAGAAAGAAGAAAACTTCTCTAAGCATGCAGCTTCCTGTCAAGTCTGTAACGATGACTGTTGTATTTCACATGCAGACAGTGCTTTTGAAGACATGAGCTAAACATGCTGACTGGTAGTAAATTCTCACAGACATTTAGTCACAACTACCCATGTAAAGGTTTAAATCTGCTCTTCCAACACAGCCTTTTTGGGAGAGGAGCAGAGCAGAGGGAGGGAAATTGTAAAAGGTGAAAGAAGGTAACAGATGGCAGAGAGCAGAGAAAAAGCTGCTCAAATTAGCCCTTGTTGAGGGTTATCAAGGCAGACAGATCACTGGATTTCTAAAGATCAGTGCTGCACCGTCTTTCAGCTGGAGGCATCCCAGAAGCTGTTTTGTAGTTGTAAGAGGAAATGTTTCACCTCTCCAGTCACTAACATGTCTCAATTAGAAGTCCCTTAACGATCAGCCTGTTCAAGAGCAAGGCTTAATCCTGATTAATTTGACAGGTTCTTGGGCTGACTGGTGTGGCTGGAGATGTCAGAAGAGAGGGCTGAGGCAGGCAGCAGGCAGAGGCATTGACCTCGTCTCTTTGAAGCAGAGACCCCATTGGGATGAAAAGTGCAGGTGACCCATAAGGGCTGAGAACGAGGATCCTTCTGCTTTCTGGTGAGAAGCAGCTGGGTCCTCAGGAAAGCAGGTGTTTGGTAGACAGAAGGACTGGGTTAAGCAAGGCAGATCCATCCCCAGTGTGATCTTGTTGGCTTTAGGGAACATATCAAACAGGAAGGGGGCAAAATGAATGTGTGGAAGGTGGGCACGGAAGAGCAGCATCAAAGAAATAAGAAATACTGGCCTGGAGTAAAGAAAAGCCTGAAAATCAGCTTGGTATGGGCAGCTCTTGGGATGAGCAGGAGCGGGACTGTACCTCCTGCACCCACCACAACCACTACTGCTGTCCCCAGCGTTCAGCTGGGGGCTAAGAATGCGCCTTGAGTGTCTCATCTGAACCCCTCTTACAAGCAGCACACCGACAGGCAGAGGAGAACGTGGCAAAGCGATGTGTGACACCCAGCATGCTCCTCTGCTTTGGGAAACTCAAATGTGTTCTCACCACAAAGCTGCGCATTCTTCTCTCAACATAAACATCAGCAGGAGAATAAAGTGGTTTTCTTTGACAAGATACCGTATAGATGATTAAACAACATTATCACTTTGTAAAGCAAATGGAAGCGAAAGGAAGCTCTTGGGCAAAGTCTGTGAGCAGAGGTCGTTGTTTCATTTGCTGGACAAAGTATTCTCACTTGTCTTGGATATCAACCCAGATGCAAAGCAGTGTTCAGGGGTACTCGAAGGGGAAAGGATTAAGGAAGTGAATAAGTGTCCTCCCTTTGGGTGTGGGAGTCAAGAGACAAGGGATTTTCTTGTGATGTGTTGCTAATGACTCCAGCTCCTCCAGTCTTGTACCTTCACACAGCAAAGCAAAGGAGGCACATAAACACCCTGTTCTTCTCTGTACAATTACACCGTATAAATCATTAACCTCAGATAAGCTGCAGCAATCCTGGGGGTTTTCACTCATGGCAATGGTCTTGCTGATTTCAGTGGGCTGTCAGGGTGGTCAGAGATTGTTGATGTCAATTTTAGCTTCAGTATAGGCACAGTGGATGTTAAAAGCAAATTATTGCCTGTATCTCCAGCCAGCCGATGCTCAGACACACAGTGTGTCATGGGTTTGAGCCTCAGCCATTGTTGTTCTTTTTTAACCACAGGAAGCCTCAAGGAATTGAGCTGTACAAAAAAATGAAATGTTTTTCCACACCAATGTAAGTCTGTAAAGAACTGGCAATGGGTCCCCAAGAAATTAAACAATAGATAGAAATGACCTTCTATGTCATAGAATCACAGAATCACCCAGGTTGGAAAAGATCTTCAAGCTCATCCAATCCAACCTTTCCCAGTGCTGCCAAGGCCACCACTAACCCATGGCACTGAGGTCTCATCTCCATGGTGTGTGAACACTTGCAGGGACGGTGATTCCAGCCCTGCCCTGGGCAGCCTGTTCCAATGCCTGAGCACCCTTTGGGGAAGGAATTGTTCCTCAGCTCCATCTAAACCTGCCCTGGTGCAGCTTGAGGCCATTTCCTCTTGTCCCATCCCTTGTTCCTTGGGAGCAGGGCCCAGCCCCTCCTGGCTCCATCCTCCTGTCAGGCAGTTGCAGGGAGCTATAAGGTCTCCCTGAGCCTTCTCTTCTCCATCTGAACCCCCCAGGTCCCTCAGCTGTTCCCCATCACACTGAGCTCCAGGTCCTGCATGAGCTCCATTGCCCTTCCCTGGCCCCGCTCCAGCACCAAAATGTCTCTCCTTGTCCTGGGTTCTGCAGTAGCAGCCATTTTTCTCCTTCTTAGTAGCTGGTGCAGCGCTGTGTTTTTGACTTTCAGCCTGGGAGCAGCACTGATAACACCGACAGTTTCAGTTGCTGCTCAGTAATGTTTACTCTGACCAAGGACTTTCTGAGCCTCATGCTCTGCCAGGGAGGAGGGGAAGCCGGGAGGAAGCAGAGACAGGACACTTGACCCAAACTGACCAAAGAGGTATTCCACACCACAGCACGTCATGGCCGCTGTATAAACTGGGGGCAGTTACCCAGAAGGGTTAGATCACTGCTGGGTCTGGCTGGGTATTGGTCAGCGGGTGGTGAGTGGTTGTATTCTCTTCCCTTGTTATTTCCTTTATCATTATTATTATTGGTGGCAGCAGCAGTGGTTTGCGTTATACCTTAGTTACTGGGCTGTTCTTATCTCAACCAGTGGGAGTTACATTCTTTCCATTCTCCTCCCCATCCCTCCGGGAGTGGGAGGAGGAAAGGGGACAGGGGGGAGGGAGCAAGGGCTGCATGGTTCTGTGTTGCTGGCTGGGCTTAAACTATGACACTCCTATAGTGAGGGGCCCAGAGCTGAGCACAGGACTCGAGGTGCAGCCTCACCGGTGCCCAGTGCTGGTCATGACTGTAACTCACAGGTACCAAAGTTCAGGGGTTAATCTCACATTCAGTACCCTTCTCACCAATTCAGCCTTTGCAGCCCCAACCCATGCTCAGGCTCTGCAGCCCCATCCCCACCAAGCCCAGCAGGGTCTGGCTGTCAGGGGCTCAGGGCACACCAGTACCCGCACAGCACCCGTCCTGGGGTGGAAAGCCCCATCAGGCAGGGCAGGGACCCACTCACAAGAGTTAATCCTCTTCACCACTTGTCACATTTTCAAGGGAATGACATTCACCAAAATGGGATGTTCAAAGTGACACCGTCTCACTGGGATTTACCTCTTCTGAGTACATTTTCCATCATGTGGGATGCTTGGTCTGAAGCATTTCTTCAGGGAGAGATGGGGATACCCAAGTGGGAAAGCTGAGTTTTCAGGTTGTATTATTATTATTGCTTTAATGAAAACTTCCACTTTCATAGGAATGCAACTTTGTGTCACCTGCCAGCAAAGGCAAATGTTAATCTTAATGGTCTCCACGAAACAGAACAGAACCACCCTGGTACATGTGAGGAGTTGGAGATAAAGCTGAGTTACTGTCCTCTCCTGATGGAGATGTTTTCCCTCTAAACCAGAGACATGCCCATACCACAGGCCAGGAGTAGCAGTAAGGAACCTCCTGTTGAGATAAATGGGCAATGATGCTTCTTGGCACCAGTTCCCGAGTTGCCCAACAAGTTTCGTTGCTTTCTACAGTGAAGATTGTTCTTCAGCTCAAGCCCTGCTGCAGACCTTGGACTTGGGAATGTGCAGATTAAGGCATTATTTTGACTACAACCTAAAGACCTTGCAGAAAAGTTGAAAAAATTCCAAGGTGCTGCCAGTGGTTTTGCTGGGGACAAGACTGACGTCTGCTGTATTTGCTGTATCCTTTTAACTGCTGCTTTTCACCTCCTTCCAGTAACCAAATCTGCCTCTTACTTAAACAGACTCTGATAGAAACCAAACATAAGAAACGTATTAACAATAATCCACTGTTCTTAAAATAGGAAGGCAATAGTAAAGCGAGTCCTTGGGCTCTGGCTTACTGCTGGGCACTGTTTGTGAGTGCTACTGACTTCAACACCCGTAATGAAGAAATACAGGCTACAGAGCAAAAAAAAGAGTCAAAGCAGTACCCGCATGTTGGAGTGTTTCAGCCCCATCATTTCATTGGGCTGCTGCTACAGAGGTGGGACACGCTCAATCCTGTAACACTTATGGTCTGAACTGATGAGAGAGGTGTAGGGGAAGAGAGGAATGAAGCGATTTACCGGGTGGTCCAGGCTTCAGTCACGAGCTTGGTCACCAATCAGTGTGGGCCCATTTACCTAGCTTGTGTGTGCATTGGGGTGCTGTGCAATGCAGTGAGTGCACAGGGAGCAGCCCGGCCATGGGACATGGCACCAGCACAGGCTTTTCTGTAGAGAAAAAAAAGGGGCTTTCCCAAAGTACCGATTATTTGTTGCTTGGAAACTGCCAGGAAAACCCAGCAAAACGGGCTCTGCACATGGGCACCTGCAGAGCAGCAGACCCACTCCAGAGGGATGTGCGGAGGGGCAGGAGGCTGCGACACCCCACAGGGGGCTGCATCCTGCACGGAGGGCGGATGTGCCTGTGGGACAAAGCCCAGTCACAGCTGGACACCCTTTCTTGTTCTCAGTTTCCAGCAAGCAAAAGCAGCAAGTTCTGAGAAGCCCCTGGGAACCCTTCCTGCCCCGAGCACCTGCAGGTGACAGGGCTCCACACCACCAGACTCCTCCCAGCCTCCCCAAAAACCTGCTTTTAGCTCCATTGGTGCTGTGATAACTGATGGTTTGCACTGAATTTTACTTCAGGCTGAAGCACCTTGCTCTGAACCATCCTCCAGAGGACATTTCCTCAGCCTCATGCACACTGGCATGGGATGCCATGGCCATGGTGCTCTCTCCATCTGCGCTCCTTCCTTCCTGCAGCAAGCTCTGGTCAATCAGTGACCTAACAGCTCCCATCTGTCTTTTTTTTGGCTTCATTGATAGTCAGCAACGTGCAGAAAACCACCCTCAAATGCACAGGGAGCCCGGGACCCTCGTCCCGCTCCTGCCCCAGCACATACACTGGAGTGCGACGTTCAGGCTCTGACCCCTCGCGCTGCCGTGAGGCTCATTTCCCAGCCTGGGGCTGGTCCCTCCCAGCGCCCCGGGCAGGGAGCATCCTCCCCGCAGCCGGCTCTAGCCTTTTTTGGAAGAGCCGGGCCTGGCGTGGCGGCGCCGGGGGCTCGCAGGCGCTGGGAGCCGGCTCCTCCGCCCCACATTCCAGGCTAATTTTAACCAGCTCCCTGGAGCAGCTCAGAGAGGGCCCAGAGCAGCACGGTCCTGATTCATCCTGATTCATTGTCTTTCCCTTCTGAAAACTGCTGCTGAGGTGGCTCGGGACACAAGTAAAACCAGAGTGGGATTCTCAGCCCGGGTCCTCAGAGGGGTTTATCTGCATGGAAGTGTGGCAAGTTCCTTGCAGCATCGGCAGGTTATCCTCCAAAGGCATCCCAGCTCCAAGGCATTGGGAAGCAGGGCTGGCTGGCAGAGCCATGAGGGAAGATGTGGTGGCACAATGGAACTGGTTCGGGCCATGGCTGCTGCCACCTTGCAGGCACCATCATGGTCCCACCGTGCCCTTGCTCCAGGTGTCCATGCTCAGCAGTGGGGCTGGCAGTGTCCTCGCTCTGGGTGACCCCCCTGTGATGGCCCAGTGGACAGGAAGGGCAGAGAAGCAGAGCTCAAAATCCCAGTGACAAGGCAGAGAATGACCAGAAACCACAGCCTAGGAGGTAGAACAGGGAGATGGGGTCGCTGAGGCTGTAGAAGAGATGACCACAGACAACATGGCCATCCTCAAGCACTTAAACAGGCATTGCAAAGGGCCAGGGACACTTCACTCCCTGTAGCAAACAGAAGCAGTAACTACATGCTTCACATGAGGCACAGCAGGTTTGGTTTAGCACAAGGGAACTTCAGGAGTCACAGCAGGAGTCAGAGCAGCAGGAAATTCACCAGCCCTGGTATCGGTGTAGAAAACATTCCAAAGGGAAACAGCAAACTTTGTCTTCCCACCACTTTCTCTTGCTTATATCACATTTTTGTTTGTACAGGTAGAGACTTGACATCTATAGCCAAATGATACACTGGAGAATGGGAATTAATGCTCTCATCGTGCATCTTCCTGGCTTGCCCATGTTATCAATACAGAGAGAAAGGATAGGCAGTGCTTCCACTCAGCACCCAACTCCTACCAGGTACCACGGGGTGCACAGCAGGGCTCCTTGGCTCTGCTGCCAGCGCTATGGCCACAGCAACGGTCATCGCAAAACCCAAGTCTGTGGCAGGGCAGAAATGACTCTTGCCTCATTGCTCTCACAGAGCTAACAGTTTCTCCGAGGTGCTTTGTACTGAAGGCTGAAGAATTAAGCAATGCTGTAGGGTTTAAGGGTTTCTTTGTTTGTTTGCTTTACGTTTTCCTCTCCAGCTGCCAAACACTCAGCCTTCAAAACAAATTAATTCTGCTACAATCAGCCCATTTAAATAAATACTGGTTGAGCATCTGAGGTACGAGCCAGCCGGAGAAGCGGGGCTGGAAAACCTCCAGCCGCCTGTTTGCTCCCGTGGTGGAGCCCTGAGCACTGGGGGTCTGCATGAGGGAGGGACGGGGAAGGGAGACGATGTGAGCTGAGCACTGAGCATCACCAAACCAGCGCTGCTCACCGGGGCACCTGGGCACATCCCTGCTGGCAAGAGACTCAATTGCTGCCCATCATCCGCCGGGTGCTGCCAAGTTCCGCGATATTCCAGTGGGAGAGCCCAGGTGCTGCACCGAGTGCACCCAAGTGGCCATACTGGAACATTGCTTGGCTCGGGGCGCTCCTGCCAGGGCAGGTCACTGCTGCAGTTCGGGTGGCAGTGCTGAGTAGAGCTGGAGTTTCTCCAGGCTTGCCTGGGCTTCTTTCCTGCCCCATGGGATAACCCTCTGATCTGCATCGCTGGAGGCTATAAACGAAGCGTGGAAGTTGCAGAGCAGAAAAAGAAAATCCTGATTAGCCCTCACTGTCACTGCCAATATCGCTACTGCTTAATCGAGAGCTTCAACTTCGAGATACACAACTGTTTGAGCAGGGGTCTAAAATATCCATGTGCCAACATCTGGCACCAACAGAAGTGCCCGTGCAGCCTCCCGGGTTGCCCATGTGAAGCTGATGGTTCCATCTGTGCTTTGTTTCCCGCCCTGCTTTTCCCACTGGGACCTGGAATGCTGCTCTCCCTGCTGATGCTCTCCACACCTCTCAAATAGGACCATCAGGATACTGAATCCTGAGTGCTGTTGGTGTAAGCCTTCAGTCCCCATCAGCTGCTTATTTCAGGATATAAGGATGTTCATTGCTTCCCTGTGCTGCTCTTTGTGCCCCAAGACAAATCATCAGCTGGAGGCCTCCTTCAAACTGTATCGGACCCTGAAGACTGCTGCAGGGAGGAGCAGTGCCAGAACTCTGTGCACTCTCCAGGCATTTCAAACCCTTTTGCTGCCAGCAGTGATTTGAGGTGCAGCTCACTGCTTGCCGAGCCCTTTCGCTCCCCTCAGACAGGCATTTTAATGACCATTGCAATGCCTTTTTCTGCTTTCTGTATTCCTGTTGAGTTTTCCTTGTCTCTCCCCTCTGTGGGCTCCAGCTGTCACCGACACGGGGCCTTGACTTGTATTTAGAGCTGGAAAAAAGCAGAATGAAGTTTGTTCTTGTGCTTATTTCACTGTAGGAAGGACGTTACCTCTGCTCTAAAAGAGGCTGTATTTTGTATTGTTCCTTTCATTTCCTGCAGGGCTTCTGTACAAGAACACCTTTATTCCATCCCCATTTCCCAGTTCCCTCTGTTGGGCTGTACTGTTGTGGTTAATATCCAACTCCAGAGTTTACGAGCACTGTGGGCTCCCAGGCAACTCTCCATGCAGGAAACAAGCTCCTGTCACCACACAGTGAAAAATGTAATTGAGTTCTTTAAAGTACCCTCGAGTCCAGCTCAAGTTTGCACATTTTTCCCATTACATTTTAATACTTTTATTAAGCAATTCCAGCTTAAAGAATTTCCATTATCTGCAAAGCTTTAAATAGGAGTAAGGTTTGGGGACTGCCTGGGATGTGAGCCCACCTGACAGCCCTGCAGCCACCAACAGCCCCGAGCAGTCTGGGAAGAGAAATGATTTCACAGACCACTGTGATGTGTCTCTACATGATTTGACTTATCTCATGCTCTGAATCTCCCCAGAACAGTAAAAACAAAGCTGTATCTGGGTAGGAGCAAGCAACAAGAAAACTGATTTAAGGAGACAAGGAGCTGAGCCTAATGCTCTTCACATCAGCCCACTGAACTGCTCCTACAAGTCTCCAAACCATTAGACTTTGGAACTATAAACTGGAATTCCTAATCTGTCTTGAGTTGCCACAACCTTAATGCTTTAACTGGCCTTGTTGTCTGCCCCAGGCGCTCCTCTCCTGGTCACAGCAAAACCTGGTTAAAAGTAGTTGAAAACAACCAGCCAGGGAAGAAGGAACAAGAACATCCCCGTGAGAGGCAATTTCAGAAAATGGGACTGCATTAAAGAAGGCTTCACACGTTTTGCTGGAGTGACAGTCCCACAAGCTCGGGAAATAGAGAATGGATTTACTCTGCTCAGTATAAATTGATGCTGTTTCTCCACAACATGAGTCATCATCTTCTGCTGTTATGAAGATGGAACAAGGCAACTGTGAAAGATAACGCACTATACAAACAGATCTCACATTTATGACTTAAATATTGTTGTCAGTATAGCTAACTCAGCTCAAACATTTATATATGTCTATATGCATTTATAAATATAACAATAAATATTGTTGTCAATGTAGCTGCCTTAGCTCAAACATTTAAAAATACCACTTTAAAACATTAACAGCAAACCTACTTTTTTCCTTGAGAGCTGATGCTTTAGGTCAGTTGAAGACCCTGCCACAAGTACCTGCTGGTGACCAGGAGTGGCTGTTCTGGCCATGGGGACAGATGAGCATGGGGAAGGCTGGCAGCAGCCGGGGTGAGACAGAGCTGGGTGAGGGGAAGATGCTGCGGGCTGGGTTTAGACCATCAGCTTTACCCACCTGAGGTCCTTGGTGAGGCCAGCCAACAAACCAGCCTTGCTGAATAAATAGAGTGGGAAAGACCATGAGCCACAGAGCTGCTGCGAGGGCTGGAGCAGCTCTGCTCTGGAGCCAGGCTGAGAGAGCGGGGCTGGGGCAGCCTGGAGAAGAGAAGGCTCCTGAAGGGGAGACCTTAGAGCAGCTCCAGTGCCTAAAGGGGCTGCAGGAAACCTGGAGAGGGGCTTTGGACAAGGGCCCGTAGGGACAGGACAAGGGGAATGGCTTTAACCTGCCAGAGGGGAGACTGAGATGAGCTCTTGGGCAGAAGCTCTTCCCTGTGAGGGTGCTGAGGCACTGGCACAGGGTGCCCAGAGAAGCTGTGGCTGCCCCATCCCTGGCAGTGCTCAAGGCCAGGTTGGACACAGGCGCTTGGAGCAAGCTGCTCTAGTGGAAGGCGTCCCTGCCTGTGGCAGGGTTGGAGCTGGAGGAGCTTTGAGATCCCTTCCAACCCAAGCCAGACTGTGGCTGTATGAAGCACTGAGGAGGATGCTGAGCGTGATTCCAGGATTCTGTGATTATTTTGCAATTTGTCAAACTATTTATGAGCATCATCATTTGTTGTTCAACTCAAGGCAGCCCTTTGGCACACGGTTACATCACCACATCCCCCAGGAAGCAGCAATTAAGCACCAGGCCTATCACTGAGCACTTGTTTTCTCCTCTCCATGTAGAAAAATCAATTAGAGGTTCTCGCTGTGCAGTAAATGTCAATGTGCTAACATTACAGAATCAGAAACATCTGTAGCTATGGAAACTCTCAAGGCAAGACTCATTTCAAGAATAAATTATGATAAGAAGCTTTTTATGGCTGTTTTTAAACAATAAATATAAATTAAAGCAGCTTAATTTCTTAGACACAAGTTAATTTTACTTTTTCAGCTCTAGTACTATAGAGATATGTTAATGTTCTCAATAGACATTTATCAGCATTGACAGAGGAAAATGGTATTTTATCAACGTTTGCACCTAAGGAATCAACACTGTTATTTGTATCACTTGAATATTTTCTGCTAAGAGAATCCCCACTGGACTCCAACAGGAGCATACTTTTCAGATGAGTAATGACCCGGCCTTGTAGCTTACCATGCTGTGATTTATGCTTTGTGCTGCACTTCACAGTGATGCAAAAACATTCAGTGTTTGAAAGGAAAACTCTGTCAGAACTTCCCTCGAGTCACTGGGTTGTCAGAGAAGAGAACACGAGGTCTGTGCTCAGCCCCAGGTTTGGGGAGAGAGCTGGGAATTGCTCTCCCACTCCATTTGCTCCCGGTTCACAGCCAGAGGGAGATGCCACAGCTGTGATCCGAGCACCACACGAGTTAGAGCTAAGCTCAGCACTGCACAGTGGTGTGGCTGATGTGATGAGCAACTTACTGCCAGTTCCTCCTCTGTACCACACAGCACTGTTTATCCTCTGCTCTGCATGAGCTTGTGTGTGCCCAGAACACTGTTGCACAAACACTGGATTTCAGAGTCCCATTGAAAGAGGTCAGCACTGCTCAGGGCTCTCTGCTGGCGGTCAGCAGTGACCATGCTCCATCTAGGAATATCCTTGGAGATAAGATTTGATGTCATGGCCACATCAGGCTGAGCCTGGGGGAACCTGAGGCACAGAGGACAGCGGGGGCACTGCAGGAGGTGAGCACGGGCACGGCGTTACCCACACCAGCCTGCATGGGCACCAGAGCCGCCTGGAAGTGAGCACACAGCTCTGGGGCTCCTCTGGGCTCTGTTTCTACAGCCCTCCTCCGCCTCCCACGTGCAAAGCCGCACAAAGCAGCGAGGTCAGCATGAGCTCGGGGACGCCGGGGCTGCCCAGCCCCGGACTCCCTCTGCCTGCAGAAAGCAAACAAATCCACGTGGAAAAGATCATTTCACCCCCGCCACCCCGGAGCAATGCCCGTTATCAGCAGCTCTGCAGCTGGGACTGTCTGATGCTGCAGGGGAAAACACCTGCCGATACCTCCACACAGCCTCTCTATAAACCAGAACAACACGGTCTCCAAACCCTCCGCTTGGATCATACAAATGTTATTGTAAGGCTTTGGCCTCATCCTCCAGGCTTTTAAAGAGTGAAGGACTTGAGACTCGTTACACAGCAGCAAACTTATCATTAAGAGCCTGATAAAGTTTCTAATGGCTAAAAACAATTATGCAAATGGGGTATGTTGGTGATTCTGGCAGAAACAGCACAAGCACAGCAGGAGGAATGATACTTAAATACACACAGCCAAAAGCTTCCTGCTTTAGATAATGTGTCCCTGTGCAAAGGGATTATGGTTGAGTGCTGCATCTTGAGCCATGGATGTTGCTCCAGAAGAGGGACCACAGACCGGAGGGCTGGGGCTCACAAGGTGGGAAGGAGAGCATGGGGGATTGCCCCCTCCACTGTAAAGGAAGAGACACGGGAGCTACAGCACATGGACTCTGCTGGGCTCCAGGCCAGGGTCTCACAGGGCACCTCTGGGAATCATGTCCAAAAGGTGCCAGACTGGATTAAATCATGGTGGATGCCCCATCCAGGGATGGGGACGGCTCTGACCAGGCTGGATGTGTTTCTGAGCAACCTCATCTAGTTGAGGATGTCCCTGCTCATTGCAGAGGGCTTGGATTAGATAAGCTTTGAAGGTCTCCCTTCCAACTCAAACTATTCTATTCTATGTGAGCTGTAGATGAAATAAGTTCCCTATTAGCTGATTACATTTCCAAAGTAATGACAGGGAAGCAGCTTCAAGCACCAGCTACAGAGATTTTATGTAAAAGGGTGACAAGATTTACTGACACAGACGTTTTACACTTGAAAATGAAGCAGTAGATGACAGGAAAGAAACTTTGGCTTCATAAAACACTGCAGTCTAAAACCAGACCTGTGATCTGCTGAATTAAGGAGCCTGGAGTCCAGGGCAAAACGCCACATGTGCAGAAAGTGAAGAGTGCATGTTGAACGTGGTGTCCCACCAGATGTATTAATAAGATCTCCATAACTGGAACTCAGACCTATAAACAAGCCAAACCAATGTGCTCAAATGCCTGCCTCGAACCACTACAAGAATGAGGTAGGGACAGCTGGATAAACCACTTCAGTGCACATGCCATTCAGCCCCCTTCCCCACAGGATTCAAATGCAACCACATTCCCTCTTCACCAGCTGCAGGATGCTAAGCACACTTCACACAGTGCTCCTGGCTCCCAGGCCAGCGCACAGGATTGGAGCAGCATCTCCCTGTGCATATAAACATGCAGACCCAACCTCTCTTCTCCAGACCCACATCTGCTTCCCCGCACCACCAATACCCCAGAGCACTCGCCTGCACACACCTTGAGGGATCTGCTCCAATAGCAAAACATCAGTAAATTCCCATTTTATTTAACAGTGAGAAGTACAGTTTTCTGACATATAGACAAGAGCCAAATGGACAGAGATAGCACCCTGCAGGATGTGTGCCAGGGAGGAATGCAGCTCTCAGTGCTGGACAAAGGCATGTGTGTGGATGGACCTCACCAGAATTCCTGGTTTTCCCATCTCTGCCCTACACTCAAAGCAGAGGTTTTATCCCTGGTAGGGCCCCACTGCTGTGCCTGTTGCTCCCCCCAGTCTACCGAAACACTGCTGCTGCCCACTGCACCCTTCAAAAAGCCACTGAGGGACTCGAAAAGATTCAGCTGCCAAAGGGACAGGCAGGAGCTGAGGGATGACAAACAGCTCTCTGCTTGGCTGCTGTTTAATCCAAGCGAGCAGCCCGTGACAGTGACAGCCTTGACACCGCGTGGAGTGATGGACACTGCTCTGTTGACAGGACTGTGGTGCTCAGAGAAATTACAGCTGCACAAGGAAGTGTAACAGCACCTATGAATGGCACAAAGCCACTGGTGGGGCACATGACAGAGGTATGCTCACAGGACTGATGCTTTGGGGTAAAATACAGCATTTTGAAGGTTCACAGGGAAAATCCTAGTGCTCCACTGGGACTGTGGATGGCTGGGAACACATCCCATACACCTGGCACCTCACCTTCCCTGTGCAGGTTCTGCTCCACTGCCAGAACCCCTCTGCTGCAGTTGGAAGGAAATGGGCACCCCAGCATCCTGTGCTGCTGTAAGTGCAACAGGCACACAAGACAGTGCTGACCCAAACACTGGCTTTTCAGATCCAATGCAGTTTTCACCTTTCCTGCCATGTGAATGTCACTGTCAGGACCTGTGGCACTCGTGGTTTCCACAGGCAGTGCAGGACACATGCCCTCCCTAGCAAAAAGCATGAGAGATACAATGACATCCTCCAGAGAGACTGCTGGGGAAATGGAAAGGATGAACTGGAGCTGGCTGGAGATAAGACACATTTTCACCAGTTGTGCAAAGAAATGTCACAGTGAAAGCAGAGTCCTTCCTGCTGCAGTTATACTGCGGCCATCGTGCTCCTGCCAGGGGAGGGTAGAAATTCAAGTGAGGAAGAGGAAGAGTCTGAGCATCTCATCGGGTTTGCAAAATCATGAAGTTGCCTTTTAAGGGAGCATTCAAAGAGCTAGCTAAATAATTCTGCAGGGAAACATTAAAGGTACTCCAGAAATTCAGGCTGTTGAAAGCCAGCAGGTAAAGGCTGACAGTAATAATTAGGGAGCTGGGTAGGAAACCTCTAAATACTACTACTGATTTCAGCTATTCAACAGGGGCTGGTCACCAGCAGGAGAGCACAAGCAGGACACCAACTGGAGTACAGAGAATGCACTGGAAAATCATAGAGTCATAGAATGGTGTGGGTTGGAAGGGACTTTAGAGATCATCTATTTCCACCCCCTGCCATGTCCTCATCCATGCTGCTGCAAGGTGAATTCTGGCTTCATATGCAGGATGAACAAGTTGCTGGAAGGAAAGTTTCTGAGCATGAACCTAACACAGTTTAAGAAATCCCAGAGAATAAGGCGTGAGGATATGTCCTCACATGTCATGTACATCAGGGTTACTGGAAATCGAGATAAAGGAACAGTAAATACTGATGGAGACTGGTTATAGCCATGAGACAACTGAATCATTTCCTTCTCGTAGTTTGAATCAGCGTTTGTCATTAAAGAGCAATCAGCAAAGTATGTCTGAAGAACAGGTTCCTTAACACACCTTCCGTGGTTATCCAGACAAAATAATCCTGTCAAGTCAGAGGTTAAATCTTTGCTCCCACTACCACAGCATTGCATCAGCTGCAGTCTGTGTCATTGGCCTTTATTTCAATGCTTGTCTATTAATACATTGGATAAGTTTTAGATAGATTAAGCTAAGGATGAGAAATGAACTGGATGTGACGGTGCCTGGGCTCCCAGGCACACAGAACACCTTGAGGTGCTGTCACCTACCAAAATGAGGAGAAAATAAACACAAGCAAACCAGAAAAACCCCAAACCAACCAAACCCAGCCCAATACACAGAATCCAGAGACAGAAGGTGTAACATAAAGGACCATGGAGGACACCTTAAATGTTTCTTTAACCACTGTCCAGGCCAGCGGCAGATGCTCTGCACACGCTGTCTCAATTCCTGTCACACAGTAGTCCTCATGTAAGCTGCTGGCCTTTTTGCCCACCCTCAGCAGTTTGTCGTGGCTGTTTTACCTGCATTACCACACTGTGTCAGCAACTGCTGCCCCCTCACTCTCCAACCTTTCACAATTGGATGTTTGGTTTTTACTAACACAAACTCTCTTTTCCCATGGTGGAGCTGGGAACTGAACTCAGCTCCAAGCACTGGCTGGAGGAGCACTGAAACCTGCCTGAAAACCTGAGTGCTCACCACTGATCAGACCATCCCATTTCCCTCCAGCTCCTTCAGAGACCCTGAGTGGATTTACATGGAACAGTTTCCTTCTACAAACCCACGCTGATGCTTTCCATCCATCACTCACCCGTGTCTCTGCCAGTGCCCCTTTCTGGTGGTTGGGGGGACATAGCCCCACTCAGGGAGTAATTGCTTCCTCCCTGCAAGTTCCATCAAGTGCTGTATAACCACAGGCACTATTAGAGGGGATCAATAGAAATACACTGCAGATTAGAAGTAGCAGCTGGATGCTTCAATGCTAAGCCTGCTTTTATTACTTACTTGCTGTGTCCCTATTATGGGGACCAGTGGGTACAAGCTCCACTGGCCTTGTCCCCTCCAGACAGGCAGCTCCTTCTTGGGCTGAAGAACACAGCAAGAAATTCAGGGGTTTTGCTAAATCTGGGTCTTCCCCAGGGGCTGCCATGTACTAAGCTCTCAAATCCAAGCCAATAAGGCATTTTTCAGAATAAAAGGAGTATTTGTGTTGCAAAGTGCACCATCATTGCAGCTTTCACATAGAAGTTTTGAAGTGTTACTGAAATTGGACAAATGACAGCTAACTGTTTGCAGGGTGCCCCAAAGAACACAGCCCCCATGTAAGCAAATGTCAGCAGCATCAGTTCTCGGGACAGCCAGGAGCACTGTGACAAATGGCAGATGACAACAGGATCCCCCTCCTTTCAAACAAGCAGACTCCCCCTTGGCACCCCCACATCTCCAGCCTCCTCCAGCACGTACCACAATGGAACAGCTCTTAAGACTCTCCAGCACTTCTCATTCTGGCAGGCAGCAGGGAGGCAGAGCTGTGGGAAGGGCTAAGTGAGCTCTGAAGGCACTGCAGAAACCCTGCTTGCTTTGCAAAGCAGCTTCATCTTGATCTGTGCAGAAGCTGGGACCAACGGTCACACTGCCCAGGCTGCTTCCAGCCTGTTACCCTCAGAAGAGAACCCTGGAATAAAGCTGCTATGGCAGAAGCAGGCTCCTCTGTGCAATTCAGGGTGAAACAAGCCCATATGATAACATTTGTCAGAAGAGGAGCCCAGCTGTGCACACAAGGCTCTCCTTAGGGCATCCATACAATTCTGGATGGCCTTGATATTTTCCCAGGGGTTATGGTGCAATTGCACCACTTTTGTTTCCTTTAAAACCTCATTTACTTTAAGAGAATGCTCTTGGAAGGAATACAATGTACAACCAACCTTCCATACTGTGGTCAATTGGAAAACCTAATTAGTGTCTATGATCTCCAGCAGCATCCCAATGGATGCAGCACCAGGTGTACTGCAGTAGCTTGATTTGAGTTCTGCATTACCACACAGCACTACCCAGCTCAATTTTCCCTGCAGTACCACCAGGTAACTCAGTGCCACTTGCCATGCATGAACACAGCCAGCAAACAGACACGACCCCTCTCAGAGCTGTGCATGGGGACCCAGACAGGACTCCAAGCCTGGCAGAGACCTCAGCCCGTGTGGCTGCCCCTCCAAGGCAAACAGCAGTGTGAGCAGGCAGAGACAACTGACTGTGTCTATGCTCCTGGCAGGAAGCACATCACCAGCACTCATGCTCTGATCATGCAGCTCATGGTGCTGCACTGTAATGCCATGAAATACTTGTGAGCTTAGAAAGTGAAGTTACAGCTCTTGGGTCACAGAACTGGAAAAGGTGACCCAAATCCATTCCTGTTAAGCCATAGCAAACTCTAAACAGAAATAAATGCATTTTTAAATGGTCTTAAAGCATCAGATGGACTCTGCAGCCTGAGTCACTTTTCATCCTTTTAGCATGTGCAAAACCTGAATTAATGTACCCATCACCTTACACCACCATCACACCTTTCTCTTTTAGTTCTCATAGCTGTAAACCAGATGTTATTTAGATGCCACATCTTCTCAATCACCCAGGGCTTCCAAATGCAGATCTCAGATTGAAGGCAGGTATTTAAGCCCCTTGCACTGCAATTTCTATGGGCTTCTCCTCCAATTCAGCCACCTTCTTGTCTACCTTCCTTTCTGCAATTTACAGGACTATAATGGAAGCTGGTTAATGGAAGAGGAGACTGAGGGTTTATTTGGGGTTTGTTCTTGTGTTAATTTTTAACACGGAAGCATTGAAATAATCTTCAGTGTCAAGTTCTGAAGTTGCTCACCATGCCCCATCACACTGCCTCTGGTAACCTGCCAGAGCAGCCTTGCTTTGCCAGTACATAAAGTTGTCAAAATCTAATGCAAAACACCATGGTGTTTCAATATCATCTTCCACTCGCTTGTTTTCATTTCAAAGCAGATGCGACAAGAAAGGGAATGCTCCATCTCCAGGCAAAGCAGCTGGGTCAGCAAGGGAAGCCTAAGCAGCAGTGCCAGGGCCTCCTCCTATCTCCTGGGAAAGCTGGAGCTCAGGGCCAGGTGGCTTTTACAGTGCTCAGCTATCAATACTGCATCCCCCAAGAGGGAAACCTCGGCAGCAGCTCGGGATTACTGACATGGAATGAGCTGCACATAACTCCATTTGGGAAGAGCAATTCATTGGCAGCGGCTGACACTGGGATGCCTCAGCAAGCATCTGCCTTTGCCGTGAGGATTCTCCAAGCTGTGCAGCAGTGGGCAGCATCCTCCCACAACGGCTGTGCTATTTGTGCTTTGCCACCTCCCTGCTGAGTAATTACCAGAGCAACAAGCTGTTTTAACCCCCGGCAGTGCCCTGCATGGGAAGCCCTCGCTGTTGGCATGAGGAGGAGTGCGCAGCGCGGCTCTGCCTCCGGAGCAGCAGCCAGCAGCACCTCGCCATGGTTGTTCCTCCTGCCTCCAGCAGAGAGCAGCTACAGCTCAAACACCTTTTCCGTTTGCTTTTTAAACCCCCGTCTGTCCTGTTCCTGGGGGCAGAAATGAAGCGCCCTGGCAGCACAGGCAGAGGGTGTGAGCTAACACAGCCATGGTGAGCCAGGGACCGCAGCGTCTCCACTACTTGTGAGTGCCCTACCCAAAGCAGAGGAGCCATCTGCCAGAGTTCCCTGCCAGCTCCGAGGTTCCAGCTCTTCCATCTGACACTGCTGTCCCTTTGCTCAGACTGTCCTGTTCAACTGCATGCACATCAATCCTCCCTTTGGACAAGGGCCTGTAGGGACAGGACAAGGGGAATGGCTTTAACCTGCCAGAGGGGAGATTGAGATGAGCTCTTAGGCAGAAGCTCTTCCCTGGGAGGGTGCTGAGGCACTGGCACAGGGTGCCCAGAGAAGCTGTGGCTGCCCCATCCCTGGCAGTGCTCAAGGCCAGGTTGGACACAGGGGCTTGGAGCAAGCTGCTCCAGTGGAAGGTGTCCCTGCCCGTGGCAGGGGCTGGAGCTGGATGAGCTTTGAGCTCCCTTCAACCCAAACCATTCTAGTATTTCTCTTTTCACCTCCAGCCAGCCAAACTGGATGTAGATCAAAATGTCCCAGACCCAAACGTGCCTGCAGGAGGGCTCTGTGGCGGTGCAGAGGAAATGCTATTCATTCCTCAAATGCTGAATTAATCCAAGCTGTCAGCTGCTTTTTACACAGCATTTACATGCTAGAGATTACATTACAGAATAGCTGCTTATCGTAAATCTCCCAACCAGCACTCGCTGTCAAACTCTGCTTACACAGCACTGAGATGTGAGCTGTTGCATGTCCCAGAGACGGGATGGTTGTGGTACCCCCCACCATGCTCACATGTACAAGATCCCCACATCCCTCACACGTACAAGATCAGTGCTAGTGCTCCAGAAGCAGGAGAGGGCTCCTGCTGCTGCCAGAGGGGCAGGCAGCTCTTCTCATCTGGGCATGTTTCTGCTATTGCTCTACCAGCTCCTTCTGCAGAGAAGAGCGTGGATTTTAAATAGGGTCATTTACTAAGTAATGAGAGCCCTATAATTCACATTTGCACCAGACTGCTCTCCCAGTGAGACCGCCTGTTTCACCTCATTATATGAATTGGACCCTGTTGTACACAATTTCACTAAGAAGATTAGAACAGTCACAGAATCAGTGCTAAATATAAAAGCACATTAAGCTCCCAATATCAAGCATATCCATCAGGACTTCTAAATTAAACTACCCCATATCTAATGCCCATTGCCAGCATGACTTCCCAGTTCAGCCCCTTACCACAAACAAACAGAGGCACCAAGAGGTGAAGGAGAATTGAACATTATAAAGGACTGGCTGCAGAGCTGGAAGAGGAGCCCAGGGGGGAACATGATTGCAACCTACAAGTACCCACACCAGATATATCAGATCATAGAATTACCATAGAATCATGGGATGGGTTCGGTTGGAAGGGACCTTAAAGCTCCTCCAGTTCCAACCCCTGCCATGGGCAGGGACACCTTCCGCTAGAGCAGCTTGCTCCAAGCCCCTGTGTCCAACCTGGCCTTGAGCACTGCCAGGGATGGGGCAGCCACAGCTTCTCTGGGCACCCTGTGCCAGCACCTCAGCACCCTCCCAGGGAAGAGCTTCTGTCTAAGAGCTCATCTCAGTCTCCCCTCTGGCAGGTTAAAGCCATTCCCCTTGTCCTCCCTACAAGCCCTCGTCCAAAGCCCCTCTCCAGGTTTCTCATCAGCTACCTTTATGTCACAGCCAGCTGAGGCAATCCTCTGGGAGACCATGCTGGCCCCTCAGGTGCTTCACTCAAAACAGAGGTGAGTTGCAGTTGACCTTCTGAACTGCCTTGCTACCTGAAAATAACTATGTGAGACCACAGTTTAACTGTGTTTGCAGTGCACGGTGATGATGACTTTAAAACAAAACCTGCTCTAGTGGAAGGTGTCCCTGCCCATGGCAGGGGTTGGAGCTGGATGATCTTTAGGGTCCCTTCCAACACAAACCACTCTGTGGTTTTATGATTCTATGAAAAACCCTTGAGAAACAAACCTGGAATGCTGCTCCAGTGCGGGTTTTAAGCATAATAAATTTGCAAACAGGAGACTTGGTAGAGGGGAGCTAAAATAGGAGGGTTTTGGCACCTACAGTGCAGCCAATTTAAATCAGGTAACTGAATATCTATAAACTGTCTAATTAGGTCAGGTTCTATTGCAGCCTCAGCCTGAAATGCCCCAGCAGCCCAGCCCTCTTCAGAGAAGGTCTTTTACATCCTTTGTTCCCACACAGTGCTTCAAATGGTAACAACTCACTTGATCCTCATAAGTGACCTGAGGTTTTCCAGAGGATGCCGTGGCTTCAAACTAACACATTTCTCAGGAATGCAAGCCTATGGATGGAAGGATTTGTTCTGAAAACCGTAAGAGCAGAGCTCTGTAACACAGCTGCAGTGATATAAACAGTGGCTCCAAAAGGGCACTTTTGTTTGCTTTTCATAAAGCTCTGAAATAACGGAATTTAGCTAAGAAAACCCAAATTTTGTTAAAATAAACCTGCCCTCTCAAGCAGAAGTTAGGGCAGAGGCATTTGCTGCTGAGGACTTCGCCATTGCTCTTATGAGGCTTCAACACTGCAATTCTAAGAAGGAAGGCAAGCCTGGCCACCACAGTGACCTTTGCATGTAGGTGCAAGCAGCTCACCTTGACACTGTCCCACCACGTCCAGCACAGCCAAGCCAAGTGTCCTCCCCTCTGCCTCCCACCCTTCCCCCCCAGCTCTCCCAAGCTTCTCAGCTCATCCCCCAGAAGCATCCGTGGCTTCCAGGCATGTGTCCCCATCCCTGCCCCAGGCTGCTGTCACTGCTGCATCCCTGCTCCCACCACCCTTCCCAGGCCACACACGGGGAGGAATAGGGAACAGAACAGTGACAAACCCAACAACAACCAACTTCCTTGTGTTTCCTTCGGCTGAGTTACCCCCCGGGTGCAGCTGGCACATCCCTTGCACTGTCAGGAGCCAAAGGGCAGGGATAAGCAGACAGGGAAAAGAAGGCTGGGGAGTATTTTCACTGGCAGCAGCCTGGCCAAATAAGTGACTGAAATACAGAAGCTGAGCTCCCAACAGTGATGGATGGGGGGTTTTCCTTGTGAATCCTGAAGCACTCCCAGCAATGTCTGGGTCCTGCCTACACTCACCACCGTTACTTCAGCTCACATGCTTTTGTTTCCAGAGAATTCCCTACAGGTACTGTATCTCCATAATCCCTATCAGCAGCCTGCTCTAGCATTTCTTGGCCTTTCTGCTCCTTGCAATCTCACCCAGCCCCACAAGTCACTTCCTGGCAAAGCACATTCCCGGTGGAACACGATCCTGGCAGAGCAGCCTTGATGGATGAGACCATCCCTACATGAAGGCTTCACATCTGGGCAGTGCTCCAGTGGTGGATGCTGCCCGGCCTCATAGTGATGAAGCAGAAAGTGAAAATCTGTTCCTGTAACAGATCCCTGATGCTTCCCACAGTGAGTTCCCACCTCTCCTCTTTAGTTTGATGCCAAGAATTGTCCCATGGTGAAAAAACCTCCCCACTGCCAGGGCCATGCTGCAGCCAACACCGGTGCTTCAGTTTTTGGGGATGTTCATCATCAGCGCATGGGACCAGCAATGCTCCTCCAGCCCCATCCATGGGGGTCACACAGGATGCAGTGAAGAAGAGAGACTTTGAAAACCCAGTTTTAGGGATGATGAAGTGTTTCAGCCACCTCCAAGAGCACACAGCTACTCCCATGTGAGGATGTTCCCATTGGGGTGATCAGCACCAGCCCTGGCCATGATGGGCTGGTCATGGGGACAATGCACATGGTGGCCACCTCTGCAAAGGAGGAGGATGGGAGGAAGGGGACAGCAAGACATGCCCAAGAGAAGGAGACAGAAGATCCCAATTGATTCGGAGAAAACTCCAGGAACAAGCTCGCCAACAAAGTTGACAAGTAGGTATTCTTTATCACAGCACTGGGAGACACGGGGGATAGCTCCTCCTAACGTGCATCCCCATATTGCCACACAGGCCATCCTTATAGAGTCCCTTGGGCATACGTACATATTCATGAGGCTACACATGAATTACATCATTTTCCAGAAAGTTTCCCACATACATACATAAATGTGGTGGTGGTCTTTGAGGGTCATTTACTTCTTCCAACAACCTTCATCACTGCTGTCAGTCTTTGAAGCACCAGCTTAATTAACATTACAGAATAGCAATCATCCTGTACTCCTACTTATCAGCTAGTTTAACTGTGCCCATTCTGGACATCTGCTAGTCCCAGATACTCCTTATCCTCAGGTCCTGTTTTCCTATTGTTTTTCTTATACTTTTTGTACTAAGATCCTAAGTACCTAAAACTACGTCAACCACATTCAAGCACTTCAGTTATTTTCCATTACAAAGCCATCAAACTTAACGTTACTTAGAACTGATTACATTTTGTGCTTTTGTGCCTCCTTGTCTCATAATGTACACAGATGAGGACAACACCCCCAGCACCTCCTATAGGGACAGCCGGCGGGAGGGGGGGCGATGACTGGGGTCCACGGAGACAGATCTATGTGGCAAATCCCATGTCAGGGAAGCAGGTTTCCAGCACCTGGGAAGAGGAAATGACACCTGCCCCAAGACAGACACTAACTGAGCAAATCCTCACTGAAATCAATACTCTGGAGGACACTTCTGCGTGGTGGGATGAGCCAATTGATTCTCCTGTGCACTCCAAAATCCTGCTGCAATCATGACAGTCTTCCCCATGCTCAGGCTCCCACTCCTCCCTACATTGCCTTTGTAGCAGCAGTTAAAACAGGAATTAAAAGGTCACTGCAAACTTTGACACGCCATGGTCACTGTGATGCCTGGGCCAGCCCTACTTCCTAGTTAGAACTGCAGTGTTGAAGCCTCATAAGAGCAATGCCCATAGTGCCAGCGTGGGAGAGCCCAGCCATGCAAACCTGCTCCCACACGTTTTCACTGTCCCTGGTTACAACACATTACCCTGGGAAGATGTAATGTGGGGGAAAAGCAATGTTTGATGCTGGCATGCTGCAAGGAATGGTCACTAGCAACAGAAACTGGGAAACAGGGACAAACGAGGCAAAGAACTCGAAAAGATGCAGCAGCAGTGTCCACCACCCCAGTCAATACCAGCAGGTCACACGCATCCAACACTGTCCAGCTCAGGCCAAAACCAGATTTGCTCTGCACTAGGGAAATCTGAAGTAGCAAGTTCATAAATGAACTAACTTGAACGTAGAAATCTGCAAAAGGCACAAAGAGGAGGGCAATGTGGCGGGGCAGGAGGCAGGCACTGGCACAGGCTCCCTGCTGGAAGGGAGGCTCCTTCCAACATTGTTTTCTGTAGTGTTTGGCTAGTCATGCTTCATTTGCACTTTCCTCTAGTCTATATGCCATTCCTCTCGATTTGTGTTACTGCACAGCATTGATTTCTTTGTTTGAACAGCAGCTGCAGGGCCCCTCTGCAGGTAAGCCACCAGCCACAAGCACCACAACACTGCAGAGATAGCAGCAGAAATCACAGCCTTATGAAGGTGGCAGCAAGAGCCCTGCCCAAGTGCACAGCACACCTAACACACAGAATCATAGAATAGTTCGGGTTGGAAAGGACCTTAAGATCATCTAGTTCCAACCCCCTGCCATGGGCAGGGACACCTCCCACTAAACCATGCAACCCAAGGCTCTGTCCAATCCAGCCTTGAACACCTCCAGCGATGGAGCATTCACAACTTCCCTGGGCAATCCATTCCAGTGCCTCACCACCCTTACAGTAAAGAATTTCTTCCTCATATCCAATCTAAACTTCCCCTGTTTAAGTGTGAACCCGTTACCCTTGTCCTCTCACTACAGTTCCTCATGAAGAGTCCCTCCCCAGCATCCCTATAGGCCCCCTTCAGATACTGGAAGGATGCTATGAGGTCTCCACGCAGCCTTCTCTTCTCCAGGCTGAACAGCCCCAACTTTCTCAGCCTACCTTCACAGTACAAGGCCTCACAGCTGTACAGCATCACTTGGGTGGATGGAGGTGATTTGCGCACAGGGAAAGCTTTCACTTGAAAGGTTTGAGATTGTACATAGCAGAAAAAGCCTTGGAAGAGCAGCAGTTAAAGCAATGGGCAACTGAAGTTTGCCAAAGTGGTTAGTACAGGGTGAGACTCTTGTTCTTGACACACTGGGCCAGGATCCCCAAAAGCTCAGTTCTGCCCACAGAGTCCTGGGCAGCAACGACTGTTGGGCTCTCTCTGCAGCTCAGCTATTTATCAACTTCAACAGCCGTGCAGGGGGAAACAGTATTATTCTGCTGTCCTGGTGGGGTCTGGTACAGCTGAATTCACCTTGTTTTCTCCATGAGCAGCGTGGAAAAGCCAGTAAATAAACAGAAGGAAAGACATGGCTTGTGCTTGCAGAGAAGTATCATGTGCATTCTGGTAGGTACCTGCCCAGATGCTGCTCTAGGTACTGAGCAATTGTATTGGGCATCATTTGGTTTAATGCTTGTTTCCCCATTTAGTTTTATACTCTCCCCGTGATATTCCCCTTATCATCAGCGCTATACTGTACTGTAGTTAATCTGCGCCCATCTCAACCCGCGGGCTTTACATTCTTCCGGTTCTCCGCCGCATCCCGCCCGGGAAGGGGTGAGCGAGCGGCTGCGCGGTCCTTAGCTACGGGCTGGGGCTGAGCCTCGCCACCGAGCCCGGAAACGCCCGGGCGCTAAAGCACGAGAGGGCTCGGCGGGGGCTCGGTCTCCTCTGGCTGCTGAAGCGCTCCAGCCCCTGCCCCGCGGCCCGCGCCGGCAGCCGCGGCATCCCCGGAGCCGAGGGAGCGGGCGCGGCTCCGGCTCGCCGAGAGCTCCCCCTGCCGCCCGGCAGCGGCTCCGCCCGCCCAGGGCAGCCTCCACCGGCGGCGCTGGGGGCCGGGCCGCGGGGCCGAGCAGCTCCCGGCCCCTCCCAGGGACCCGCGCAGCGCTGGCGCAGGGACACGGCCCTAATGCGCCCCGCGGGAGATCCATCTCCTGCCCGCCCGCGCCGCGGCCGAGGCACTGGCGAGCGCCGGGGGCGCCTCCCCTGCAGGCAGCCGTGCCTGCTGCCGCCCGCCAAGGGGCCCGGCAGGGCTGACCCCACCAACGCAAAAGAGTAACGGCAGCGCTGATAAATCCTGCAGGGAATTCCGGCTATTTGTCTCACGCTTGGTTTTCAGTGTATCCCTACTTCAGTTTCCGTCTCTGAGCCCGTCGTGGTTTAAGCTGTAACTCAGTCAGCCACGCAGTTTGCTCACTCCCTCTTCCCTCTTTCTTCCTCCCGCTGCCGGAGGGATGGGAAGGAGAATCGAAGGAATGCGGCTCCCACAGGTAGAGATAAGAACAGTCCAGTAATTAAGGTATAACACAAACCACTACTGCTACCACCAGTAGTAATAATGACAAGGGAAATACAAGAAAAGAGAATACAACTGCTCACCACCTATACCCAGCCTGACCCAGCAGCGAACACCACCTTCCCCCCCCCCCCCCCCCCCCCCCCCCGGGTCTCTGCCCCTTGTTTTTTCATCCTGGGCATGATGTGCTGTGGTATGGAATACCTCTTTGTTCAGTTTGGGGCAGGTGTCCTGTCTCTGCCTCCTCCCGGCTTCCCCTCCTCCCTGGCAGAGCATGAGGCTCAGAAAGTCCTTGGGAAGACTAAACATTATCAAGCAGTAACCAAAACACTGGTGTTATCAGTGCTGTTCCCAGGCTGAAAGTCAAAAACACAGTGCTGCACCAGCTACCAAGAAGGAGAAAAATGGCTGCAACTGCTGAACCCAGGACAGAGCCATGTCTGCAGATGGGGTTTTTTAAGCCTTTTCCTCTCCCTGGAGGTTCTGCATCTCATTGATGTCTTCAGGGACACCAGGACTTGGAGGAGCCACAAGCACCATAGTAAGAAACAGCAAAAAGCACAGCCCAGGAGGTGACACGGGGATCACAAGCACAAATAGGTGCATTTTGCTGCAGCTTGCCACCCTCAGAGAAAGCTTCACTTGCACCACAGTGTGAGGAGCTGCTGCTACACCTGCAGTCCCGTGCATGGGCAGCCCAGGACTCTACTGCCAGGCTCATGGGGTGCTGGGGGAGCTCCACACCAAACTTCACCTCCCACTGGGTGAGTGAGGACCCAGCTATTGTGACCCAGTGAGCAGCAGAGGAAATAACACCTGCCTTAGGTGGCTGAATCAGGCTGTACTTCAGGGACCTGTTAGCAAAGCAAAGCAGCACCCAAGCTACTTGAAAGTCTTGCTTTTAACTTATTGCCCCACAGGGACAAGCACACAAGGAACTGCAGGGCTGGGGGCTCTGCAGACCATCCATGCCCAGGAGATACAGCACTTTGAGTCTCATATAACAGAGGATGAAGTTAAACCCAGCTCACTGCACAGACAGCCACCAGTGCTTGCTTCATAGGATAGGCCAGAAAAAGACAAGATTTCCTACCTGAGTTCACAACTCCCAAAGGAACAGAATCCTCCCTCCAGCCCAGCCTCCCTGGGCAGGTTTTAAGGCTCCTGGCAAGTGGGGGTAGTTACTGGCTAAGGGAGGTCATTATTGATAAGGGTGTGCAGCTGCTGGCTGGAGGAGATGGTGAAGAGGTTGGGGTCTCTGTACCCTGTGGACAGGCACCGGGGCCTGTTACATCCCTCCCCAACACAGAGTTGAAAGGATCCACTCTTTGCCTTTGTTTATGTGCTCAAAACCAGCTCACTGCCTCCTAAAGCAAGACTACCCTTCAATTAGTCCTTAATTGGTTTCGTTTTTTCCTGCCATTCAAAGTAATTAGAGCTTGCTGGCAGTGCCCTGCTTGCTGGCTGTGGTGAGGGGTTTGGTGCAGGTACATGGAACAGGCACCAGAGCCTGGCTCTGTGTGTGTCTGATGCACTCCGGGGCTGGGGCAGCTTTCACCTCCACCTCCACCTTCTCTTCTCCATCTGAATCCCCCAGGTCCCTCAGCCGTTCCCCATCACGCTTGTGCTCCAGGCCCTGCACCAACTCTGGTGCCCTCTTCCAGCACCTCAATGTCTCTCGTGTAGTGAGGGGCCCAGAACTGATGAACATCCATACCCCCCATGCCAGACATGCCTCCCACAGCATCAATACCACCATGCCCCATACACTGCCCACACTGCCCATCCATCCCCTTCTTTCCTGCATTCAGGACACCTCGATATGACAGATCAATGCCCCCATGGCTACCCTGAAGCTCTGCAGCACGGTTCAGTGGTGGGCATCCCCAGCCGCAGTGTGGGCAAGGTCCAGCAGGCACTGACCAAAATGGACCTTCAGGAAGCCAAAACGCACCTTCCGCAGAGGAAGTGGGGATGTGCAAAGACAGAGCCCCATGGTGGGGGTCACAGAGATTGGGGAGTCAGGTTACAAAGGGCTGAAGTGGGGGCTTGGTGCCAAGCCAAGGGCTGGGGCAGGGCACGCTGCTCCTCTCAATGGAGATGAGCAGGAAAAGTGTGTACCCAGGGCTTGTTTCTGCTCTTCTCAACACCAGAAACCTTCAAACCAATGCACTGTAATAACGGAGGAAAGGCTGCTCCTCGTGTGTGTTCCACAGGGCTGGAGGGATGTGGGTACCACTTGCATTAACCTGCACTGGTGATGTGCCTCTCAGGAATCCCAGCGTACCTCTGCCCTGTGTCTCAGCTCACTGACATCGTGGTTATCAGATAGATCATTTTTATGGATTATGTCTCGCAAGGGCAACATTTTAATGAATCGTAGAATTAAATGTTTGCCAGGATTTCTCTCCAGAAGAGCTCCATCACAGCGGGCGCATCCATCACCCTCATCAACCACCTTCCAGAAACGGCCTCTGTAACCTGCACATTGAAATGAGCTGGAAGGGGAATCTTATTTCTTCTTCGTTTGCAATTAGTAAATGCAGCACTTACATGTAAATCACTGAGAGCAGTGGGGTTTGTGTAACCCTTTCCATGACACTGGATAAATTCTATATGTGCAGAATAGTGAGAAATACTTTACCTAAAGCTAGTAAAAACATGAATTTCTTCTTCCAAAATGCCTGGAGATCTGTGACCGGGCAGACAAGATTTCAGACTCATTTTCAAGGTCACCGTGAGACTACTGAGTGCGCATTTACTATTAATAACGTCTAACTACAAGGTTAGGTTGAACGCTGAGTTTTTGCCATGTCACACATAGCATCACTGCTGTAGCTTTAGCAAAACACAATCAGAAATGCTATATATGTAATTTTCTTAATATTGGAAACTCAGCTGTATAGGATATTAGATATTATATGTAAAATACAAATTGTGGTACCTGCTGTACAGCTAAAGGCAGACAAAGCTTATGGAACTTGTATTTTTAAGGCCAGGTTGGACACAAGGCTTCGAGCAAGCTGCTCTAGTGGAAGGTGTCCCTGCCCATGGCAGGGGTTGAAACTGGATGAGCTTTAAGGCCCCTTCCAACCCAAACCAGGCTGTGAGTCTGTGAAGATGCCCTGAAAAATCAGAATGGGTGTTCATAGGTGGTTTGGAGCCAGGCATGATGCTCACCGAGATGGGGACCACGGCTGAGCACCAGGCAGCACCCACACTGCCCTGGCAGCCCTGGTCCACATGGCATGGGCTGCCTCACTGCTGGCACACTGAGGAGCACTTGCGTCCCATCCCTCTTGCTTGCTCTTGAGCGAGGGGCAGGTTATGCTGCTGGCAGAGCCAGGTGGTTGCTGGGGGGAAAGGAGCCGTGGGTGCTTCACACACAGATGTGAGCAGGTTCTGAGGTGCGGCTGGCACCCATCCCAGGAGCAGGAGGAGTGGATGGGAACTGCAGCACCTGAACTGCTCCAGAGGCAATAAAGCAGCAGGAAATTGCCAGGAATCTGCTCTTTTTACAGTTCCCTCTTCCCTGAGCCAGGCCTGCCAGGGACCACTGTACGAGTCTGACCCATTCCCAGCACTGCCTCTGGGGCAGGAGCTGTGCAGAAGATTGTTGAGCTGGACCAATGCCTTCCAGTCTGGTGACTGCTGTATCCCCAACATCCGTACACGTGGAAAGATCCTTCAGATGGCATTCGTTTCCTTTCTTTTTTTTTTTTTTGAACTTTGAAGTCCAAACTACTCAAGAGGTTCAATTTCTCACTCCTTTTCCTTTAAACAGCCTTGTAGAACACTCTGAGTACATCCCAGTCTCCTTTCTATCCCCCAGAGAAAATACAACAGAACTAAAGACATATTTGCTCACAGGAATAGACTATCTCTCCCTGCTGCAGATTTAGTGGGGCTTTAGGATGCTGCGGGCAGCAGTGGCTGAAGCACTCACATGGAGTCACTGCTGAGCGTGATTGGCACAGTTCCGCTCCTTTACTGGGGCAGGAGTGTATGTGTCTGCAGTGAGGCAGAATGGAAAGGGAGATCTGGCTTGTGACTGAGGGTTTGAGCTGGGGGGAAGCTAAATATTGCAGCCACACAAGAAAAGGAGAGTATGCAACTGGGGACATACTCCTGCTCCCAGGGATGTCAAACCGCAAGTGTCTGTAGGAAAGGGTCTTACCACCAGTTCCGATTGATCTGGCCCTCGTTTGCCCCAGAATTGATGCAGAATCCAGTGACCGTGTATTCATTTGATCTTTTCTCTGCTGAACTCGGAGCCGTGGTCCTACCTTCACACGGGTTTCAGAAAGCCCTTATTAAAAAGAAAACAATGTGAGGTTTGAATTCAGAGCTGCCTCTCGAGGCAGCTTTTCCAAAGCTTGATTTGAGTTCTGAATATGTCCCGCTCCGGTACTTGTGTACCTGTGAACATTGCCCAGTGTGCACCATGAAACCCTACCTGTCTGTGTTTGAATTCATACTTTCCACGTCCAAGCTTAACTTCTTCATGCTCCAAATCTTTTCCCAATCTGCACCAAAGCCTTTCCTAAATAGCTTTCCTCTTAGTAGTGGAAAATTACAGTCGGGAGTTCTCAGGAGTGGGCAGCAGAGGATGTGACCTCTCACAGCGTGCCCTGGGATGTGTTGCAATGTTACTGGAAATTTTAGAGACAGAAATGACACCACTGTGAGTCAGTGAAGCGCGGTCACTGCGGGGCACTGCCCTGCGCGGTGCCTGCCTGCACTGCCCTGAGCCCCAAGCCGGTGCTCGCCGGCTCCTTCCCCTCTGCTGCCTGAGCTCCGTGTTTAAAAAGCTGGATTCCAGCCACCAGCTGACCCCTGCGAAGGGGACGGCACTTCTCCCATCGCCCCATCCCGTGCCCAGTTTCCTGCCCGGCTGCACCCCTTGTTCCATGGCAGAGCTCACCCTGCACCCCATCGCCCTGTGCCTGCCCCAAGTCCAACCTGCGCGGGCTATCCCTGATGGTGACACACACTCCACCAGGACCTGGCTCTGTGCTCACTCACAGAACATACTTTATGGGGCCTCATTTCAAGGGAGTTACTTTTCCAGCCTCCCTCACTGCCCCACACGCTCTGGTGGGCAAAGGAATGGGTTTCATTAGTCCATGTCAATAAATCACAACGGACTCTTACAGTGCTATGTACATAAAACTATATATAGAGACGCAGCACATCCCAGCTGGGTAAGGAGCTACTTTGCTCCTGATTTAGTAGGCTGTTCACAGGCTCTGGCAAGTCTGTTCGTTCCAGCTGCACTTGCAGCTCTTTCAGGACATGGTATATTTAACTTGCAGCATTGTGTGGCTGCCCCCGCACGTGCACGCTGTGTATGGGGGTGAGAGATCTGCATTTCTACCATCGTCCTGCATCCATCCAGACACCAGCTTTCAACAGGAGCACGTTTCATGGTTAGGTTCTGAGACATTCAGATTCACATCTTTGTTGCCACATGCTACTGACAGACATCTGCGTTCTGTAATCACCTAGGTGAGAAATAACACGGTAACGGATGGAGGAGATCACAGCCGCTGGAGACCGGAGATGGTGTTTCTCAGATAGATGGTTCCAAATTGATTGCTGTGGAAGGAGATTCAAGGAAAAGTAATTGCAACAGCGCAATAAATTCTTTCTGAAATAGGGGAGTCAACAATGGTGATGTAAAACATGGCTCAAAAGCACGCAGCTCCATCCCAAAGCTGTTCCCTAATGTGCAAGCAGCTGCCATACTAGTCACAAGAGAGTCACGTTCTGATGAACAGGAGGGAGGCAGAAGCCAGCAGCTGGCAGGGAGCTGGTTCGCTCAGAGCTGAGCTCTGCAGCAGGGAGAAACCAGGGGCTCTGAAGGGCCAAGCTGCAGCTCTGGTTTGCTCAGTGTTAGCTCTGCTCATGGGAAGCAGAAGTCAGGGTTTGGGGCCGTGATACAGGAGCATGCAGCAAATGCACCCGGGTCCCCCCAGGCTCACAGCTGACACTGGACCCTGGGGGCTGCTGGAGCCAGCACTGCATGGCAGCGGGGAACCTTCTCCTTCCCCTTTTATATGAGAGAAACAGGCAATTAAATAAATGTGCAATCTAGAATTAAGTGGGAGGGGTTTGGCCACACAACTTCGTGCAGGTATTTTGAGCCCCAACCCAGATATTTTTACACCAGATAATTTTGTCTCATGTGAGATGGAGCTGTCTCCATGAGGATGGTTCCACCATGTGTGCAGCCCGGTTTAGCACTCACACTTAGCACAAGCAGGGATCACTCTTCACTGGGTGAGCAGACACTGGCTGTGCAGCAGCTCCTGCCCCCATGGTATGTCACTGGGGCTGTTGGGAAGCACCATGAGGGATGCTGCTGAAGTGAGCAAAGGCTGGAGAAGGGTGATGCGCACTGCGCTGCAGGGAGGGACTTTCCATCGCTGGAAAGGCTCCAGCTCCTGAAACAGGGACAAACAGCAGCGTACAGAGCCAGGGAGCAAGCCCTGAGTTCTGCTGTTTCTCTTCCAAATCTGCTGAGACACTGGGGTGAGCCTCTAGCATCCCTCTCCCGGGGCCCATGTTCCATGTTCTGCACCCTTGTTTGCTCAGATCCTTTGGCACAGCACCTAAGCAGTGTTGGCTGTTTCCAGCTGTGGACTTGTCCTTGCTATATTGGTCTGTAATGTGAGCGTTACTGCAGTAAATAACCTTTTTGTGCAATTAGACCTTCCTGGAAGGCTGTGCCCTGATCAGCACCGTGCAGCCTGCTGATTCCTGCGAGAGACCTTAGAGCTCACCCGGCTCCATCCCCTGCCCCAGGCAGGGACACCTTCCACTGGAGCAGCTTGCTCCAAGCCCCTGTGTCCAACCTGGCCTTGAACACTGCCAGGGATGGGGCAGCCACAGCTTCTCTGGGCACCCTGTGCCAGCACCTCAGCACCCTCACAGGGAAGAGCTTCTGCCTAAGAGCTCATCTCAGTCTCCCCTCTGGCACGTTAAAGCCATTCCCCTTGGCCTGTCCCTCCAGGCCCTTGTCCAAAGCCCCTCTCCAGGTTTCCTGCAGCCCCTTTAGGCACTGGAGCTGCTCTAAGGTCTCCCCTTCAGGAGCCTTCTCTTCTCCAGGCTGCCCCAGCCCAGCTCTCTCAGCCTGGCTCCAGAGCAGAGCTGCTACAGCCCTCGCAGCATCTCTGTGGCCTCCTCTGGACTCACTCCAGCAGCTCCACATCCCTCTTGTGCTGTTGCCGCAGAGCTGGATCAGGGCTGCAGCAGCTTGCAAGGAAGGGGTTTTGGAGACATTTGAGATAATGCTGGCAGTGGTAGCACCACTGCAGAGGGGGAGTTTAGTGGTGTTTTAGTTCACTCATGATAAACATGAGTCTTATCTGAACAAAAATAGAATTCCTCATAAGCTAGAATGCAGGTCAGGGACAGGAGCTGCTTCCAGGACTCCGCTTCCCAAAGGACAAGGCTGCACCACAGCCCAGGAGCTCTCCACGTGGTGGCAGGAATCCCCCATGGTCCCCTCCAGCACTGGTGGTGCTGGGTGATCCCCATCTGGCTGCAGGTGAGGCCCCTCTGACCACGCAGGAGCTGCTGGTGCCGCCGTCTGTGTGGCTGCTGTCAGTGAGCTCCCCTTTGAAACCAGCATGAGCCCCACTGCCAACACAAAGGCTGCCGTTACAGCCAAAAAAGCCCTTTGTGAGCTTCCAAACCTGGTATGGGGCATGAGCTGCATTGCTTGCTTCTGTTTAAAATCCTACCTGGAACTTCACTTAAGTCCTGCGTGTCACAGGAATACCAAATAACACACACACTTTCAAATCAAAGGCAGAGTGATGAGAAAGTGAGGACCACGTGCCATGCTGCCCATGGAGAACTGCACCCATGCACTACGCCAGCCTCTTCCTCAGCAATGTCCTCACAGCAGAAACCGCTGTGTTCAAACCACTGTGGATTTAAGCTGCTGTGGATTTAAGCCTCAGCATTCCTGCTCGAGTGCTTTGAAGTTTATTTTTGTCTCTCTGGGTTTCCCAAAACTGGACACACCAATTATAATGGTAGCCGTGGGGATGTGGGCAGGGAAGGGGTCTGTGCAGCCCAGGCTGGTTGTCCTGAGCTGCTTCAGACTGCGTGGTGGTGGCTTGGGTGGAGATCCATAACAAGCAGGTTTCCAGTCCCTCATCCTCCTGCAGAAGCTGTTTTAATTGTCTGCTGCACCCTGTGGCTGCTGGCCTAGTGCCTGAAGGAAACGGGGTCTCCTGAGGGGCTTCACAGAGCAGAGCAGACAAAATCATGGTGATGACACTCATGTAAAATCCAGTTTTACCTCCAGGCCCACCCTGCATGCTCCGGACCTGCTGCAGCGTTGGTGAACTTCTGCATGGGGGAAGCACTGAGCTGGTAAATGCAGCTCAGGCACCGCTTTCAGCATGTTTCAGGCGTTGGTAACTGGTAACCACCTTCTGGTGCTGGGTAAAGTCACATCAAGCAGAGCCAAGGCAAATCCCAGCCTTGAGCAGGATGAGCACCAGAGCCATCGCCACCCGCCCCGACTGCTCCCTGCGCAGGTTCCCCAAGCACCCTCCAGCCTGCTGAGCGGTGACAGATGATGACCATGACCATTCACTCAGTCACAGACAGTGGCCATGACCCTGCTCTGAGCCAGTGAAGGGTCCCCATGCCCACCACGGGGATTGCTTCCTGCAGAGGTGATGGGTAACACGGTGCTGCTGCCCTGGTCCCGCTCCGATCCAAGTGCTCCTCTTCCCTCCTGCCCAGCACTAACGGCCATTCCTTATTTAAGCAGGAGGATGCCACTGCCTGCAGCATCACTAAATTTAGTCTGCTGGGAGACAGAAGCAGCATTTTGCTGCTCTGACTTCAGAAGCATCTTGTTTCATCGCATGCTCTCAGGAGGCCAGTAGAACACAACCACAAGGAACTATATTCTGGTGCAGTGAACCACCTCTTGTCTGGCCAGTCGCCCTCAGCTGCTGTGGAACGTGTTACCAGCAATTCAGATGTGGGAACATACAAACAGACAGGAAAAAGGTGTTGGGAGCTTTGCTTCTCTGAGGGATTTAGGCACTCCTGGCCAAACACACCAGTGACAGCCCAGAACAGCAGAAAGAGAGCTGGGAAGAGAGCAAGGATGGAAGGCAGGGAGTCAGCAGGGCAGGAGGAACCGTCAGGAGCAGGAGCCTGGCTCTCCAGCTAGGAAGAGGCTTCACTCTTGCTACTACAAGCTTACGGCTTATGGGCAGCCTGCACCATGCTCCCAAGGGAGCAGGACCCAGACCCACCATGAGGTGGGCAGGACGGACCTGCTGGCTCCTGCAAATGGAAAGGGATGAGGTCACCTTCCTCATTCACCCCCTCACCCCGGGATGCCCTCGGCTGAGTACATGGGGGAAACCTGTCAGTCCCATGTCTCTACTTTCCACCCTTTGGCTGTGCTCCAAGAGAGGAGGATGATGCCTTTCAGACCTGTGGATGAGCCACAGCCTGGAACTTGTATTTTAAAGGTCAGAGATAACTGTGTCCCACTTTCCAAACAGGTATTCCCTGGAGTGAATGTCACTGGGACTCCTCAGAAAGATGGTGGCACAAACACATCATGTTTGTGCTGGCCTTGAAATCAGTGCACTGCTGTGCAGGTGAGCAGCAGCATTCCCAGTCCATCATGAGGTGCATGGCAGGCTTTATCTCTCCCTGGCTCAGTTGCTTACATAGTTCTAGGATGTAGAGTAGGAAACAGACGATTTTGGGCACTGCCAAGCAATTGTGTTATATTACAAAGGCTATTCTGGGGCTATTATGAAAACAGGCCTTAAACCATTAAAAGCCCAGAATACCTTGTGCTTGTCTCTTCATCTCTGCTGGAAAAGACAGATTCACAGAATCCCAGACTGGCTTATGTTGGGAGGGACCTTAAAGCTCCTCCAGCTCCAACCCCTGCCACAGGCAGGGACACCTTCCACTAGAGCAGCTTGCTCAAAGCCTCTGTGTCCAACCTGGTCTTGAGTGCTGCCAGGGATGGGGCAGCCACAGCTTCTCTGGGCACCCTGTGCCAGTGCCTCAGCACCCTCCCAGGGAAGAGCTTCTGCCTAAGAGCTCATCTCCGTCTCCCCCCTGGCAGGTTAAAGCCATTATTCCTCCAGCCGGCAGAGCCGCTCAGCAATGCCCATCGCAGCACCACATGCTGTGGGAACAGCCCTGTCCTTCATATACATATCCCAGTGCCAAAGCAGCTGGATCACAGGTGAAGAACAGCCTGTCCCCATATTTCACGTGTGTTTTGGAGGTGAAGAGCCAGGGGTGCAGCCCTCACCATGCTTATGCCAAGGGCAGAAGCTCCTGTGCTGCCAAGCAGGAGGGCTCAGCACTGCCTGTGAGCTGGTGAGCGGATGGAAACAGGCTGCTCTGCCATAGTGCTGCAGGTCACGGTGTGCCTATCTAGATAAGACCACTGCCCCTTTGTGCCTTCTCTACTGTGCTTTTCAAAGCCCTGCACCATTCATCCTGGGCTATGACAGCACAGCACTGCACACTGCATGTCCACATGCATGAAGCATGGGTGGCAGAGCTGCAGCATGCTCCATGCCTCTTGCTGCAGGGATCACTGCCCATGGCCTCTATTCCCAGCTTTTTCCTTCTGCTAGAAAAGTCTGTTGGCTCCACGCACCATGACCTGCTCCAGGGAAGGATGTCCATCTGATTACTAAATGCGTCATCTCTAGCTCAGTCCTTTGGGCATGTTACTCGTCGAGCACATCAGGCTTTGAGTAGCTGATGCTGTGTGCTGTAGAGAAGCCACCAGCTGGTAACTGCCAAGGAATGGCAGCCAGAGGGATTTGGTTTGGAGCAGTGGATCTCGAAAAGGAAATGCCACATCAGGGCTGTGGGTACAGAGCCTCCACTGCACTGGTGCTGCTCTGGGGCAGCATCCCTCACATCCCATGCAGGCACCGAGGCTGGTCCTTATTTTCAGCTGAGCACTGGCGCGTGGTAGTTGACAAGGTGCAGAAGAACCAGTAGATGCCAGCAAGAGGCAGTGCTGCTGCTGCCAGCCTCAGGGCGATGCGAGGGAAACCCCAGCCTCCGAGCAGCTCAGGGATGTTTGAAGGTTCCCTGGTGCCAGCGCGTGGTTGCCTCTCTCCCCATGGGTACGTACAGTATTTCCTGTTACACTCCAGTGTAATGATTCCAACAGCCCTTTGCTTCATGTTTTCTGAATGAAAGCGGGTGCGTCCACTAAAAGCTCTTCACTCAATCGACCTGGAGGGGATACAGGGAATCGAGGCAGGGAGTTTCCTTGGAATTACTACAGTGGGCTGGCAGAAGGTGCCTCATGCATAGTGGGGCTTTGCAGTACCACTGCTGCTGCCCCACAAGGCAGAGGATGCTCTTGTCCCCCCAGAACCCCTCTGGGATAATGCTTCATTCTGGGCTGGTTTACCTCTTGCCCTGCTATGCTGGGATGGAGCCCATGCTTGGATTTCAGCTGCAGTTTGGTTCAGTCTAAGGAATTCCCCAGGCCAGGAATCATTGTGAAATGCATTGGCTGAGCTTTTCAACTCAGAAAAGGCCAAAGGAAACGTTTGTTCCACTCTCAAGGTCTTCCTCAAAACCTCTGAGTCAGAAGATGAAGCAAAGCTGCCCCTGCCTCTCGCACGATACCAGCTTTGGGAAACTGGTGTTTTCCAAAGCAATTACATGATGCGCAAATAAAAGGCACAATAAGGAAGCTGAAGCTGCTTTCCTGCAGGGTTGCTGCTGTGGCTGTGAGGTTCTGTCATGCAGAGGGATGGGATGCAGTGAGCTCCCCTTGGGGACACCCCAGGCCTGTGAACCTGGTGGCTGTGATGACTTTAGGGAGCCTCAGCCTCCAGCCCAGTGACCAGCAGCAGCTTTACAGTCATTGCTTGAATTAGTGACTTGTTTAAGGAATGCTAAGGAGGATGCTCGGCTTCAGACTGAAAGCAGATCCCAACCTGCTCTAGTAGAAGGTGTCCCTGCCCATAGCAGTGGTTGGAACTGGAGGAGCTTTGAGGTCCCTTCCAGCACAAACCAGGCTGGGATTCTGTGATCCCCAGCTGAGGTTTTGCACAGCTCCATCTGCTTGGGGCTGGTTTCGATTAATGGGGAGGAAACAAGAGGCTGTAACAGCTCTAACGCACCCCATCCAACCCCGGGAAGTTCTTTCCGGGGTTTCCAGAAGAGCTCCTCCAAGCTTCTGTCCCTGCCCAGTTCCCCCCCAAGTTCCAGCAGCTGGGACTGTCACCTCAGGCTTTACATGAGGTCCCTGTGCTGCAGGAAGCAGCCCCTGCCTTCAGCATAGCAGCACCGCTGCAGGCACACGCACTGCAGCTGCAGGGTGCTTTGCATGGCCCCCAACACTGTCCCCACCATCAGTGACCCCTGTCACTGTCCCCATCACAGGGCTCCCCCCACTGTCCCTGCTCCCAGCTTTCACCTGGACTCATTCACTTCAAGCACAGATGCCAAACTGATTATCTATGTTTTGATGCTACGCAGCCAGCACTGACGTCCTGGCTCCTCTTTGCTTGTGTGTTTAATTTCACAAGGGAGATCCAAGCCCCCAATAGCCAGCGCAGGTTGGGCTCCAAATACATAGTAGCCATGTGGGGGAAAACTTACCCAATTTGAAGTTGTCAGCCCACAGCTGCAATTTAATTGCTTCGTACCCACAGCAAGCAGCTTCCTCACAAATTAAGAGCATGAAATGTATTAGGGAATTAAACCAGCATCTTTGGCACTTACGTCTTTGTGCCTTCTTCCCTTCTTGGTATATTTTTAGAGCAGATATTACTGCTCAGTATCTCATAAAAAGGATTTATAATAGTTAAAAATTAGTGTATTAATGCACCAGGCTGCAGCAAGATTAATACAGGCTTCTCTGCCTGGGCTTGATTCATCACCGTGCTGTGAAGCAGCAGCAAATCCAGGCCCAAAAGCTGTGATTGATGTCCCTGGGGAGAACGGCCTCATGGGGGAAAAGCCACTGTGCCCTGCTCCATCCCCAGCCCAGAGCCTCACCAGCAGGGTTCAACAAGGTTAAACAGAAGTCATTTGGGTAAATCCATTGGGCTGCAGCACAGCAGGACCAGGGGATGGGACATGGCATCAGTGGGGCATCACCAGCACCTGTCCTGCAGAGTGTATAGGGGGACTCCCACCCTTCTCCTGCCTCCTTGCCCAGGGGATGCTCCAAGCCGTGAGCTATTACTGGTTTAGCTGGAACAACAACTGCTGTGATGAATTGTGCCACTGCCTGGGAGGAGGCTGCAGGGCACAGCCTGCTGTCCCTGCCACACGGGTGTTTCCAGATGTGATGGGTGCCTCACAGACGCTGCAGCCTCGGCTTGTACCCAGGGAGTCACCATCAAGGTGGTGGCACCCACTCCCTGTGCTGCACCCCAGGTCTGCTCGCACAGCACTTGTCAGGAAGGGGGAATAAAGCAGAGGGTTCAACACAAGAGGGATGTGGAGCTGCTGGAGTGAGGCCAGAGGAGGCCACAGAGATGCTGCGAGGGCTGGAGCAGCTCCGCTCTGGAGAGGGCAGGCTGGAAACCCTCTATTGATCAGCCTGAAAGCAACAACAGGATGTTTTCCTGCACCAGTAACCTCTTACTGACCCAGATCAGCTCTGGAAAACTGTAACAGCGATGGACTGGAGGAGTTTGTAACGGATCTCATGATAAAGGGCCTGTTGATACGTATTTAGTGTTTTACTATGCCAAAACACAGAGAGCACATTTTGATCCAGGCTTTCATCACAAGGACTGACCCTTCCTTCCCCAGGCACAGTGCAGCGAGTTTAGAAAGACAAGTTCTCCCTCTACAGATCTTTTGCTAGTGACGAGCACCCCTCAACAACCAGCCTCACTCCTCTGTCGCAGTTACGTGATTCCAGATGTCTTCACAAGGTGAATACCAGCAGAAAGCACAGGAGAGATGCAGGGCTCCTCACACTGCTGCGCAAACACAGCCTGGTGGCGCTCCCTTGCTCTCCTTACAGGATCTGGCAGCTGAGACACCAACACTAATTTACCAACAGCTGCTCATAGATCTGGGAGCTTTTGGGTTTCCTGTGTTTGATTGTGGGGTTTTTCCTCCCCCCAGCACATCTCCAAACCCTGATGAGAGCTAAAATGCCAGGACCCCATCCACGATCCGGACACAGGCAGATGCAATTAGCCACTGAATAGGAATATTCAGTGGATATAGGAAAATAGGAACCATGTGCTTAAAAACCACTGATCTGTGCTTCAGAAGGGCACCCCTGGAACCCAAGGGGAGTTTTACCCATCCAGGGGTACTGTCACCATCTCCATGGCCTCCTCTGGCCTCGCTCCAACAGCTCCATGTCCCTCTTGTGCTGCTGCCCCAGAGATGGATCAGGACTGCAGGGGGGGGGGGGTCTCCCCAGAGCGCAGCAGAGGGGCAGGATCCCCTCCCTGAGCCGCTGCTCACACTCTGGGGGTGCAGCCCAGCACACGGGGGGGTTCTGGGCTCAAGCGCACACTGAAACTGGGCATGGGGAGCTTCTCCTCACCCAAGACCCAAGTTCTCCTCCTCAGGCTGCTCCATCCAGTCTCCCCCAGCCTGTGTTTGTGCTGGGATTGCCTCGACCCAGGGGCAGGACCTTGGCCTTGGCCTGGCTGAACCCATGAAGTTCACGTGGTCCCACCTCTCCAATGTGCCCAGGTCCCTCTGGATCCCATCCCTTCCAGCCTGCGCACTGCTTCTACCCTGCCCTGAGCTATGTCCCCAGGTGATAGGGACAGTCCTCAGAGCAAACCCTGAGGTCTGAGCTGGCTGGACCAGCCCCACAGGGTGCTATCACCCAGACCTGGCAGCCTGGCCTCTGATGTGACAGAGGTGAGGACAAGGGATGCACCACAGAGACCAGTCGTGTCTGTACGTCACCACCGACGTGAGGGTGGCGCGATGCCCAGGACAAAGCTTATGCATCACTGACCTCTTCAGCAGCTTCCACTGAGTAGATGAGCTCTCCAGCCTTGTTCTCACCACAGAATCCTGTGCAGTACGGCTGCTCCGACACCTCCGGGTGTTCATTCTGCAACTGAACAGTGGACAGGGTGCAAAGGGAACCCTGCTTGTCCTCAAGGAGCTGACACTGAGCAGTGATACTGGGAGCCACTAGCAGGGCTTTGCTGGAGCTGAAGAAAAGTAGTTACTGGGTAAAGTCGGCCTTCCAGTGGAAAACCAGAGGCACAGACACAAAGCCAAAATGAACACAGCCACAGAAGCTGCAGAGCTCAGCACCTGCCTCTTTGCTCTGCTATTTTAGGACATAGTTTCAATGTCATTAAGCCATTTTCAGGGGTCAGTGCAGCCATTCACACACAGGTTCAGTGTTAGTAAACAAGCGAGACAGAGGAGACCCAGCAACAACCCTCCCCAAGTCATAAGTTCACCTGACGAGTTACAGTTCATCCAAATCACAGCACGCACCAACACTTTATAACTTAAGCCTTGCTTTAAGAGGTGCCTCAATTCCTGGGGCTCCCCTGAGGTGTCCCATGGGAAGCCTCCACAGCTCCTGAAGCAGAAGCATGGTGCACAAGGCCACCCTTAGGATCTTCAGCCCTTTCAGAAGGTACCTGACCCCATCACATCCCGAAAGCTAAAGGGGATTTTTATTGTAAGGTTTTGCAGAACATGTGAGCCCTGCACCTTGTCTGTTCAGATTTGTTATTGTTGCTACTGAGTTAACTCAGTAACAGGTAAAGGAGGACCTGGCAGTTCAGCTACTGAAAGCATCAAACCTGGGTTTACAGGACAAGGATTGAGCAGTGCTCCAAGTCCCATAGGCCTTACGTGCATTGACGTACACCGAAAGCAAGGAGCCACTCTCCCAGCAGCAAACTCTTCCTGTCTTTATGCATGTAACAGCAATAGCACAGGACAAACCAGCTTGGAGACACTGAGATTCCCAGATGGTAATAGCAGGATGCAGACTACAAACCCAGCAGGGCTGCATTTGATGTACCTGGGTGACAATGAAGGGCACAGAGCTCCTTGCAGCAACCCTCCATGGCTGGGGGCTGACAAGCTGGGTCAGTCCCACCTCCCATGGGCATCAGGCACAACTGGAGCCCATAGCAGAGGCCAGCACCCTGCAGCAGCCCCGGGCTGGGCTGAAATGGGGTCCTGAGCATGGGTGGAGGGGGTGGTCCAGGTGGGGCTGATCAGGGACGTTAGCGCTGCTCCACACGGGAGCTGATGCAGTTCCCCAGCCAGATCCTCTGCACATGGGTTCATGTCCTGTCCATGTGTGTGGCAGCAGCTCTCAGTGAGCACCAGGCATGTACTGACGGGGCAGGGCGATGTGGCTGCCCCATGTATTGTACCTGCAGCAGCCATCATAGCCGGGCACTGAGGGCAGCTCCACCACCCGGGTGAGGGGCTGCCCAGGGCTCCTGTGCCCGGGTAAGGGCAAGAGGGGCTCTGCTGAGCCCTGTGCTGGTGCCGGGCTGTGTTCCCTCCATGGGTGCCACCCCCAGCCCTACTCTGCAGCCACGAGCATCCTGCCCAGGGCCAGGCACAAACCCAGAGCTGGCAAAAAAGCCTGAGGGCATGCATGAACTTCATAACAACATCATATTCCATACACATCCTTTACCTGTGCTCTGCTGAGCTTTGGGATCCCCCCATCTCAGACTTGGTGAGCAGCTACCAGCCCAGATCAGGAAGGTCTTTTTGTGGTGGTTGTGTGTTACTAGCGATGGCATGACCAACTGCACCCATAAGTTCCATTCCCTCCTCTGTGTAAAGCACTTGGGGAAGCTGAGCCCATTTAGATGTCATTCCTTATCTTCCATTTTCACTGCTCACAGTTTGCTAATATTGTAGGGAAAGATCCTTGCAGAGTTTAGCAGCTTCTTATTCCATGGAATCATAGAATGGCTGGGGTTGGGAGTGACCTTAAGGATCATTGCTGCTCAGGTTATGCATCACACATCATTCAAGCTGCAGATGAGCTGCTCATGGGTCACGCTGCAGGGCAGTCCATGGGTGTACACTCTGGAATAGTCAGGAAGCAAGGCAAGGGGAGGTTTTCACTCCTTCCAAGTGCCTTTGCTGGCTGTGCTGTTGTTCACAGCACCTGGGGTGAACTTGCTGCTGAGAGCAGAGGTGCTTTTGGACACTCAGCACAGGCGCAGGGAGGGAGCTGGGCTGTGTTTCTGCCTCTCCCCCGTCCCATCAGACCACCCTGGCCATGTTCTGATGGGCTTCCTGTGAGCCCAGGCCAGGCCCTTGGCTTGCTTCTGTTGCTGAACAGAAACCTGCCTTCAAATGGGGTGCCCAAACCCTGCCCTGCTCCTGCAGGAGCCTCTCATCCCCTTGCCAACGTGTGGGGTGAGCAGGGTGACTGTGCCCCCAGCCTCAGCACCCTGCCGGCCATCAAGCCAGCTCCGCACTAGAGGCACTGGAGGTGATGGAGGTGTTGGAGGTGCTGGGGACACCGGAGGTGATGGAGGTGTTGGAGGTGCTGGGGACATCGGAGGTGATGGAGGTGTTGGAGGTGCTGGGGACACCGGAGGTGATGGAGGTGTTGGAGGTGCTGGGGGCACCGGAGGTGATGGAGGCGTTGGAGGTGCTGGGGACACCGGAGGTGATGGAGGCGTTGGAGGTGCTGGGGACACCGGAGGTGATGGAGGCGTTGGAGGTGCTGGGGACACCGGAGGTGATGGAGGCGTTGGAGGTGCTGGGGGCACTGGAGGTGATGGAGGTGTTGGAGGTGCTGGGGGCACTGCAGATGCTGAAGGCACTGGAGGCACTGGGCACTGCCATGGCCAGCACAACACACTAAGAGCACTGCCCTGCTCCTGTCTCAGTTTCCGCTCTGCAGCCACATCAGCCCAGGCAGGATCACTTACTTCTCTGTTGCATGTGGTGACCTGCTGCAGCAGCAGCTAAACATGGCAGGGAATGAATGCAGGCAGAGGAATTCGCTGCAGGAAATGCTGTTGTTCTGACATCTGATTTTATCCCAGCTCCGGGGGAGCGGTGGAGCCATGGGGTGATTTCACAAGATCCCAGCTCAGACAACTGCCAAATGAGCTGTCCCGGCGCTTGGAAACCTCATCCTGAAAGTCTCCTTTGAACTCTTCCATTTCAAAATGCCATTTTAGAAGCACAGTTTAGGGAAAGCTGCAGCCTCCTGCTGAAACGACTCCAGGGAGACGTGTTCCAACCCACTTCAGCGCTGAATGTGCACAAGCTTAATTCATAATAACCAATTTGCCTATGCACAGCGTGCTGTTTGCAGCAGAGAAGCAGCTCATTCTCATCTCTCTTCCATGAAGTCCTGCATAGGGAAAGTCAATTTCAGGGAAATAGGGGTGGATGCTAGCACAGAAACTGCATCTGCGATTCAGCTGGATGCTCACAGCGCTGTGTCCTTTGTAACCATCTCCCATTGCAAACTTCATTGGGATTGATCAGTAACGCCTGAAGCTGGACACAGGTACCAAGCAGTGACCCCCTGCTGCGCTGCTCCTGTTTGCAGACAGCTGCTTCCCCTTCCCAGTTGGTGGGTTCATGTCCTCGAGGGTGCACTGGGGGGAACCTGTCTGTCCCACCGGGCTTGGGTGCCGGCAGCAATGCCCTCTTGCGAGGGGACGGCACCACTGAGGAGCGCAGCAATGGGCTCGGGTGCGAGTGCCCCTCCTGCTGCGGCCAGAAGCTGTTCAGGGCACATGTGGGAGCTTTGCTCCCAGATCCTCCCCCAGAACACCCGATGCCCCATCCCTGGCAGTGCTCAAGGCCAGGTTGGACACAGGGCCTTGGAGCAAGCTGCTCTAGTGGAAGGTGTCCCTGCCCGTGGCAGGGGTTGGAGCTGGAGGAGCTTTAGGGTCCCTTCAGCCCAAACGAGTCTGTGGCAGGATTCTCTGAGAACCAGAGGAGCTGGTGGGTTTGCAGCGAGGCAGCAGCATCCTGCCCGCCCCAGCACCCGGCTCACACTCAGAGATTTGCCGTGGTTTCCTGCTTGGTTTTCCTCCCCCTTGCACACTGCTCCTGTCCTCCCTGCACCCCTCGTGGCTTTCTTTGAGAGTACCAAGAATACATTTACTGGTGTTTTAAATCACTCCTGTTTGCAGCTAATACAGCAGGGAAGCGAAACCCCCTCACGCCACCTCTTCTACCTCTTCATAAAGACCCTGGTGGCAAACCTGTGCCTCGGGCTCCTCTGCCCATCAGCCAGAGCATGCCCAGCAGGTGACACAGCCCTGGGGAGCACCCCGGCCGGGCTGGTGGCCGATGTCGGGGTGATGCCTATGTGGGTGCAGGCACACGGGCACATGGAGCTGCTGCTCCCGGGCCCCCCAGCCCCGCTGCAGCCGTGCTCGGGCAAGCAGGGGCCTGGCTCTCCCCACCCAACGGGTTTGCAACCAGCACAGCGAGTTGAGTGTTCCTGCAATGAGCTCACCTGGCTGCCTGTGGGTAAACACCATGGAGAGTGTTTGATGTCTCTGCTCACATACTCTGCTCTTTGCTTGCTTTAGGCTCAACCCAAAGAAACACGAAAACCGGGGCAGAAAAAAGTGCCCAGACAAACCGGTCTCCACAGCCTGTGCTGTGTTCACAGCAATGATCAGAGCCCGTCGCCTCCAGCCCTCTCTTTGTAGGGGACTCTGTGGGGGGTGCAGCTTTTGCCCGACCCCGATCCATGGGCACGGTTCTGGGACCGAATTGCTTCTCCAGAGCAGAAGCACTGCAGTTCCAGCCAGGATGTCACAGCATGGTTCCAGTCCTGGAATGCAGCAGGATGCAGGATGCAGGATGCTGGCTGCAGAAAGCTGGCTCTGGCAGTCGGTGTCAGGCCAGCTCCTCACCCAGCATGGAGCACAGCCCATGCCATGGGCATGCTGCAGTGCAGGGCCACCAGTGATGTTTCACCTCTCCTGGGACAGGGCACAGGCTGCGCAATGCCCTGCTCCTGCAGTGGAGGTGAAGCCCCCCCCACTGCCTGTGACAGTGTTGATAAACAGGGACATTTTATATCCCCATGACCCAGCTTCAGTGTGCGCTTGGGCCCAGAACCCCCCCGTGTGCTGGGCTGCACCCCCAGAGCGTGAGCAGCAGCTCAGGGAGGGGATCCTGCCCCTCTGCTGCATGAAGGGGAGACTCCCGCTGCAGTCCTGATCCAGCTCTGGGGCAGCAGCACAAGAGGGACGTGGAGCTGCTGGAGCGAGGCCAGAGGAGGCTCAGTGCCTCTGGCAGCCGCTGCTGCAGGCACCAGCTTCACCCCTCGGACCACAGCACCTTGAGCTCCAAAGGGCTCCATGCAGGGAGAGGCAAGCAGCCACCTCTGTAAATGCATCTCATAGCTGTGCACAGAGAGACGGGAGGGGAGGCACTGCAATGTCACTGAACACAAGGAATTCCTGCAGAGCGCTCCACTTTATCTTGCCATTAATTACATCAGTAAAAGATGGTGTTTACCTGCAGGGTTTTGTGCTTTGGGTCAGAAATCGTCCCTGCAGCCTGCACACGTACAATGGGCAGCAGACAGGAACCAAAGCTGCTGGGATATATGACTATCATACCAATAAGGAGATTTCCACAGTCCCTTAGCTGCACAGTAGGATGAGAACAACCCGTCTGGAACACGGTGCTGCAAGAATACTTGGGCTCCGCGTAAGAAATCACAGCAAACCAGCCAAAGATGGGTCCAGGTGCCTGACCCCCCTGTTCTATTGCCTGCCATGAGATAAGCTAGCAGCAGTGGTGGTGTGGCCCTGGCTGCTCAGCGCAGGGATGGGCTTTGGGAGGGCTGCCTGGGTGACCCACGGGCAGGGATTGCCAGAGCTCTGCTCTACCGTCCTTTGGTTTCCAACACAATCAATAGGAAATCAGGTCCATAGAGCCCAAGGCTCATCACTTACAGGCACCCACTCACAAATACTCATTAGAGAATTAAGAGCTGTTAACAAGGGAACTGCTGAGGAGCACCTGCGAACTGCCTCCACAAGCAGTGGGATTTGCATTTCCATGTGGAAATCCCCTCTGTGAGGAGGCACCTCTGCAACAATAACACCTGATGCGAAGGCAAGAGCCACCCGCTTCTGACACGGGACCGAGCAGCCTCTTCATGGAGCCACCGCAGAACGCTGCTGTGACCCGACTCGCTCGTCCTGCCCACGCCCCGACCCAGCTCTCCCCACAGAAACCTGTCCCTTCGGTAGCCCTGATTCATCCCCATCGGCATCTCACGGCCTCCGCATTTCCTTTAATTAACTCCCGGAAAGACGCTTCCCTGCAGTGTGTCATCAGCCCGGGCCCCACTCACCACAGCGCTGCGCCACCACGGTGCTGCCTCCAGGGGCAGCGCCCCCCGCACCAGCGCAGGCGGCGAGGGAGGGGATGGGGCGCTCGCACACGCAGACACTGCTGTGGGCTTGGAGGCTCCGCACTTCCTCCCCTGTTGCACTCTTATACCCGGACCCAGACTGGTTTGGGTTGAAGGGACCTCAAAGCTCCTCCAGTTCCAGCCCCTGCCACGGGCAGGGACACCTTCCACTAGAGCAGCTTGCTCCAAGCCCCTGTGTCCAACCTGGCCTTGAACACTGCCAGGGATGGAGGCTGTTAGACGCAGCAGGCACAACCTCATCAGCAATGCCTGTGGTCCCCTGAGACACGCATAGGAGAGGGGTAGGAGCTCCGTGGAGTTTGTCTAAGGAAACCAGGCAAGGCCGGGCCTTGGAGGGGAGCAGGAGGAAAAGGACCTTTCTGGGTCCAGTGAAAGTGAATGCACTGAGGGCTCTGCCACTGAGGGCTGCATCAAGAGCTCCCGATGTGGATTTAACACTGTCAAGACAAACAGCCCTGCTGTGAAGCCAGTAATTTTCCTACAGCTGCAGCAAATGGAATGCACAAGGGAATCCCAGGGGAGGATCTGTCACGTGAAGCAATTATTGCCCAGCCTGAAAGGCAAGGCAGTAATCACATCCCCTAATGTCTCTCATAAGCATAATTCATAGAATCATAGAATCACAGAATGGTTTGTGTTGGAAGGGACCTTAAAGCCCATCCAGTTCCAACCCCTGCCACAGGCAGGGACACCTTCCACTAGAGCAGCTTGCTCCAAGCCCCTGTGTCCAACCTGGCCTTCAACACTGCCAGGGATGGGGCAGCCACAGCTTCTCTGGGCACCCTGTGCCAGTGCCTCAGCATCCTCACAGGGAAGAGCTTCTGCCTAAGAGCTCATCTCAGTCTCCCCTCTGGCAGCTTAAAGCCATTCCCCTGTCCTGTCCCTACATCCCTTGTCCAAAGCCCCTCTCCAGGTTTCCTGCAGCCCCTTTAGGCACTGGAGCTGCTCTAAGGTCTCCCCTTCAGGAGCCTTCTCTTCTCCAGGCTGCCCCAGCCCAGCTCTCTCAGCCTGGCTCCAGAGCAGAGCTGCTCCAGCCCTCGCAGCATCTCCATGGCCTCCTCTGGACTCGCTCCAACAGCTCCATGTCCCTCTTGTGCTGGGTTTGCAGGCCTCATCCCTGGCAGTGTTCAAGGCCAGATTGGACACAGGGGCTTGGAGCAAGCTGCTCTAGTGGAAGGTGTCCCTGCCTGTGGCAGGGGTTGGAACTGGATGAGCTTTAAGGTCTCTTCCAGCCCAAACCAGTGGGATTTTACAATTCTTCCTTCTCACAATGAGTGTCAGAGAAGCATCAATACACAGACATTTGCTCAAATATGTGTCTTTTTATTCAGTGTTTTTGAAGTTAAGTCTCAAGCCTACATGCTTGTGGGGTAAACTTCCCTAATGGATGAGTAAGTCAAAGCCACGGCACAAAGCCAGCAGCAAACAGGATGCTGGGAGCTTATCTGAAGTCATGGAAGCTCTGAAACATTCGCTGACTTTGGGGAACAATTCATGATCTTTACATTCTGGGGCAGACTTTAGTCAGTCACCGCAGGTCTCAGTGGCAGGATCACCTCTTGGAGCCTTTGGCTCTCAGTTCTACATGCAGACTTTGAGACTTCATCCCTGAATTATCCATGTGACCTCTGGAGCTCCTTTGCTTTGTCATCTCTGCAGGTGAGGTTGATCTCTGCCTGGTTCCAGCAGCAGAACAACCCAAGGGAGGCTTGTGGTGATGCTCTCATCCATCCCGAGGCACTGCTGGGAGCTCTGCTGGGATGCTGCTGGGATGCTCCGGCAGGGCAGAGACGTGGCTCCTGCTGCGGGGTGTTGCACGGCTCCTCCAGGCATTGCACTGGCTCCTTTACTGCAGCCGAGACACTGGAACACAGACACAGGGGTTACATTGAACCACAGCGAGGTGACACTGAGGTAGCTTCAGTGAATGGAATGTTTTGAAGCAATATGCACCAAGGACATTGAAACTGAACAGTCAGTGTTTTCCAAATGTACACCACAATTCCCCCAGTAAGCAACAGGGACACCAGGAACCGGAAGCCCCCAGTGTTTGATGGATGCAGCAGTGGCATTGGAGCAGGCTCGGGTGCTCAGGAATGCTGTCGCTCACTGCTCCCAGCGTGTGCGAAGGGTTCATTTTGGATCAGGACATTTCCCTGTTAACCCCCCTGGCACAGCAGCAGGTCCCTGTTACTTTGCCATGTGGAAACGTGGCACTGCCATTAGGATCCCTGTGCTTCCCTGGGAGTTGTGGTGTTCACAGGGATTTAATCTGTTCTTGATGACACAGCGATGATGCCAGAGGTAACCCCCACTTCGAACCAGAGCGTGTCTGAGTTGGTTGTGAGCAGAAATTTGGCAGATCTGAAGGTGCAGTTTAAATTGTTTCAGGTGCCACCAACAATACAAGATACTCACCCCAGGCCAGACACCGAGATCCACAGTACAGCAATGAATTAAAAACACAACCCCTGCAGATGAAGGTGTCAGTGGGGCTGTTCCTGTGTGGCCGTGGTGCTGCTGTACAGGACCGAGTGCCTCTGCTGGTGAGCGTCAGACAGCCCAAGGTGCAGGCGGAGAGCAACAGCCACAGAGGGCTGCTGCAGGAGGCCACCAGCCTCCTGCCCCCAGCAGTGCTCAGTCTGCTCCTTCACACCATGCAGTGGAGGTGAAGGGATCGAGGAGTATTTTATTCCTATTTAAAGAAGAGAACTCGTTGCCTGCTTCCAATGGGGTTCTGTTAATAACTGCAGTTTGGAGTGGAAATAGAGCCTCATAAAAACGTGCCAGAATGGAAAACCTGAGGGCTGAGAACTTTCACATGGGGCTGCCGTGAGCGGATCGCTTGGGGTGAGCAGCACCCCCGGCCCCCGCCCTGGATGGGGTCTGTCCCCCCAGGATCTGCTGACTCTTCCTTTCCTCTCTGCTCCTCCATCACCGGGTACAGCTGCATCCTGGGGTGAGGGATGGTGCCCGCGAGACTCGGTGCCTGCAGAGCATCTCACCCGCCTCTGCCAGGGACCTGCAGGATGCAGAGCAGGAGGTGCAGGCCTGGGATGAGGTCCTGCTGTGCTGGGACAAGCCCTGGCACACAGACCAGCAGCCCTCTTCCCAGTGCTGCTTTTCCCAGGCAGCTCCATTGAGTGCCCAAGTCAGGGTGTCCCCGAGCGGGTTGGGAGGGGGATGGGGGTCCCTGCTGGGGGTCCGATCACCCCTGCTGATGCAAGTCTACCTGCTCGCGAGTAACACCTGTCAACAAAGGGGACTCAGTCTTCCCTTTTTCCTTAAAGTAACACGTGGCATCAGCCCCAAAGTGTATAAGTAGCAGCATAAAGCCAAGTCAGCCCATCTCCAATGGAAAACCAGACATCATGGAGAAAGCTGGAGGTTTCACACCAGAGCTGGGCAAATCCTGTCACTCTCAGCTTGTCACTCACGCAGAATTAGGTTTTACACAGCAGACACGGCTCATGTCACACAAAAGTGTAATTCCCTTTGGGGCCGCTCACCCGGGTGCTCCAGGAGAGCACACACATGCTGGTGTGCTGTGGTTGCATGATTTCTGACCACAGTTCCTCTTGCGTGTAAAAGCTGCTAGCAGAGGGGAACAGTTCAGATGATGACGTGCTGGCTTGGAGTCCCCAACCCCGCAATACAGGCAGGAAACACTTCCTTAGTTTCCCTAGTTTCACTACGTTAGAAGTCATCGTTTTCCCACATGGCACATTCTGTCCCTGAATGTCAGTAAATACCAATAGCCTTTGTTTGTGACAGATGTATGCAGACTGCAGCAAACCAGTCACTGCTTTTGCTGGAAGCAGAAGTGGGAACTGGAAGCTTTCCACAGTGACTAATGGCAAGTGTGCTTGAGGCAGCATATAGGAACATGTGGGCTCTCCTATGTCTCCTCCCTTGTGCTGCTGGGATGTGCAAAACTAGTTTTGGACTTCCAGAAGCAGGGATGAGCCGGCACTGAAGCAGTTAAAGCGCTGGGACACACATGCCCAGCAAATGCATGCCTATTCTCACAAGAGAGAGGCAATGCAAATACACCAGCACTGTTTACACAATAGAGAAGGGAGGGGAATATCTCCACTATCAACCAGTAAGGTTTCCAGACAAAGAAGTGTTTTCTGTGGCAGTAATCCTCTTATGGCCCAGCCGTGTATAATTGACACTTCCCAATTACACCCCACAGGAGCTAAGCTTGTTTCTTGCTAAGCCGGTTTTCAAGCCAGAGTGCCAGCTTTCCACATTTTCCATTACTCCACACCTTACGTACTGCTAACGCCCCATAGGAAATTACACACACTGCAATTAGGGCCTGTCTGCGCGGCTCCCCCCGCCCCAAGAATTCCTCTGCACTGCCGAGGCATGAGCTCCTGCTCCAGGATCGGCTTTGGGCTCCCTGAGCTGGGATTTTCCACTTCCTCCCCACTGAGCTCTTGCTCAGTGACCTTGTTCTCAATGCTGTTTTCACCATCTCAGCCCTTCCAGGTGCTCTGAGGCAAACGCAGAGTCCTTGGAGCTGAGCATCCTCCCTGAGCATCCTCCCCAGCTGCACCAGGAGCAGGCAGTATCCCAGGCTGGAGATGTTCTGGCAGGGCAGGGCACTGGTGGTGGCATTCCCAGCACCAGGTCCTGCCTCAGCCTCAGCCTCACTGGCCAGCAAGGCAGAAAATACAGATCAGAAACCATGAAAGCCACAACATGGGGATTTCTAAGGAGCACCAGCTCCCAAAACCCTGCTTGTAGGGGTTTCACAGAACCAGAGAATCCCAGCCTTGTTTGTGTTGGAAGGGACCTCAAAGCTCCTCCAGCTCCAACCCTGCCACAGGCAGGGACACCTTCCACTACAGCAGTTTGCTCCAACCCCTGTGTCCAACCTGGCCTTGAACACTGCCAGGGATGGGGCAGCCACAGCTTCCCTGGGCACCCTGAGCCAGCGCCTCAGCACCCTCACTCTTGCATGCGAATGGGGTTAAAGCCAGTCAGGAATTGTGCACTGCAGGAGTGCCAGGGACCAGCATCCTCCCTAACCCGTGTGTCACAGCGAGCCCACAGTGAGGGGCCAGCAGCATCCCAGGCCTGTGGCTGCAGGAGGCTGCAGTGCAAGGCGCTGCCTCGCAGCCACGTGGTGCCCAAGTGAAGGAACCAGGCTTTGTGTCCTCCTGGCAATGTCCTGCTTCAGAAACAGAGACCAGGTTACAATGATTGCGGCAAAGGTGCTGCTCTGCCCCTGCCGTCGTGCTCCTGGGAGCTCACCCAGAGACCCGCACCCCTGCCCAGGTGCCTGCGCTGAGCACGGGGTGCTGCACGTGGCCATGCTGTGGATGCTACACTCATGGCTTTGGGCTTTTCCAGTGTTCCGGGTGCACTTCTGTAGTCCAAGAGGGTGAAAGAAGCAGATATGAAGGTATAAGCCCTTTTGCACTGTTAGAGGGGTGCATCAGGCAGGGGGAAGCAGAGGACCCACCACACCTTTGGCTCTGCTGCTGCTCTCGGTTGCAGTCTCGGTTGTTTCCCACCCTCCTGAGCAGTTGGAATGCAGAGGTCTGGAGCCCAGGGATACACGGCACTGCACAGGGCAGCTGCTCCCTGCTCCTGCCCCAGCAAAGGCAGAACGTGCGCTGAGAGGGTGAAAACGCGCTTGTATCTGTGTGTGTCACTGGTGGGTTAAACACAGCCAGTGCACTGAACTGGGGGAGAGCCCTCATAGATGTGCTGTGCTGTGAGCGGGCTGGAAACGAGCTCAGAACCAGCAAAAGCCACTGAAATGGCTGATTCACCCCGTTCCCAGCCCTGCACACGGAGCTGGGCTCTGCTTTCACCAGGCACACATGTTCCTCTACCAACAGCAGGAATGAAGGGGCTGGATCCTGCTGAAGGCACTGTGCTGCTCTGTGTGCAACAGGCCCCTGCTGCCTTAAGGAGCACAGGTTTATTTTTAGACCCGTTTATAAACCTCTCACTTTAATCTCTCCTCGTTTAATCTGGTTTTCACTCCCTTCTGACACGAGCAACAGGCAAAATAAAACTCAGGTTTAAAACCCAAACCCCAGCCACTGCTACTGAGCACAGCCAGAGCAAACGCAGGTGCGGGGAGCACTATTTATAGCTCAGTTAAACAGAGCAGAGGTTTCGCTTAATGAAAGGAAATGGAAAAATAGAGCTGAGGCACAGACCTTGGACACGTCGCCCTTGCCTGGGCTTGGGAATGCTGCGGGTTCCTGCTGACCCTGCCAGCCCCGGAATGGGGACAGGGACCATGTCCTTGCAGTGTGGCTGGGATGGGGATGGGGACCACGTCCTTGCAGTGTGGCTGGGATGTGGATGTGGATGTGGATGTGGACCAGGTCCTTGCAGTGTGGCTGGGATGGGGATGTGGACCACGTCCTTGCAGTGTGGCTGGGATGGGGATGGGGATGGGGATGTGGACCAGGTCCTTGCAGTGTGGCTGGGATGGGGATGTGGACCAGGTACTTGCAGTGTGGCTGGGATGGGGATGTGGACCAGGTACTTGCAGCATGGCTGGGATGGGGATGGGGACAGGACGCTGCAGCCAGCACTGGGCACCAGGCAGGGTCTCGGCTGTTGAGGATGTTTCTGGCTGCACACAAATGCTGATGTGAATTTTGTTTCAGCCTGAAGCTGGACGGGACAGGAGCAGTGCGTCCTGCCCCAGCCTGCAGACATTGCTGCTACCTGACTCCCGGGGCTCTCCCCGGCGTTCAGCAGGGACCAGAGGCAGGATGCTCGGGGCACTGCTTGGCCAGACCAGCAGGAACAAAGGTGTTCATTCAGAAAATAAAGCACAGCTCTGTCACCTCAACTCCGAACAGCCCTCGGTGCATCCCGTGGAACTGTTCCAGCTGAGCTGTCCAGGGAGAAGGAACACATAGCAAACACGTCTTAACCAGGGCTGTCCCTCAGGCTCTCAGCCTCTCAAGCAAGGGAGTCTGGGAGTTTGCACAGCATGGCATAGCATGATACAGCCTGGCACAACACAGTACAGGATGGCACAGCATGGCTCTGAGCAGAGAACAGTTCTAGATGACAATAAGCCATTTTCCCAGCCCACCTGAAGCCAGCATGAATGGAGCCAGAGGGTTAATCCCTGAATTCCAGGCCCCGGGACATGGGCTGTGCTAGTTCTTTCCTGCAGGCTTGCTAATTTGATTTTTCTCTGCTTGAGACATCAAAGCTGAACCTCCAGAGGAGAACTTCCTCATCAGCAGAGAGGAAAGGAAATAACTTACTTAGTGGGAAGGATGCAGACGTACCAAGGGGAAACATTTCCATATTCTTTTTATAGCTACGAAAAACAACTTTAAGGAGAGTCCTCTAAAATCTATTGTTATCGCAAAGAAATGGAGCTTTGGGGCCTTTCCTTGCAGTCCTCTTGTTCTCTGTACCTGTAGACAAGAACACTGATGAGATGAGCTGAACTGCAGCATCTTCTCCATGTCCAGAATACTTTACATTATTGATTGGAAGAGGAGGAAGGAAGCCAGGAAGAAACAAAGTGCTCATGAAGAGCGCAAAGCCAACCCTTGGGTTTAATCTCCCGAGCACTGAGTCAGCCCTGCAGCTCCTATGGGGTCTGCAAACAGTTCTTGGCCTCCCGAATTCCAAAGCAATCCAGGTTCTGACCCCAAGGTCCCCATCGTACACAAAACCCTGCCTGCAGAGCCCAGCACAGTGTTGGCCAGACAAGCCTCCGGTGGAAACCACAACTGAATTGTACCAGAAATGGTTCAAAGTGTGCATACAGCAGATCTGTGTGAGACTGTTCCCCTGCTCACCAACATCTGCCTCTCGCTGCGGACGTAACAGTCCAGCCACTTGTTCCCGGGTCTTTCCACAGTTATCCAACAACTCCTGCCTGAAGGAACAGCGGCTCCGGCGCCTGCCAGGACATTTCGGATGTGCTCCAGAACCTGAATTTTAGCACCAAGTAAAGCTCTCAACAGAACCACGGGAAAGACAAAATGAAAAGCCCTGGGGCTTACCAGAGGACAGAAGTGGAGCCAAGCGGCTCATTACTGCATTACCTCTCCCCGGGGCCAGGCCAGATGCTGGAGCAGCGTTCCCGTGGCTCCTTCTCCAGCTGGCCACGGCACAAAGCAGTAAAATCCATCAAATCTGCTTCCATTTGTGAGAGGTCAGAGCGAGCCCATTTTCCGCTGCTTTCTGCTGCATTTGTAGCCTCACATTTTATCCAACCCATTTAAAAGGCTGCTGCTGCTTCAGAAGCTGTTCTGCTGCTGGGGCAGCCCCGGTGCGTTGGGCACCATCCGGCACAGGGCTGTGCCCCCCTGCAGTGCCCGTCCCCAGGAATCACAGAAGAAACAAGGCTGGAAAAGAGCTTGAAGCTCATCCAGTCCAACCATTAACCCAGCACTGCCAAGGCCACCACTAAGCCATGGCACTGAGGTCTCATCTCCATGGTGTGTGAACACTTGCAGGGACGGTGACTGCAGCCCTGCCCTGGGCAGCCTGTTCCAATGCCTGAGCACCCTCTGGGGAAGGAATTGTTCCTCAGCTCCATCTAAACCTGCCCTGGTGCAGCTGAGGCCGTTTCCTCTTGTCCCATCCCTCGTTCCTTGGGAGCAGAGCCCAGGCCCCTCCTGGCTCCATCCTCCTCTCAGGCAGTTGTAGGGAGCGATCAGGTCCCCCGGAGTCTTCTCTTCTCCAGACTGAAACCCCCAGGTCCCTCAGCCATTCCCCATCAGACTCACACATCCAGGATGATGCTCACAGGAAAGTTATACCAAATTTAATAGAGAATAAAACCCTTTCCTCAGTAGGAGGTTTTCCTGCACAGTGCGGGCTAGCTCAGCACAAAAAGGTGACTCCCATTCCTGCTTATTCTCCGTCAGTATCATCTCTGCTGCTTTGAATGGGCTTTGAGACCAATTTCTCCAAGAGCCCTAAGCTTCCTTTGCTCTGCTGGCCAGACTGGATGCTAATTCCAATCACAAAATGCAGCTGTATAAATGATGCATTATTTAGTGACTCATAAGAAGAATTGTTAATGGCAAGGGGGGCTGAGGAAATAACTACACCCGAAATCCTGCGAACAGCGAACATCGTGGGACACTCCCAGCATAAATCCAGAGGCCTGGAATGAATCCCAGCACCCCCAGCTATGGCTGAGAGTGGGTGGCAGCGGGCTCAGGCCGGGTGCTGGGTGCAGGGTCCATCCATGCCATGGGGCAAATGCAGCAGCAGCACCAGGGACCCCGCAGGGACCCCCAGGCTCCTTCCCCCCTGCAGTCCCAGAGCACCGGGAGCACTCCTAGCTGGAGGCACAAGGAATGTGTCACTGTTTGGAGCCCACAGTCTGTTTAACTTGGGAAGGTTCATGGCTCTGCCCGACTGCAGCAGTTACAGCGCTCAGTAACGTGTCGGGATGTCACCAAGCACAAGGATTCAGCGCCCACGTGGCTGCATGAGTTCGGTCTGTTTGCTTTAGGGGCAGGCAGGGCAGTGCAGGGCTGGCCGCCAGCCGTGCCAGGAGGTTCCCGAATTCCCAGCCCTCCCTTTTATTGACCAGAGCTTCCCAAACAGGAGCAGAGCTGGAACTTCCCATGCGTCCCTGGGTGTCCCTCACCATCGCACCAGGGCAGCAGCAGCACAGCGCTAACATAACCCAAGCAGCCAAAGAGCGGAGGGGCTGTGAGATGCCCTTTCAAACACCACCCCTCAAACTGCTGTCTTTAAAGCGAGTGTCTCAACTGAGGTAACAAGGCTGTGCTAACAAACCCTTCCCTACAGGGTCTTACAATGTGCTTCCCTCCACAGCTCCAGCCCGGCTTGGAGCGAGCCTCGCACAGTTCACTGGCTCCTGGGAAGGCATTTCCTAGGGAATGGGAAGCCAAACCTCTGCCCCAGCACTGCAAATGGCCCTGAGTTGCTGAAGCCACTGGACCAGCCACAGTTGAGCATCACCAGGGGAAAGGCCACAGGAGGCAGTGATGATAGCTAGGGATGCTGCAGAGAGGCCATACAAAGTGAGCAGCTGTGTTTGCATGGGGTGGGAGCACTCACTACCGCAATTCTGCACTTTAACATCTCTGCTTCAGGCTCAGAAATGCTCTGATCCTGTAGCTTTGCCCTGTTTTCTCCTCTAGGAGAATGCTCTTCTCTGGGACATGGCATCCCACACTCAGTGGGTAAGATGGAAAGCAGCAACCACACCACAGACCAGAAGAGCACATTTGCTTTGGTTTCACCTCAACCTCCCTTCCCAAAATGAGTTTTGAAGCATCACAGGGATTTTTGGACATAACAATCTATAATTTCCTATGCACAGGATGGGAATCTTTATAGCTGCTCAGGGAATAGGCTGGACTGCGGACAGAACCGGAGAGCAAATCCATGCTTCTTTGGTAACAAAACCAATGATTTCACTGGAGCTGCAGCATGCCATTGCTTCCTCTGCTGGCAAAGCACTGCTCCGGCTCCAGCTACTTCCTGAGTAAGCAAAAATAAACGTGTCCAGCACAGGAGCAGGTCAGGACATGGGGGAGGATGTTTCCTCCATGCGGGTGCAGAGGCTGCTCCAGGATGCACACAGCAGTATGGCTGTTCCCAGACAGTAAATACCCAGAGATGAGCGACCAGGAATAACCAAGTTGGGGTTTCTCCTCTTTCTCTCTTCACTCGCACCCAAAAGCTGCATCCCAGCTGTTCCCCCTGGTCTTTAACCTACGCTTTCACCAGGGATCAGCTGCATTTTCCAAATGAGCCTGTGATCTGAGCTGCCTGAGCAAGAGGAGATGACAACGAGCCTCAGCTCCCCCCGTCCTGTCCTGCTCCCATCCCCTGCTCATCATCTGAGCAAAGCCCTGTCCAACCTGGCCTTGAACACTGCCAGGGATGGGGCAGCCACAGCTTCTCTGGGCACCCTGTGCCAGTGCCTCAGCACCCTCCCAGGGAAGAGCTTCTGCCTAAGAGCTCATCTCAATCTCCCTTCTGGCAGGTTAAAGCCATTAATAACTGGCTGGAGTCTGATAACCACAGATGCTATAAATGGACACAAAATGATCCAGCCAAAGCTTCTCTTTTCATTTTAGCCACCCTATTTGTTTAAATCTTCCACGTAAGTGAACTCCAGAGGGATACGATATTCTGTGAGAAGAACATTTCTTCTCTCGGTTCTACATGTACCGACCTTCCCATTTGTACTTGGCCTCTTGAAAAACACAGCTGTTAATGATCATTATTATCACTGGCTCGTAGACAAAGTCCTCCAATTTAAGCATTGAGTTTAACTGAGAAAGAGTAACTCAAAACCTTGGCAAACTGCATGGAGGATCCGCAGTGTGACTCGTCAAGACTTACACAAAAAATCTACCTAAAACCACATTATACTCTTTTAGCTTCTTTTGATCGTTTAATCCAGTTGGTTTGTCCTGGGAATCAACACCCTGCAAGGAACACACAGTTTATTCTCTGTGTCCTAATGAAGAGTCTGTGAGTAAAAATACTTATCAGGACCTTGAGCTGGGTGGAGAATTCTGCTCGTTTTGTGTCTGCAGTGAAAGGTGAAGTATCAAACACATGCACATACACGAGAAATTCACCTCTGCAACGGTTAATCCCGTTCAGTGCTGGATTTACGTGCAAGAGAACTATCAAGGGCACTGCTGGTGTTATTGCCCAGTGCTGACCCCAAGGACAAAAAGCACATTTTTTGCCTATATTGTATTTGCAGCCCAATAACGAAACCTGCCCTTGGGGTCTATCGTCAGCGTATGTTTGGCAGCTCAAGTACTTTAGGTATCAAGGCCAGGCTGGATAGGACCTGGAGCAAGCTGCTCTAGTGGAAAGTGTCCCTGCCCATGGCAGGGGCTGGAACTGGGTGAGCTTTAAGGTCCCTTCCAGGGCCCAGGGTGGGCTTTGAGCATGGGTCTTATGTTGGAATCACGAGGCTGGTGGTGGTGCGGTCTGAGGTGGGCTCAAGTCCGAGTGGAGCGATGCCGAGGTGAGGACCTGAGATCTCCCCAGAGGGAGCCAGGAGGAGATGGCTGAGCTGGAGCCTGGAGCTCCCCTCTGCCGGGAACCTCGCGGTCCCCCCTCTGCTGTTCATGGGTTACTCTCCCATGTGTGGTGCATTCAGAGCTCGGCACACAGGGGCTCCATGCTGAGGGTGTTCAAACGCACGTGTCCCAAAGGGAGCCTGGGGCGGCCGTGTACACTGCCGCATATGGGACCTGGTGCCTTTCCCGTCTGTTTACACAATTTACCAGTGTAGAAAATTCACCATAAGGAAAGCAAACACCGCAGCTCACACCGCCTGCACTGCCGAGCGCAAGGGCCCCTCTGCCTTTCAGTGCTAGAAAAACCCTTCTTTTGATGTCCTTTGAAAGTACGTGCTTTGAACTGCCGTGTTTTCCCTAACAGTGCTGCTGGGATCACACTGAGAAACAGGAGCTTTAATTTCAGGCTGCAAGGGAAGCTTTCATTGCAAATCAATGAGCTTTAAGCGAGACATACCTGGAAACTATCTGGTAAAGACCAAGGTCTGCAGTCCCCTGAGGCTCCCCCAGAGCTGGCAGTGCTCTCATACACCTCAGCAGATCTGCAGCATTTAGAAATAGCTGTTGCTGCCACTGAAAATACAAACCACAGCATTTGGCCATCACATCCACACAGCTAAATATAACACCTGATGGAAAACAGCAACAAGGAAGGTGGTTATGGTGCAGGATAAAACCAGGAGACAAATAAACCCTGCCCGTAAACACATGAACAAGTCAACAGAAGGTGGCCACTTTCCTTTCCCAGCTCTCCCAGGCTGAATCAGAACAGGTATTCCTGTGTGTGGCTGTGGAGCCTGCAGGGAAAACAAAGCCGCTCCCAAGCCAGCGGCTCTGCAGTAGGGAGTGAGCCAGGCCCTGTGCCTGGCCGTGCTGCCCCATCACTCACCACCGCTCTCATCTCCATCGCCTGGCTCTGCTGATGGGGAAAGCAAACACATGGGACATGGGGCACTGAGTGACCCCAGAGCCATGCCTAAGAGCTCATCTCAGTCTCCCCTCTGGCAGGTTAAAGCCATTCCCCTGTCCTGTCCCTCCATCCCTTGTCCAAAGCCCCTCTCCAGGTTTCCTGCAGCCCCTTTAGGCACTGGAGCTGCTCTAAGGTCTCCCCTTCAGGAGCCTTCTCTTCTCCAGGCTGCTCCAGCCCAGCTCTCTCAGCCTGGCTCCAGAGCAGAGCTGCTCCAGCCCTCGCAGCAGCTCCGTGGCCTCCTCTGGACTCGCTCCAGCAGGAACAGTGACTTTGTCACCACCCTCTTCCTGAGCACAGACCAAGCAGGGCTCCAGTGCAGGAGTTGTTGCTCCCTGCGCTGCGCTTCCAGAGCTGTCAAACCCTGCACAAAACGCTTGCTCCTCCCAGCTGGCTTTAAGGCACCGCAGCACAAAGGGTGCTAACAAAAGTCAAAGTGATCAAACAATGTGGCTCGAAATCCCTTCGGCTCGGCTTTCATCCCCTGTCACAATTACTGACGTGTTTTTACACTGAGCTCCTGGACAGACGAAACCTCAACATTCATGGGAAAAAACAAGCAGGGAAAAAAGAAAAGCAACAGAAAGCATAGAAATCCTGAACCCTGCAGATGCACCTTCCAGAAACCAAACAAGCACGTGCCCGTTTCCATCCCCCGTCCAGTGCACTGCTCACATCCAAGCAGCAACAGCCCCAGGCCCCCAGACACAGCACGCTGCCTTCAGGAGGGCACTGGAGCTCTGCTTGCCAGGAAAACCACCTCCCTTCTAGAGCAGATGATAAGCCACTGCTTGGATTCATTCACAGTAAATGTTTGGGCTGCTGATGTGTAGAAATGTCTTTGGTTTTCCTCAATTCCTTTTCTTAAGCCCAAGAAATGTGCTTATTAGTGCTGAAACAGAGGACACCCAATGCACCAATTGCCAGGCCTGCATCACCTACCAGATTCAGCTCCAATGGAGGTCCATCCTTACAGTGGCTCTAATTGTCATGAAATTCTCCTTTATTGACTCAAGGAACTAAAGAGAGTGGAATTCCCCCCTTGGACACATCCCGGCAAAGGCTTCCAGATTTCCAGGCCAAGCCAAAGCCAAAGCCAGCGTGTTCCTGCTGTAAGGAAGCATTCAATGCAGTTGAGTTATCACAGAATCTCACATCAAACTCAATCTCTGATTTTAAATGTTAGCCATTAATAACAACCATATTTTCAAGCACAATTTCCTCTTCTATCTAGACGTACCTCTGCACTGTATGAACTCAATCGCACCAGTTCACTCTGCTTACAAACACAGCACCAGTAAAGCACCTCCTCCTGGGAGATGCTGATCTGTGTCTGATGGCTTCAGGGTGGGTGCTGCCTGCAGACCCCCTTGTTTCACAGTAATTGTGCTACAGGGGCAGGACAAGGGCTCTGCTGGGGCCAAGTCCTGCACCGGGTGAGCTGTTATTAAAGTCAGGAGGTTGTGTGGGGAAACACCTCCCACCACCTCCCACCATAAACACCTGGGCTCCTCCAGCGAGTCAGGAACCTGGGCTGATGCGTGCCCAGGGAGTCCCTGCCACAGACCCCGGGATGCATCTTCCCACCCAGAGTGGGGCAAGCGCCCCAGTGCCCCATTCCCATGGGCACCACTTGACCCCCACCAGCCACCCACCCTTCGCTTCTCCTCCTCACACTGCCTGTGTCAAAGCAAGATCAGCACCATGGCCAAAACCGAGAGCAGAGGCAGTGTCCATAGGGAGGTAACAGCCATCCCCATTACTGGTTGAGTCCATCGGTGTGGCTCAGAGGAGCCTTTGGGAGCTCACAGAGACAAGATTATACCAAAGCAAGAGGATTTCCAGCCAAGGCACATCATGAGGATGTCCTGGCAGCACTTATGCGCCTTAATCTGCCTCGCTCGTCAGCACACCCCACCTCGTTGCAGGCAGAGCAATCCTGAGGTGGGCAGGAGCTGGAAGGGGCATTTCCTCCCTGTTTAACTTGACACCTTTGCATCAGCTGGCACCGCCTGTGGTCACTGGGTCCATCACAGGGCCCCTACATCAGTACTTGGGGGCATGCCAGCTAGAGATGCAGTACACAGACCAGTACAGGAGCCTCAGCACTGCACTGTGTGCTGGGGGAAGGAGGAGACCAAAGGGGTGACAGAAATAGCACTGTGCTCCAGGTAACAGTTTTCTGACTGGGACCTCCACAGTTTGGGGACTGAGGTAAAGCTTCAGCTGCCACAGACGCATTTTTGAACTCCTGACACTACACATACATATGTATTGCCCATGCGTATCCTCCAGGTTACTGGAACACCACCCTGCACCAGGCCATGCTGCCCATGCACCAGTGAATCACTGCGGATGGCCATGTTGAGCCTGCCCCAGGGCAGTTCTGGCAGCCGGGAAGCAGGCAGCCTCCAGCCCCTTTCTTGCAGTGATTTACTGGAGGTGACGGCTCTCTTCAGGAACCATGACTTAACCCCTGTGATTTATGGCAGCTCCATCGTGCTTCCGTCTCCCGCGGATGGTGTCCAGCGGGGCTTGGCTGCCGGCCCCGCGCGAGAGCCGCTCTGCGATAGGGCTGCACGTGGAGAGCAGCAGCTTGCAGCATCACTTACACGCTGACCAAGCAACAGCACCTATATTTAGTTCTCCCTCCTGCCCTGCGCTGCCATGGGCTGACCGCGATCAACCGACCCTGCCAGTGCTCGGGTTTGTCACATCCCACCGGCAGCCCTGCGGGAAGAGGGCTCCTCGTGCAGTTGCTTTGGTGCCGTGGTAAAACCAGGGGTGCAACTAGAACCCCCTCAGCCCTCCCTGCGAGCAGCAGCTTCCACAGCAAAACACAGCAGTGCCCTGCGGCATGGCTGGTCCTGCATCGCTGCTCCAAGGGGGTGAGATGGAGGGTGGCTCTGAAGGAGCTCTCGGAGCACGAATGGCATTTCACAGCCTCACTCCTGCTGAGGACTTGAAAGATGGAAGCGCCCTGAATCACACCCAGAGTGCAGGCAGGAATGAAGCCTCCACATGAGCCTCTCCCATCGCCAGTGTTTGTGGCATCCGCAGAGCCAGCGCTCTGCTTGCCACGGGAAGCCTCATGGATATAACCCCTCACCCCAGGCAGGGCTGACCCAGAGGAGAGGGCACACAGAGGCTCGGCTAACGGGAGCAGCCCCGTCCCCCATGGCACCCCTCCTGCTCTGGAGCATCAGCTCCAACGACTGCAGCCGGGCTGGCCGAGGGGTGAAGCTGTTAGATTGACCCTGCAGAGACGAGGAGCTTCATCTGCCAGGTATCCTGCTGGCACCGACACTGGTCAGACACCACAGCAGCAGCTAAAAGGGTGCCCCATTAAAACCTCTGGTCTGCACAGCTGGGGTTGGTGCTCTGGGGCCTGGCCCAGTGATCCCAGCACTCACAGGGTCCCCTCTGCATTGTCGGGGCTCGGTTTGCCCTTCAGCAGGAAGGTCTGGAGCATCCAGCCATCTCCAATGGACCCAGTTTGTTCAAACAGGAAAAGCAAAGGGATCATCACCTGCCTCCTGAGCAAGGCAGCTCTTCACAGAGACAGCCTGGCCCCCACGTGTGGAGGGGACAAACACACATGGAGAGCTTCTGAAGGACTCTTCTTAGAGCGCTGGGCCTAAGAACGTGATTTATTTGGAAAAGTATTCAGTGTAATGCACTGATTTGCTGTTCTCCTTCACTCCTGTCCTTATCATGTAAGGAGCCTTGAACAGATTACAAAGAGCTGTCCAATAAATATATTGAATCACAGAATCCCAGACTGGTTTGGGCTGAAGGAACCCTAAAGCTCCTCCAGCTCCAGCCCCTGCCACAGGCAGGGACACCTTCCACTGGAGCAGCTTGCTCCAAGCCCCTGTGTCCAACCTGGCCTTGAACACTGCCAGGGATGGGGCAGCCACAGCTTCTCTGGGCACCCTGGGCCAGCGCCTCAGCACCCTCCCAGGGAAGAGCTTCTGCCTCAGAGCTCCTCTCCATCTCCCCTCTGGCAGGTTAAAGCCATTCCCCTTGTCCTGTCCCTACAGGCCCTTGTCCAAAGCCCCTCTCCAGGTTTCCTGGAGCCCCTCCCCTTTGTGTGCTGTGATCTCCTCTTGGGATGCTCAGCACCTGCAGGGATGCGCCAGGCAAATGAGCGAATGCAGAGAAGGGTGAAATCACTCAGGTACAGTGAGGTCTGCTCCATGTGTCCCACCTCGAGTAGCCAAGCCAGCCCCATCTGGAATGCTCTGATCAAGACAACCGCAGGTAATGGCGATCAAGCTATTGCTGGTGCTTGCAGTGGAGTTAGCAAGAGCTAAGAAATGCAATTAGAAAGCCAAAACAAAATGCCTGAAACCCCAAATTTCTGGTAGGTAAACAATTCATTTATCTCCTGTAAGTAGCAGGTCTGACTTGCTGCAGTAACGGGCTCCCTGGGTCTGTCTGGCTTTTAAGTTGCTGCAAACTATCGACATAAGTGGCACTTTCTTCTTCCTCAAGCATTTCTGCAGCGGTGCATTAGTGATTTGATTACTCAGTGCTGTACTTGGAGTCAGTGGAGCGAGACGGGAGGTGAGCTGGTGCCGCAGGCACTAACACCATTTCTGCAAGGCTGCAGGACCGCTCTCCCAGCTCACAGGGGCAGGTCACTCGTCAGGAGATAACACGGAGCCTGGCAGCGCTGTGCTGTAGGTGTGAGCGCACCCAGCCCTCCTGGGGCTGCTCCGGGCACAGGGAGCAGGGCCGGGAGCTGAGCCTGCACTGGCACCAGAGGCAATGCTCCTTCCAGCCCGGCAGCCGATGTGAGCTGCAGAACTGCGACTGGGCAGGAAGAGAACACAATTGGGCAGGAACGTGCTCCTTGGCTTGCTCCCGCTGCACGACCTCACTTCAGTTTCTCCAGAGTCCACACCTTTGGTTACTGCAAGTTAACAGCCCTTCCCTTCCCTCCCCTTCCCTTCCCTTCCCTTCCCTTCCCTTCCCTTCCCGTGCACTTGGCTGTGTGACTTCACAGCCTCTACTTCATCCCTGCCAGTCCCTTCCTTGCTGATCTCTCCTCCATCCACCACCACCACCACGGCCTTCCCTTAATAGGCACATGCTGGTGGGGTTGGTGAGGTTCATCAGAGCTGTAGAAGGGGGATACAGTCACATTCACTGCTCTGGGAGCACTTCCCACAGCACACTCCAGGTCCAACTTCACTCAAGACCATCAGACACAGGAGTCTGGGAAGTGCTGAAGGCCAGGCTGGACACAGGGGCTTGGAGCAAGCTGCTCTAGTGGAAGGTGTCCCTGCCTGTGGAAGGGGTTGGAACTGGATGGGCTTTAAAGTCCCTTCAACCCAAACCAGTCTGGGATTCTGTGATTCCATGATTTCAGGGTGAAACAGGTCTGGACTCCTCTTCTGTACCAGATACAAAGTACTTCTAAAATGAATTATTATTGTACCCATAAATTCCCAAAGATTGGAAGTCCTGACTGCTGGCCACGACCATTCCCTCCCCCAGAGAACCAGAGGTCCTATTTTGCAGTGATGGATTCTGTGCATGGGCAGCACTGGCAAACAGCAGCTCTGTTTGCTGACTTGTAGCAAAGGGAAAAACCCAAAGCCCTGCACAAAAAATGCTTTTCTCAACAGAATGCTTTTCCACGCTTCCCAGGGATGTTCACAGTAAAGGGAACACTGGTGATGCCAACCAAAAAACAGCAAGCATCACTGCTGTGCAAGCAACTGATCCTACCTGCCTGATCGTAACTGATCCCCATCATCTGTAATGGGGGGGGGAACACATTAATTACAGCTAATAATTTATATCTGTGATGGGAAGAACAGTTTAACCTTGAATAAGGGTGAATCAGATTTAGGCACAAGGCTGCCCCCAGTGAGAGCAGCGGCAGATCCCCATCACAGACCCTTCCAATGAGGTGGGGTTGGGACCGGGCAAAGCCAACAGCAAAGATGAGCACACTGAGGAGCAGAGTTACTTAAACCAAGCTTTGGCCTTCCCCCTGCAGTCTGTATGGAGGAGGGGACACCACCTCCATGTCAGCTGCTCTTGCTGCAGACACGGTGCTGCTGGTGCAGCATCTCCACAGCCCGAGCAGGAGCAGGATGGGTGTCCCCAGGCAGAGAGTGGGGGTCCCACCAGCCTTTGCACTGCACTGCACTGCACTGCACTGCACAGCCAAACCCAGCTCCTCTGGGAAGTCTGGTGCCACTCCTGCCCAGCACAGCCTGATGCAGAGCCAGTGAAGGCTGCAGGCAGCAGCGCAGGGAAGGTCTGAGTCAGGCCTGACAAAGAGCCATCCCTGAGGGAAATCATGATCTTCATCTCTGAATCATCACATCACAGAATCAGCTGGGTTGGAAAAGACCTTCAAGCTCAGCCCAACCGTTCCCAGCACTGCCAAGGCCACCACTAACCCATGGCACTGAGGGCCTCATCTCCATGGTGTGTGGACTCCTGCAGGGACGGTGACTCCAGCACTTCAACCTCACCGCCTCAGTGCGTTCCCCATCACCCCCAGCCATGGCACCCGTGCCCAGCACAGACCACACGTGGGGGAGCCACATCTCACCCATCCCAGCCACGGCCCAGAGCTCTGCCCCACGGTGCAGGGGATGCTCAGTGCAGGGACAATCCCCAGCACTGGTCCCATCCCCACGGCACTGCCTCTGCAGCATCCCCCTGGTCTGAGGCGCTGAAGAGCTGCTGGCTCATGGCACCCAACCTGCAAACCCCCTCGCACACGCTGGTGCTGGGGGCCTGCTGTGGGGGGTACCCCAACCTGGAGGCACAGGCAGCATCAGAGGAGATCAAACTGGAGTTACAAATCCCATTCTGCAAGAGGTCTGCACACAGGGGCTGTGGAGTTTCCTTCCCACCAAGTATCGATGTGCGAGGGGGAAGCTGTGTTAGTGCAGCTCTTACAGCCGGTTGTAAGCCACTCCAGGGACTGTGTTAGATTGAACAGCCTTTTTCCCTTTAATCTAAAAGATGTTTCCAAGCAGGAGGCCATGGACAGAAATGTGAACCAGATGTTTCCAAAGGCAATTCCTGCCCAGGCCCCACTCCTGCTCCTTGAAACTGCTGCACTTGTCATACAAGAAATGTCCGTGCAGGGCAGGGCTGCGGGTGCCCTGGGCAGGGAACCCACCGGGATCCAGGGCAAGCCCAGGGGCCCCTCATACACCAGGGAACACACGGATACAGGAGGAGCTGCCAGCTCCACGTGTGTGTCAACATCTCGCAGAGTCCCTCACATGAACCCACCGAGCAACGACAGTCAGAAACCAGCCAAGAGACAAGAATCAGAGCGATGATCACCCAGTTTTCATGTGGAGAAAGGAAATGCAACACTTAAATTGAAATGGGAGGAAACCAGGCCAGTAAAGAGATCCTCAAATGGGTTCAGGGTCACGAACTCCGCATCACAAGGTGAGCCACTGGCACAGGGTGCCCAGAGAAGCTGTGGCTGCCCCATCCCTGGCAGTGTTGAAGGCCAGGTTGGACACAGGGGCTTGGAGCAAGCTGCTCTAGTGGAAGGTGTCCCTGCCCGTGGCAGGGGTTGGAGCTGGAGGAGCTTTGAGGTCCCTCCCAACACAAACCAGTTTGAGGTTCCATGATTAACGCTGCTCATACAAACCCCATTCTCCCCAAGCCCCCCTCGCCAGGGCATCACGCTAACTACATACCCCACCTAATTCAATGCATACTTACACCGAGAGATTCCTGGATCTAAAAGCACCTTCACATAACTGAAGTTCACCCATGGATCTGGCTCAAGGAAGCAGCACGGGCTCCCCAGTTGGTCTTTTCTGTCATTAGACTGGCTCAGGGGAGCAGCACACATGGACACAGGCGGCTCTGCCCATCCCTGCTGGGACAGACCCAAATCCCATCATTTTCCACTCAAAAGGAGCACCTTTGGAGCCCACTTTGCATCAGCAGTCACTGAGGAACTCCAGGATTAGCTGCTGAAGCTGCCTGGCACCAGCCAGGCCTCCGCGCTCTGGGAAAACTCTGGTTTCCTTTAGCAGCAGAGCTTCAGCTGGGGACAGCATCAATAAATGCTGTTTGAGAGACCCCAGCAACACAAGGATCCTTAGTTAAAGCTCCCTCATACAGGTATTGGTGCCTGTGATGCCCAAGCACCAACTTCATCACCGATCAGTTGCACAGGATCGTGTCCAGGGCTTTCTGCAGTAAATCCATGGGAGAGGGTCCAACCAAGCTGGAGCACGCAGTGCCTTGCTCCGATCAGCAAAGCCTGATTTCCAACCACGCATTAGCTTGCACCCATGAGCAAAGTTAAACCATGCAGAACCATTACAGGTTTCTGCACATGACCTTGTTGAGCAAAAAGACAGGGCGGAGGAAAGCCATCAATAGAATCAACGCCAAAAGCATCCCCATCCCCACCCCAGCAGCCAGACATCAAACAAGACCAGTTTGGGTCCATCAGCAATAGCTCGGCCCCATCCCAGCCATCACCCATGGCAGGGGCCATGCACACCGCATCCCTTGGGACGCTGGCCAAGGCTGCTGCCATTCCATGCTGCACCTCCTGCACTGTCCGTCTGAGCCCTCCACCTGGCTCCACCAAAGCTCCATCTCCACCAGTGCCTCACTGCTCACTACCCCCACGCTAAGTGCCACAATTCCATGCAAGGCATCCTTCCCCTTGGCTCAGCTCGGGGACCCTGCCTGGGCAGTGCTACACAGCACTGCCCAGCCACCTCTGTCTACCTGGAGCTTCCTGCAGGGCACTGGGCACAGGGATACCTACTGCAGGCAGCAGCCCAGATGTGATCCAAAGGGACAGGTGCACACCACGGTACTGAGCACGGTCAGGACAGTGCCAATGGGGCATTGGATGGGGACAGTGGGGAGCAGAGGGGCTGGGTGGCCTGAAAACCTGCTCAAGGCACATGAGACGTGAGGCCAAGGGGGAGGAACGTGCATCAAGCACACTTCAACTACAGGCTCACGGTATTAGCAAAGTGCCCCATTACAAAAGCACCAACGGGGTCAGTCCTGCTTTGGGTAACATCAGAATGAAATAACAAACACCCCCCTCAAAACCACCCCAGGCTCAGGCAGGGCTTCACTTCAGGACCCACCTCTGCGTGCTGAGGGAACCAGGAGGAAACCCCCAAAACCACGGTGCGGAGCAGTGGAGACTGTAATGACCCTGGAGTGCAGTGGGAATGGAGATGGGCTGGGAAAGGGCCCACTTCCCAGAGCCAAGCACACGGGTAGGAGCGGAGGCAGAAAATCCTCCACAATCAATCCGAAAGAGAAATGTCCCAGCACGCACCCAACAGCAGCACAGCTCCCACTGCAGAGAACACCAGAGACCACTTGCTATTCCCCAGCGTTGCCGGGCAGGTTTTCTTCTGGCAGCATGAAAGCCTGCAGAAAGCCATTCAAACTTCCCGTTCTTGAAACTGACCTCTAGAAACTTCTACATTAGCTCTGTAAAACCAGTTCGGACCTGGAGCATCGCCCTGCTCTTGGCTTCAGCTCTGGAGTCTGCTGAGGAGTTATTTTCATTTCTCTGAATAATGGCTGAGGGAAAAGCAAGCAATTTGCTGAAGATCTTGGCTTTAAGCCCTGCCAAAGTTGAGGAATCACCTGTTCACGGAGGTGAAGGGAGCCGCTGCTTCAGCTCCCACACACGGACCCACGGCTGTGCTTCCTGTTGGGATGCTGCACACGGCTGGAGTTCAACCCACCAGGAGCTGCTGGTTCAGAGCAGGGCTCCCAAGCACCACTTCTGCTGTTCTTCATAGAGTCACAGACCCAGCCTGGTTTGTGTTGGAAGGGACCTTAAAGCTCCTCCAGCTCCAACCCCTGCCATGGGCAGGGACACCTTCCACTGGAGCAGCTTGCTCCAAGCCCCTGTGTCCAACCTGGCCTTCAACACTGCCAGGGATGGGGCAGCCACAGCTTCTCTGGGCACCCTGTACCAGCGCCTCAGCACCCTCCCAGGGAAGAGCTTCTGCCTAAGAGCTCATCTCAGTCTCCCCTCTGGCAGCTGAAGCTCTACAGTGGCTCTCAGTGAAGCAGAACTTGGGGGGCTCATGGGGTGTGTGAACCCCACTTGTCTGCTGCACTCCCGCACTGGTGCTAACAGACACACGTGTGCCAGGCCACACGCACAGGGCTGAGAGGCAGAACAGGGGTCATAGCGCAGCCACCTCCATCCCTCCGACCTCCCCCTGCAGACACAGGCGCTGCCCAGGGGCACTGCTCACATTTTTCCCTTACCTCTGCACTGGCACGGAGCCCCAGGCAGTGCAAGCCCATTGTTTGCTTTCTCCGGGGCCCAGCTATGCCAGGAATGTCACACATCCGGGGTAAGGACATCTGGCAGAGCACATTTATGTGTTACACTGCAGATCCAAGTTACCATGAGGCAAAAAACCCTTGGACATCCCCTCTTAAACACTCCATCCTGGGGCCACATTCAGCCTCAAGAGGACATATGCTGGGCTGGAGCTCACCTTCATCCATTTCATGTCACAGAATGGCTTGGGTTGGAAGGGCCCCAAAGATCATCCAGTTCTGGCAGCTGCTCTAAGGTCTCCCCTTCAGGAGCCTTCTCTTCTCCAGGCTGCCCCAGCCCAGCTCTCTCAGCCTGGCTCAGAGCAGAGCTGCTCCAGCCCTCACAGCAGCTCTGCGGCCTCCTCTGGCCTCACTCCAACAGCTCCATGTCCCTCGTGCGCTGCTGCCCCAGAGCTGGATCAGGGCTGCGGGGGCAGCTCACAGAGCGCAGCAGAGGGGCAGGTCAGTGACTGCGGGTGTGAGGAATCACAGCTCCGTCCCACACCAGCACTGACCTCAGGGCTGCTTCTGCTGTTGATGGGATCGCAGTGACACCCATGAGCCTTCTCAGCAGAGCACAGGACTCACCTGTAGCTCTTGGCATCTCCTTCAGCCATGAGCAGCCCTTCCACACGCAGGCAGGAGCCTTCCCTACAGCCGGGAGCAGCCAAATGCTTTTCCTGAGCACAGGGCTCAGCTATTTCTGCTTGCCTTTGAATTTTGTTTCTCACATGGACAGAGGGCTGCTTGTGCCCCCTCACTCAGGGGACTGCTGCAAGGCTACAGCCAGAGAGCTTGGCAATGCTTTTGGGCAGCGGTTTTGTACAATAAAGAACTGTGCGAGCAGAAACCCCAGACAGCGCAGTGGCCACCAGGTAACCCTGGGCCTCGCTCAAGAAGATGCTAAAACAAGCCACAAAGGAACTCCTGAAGACAGACGAGCTGGGCTAAGAACGGTGGAGCTGTTTGCTGCGGGAGCGGGGGCACCCAGTGCACAGAGCACCCTGGCCCGCGGAGCTGGCGATGGGCAGCGCGATGCCCAGGTAAACAACGGCTGCACAGAGGCCTTACACAAGGTGCAGAGCACATTCCTCACCGCATACTGCCGCCATTTACACTTGGGTTTGAAAAACAGGAAGCTTATTGATTTGTGTGCAGAGGTGGCCAAAGCTGAGCTGGGGAGACAGATGTCCTGCTTCAGCCCTGCACTGCAGCCTGTGTGCCTTACACCACAGCTAACTGGGTACCAACTGAGGGAAACAGCTCTGACTCGCTGTGTGCCCTTACTGAGACTCAGCAGAGGAGGTTTGGTGCTGGACTCTTCTTGTTAAGCTCCGCTGTTGTTAAAGAGAAAAGGGAAGCTCTGACCTCTGCTGCTGGCACGCAAAAGACCACGACACGAACCAGTATGAACCAGGAAAACACGAGCTTGGATGTCTGCCCGCCTGCTCGCCCTCTAACTGGACAAGAGCTCAGCACAGTGTTTGCTGCAGCAGAGGAAGAACAATCAGGAACCTGACAATGACCCTGGCAGCTCGAAGGCAAGGTTCGACACGCAGGCAACCTGTCACCCACCAGGGACAACTCAGAGCTGCTTTCTCCAGCATCAGAAAGAGCGGATTACTGCACAGTAATGCTTTTAGACTGAGGGAATCCAAGGCAAAACTAATGCAAAGCCCAAAATGAACTGAGACAGTTTCAAAAGCTTGTCCAAGCCGCAGAAATTAACTGATAAGAGTTTCAAAAGCTTGTCCATAGCTCACTTGAGTCTGTCATCCATTCGTGCTCTAAAGCTGGTACCAAACCTGCAGGCTGTTGTCTGTGTTTTAAAGCCTGGTAACCATCTCCGGTCATGTGTAAAGACAAAAATCCTTCCTATCCAACACCACGCACTCAAGGGGCCTTAAATGGCACTCATTGACCTGGTGTGAACACGAGTGAGTGCAGAACATCAATTCACTCTCCAACTGGAGCCACGAAGCGAGCTGAGGCTGCGCTGCCTGTGGTTCCAGCTGACTGAAAGCACACACTGGGACACACCATCCAAGGTACCTGTGACAGCTTGTTCACGTACCTGACAACACCCGCTCCCTCAGTTCTGCAGTGAATGTCATGAAGCAGCTTTAACACACACAGTGACAGCCACATAGTTCCGTGTTGCACATCTTCCAAGGTTTAATAGACACAAAAGTGAGTCCATGGTACTTAAGACACTACAATGATTTCATTCTATTGCATGTCCTGCTCCAATTACACTTCTTGGAGTACAGTATTGAGGAAAAGTTTGGTAGCTTTAAAATGACCGAGTGTGAAATCTGTAAGTAAAATAAGCAGCAGCAGCAATAATCTGGGGGGGGTTTATCAAGAATAGCTAACTTTGATGTAATAAATACATTCCAGGTTGTGGGTTTTGCTGTTCTCCCAGTTCACTGCTGTGTGACTGGTCAAATCCTCATGCTAGGGTGAGACATCCTCCAGACCTTCCCGCCAGCCTCGCACCAGAAGAGCCTCCTGCCGGCACCCGTCCCCTGTCCCCGCTGGAAAGCAGCGTGTGCCAGGGAATGCGCCGTGTCCTCCTGCCGCACGCACGGACCCTCCGGCCTCTCCTGGCTCCTCACAGACTGGTGGCCCTCTGGAGAGCAGCTGGGCTCTGTCTTCTGATACCTTGAAGAAAGCGAGAGGGAGAGGTTACGGAGCGCAGGGCCGGCAGCAGCGGCGAGGCTCATGCTCGGCTGTCCTCTACACACAGCCAGGAACGCTCCGGCTCCTGGCTGGCAGCACCAGCAGCACCCACAGCTCCAGGACAAGCTTTGCCGAGGGAACAAACCCAGAGCGAGAGCGGGAATTTTCTCCAAGACAGCCATGACCTGAAGCTCAGTGACGATAATGAATCCCCAGTCTCTGCCTTGAAGACCAAGCTCCATTCAGGTGGGTTACTGCAGGTTAATCTGCCACGTGGCCCTGCACAACACACCACGTGAAGAACATCTGCCTCTGCTTTTCTAACACTACATACGAAATAGGATTATTCTCCCCTTGAGAGCAAACTGCACAGAAGCTGTTCCAAGTACCTGCAACAGCTGAAGACATATATTGCTGCTGTGGTGCCCAGGTCAGGGGAGACTTTAGAACAGTGTTCAGTGCCTAAAGGAGCTACAAGATACCTGGAGAGGGGCTTTGGACAAGGGCCTGCAGGGACAGGCCAAGGGGAATGGCTTTAACCTGCCCGAGGGGAGACTGAGATGAGCTCTTAGGCAAAAAACTTCCTGCTAATTTCTCATCTAAATCAGTTTGAGCCAGTTCAAAAGCCTGACCAGCCCCAACCCATGTCCCTGGAAACCAGCCACAGGACACACAGGCTCAAACCCATGTTCCTGACAAACAGGATTACTGCTATGAAGCAAAAGATCAAAGACCTTTAAAAACCCCTCACTTACAAACACAGAGCACAATAAAAGCCAAGAACACAACAGCAAACACAGGAAGATGATCACATTCCCAGCACTGCTGCAACCGCAGCAGCAGCTCTGCTGTGGGCATGGAACCAAAGGAACACTGATCTGCGCAGACACAGCATCCAGAAGGATCTGCAGTGTCACCATACAGCCGAGGCCCAAAGAGCTGAGCCAATGCACTGCAAATGTCCTAACCTCTATATTCCAGAGGAGGACTGCAGGTTTTTCATGCACTTGAACCATCCCACTCCTAGAAACCTGGGATGTCTCCAACAAGGCTCTGTTACCTGTAGTGGATGGAGTATAAATTTATACTTGATGTTGCAGAAGAATCTATTCATTTGCCTTCTGATGGATGGTGAGGTTTTCAAGAACACACAACAGACTCGCAGCTTATTACCTGGCACCTATCTAAACCTCAGTGAGGTTCATGGGCAGAATGGCCCTCCCATGGTTTTTGCAGAAAGCTGACCCTTTACAGATAGATTACTGCTTGGGAACGTTTGGTCTAACCAGGAAAAGGCGCATTTCCCTGTGGAGGAGCAGCAAGCCCTCAGGCAGGGTTTATTCTTTGGGATTGTCACACTTGGAGGAAGAAAGCAGCACAAGAGCACGATGCCAAGATGCCAAACCATCCCCCAGTGAAGGCTTCTGCCAGTGCCAGGGCAGATGCCGTCCTTCCTGGGCAGAGGGACAGGATGGGGATCTGGGACAGGACTACGGCTGAACCATGGCTGCCCACAGAGATGATCTGGGGACAAAGATCAGGGATTCTCTTCCCTGGGAGAGGAAAGTTGGTGCTAATGGCAAAAACCCACACTGCTTTAGAAGAGCGGAGTGCCACGTCCCACCGTGTCAAACCTCCTCCCCTCCCCCTCTGTGCCTCTGGATGGATGGGCACAACTGCTGGACACACTGCAGCCCCAGAGGCCACCCCTGCAAGAGCTCAGGGTCTGTTCTAAACAACCAGGAGCAGAACCAGGAGTTTCCAACATGCACCCAGGAGAAGCAACACAGCGATGGCCACTCCGACACTCCCACCTCGCTGCTGGAAAACTTGAGGGATCTGTTAAATAACCCAGCAAAAGCTGCTGCTCCACGTTGGAGATCAAACACGACACTGCTGCAGCATCGATACATGTATGAGTAATAAACACGTAACAGGCCATCTGACTCAGGACAATGGCATGATCCAGCAGCTCATGTACTGAGCTGGATGTCAGAAGGAAAGCCAAGGAAGCTCTGCTGAAGCCAAGTGCTTATTCATAATAAAAACCCCAAAGTTTTGGATCAAATAAAGCCATTCACAAATTCTGATCTAAAAGCTGTGGCAGAGTGCAGAAAACTGATTTATCTGCTGAGATTACTGCCCCATCCCTGGCAGTGTTCAAGGCCAGGTTGGACACAGGGGCTTGGAGCAAGCTGCTCTATGGAAGGTGTCCCTGCCCGTGGCAGGGGTTGGAACTGGATGAGCTTTAAGGTCCCTTCCAACAAAAACCAATGTGGGATTACAGCATCCCAAGCATGCTGGTGCATGGGGACCCTGCTCACTCCAGCTCTGCCCTGCTCAGGGGACTCGTGCCTGGACACTTCAGGACAAGGCACAGGACATACATAGGACCCCTCCATGGCACAGGTTGCACCCCAGGCCTGGGCCTTTTGCCTTCATGAGTGCAGCAGAGGGGGTTCCTGCGTGTGCCGGTGATCCAGGGCAGCACCACCACCACCAGCACTCACAGACCAGCTCCAGGTGAAGACCAGGAGACACTGGAGTCAGGGACCCACCTTCTGCACATGGTTCCCCTGGGAAGCTGGAGTGCTGTGGCATGGAGCCCTCTGCCACCACAGCCCTGTCAGCACAGCAAGCCCTGGTTACCCTGCATGTCCTGGCAGGTTGGGAAGTGACAGCCCCATGAAGCCTCATTTCCTCCACCCAAGCAGCTCACTTTGAGGAGCATTTTCAGCTCATACAGCCATTAAGAGCACTGCCAATCACTCCTCCTCCAGACATCTCCCCTGGGGAAGGGCAGTGAGGCAGCCCCAGCGCAAGCTCAGGGGGAGCAAGCCCTGCAGAGGAGGGATGGGGCCAGGGCACCCTGAGGAGCTCTGACAGGCAGCAGCCTGGCCCCCGCAGGGCTCTGCTCCTCCAGACAGGGCTTAGCAGCAGGCAAGGGGAAGGGCAGGGGCTGCTGCTGCCAGCGGTCCGGGGAAACCCATCCCTCCTTCCCATGCTGTCCTCCCGTGGGAGGAGGGCTGGGACCCCATCCCTGCGCCATCGTGCTGGAACCACCTCCAGCCCCCCAGGCATCAGGGCACAGCTGACTTCAGCAAGGCTGCAGCTGCGTTCTCCTGTGTTCCACTCCATCACCTGAGCACCTCTGTGAAAATCCAGGATTGGGTTCGAGGGGTTTCTGCTTTCTGCATGGAAAAAGGCTCAGGGTATTGGCATGAGTCAACAGAGCAAGCCATCATTCATGAGGAAGTCAAGCTAGTAATCCTGCTACAGTCCATTTTGTGTGCTGCAGAGAGCACACAGGAAACATGCTTTATAAAGAAAACAATTCTGTCTGATCCTATAATAGCATGAACCTCACACAGGCTCAAACAGGAACTGCCCTGGCAGTTAACAGCAGTAACTCCTGCAGAAATTAATCAACTTAATGGAAAAAACCTTCATTAAAACACTGCCCAGCTCCTCCCTTCCAGAGACATGATCCCCAGAGATGGTTATACAGGTACAGCAACAGCTGATGGAGTTCATGTGAGAAGGCTCACGGGAGCATTTGTGACCCTCCTGCTCAGGCCAGAGGAGTCACGTTCACTCACGCACGTGGAGAAGCCACACATGGACCTTTGCTCCATGCTGCATCCATAGGGGCAGGAGCACAAAGAGCCTCCTGCTGCCCATGGGCACCAGGACCAGCCCCAGCACAGGGAAGAGATACAGCCCTGACACAAGGGACAGGCATCAGGATCCCACCTTGCTCCCGATACAGGGCACGGACGGCACCAGGAGAAGCAAAAGAGCACCCCAAAACTGACTGGAGAGCTGGAGATCTGGGGTGTGGGGACTACACCCCAGAAAGTCAAGGCATTAAGCCCCATCCCATCACGCTGGACATGAGATTGTGGAATCCCAGCCTGCTTTGGGCTGGAAGGGACCTTAAAGCTCTTCCAGTTCCAACCCCTGCCACGGGCAGGGACACCTTCCACTCGAGCAGCTTGCTCCAAGCCCCTGTGTCCAACCTCGCCTTGAGCGCTGCCAGGGATGGGGCAGCCACAGCTTCTCTGGGCACCCTGTGCCAGTGCCTCAGCACCCTCCCAGAGAAGAGCTTCTGCCTAAGAGCTCATCTCAGTCTCCCCTCTGGCAGGTTAAAGCCATTCCCTTGTCCTGCCCCTCCATCCCTTGTCCAAAGTCCCTCTCCAGGTTTCCTGCAGCCCCTTTAGGCACTGGAGCTGCTCCAAGGTTTCCCCTTAAGGAGCCTTCTCCAGGCTGCTTAAGTGCAACAGAATTAGGACAAACTTTAGAGCCTGACCCACTGACAAGAGGACTCCTGCAGCAACGGCTTCCCCAGCCCCTGCCCGAGGTCCCACCCTGCCCAACTTCCATGCTCAGTGAGCATAGGTGGGCTGTAGCTGCAGTTTAACCGCCTCCATTTGAGCTGAAAACCCAAACAAGTAAATAAATACAATTCTGGGAAAGATGGGAACTTCACTTTGATATTCTTTCCTAAAGCTCTGAAGAAACAAGTTTCCAGGCTCTCTTGACCGGAGCTCTCTCCTCCTCATGGAAGCAGCCAGTCTCTTCCAGTGCTGCAGAACGGGCTGCTCTGCAGGGCCTTGTCCCTTGCACACTCCCCTGTAAGCACCCCAAGATCCAGCACAGCCCCTCCTCCTGCACAGATCCAATGGGCACCAAGCAGGCTGGAGGGACAGGCACCCCCTGGCTGCCCACGGGCACAGTGCAGCCTGCGGTGCCTCCAGCTCCCCATGGGCTCGGACACCCTCTGTCCAGAGCACAGCCTCCAGGGGAGCTGCTAAGCCCTGCGGCTGATCCACGTCTGCCTGGGCAGCTGAAGCTGCAGCTCACATAACCAGAGCCCATTCCTGGGCATCTGCACAGCCCCTGCGCAGTCAGAAATAGCAGTGGATGGCCCATGGCACCAGGCCTGGAATGGGTCTGGGGCAGGGAGCACAGGGACAGAGGGGCAGCAGAGGCAGGAGCAGCACCACAGCACAGAGCCGTGCATCGCCAAACGCAGCCACAGCAGTCACAAGGCAAAGGGATGAGTGCTTTTGGAACAGGCAGAGCAGTGGGATGTCACCAGACACGCAGCTCAGACACCCCGCACCCGGGCACCCAAATACGCAGTGCAGGCTATTTCAGACTTGTTCTCCTGCTTTGCATTAGTATGCAGAGACGCCAACTCCCAGTGTTTGGAGGAGGACTGAGAAACAGTAATTAAGTTGGATGCTTGGTGTGAGTTGACTGAACCATGCAGAAACCAGGCCAAGAAACATCTCAAGCATCCATCTTCAGGCTGAAAAACTCCACGTGAGCAGGAGGGTGTTCTTACAACCTCAGCTACCACAGCAAACGCCACTGTGCAGAGCCAGACACCGTCCGTGCCCCTGGTAGAGCAGAAGAGGTAAAGGGAAAAAGCAGAGGGATTTCTGTTGCTCCATAAACTGCTGGCAAGCAGCACTGGCTACATGCACATACAGAGCCCTGAGCAACTTCGGAGGTGAAGTCATAACCCGGCGTTCCAAATTTTACGTTAGAGCTTACTATATATAGCAAGTACGCAATAGGCTTTGGTTTTACTGTACATAGTAGCAGTGTGCTTTTGGTGAGGAAAGGCTAAAGGAACTGATATGGAGGCTCTATTAAGCTAAAAGCAGCAAAATCAAAACCTGCCAATGGTTCTGTTACAGGTTACAGTTCCACAGCTTGGGGGTAGAAGGGATAAAGAAAGGGAGGAGGAATAAAGGACCTTCAGGCTGCAAAAGCAAATGCATACACAGACTGCAGGTTTGATTCATGCAGAGATGTGCAAGAGAATCCACAAGCAGATCTGACAGAAGGCTTCAGTGCATGACAGGGCTGTGGGCAGGGAGATCTGGTGAGGAGCCATTCAGGGATCACAGAGCACAGCCCTGCAGTGCTGCAGGGTTTGTTCAGCCTACTGAGTGCCCCATCCCTGCTGCACCAGCACCCTCACCAACATGTAGCACCAGCAGCATGCAGCTCTCAGCATCACGCATGAGCACAGGCTACAAGTGGCAGCAGAGGATGCTCAATGGCATTCTGGTCCTGGTACTGCTCTAACCAGGAGTCAATTGGAGCTCCAGGCCGCTGGTCTGCCTGCTGCTCCTGCAGAGGCCTTTGTCTTACCCATCAGTCAGTGACAGCGCTTTAATAAAGTGTTTTCTGTGCAAAAAACTATAAGAACAAAATATTAAACCCATAACATGATCGCACCAGCTCCGGCTGCTTCCACTTGCGTGCATCCACGAATTACCTGGATTGTTTGTATGTTTCCAGTAACTGCGCTCTTGGTCTGGCTCTGCTAACAGTAACAAGCCAGCAAAGGCACAGCACCATGGATTTTACAGCAGCAACGTGCAATATTATCAGTCTGATGTCTGCTCCGAGAAACCACGTTAACAGGGGCAAGGCTGGACACGCAGCCCAAGCGACATGGTGCTCCTGGGCCCGGGAATTGCAAGCCTTAGTGACAACTGAAGCTGTATCCTTCAGGAAAGGACAGCTGATGAGAAACTGAAGGGAACATTTCAGTTCTACTTAGGGAAATTCAAGGAAAGCGATGAAATTCAATCCTCCTGAATGGAGAGAATTAGGTACAGGGCAGGTATCTGAAATAACGAGTTGGTGTACCAGAACACAGGACACCCTGGTCTCACCAGGAGCCCACGTACATGTGGCACATGCAGCACAGGAACTTGTTTTGTTCTGCTTTTCTAGTTTTGAGCAACTGCAGCTGTTTCTCCAGCTACCACACCACCTCCAGACTGGTGGCAGCTTCCCTCAGACACCCGTAAAGCAGAACATCACCTGTGGAAAGCCAGCTGAAGGAGGCCACTGCAATGGTGACATGTGTTAAATGTACTTATATACTCATATGGACAGCAGAGGCTCGGCTGAAGAATACGGAGGGAAGGAAGGGTCTGGTCTAGTGCAGGCCATCCCAGCATTTTCTTCTTGTCATTCTCAATGCATTCTTCTTTCCCCCAGTTTAGAGACCTGCTTTGCCCCTTCTCTGTACCTATAGCTCAGATACCCACAGTGCCTGCACTAACCCAGGTCTACTCCTTCTTGAGGCCCTGCCCTACAGCCTTCCACCCTGCACCTTGGGCCCAGGTCTCACCATCAGTACATCTGCACTGGTTCTACTGGTAAGAACAGGCAGTGCTTTCCTTAAGCTAACGTGTGACTGGGTAAACATCCTCCCATTTGAACTTACGGTCTGGACTCTGGGCTCCTCTTGGCCACATGCTTTCCTATTCCAAACAGACTGATTAGCATGCCCAATCTGACTGCTCTGGAGCACGAGCTGCTGCTCCCCCCTGCCCTCTGCAAGGCCACCAGATGTGGCACACCAGCCTAGCAGAGCCCAGGCCAGCAGAGCCGTCAGTAACAGCAACAGCATCCTCTCTGCTTCCCAATCTGCAGGTACAAACACGGCCAAGACAGTTCAGGAGAAGGATGAGGCTCTGCTGCTCCTTTAAATAGAGCACTGTCCGTACAGAAGCAATAGATTTTGGCCATGATTCTCCCACTGGCAAGGACAGCACATTCTGGGCATCAGGTTTATTTATACTTCAGATCTAGCTAATAGGAATTTGGGTGCAATCCAAACACTCCTGATATAATGAAGTCTTTACCCAGAGTTAAGCTGCATTTGAAGGGCCAAGATTAAGGATGAAGCTTAAATGCTGCTGCAGTTATATTTTTACTTGCTTGAATGTCCAGCTCTCCAGACACCTTGAGCACACAGGATGAATATACGACACTTATTACCAGGCTTGCTGAGCTGGAGCAGTAACTCAGGCAAGGCACATCTTTCATCACACTCAAGCAAGCAGTGAAGTCCCATGACAGAGGGTACAAAAAATGTCCTTTTTCCCTCCAGGATTACATGAGCACTGACCATCACAGTCCCACTGCTTAGATAAAGAACAGCCTACATCAGGAACAGCACCGGCTTAGGTACACACAGCCCTTCGAGCATGAAAAAGAGCAGAAAGATTTGGGGGACAACATAATGAACCCCCTGTATAAAACAAGACCTCTGAGAACAAGACCCCTTCTAATCACTAGTTACGGTTTTCAGAAAGGAGTTAATCCCTGCCCTTTTTTAGCAGTATCACAGATGAGGTCCTGTCCAGACAGTGATGGCTGGAAGGTTATGAAATGCTTCTAGATCTGATTCGAGCTGCTGGATTTCCCGCATGGACTTCACCGAGGGCACTGCAGTAGAGGCAGCATAGCCTGGAACTCCAGGTGGTGTTTCCATTCCCACTCACACCACATCCTGTGTGTTTACGTACCAAATTTTCACCCTGGGCAAAGTTTTGGCTGTTTGATGAGAGGGAGTCCCATCCCCTTCATGCTTGCAGCAAACACGGAGGCATTTACAAAGAACCAGCTCCCACGTCTGCATGTCCTTAAAGAGGTGAAGCCCAAACGGACTTAGTTTGATGGTCCAGGCTGTTCCCCAGCAACGCACCAACATTTCAGGCACAAAACCTCAAGTGCTGGGAGAAATACTGAATAACTGTTCCCCAGTCGAGGCTGGGTTCTGGTACGATCATTCTGCAGAGCCATAAAATGCCTTCATAAGAAACCCATATCATGGACTCACAGAATGGTTTGTTTTGGAAGGATCTTAAAGCTCTTCCAGTTCCAACCCCTGCCACAGACAGGGACACCTTCCACTAGAGCAGCTTGCTTCAAGTCCCTGAGTCCAACCTGGCCTTGAACACTGCCAGGGATGGGGCAGCCACAGCTTCTCTGGGCACCCTGTGCCAGCGCCTCAGCACCTTCACACGGAAGAACTTCTGCCTTAGATCCAGCCCGAACTTCCCGTTTCAGTTTAAACCCATAATCTCTTGCCCTATCACCATATTGGAGTGTCAGAGAAACTGCAGTGGAGCAAAGGGCCTCCAAGGGCCTCAACTGTTACGGGTAATTGCTGGGCACCAGTACCTGGGGATGATAAATGTAATCTCAGCTCCAAGAGCTTTAGTTCTTTGAACCAAAAGCTATTTCCCAGAAATTTAAAGTCTGGCAGCTCTTTGCCTTCAGCACACAGGATTAGTTCTGACCCATACATAACACCCTCAATACCTGCCACATCCCAGCTGTAAACGGCACTGATACATCACTACAGCTTTATTAGCTCTTTGATGCTTGCTTCCTCATGTGTCCACTTCTTTGTACACTCTCTGGGTTCCAACTCCCATGGTCCCCCCAAAGGTTTTGAACTAAAGCTTCTTACCCCCTCTGAAATCACCAGCACCAACTAACAGTCGGGCATTTAATAACTATCAACCTCAGGTTTTATGGATAAGCGAACACAAACAAACAGTGCAATGTAGATTAAAACACAAGAAGAGGTCTTTCATGGGGAGCATTAGCTCCAAAGCACTCACCTGATACTGGAGGCAAAGTTATGTCTCAAACTGTGTTAAGAGATCTCTGATTTCTGGAGTCAGATGCTCCACAGCCTTGGCAGCCTCTGTGATAGCTTTCCGATACATCCCTTTCTTCTTGCGGTTAAACCTCAGTTTGAAAAACTCCGAGAAGGGAGAGAGTTTTGAGACAGATAAGAACGAAGTCGTTGGAGAACCAAACCAGGACACTTTAGCTTCTCGCCATGAGGGCTCCCCGTTCTCCTTCTGGCTGAGGTTTATGTCAAGAACGCGCGCTGGCCACCACGGAAACCCATGAATCTTACCCCAAACTATATCCCCCACTGAAACAGTTCTTCCGTCCTCTGTGACGCACCTGGACACGCTCTGGGTGTGCAGCCGGACCGTCAGCGGCGGCACAATTTTACGCTCATCTTTTGAAGATGAGGAGACGGATGCATCATCACCAGGCAGAAAGTCACACATCTCTGGCGATGTTACCTCTGAACTGGAAGACTTGGACTCATCCAGGCTGTCATTGCTACACACGGATAAGCTAGAAGAGTCTGCTTTTCTTTTACGATAATTCATAAGGAAAGCCAAGTTATCGTGTCCATCTTTACCTTGGGGAAACCTTTTAAAGTCCTCATCTTCACCTGAACTCCCTGAAGACACCTCAGCTAAACTTCTGTCTGCGGACTCATCATTGTAGAAGGCGCCGGGGTTGGACTCCCCACTGTTCTGAAGGACATTGATTTCATCAATAAGTTCTGCCTTGTAGATTGAAACACTCTGACCGTCACTGATGCGATGGGGCTTGAGCCGGATCTTCGGGGGTGGGACATCCGCGCTGGAATGCACTGGCCGTGTGAGCTTCAGCTTTGGAATGGAAGCAAGCTGGCTGCCTGCTGACTTGTCTAGGAAACATTTGGTTTCTCGACACCGTTCAGAGTCCCTGTTCTCCTCTTGGTCCTCCTCTCCGTTCTGCACCATCCGCTCTGCACAAAAGGGTTTCACTGAGCCGTGCACCCGGGAAGGGATTTTGACAACCTCGCCCTTCCCCTGCGGAGTGCTGTAGGATATCTTGATGACGGGTGTTCGATGCACTAGCTCCCCAGAGAACTTGTCATCCTCTCTCTTCTCCCTTTTGTTCCTTTTCTCCATATAGTCAGTGTCGCCGTGCTTCTTCTGCTCCTTGTCCTGGATGCTCAGCTTCCTCCTGGTTTTGACGTTCTGCCTGCTGGCGCTGGCGTCCTCCGGGTTCAAGGTGTTCTTGCACTTCTCACAAAGGACCTGCCGCGGCCGCAGCCTGATGGTGCTCATGATGAGCCTGCCCGGGTCTCTGTTCCGCGACAGCCGCCGCCTCGTCCTCTTGATGGTGCGCGGCGGCGGCTGCGGGACCCACTGGTGGTACGTGTGCCGCAGCCATAGCGGCTGCGGGAACGGGGCGCCCTCGAAGTACGGGGGGTACGGCGGGAGGCTGGGGGGGGGCAGCAGCGGCGGCACTTGCTCATCAGCTCCTGGGGGGGGCTTCTCTGCAGCGGGCAGCGGCTCCGTCACCCCTGGCACAGCAGCTCCAGCAGCGACCCCGTTAGCGCAGGCGTCCACAGGAGGGTCCTCGGGCTTGGGGAAGGAGGACGGGAGGCAGAACAAGCCAGACCTGGAATGGGTGAGAAGGACGGGAAGGGAAAGAGACAAGAAGCCAGATGTTTGAAAGGTGCTTCTCTGGGAAGACTGCGCACAACAAACACACTGCTGTCAAACCAACCAATCAACCCTCCCACAGCTGCAGCACACTGAGAACACGCATTTCATAGAATCCCAGACTGGTCTGGGCTGGAAGGGACCTTAAAGCTCCTCCAGCTCCAACCCTGCCACAGGCAGGGACACCTTGCACTAGAGCAGCTTGCTCCAAGCCCCTGTGTCCAACCTGGCCTTCAACACTGCCAGGGATGGGGCAGCCACAGCTTCTCTGGGCACCCTGTGCCAGCGCCTCAGCATCCTCACAGGGAAGAGCTTCTGCCTAAGAGCTCATCTCAGTCTCCCCTCTGGCAGGTTAAAGCCATTCCCCTTGGCCTGCCCTTTCTATTTCCTTTGACTTCTAAGACAAGGCAGCAGATTCTGCCGCTGATAAACTCACAGCATTTCAAACTGAGGAAAGGGTTCCACTCTCCTGCCAGAAGTGTGGGATCAAAATCGCTGTTTCCATGAACACCCTGCACAAATTTTGCTCTATCAGCAGGCTGGTGAAGCAGGAGGAGTGCTGTGGTGCACATCATGCAAACCTTCTGGGAGCTATGAAACTGCCTTCCTTGACTGTGCCTGCACAGCTGATTTTCCAGCTTCTCATTTGAGACCTGAACATCTCAGCTCGGGTGGGTAACCTGCGCTTTGGAGGCAGAGCTCAGCAGTCCACAGCACTGCTCCTCTGCCCCAGCCTTGCCACATAGCACTTGATCTGTTAACATAAGGGATGCAAGTGCTGCCTCAGAACAGCAGGACTAAGGATGATGTTCAACAGCAAGGCTCATCACAGCCTGGCCAGGCCTGAGTACAGTGTCTTGCACAGACACTGCCGAAAGCAAACCCTGGGAAACTCACAACGGCGACTCGTGTCTCTGAGGCTCTGCACCAGAATGTACGCCCTTGGCCTGGCACCAGAGACATTGTGCTCACACAGCACTTGGACAAGTATTTGCCCTGAAACACTGACTTAGGACAGCAGTGCTTGGCTGCCCAGAGAGCTCTGCACAGAGCACACAGCCAGGGAGGTGTCTCAGCATTTTTAGTTACAAACCACTGTATAGGTGAGCCACCAAGAAGCCAGAGAGATGGAGAACAGGCACACACCAAACACTAGTTTCAATGTGGGATACTTCATTCCCATTGCCCTCCTCACCGGACATCATTTTCTTTCCAACCCTTAGAAAGGTCCCTTCCTCCAGCAAGGGAGGGGTTTCTTGGTGGTGTTACAGAGAGGACTCTGGCAGGCATTTAAGCAGAAGGGTGCTGAAGAGGGGCTGAATGCTTCCCCTCACTCACACATCCACTCAGCAAAAGAAGCACAAGGTCACTGCTGCAGGTTTGCTGATGGAGAGGAAGAGGATGGAGAGGAGCCTCCTCCCTCCACACCAGCACCCAGCTCTGCCTCGGACTGCACTGCTTTCTGGTGGGAAGGACCCTAAAAATCACAGCATCCCAGACTGGGGTTTGGGTTGGAAGGGACCTTAAAGCTCCTCCAGCTCCAACCCCTGCCACAGGCAGGGACACTTTCCACCAGAGCAGCTTGCTCCAAGCCCTGTCCAACCTGACCAGGCACAGGCAAGGAGGTGCCTCCTCCCCAGAAGCATCCATCCGAGACCCGACACAAAACAGAGCAGGGCTTTTTAAGCAGATCACAGGAGAATGGGGATCATAGATCCCATCCACTATGGCTCTGATCACCAGCTTCACCCTCCTTTTCTCATTCGAACACAGACTGCATCTCTCTCACCTGATCCCCATGAAGACACCCACCAAGTTTAAAAATAGATCTGCACAAACCAAGAAGCAGGAATAGGCCTGATGCTGGTACCAAGTCACAGCCCTTCTCTGAAATAACCCCCACCGCAGAGTTCCCGTGCTTCGCAAAGCCCTATGCCACCATTCAGAGAGCAAGAGTGCAGGACCTGCTGCTCAGGTGCCAGGTCAGTTGAGCTAGGAAGCGCCAAGTTTGAGTGGAGAGGATTAAAGTGCTGAAACCACAGGATTTGGAACAACACTGTTTTGTTCCAAGAGGGGTTTTTAAACAGAGACAACCGAGGGTGAAGGTGTCTTTCAAATGACAATCAATGAAGCAGGTACAGTTTGTACAGCCAGAGATGTCAGCATCATTCACAAAGCAACTGAAAGTGATGTCATTTCCGAAGCTCTGGCTATGAATTCTGGTTACTTTATGGATTTGCTCACACCAGGACTCATTTTCAGCAGCATCAGCTTCCTCAGGACCAGGCAGTGGCTCTGTCCTGCAGTACCATGGCTGCGAGGGGACAAGGATCCCCACAAATCCAGCTCATCACATGGAGCAGCAGGACTGCTCACACTGGTGGCCCAGCACTGCATCCTGCATCCCACCACAGCATCCAACAGGAGACTGCCATGGCACAGGGTGCTGGGATGGCAGGACATGCAGCCAAATCCTGCCCGCTGTGGCTTGGGACCCCCCACAGCAGGAGCTCATGGCTCCCTCCTCGCTGCCTCAGTACCGCCAGCAGCACCCAGCACCACTGCAGCCATGCTGCCTGCACTGGGCAGTCCTACAGGCACAGCCAGGGCAGGCAGGGTAACCTACACCCCTGCAGCTCCTGTTCCAGCCAGCACACCAGGAACCTGTGCCAGGTATCACACTGGTGCCCCAACATACCACACACGGCCACAGGTTACCTGGTGTGCTGGGGTGTTGCTGGGTGCACAGGGGTGATGGACACTTGCTGCCAGGAGTTTCTACCTCTTTTCGTTCCTACTGGAAGTGCCTCCGAAGGCCAGGAAAGCAGTTTTGCTGAGGAATCATCCTGTTTCCAGCCTGCCTACCTGCCAGGCCAGTTCTGTGCAGAGGTAAGAGGAGTTCTGCCATCTCTCCTGCCTCCACACGAGCCAGTGTGCACCCTGGCCCTGTTCTCAGGCGTAGGGGGAAGGACAACAGCTCCAGGGAGGTCACCAACAGATACCTCTTCTCTTGTCCCTGCAGCACCCACAGCACCCTGTGAATAAGCATCATCACCCACAGCTGCTTTTGGTTCCTGTCCCTCCTCGCTACCTGCTCCTGGTGGTGATGCACTAAAGGCTCCTGAGCAGCACCCGCACTCCCCCCAGCCCAGCGTGCAGCCGCCCTCCCCACAGGCACAGCTCCTGGTAAGAGGATTGAGCTCCGGAGCCTTCCCACCCCCTGCGGAGCACGAAATGCTTCAGCTGACACCCACATCCTCCGGGAGCATCACAGGGATAAACATCAGCTCCAGATCACCTCCAGGAGCAGCACAACATCGGCTTCACCAGCCTCCCTACACCCCCCAGATGTTTCTGCACACATCTGGGTGCAGTTCATGTGTTTCTTCTACTTACTGTCACTATTGATTGTGCAGATCTAAACCTATCCAGCTAAGATGAAGGTGCTTGAGCTGGCGGATCAGGGGCACTGCTGCATGTGCAGGTATGACCAGGAGCAGGAAATACTGTGGGATGAGATTTCACCCTCTTTGTCCACCCCTTTCTGGGGCAGCAGTAGCCAAATGGACCAAGTTACCTCAATCTCCAAGCTCTGCCTGGAACAGAAGACACCATCCTCTGATTTGTACTCATGCACAGTTAAGGAATAACTAATTTTAAGTTAAGTTGCAACAAAATGGCCACATCTTGTTACCAAAACCACTGTTACCGCAGTCAAAATGCATTTAAATCTCCTGGTGAGCATGAGCGCTGTGCAGCTCTGGAGGCACAGCAGAAGGCTGCAGGCAGCAGGAGCAGGGCTACAGAGCCACAGCATCAGACAGATTGGAAAAGATCTTCAAGCTCATCCAGTCCAACCCCTGCACTGCCAAGGCCACCACTAACCCATGGCACTGAGGCCTCATCTCCATGGTGTGTGAACACTTGCAGGGACGGTGACTGCAGCCCTGCCCTGGGCAGCCTGTTCCAATGCTGAGCACCCTTTGGGGAGGGAGTTGTTCCTCAGCTCCATCTAAACCTGCCCTGGTACAGCTTGAGGCCGTTTCCTCTTGTCCCATCCCTTGTTCCTTGGGAGCAGAGTGCAGCCCCCTCCTGGCTCCATCCTCCTCTCAGGCAGTTGTAGGCAGAGATCAGGTCCCCCCTGAGCCTTCTCTTCTCCATCGGAACCCCCCAGGTCCCTCAGCCGTTCCCCATCACACTGTGCTCCAGGCCCTGCACCAGCTCCAGTGCCCTTCTCTGGCCACGCTCCAGCACCTCAATGTCTCTCTTGTAGTGAGGGGCCCAGAGCTGAACACAGGATTCGAGGTGCAGCCTCACCAGTGCCCAGTGCAGGGGCACAATCCCTGCCCTGGCCCTGCTGCCACACTGGTGCTGATACAAGCCAGGATGCTGGGGGCTTCCTGGCTGCCTGGGCACAAGCTGCTCACGTGCAGCCAACCAACACCCCCAGGTCCTTTTCCACCAGGCAGCTTTCCAGCCACTCTGCCCTGAGCCTGCATAATGGTAAAACCAGCTTAAAACACAGAATAAAGACCAAGAAACACCATACAGGCCCCCTCCCTTTTGCGGTTCTTCCCTCTTTTTGGACTGCTAAAACTATACAGTCTGGTTGCTCCTCTCCTGCCAGTCGCACACAGCCCCAGCTCTCCAGTGGGGCAGCACTACCACATGGCACTGACTGCTGCCTTCGCAGGTACAGGCAGAGCACATGGCAACCTCCACATAGGGCACAGGCCATTGAGGGTCACAGCTCCATCAGCAGGACAATAGGGAGGAGTACTGAAAACATCTCTGCCAAACCTCTGAACTAGTTTTGGGGCCTTCAAAGTTCAGCACCAAGCTGACAAATTCCTACTGCCTTTGGGACACAGCTTGACCTTTACGCAACCATGAGCACGCAGACTCCTGTATCCTGCTGTTCATGGGATGAGATTCCTTCTTCTCTCCACATTCCAAATGCGAGGCTGCAGCAGCAGAGAAGGCGGCTTTCAGCCCGCTCCTCATACTCACCCAAACTCACTAGGCCCACAGCAGCCAGACCTCACCTCACACACAACGCTGCCTGTTGACAGCCACAAGCAGAGGCCACAGCTCTGCAGCCACGTGTTGGCCACCACGTGTCACAGGCTCGGAGGAGGGATGTGGCCCCAGCGGTTGCTCTGCAGAACACCCAAAGAGGGGAGAAGCTCCCCCAGTGCTGCAAGAGGCACGTGGAAGCAGAGCTCTCCCCTTCCCAGGGTTCCGGAGAGCGGGATGTGCCAAGGAGAGGATTAAAACACAGCCCTGAGGAGCCCGTTCCAGGGTGGCACCCTGAAACGAGGCTGCTCCTGTCCCTCTGCCGTGCTGCTGCACCAATGGGCTATGGAGCACCACAAAAAGGTGTCAGCTGCTGTTAAGGTGACAAGAAGGAGCAGCATCAATCCCACCCCTGTGTGACCTTGGGGCTCACCTCTGCCACAGATGAATCTGACCACTACAGACCACAGTTACTGGGGCAAGAGGGAGGCAATGGGGCAGCTCTCCTGCCCCTGAGCCAAACACATCAACACTTCCTCGTTCTGCCCTCCCTGACCCACTACATGTCAGTGGGGAGGACACTGCTGCAGCATCCCCACCGTGGGTCCAGGCAGCCCCCAGCTGAGCTCCAGGTCCCCTGGTTGATGGGATGGCAGCACAACAAGAACTAAACCTCAGACAATCCCACTGTCCCAATATGGCAGCCATGGGCCACCTCCTGTTCCAGCAGAGACCAGTAATCCAGGGCTTCAGAAGCATCTTAAGGCCTGGGAGGAAACACCCCTTGGGTCATTCCTGGGATCCACAGGGGGAAGGAAGGAAAAAAGGCATGGAGAAAGGTTAGAGAGGAAAAAGATCAGGTATGAGAAGTGCACGCTGGCAGCAGGCAGGAAGACAACTGGAATGCTGGAAGGCAGAAGCAGCTGGAACCAGCCGAGGAGATGGCTCATGCCACCGCGTTGGCTGGAACCGGACACCAGGCCGGGTTTAGAGGCTCTAACGGAGCTGCCCGAGCGCTGCTGAGGATCTGGCTGCAGTTTTCGGGGGGGAGGCACATGAAGCTAAACAAGCCCTGTGAATCAGGCTTGGAAGCCTTGCTTCGCGCCGCTGCTGAGGGGAAGCACAGAGCCACGCTGCAGGGCCCCCCATCGGCCCTGACCCGACAATGCGGCCCCTGAGCCTCAGCACGGCCCGCACGGGAGCCCCCGCTCCGGGTGCTCGCCCTGGGGCGGCTGCACCTACCAGCGAGATGCTGGAGAGCTCGGGGCGCTCGGAGATGAAGCGTTCACGTGTGGGCGCTCCCCGTCCTTCTGAAGGGCGGGCCCTCGAGGGGGACCCCGGCACCGGCCACGGCACAGGCCTGGGGCCGCGCAGGACGGGAAACCGAGCTAAGAGACCCCCGCGGACCCTCGGGAACCGCGGCCCCGGCGCAGTGACCTGGCGGCAGCGCCGGCCCCAGCGCGGGAGCCAGGAGCGGGGACCCCAGGACGGACCCGCTTAGGGCACCGAGCCGGCGGGGCCAGCGCGGCCCAAGGGCACGGGGCCGCCAAGGCACAAGGTCGGCGGGTGCCCCGGCCCGGCGGGCAGCGGGGGCACGGACACGGCGACCCGGGCCGCGCCGGCCCGGCGGGGCTGCAGGCTCGCAGCGCCCCGGCCCCGCTCAGCCCGGGGCGCTTTGTTCCCGCCCGGGCGCACAAAGGGCGAGGCGCGGGTCCCCGCTCCGCTCCGGTCCGCCCCGGCGCAGCCGCGCTCCCGCCCCCCGCTCCCGCTCCGTACTTCTTGGCGCAGTCGATGAGGACGCCGGTGAAGCGGCGCTCGCCCAGGCTCAGCGTCACCACCAGGGTGTCGTTCACCACCTGCTCCACCACCACCGGCACACGGGCCCCGGCCCGCGGCGCCTCGGCCATGCCGCTGCCCGCACCGCTGCCCGCACCGCTGCCCCTACCGCGGGACCGCCGGGGCCGCGCCGCGCCGCGCCGCGCGATGACCTCACGGACCGCCCCGCCGCCGCGCGTGCGTGCGTCAGTGACGTCAGGGCACCGCCCCCGCGCCGCCGGGCGGGGCCGCGCGCACGTGCGCGGGAGGGGGCGGGGCTAAACCGTGGCGCAGCGCGCCCCCTGGCGGCCGCGCCGCAAGCAGGCCACGCCCCCTGCCTGGGCTCGTCCCGCGCCGCGCCGGCGCCGGGCACGGGGCCCTTTCGCCCGGGCAGGGCCCGGCGCGGCCCCGGGGCCGTTCGGAGCCGCGCGAACCGAAAGCACAGTCCTGTGCAGCGCGGCCTTCAGAGGGAAGACGGACGGCACAGAGCCCTCCCTCCGCCCCGCCTGCGCTGGTCCCTGCAGGGCCGCCGGCGCGGGCCGTGTGTCCGCAGGGGTGCGCAGGGCCGCGCTGCTGTACCGCTCTCAGGGGTCACCTCTCATTCCCAGGTGTCTGAAGTGTGAAGCGTTGACTCCCACAACCAGCTCATCAGATAATGGGACCTCACAGCAGCCCCGGTGCCTAAAGGGGCTGCGGGAAACCTGGAGAGGGGCTTTGGGCAGGGCCTGGAGGGACAGGACAGGGGAATGGCTTTAACCTGCCAGAGGGGACACTGAGATGAGCTCTGAGGCAGAAGCTCTTCCCTGGGAGGGTGCTGAGGCACTGGCACAGGGTGCCCAGAGAAGCTGTGGCTGCCCCATCCCTGGCAGTGTTCAAGGCCAGGTTGGACACAGGGGCTTGGAGCAAGCTGCTCTAGTGGAAGGTGTCCCTGCCCGTGGCAGGGTTGGAGCTGGAGGAGCTTTAAGGCTCCTTCCAACACAAACCAGTCTGGGATTCTGGGATTTTCACTGATTTCCTACTGTAGGATCCCATTGTTACCTGGAGGCTGAACTTGCTCAGGTACACTGGATTTACACAGAACTAATGAAGTATCTTTGCTGCCTGCTAAAGCTGAATTCTTTGCACAAAAAGGACTGAGACCCACGCATGAACCGTTGAAGGCTCATGAAGGTTTCAAGGACAAACTTGCCAAAAAGGGCCAATAAACGCAGATGAACAGCACAATGTGTTATTTTCTCTATTGCTCTAAACAGCAAAATAAGAACAAAAATCCCCCACACTTTGCTATTCTTTATTATGGAAACTTTCCAATGTTGCAGCATCTGGAGGACAGGACAAGCTGTAGCCCTGAGGCAGCCTTGACTTGCTGCAAACCCTTGCAAACATGCTGAGAACAACACACGGCATAGAGAGTTCCAGTGTCATCAAGGACAGGGAATTCTGTGCTGATTATCAAACAGAAAGGGATTTTTTGAAGCATCCTCCACAACATGGTGATACAGAAAATCTGCCTCCAAATCCATTCTAAAGTGACTAAGGCAGTTTCCATCATTGCAGCACCCATTAAATCCAGTGATGCTGAACATACCTTGGGCCAGACACAGCCCAACCATGGCAGGGGACAACAGAGAGAGTGGGGACAGAGGGAGAACACAGCATTAAGGAGGGAGGAAGGCATCTGGTACCGGTGAAGCTCAGCACAGTGCCCCCCTTCCCTGCAGTACCAAAGGTCACTAAGCATGGGTTCAGCTCCTGTAACATGGTTGCATCTGAAGAGAAGCTCTAAATCCGGTTATGATTCAACATTAAACACAGCACTCATGATGAAATCCAGGCTGTCTGACATGACTTGGACTGGGCCATCCAGTGCAAGGCCGGGGCTGGGGGCTGTGTTACTCATGAAATGAGCTAGCTAAGGGCACACAGTTCCTCCTATCAGCACAGTTACAAACGGGTGCTCCAAACCTTAGGGATCACTTCTGCACCTTGTTTTCACCGGATATTTGTCTCCTGTAGAAGTGAGCTTGAGAAGAACGTGCAGAGAGGCCGAGGAGACTGCATCACACCTACCACGCATCTGCTGCAGGGACAAACCTCACTGCTGATTACAGCACATGGATTGTCATTGTGGTTTAACATTGTCAAGGTCAAGGGAAGACTGCGGGAGAGGAGAGCAACCACTTCGGGCTTTCACAATTCCAGGCAATCAGAACCTGTGACTGGAGAAACTCTTTGGAATTTGCACTTGGTGAGTCAGGATAATCTCCTGGGAAGGCTGAGAGACGACTCCCAGAGAGCAGCTCCTCCTGTTGGGTTTGCTGGATGGATCTGTAGATCTTCAGCCCCGGATTTAAGCAAACCAAAACCCAGAGGATGGATGCATACGTGTGTATAACAAAGAGCAGAAATCAGTGCATATGCCTGATGTTGCACAGGTTGGTTTGTACGAATACAGAAGCTACTGATGATAAAAGGGCTGGAAGCATTAAAGCTCAACAGATTTTGAAAGTAATAAACAGTCACTACATGCATTACTAAACTTATCACTACTAAATGTATCTGTGAGTACTCCCAACTCCATATTGGTGTGCAAATGTACTTTTTACCACATCAAGAGTCATGTTAACTCACTCAGAAGTTTCCCAAAATTGTAATAAACTTGATGGAAACTCAGTAAAACTTACAAGTCCTCATGGCAATATCCTGCTTTATAGAAATGCAACCAGAGATTTTAAACCATCCTTTCTTTTGCCATGCAGTGTGCTATGAGTGCTCTGGAGTACAAATGGTCATACAAAAGGCTGGAAATCCCTCGGCTTTGGTGAATGAACTCAAATCCCCCAACCACCACCCAGTGACAGATGCTTTTTGGGTGGTAAGGACCCCTCTGAACATATTAACAGGCCATTAACAGCTTCTCTGCTCTGCGCAGCAGCTTGTGCAGATGTGCTTGGCACTGCAGGGGACACCCTACAAGTGGCTGAGCCCCTGGGGACAGCCATCAAGGAACGGGCCCTGCTGAGTGGCACCAGGACTCAGGTGTATGTGGGAACCCAAAGGGCAGGCTGTTGATGGGAACAGGACAGGAACCAAACCGCAGCCCTGAGCCACCCATGAGAGCAGGGGGACCCTCCCTGTGCCAGGAGGCCACGGTATGGGGCACTGGAGCCCTGCGGAGTCCACTCCCTCATGCCATGGTGCTGATGGCACGGGTGGCTCTGACACGTCCCTTGAGGAACGAGCAGCTCATGCCATGTGTGACAGCAGGGTAAGTTTAGAACAGTGTCACCATTTCCTGGCATGGGGACAGACGCTGTGCACTACGTGTGCCATGTTTGCCCTGTCAGGTACAGCAGGGAGGCTTCTGCCTTCAGTGCTTGGGAGCTCGCTGGCTTGGAGGCCAAATACAAATCAAACTGTTGTGGTTTAAGCCTCTCTAACCACGCAGCTCGTTCTCCCCTCACTTTCCCCTTTTTCTTCCCCCCCCCCCCCCCCCCCCCCCCCCGCTCCCAGAGGGATGGGAAGGAGAATCGAAAAGAATGCAACTCCCACAGGTTGAGATAAGAACAGTTTAGTAACCAAAGTATAACACAAATCACTACTGCTACCACCAATAATAATAATGACAAGAGAAATTACAAGGAAAGAATACAATTCTCACCACCTAATACCAAGCCCGACCACGCAGTGCACCCCCCACCCTTCTGGGTCTCTCCTCTCCGTCCTCCATCCTGGGCATGACGTGCTGTGGTATGGAATAACCTCTTTGGTCAGTTTGGGTCAGGTGTCCTGTCTCTGCTTCCTCCCGGCTCCCCTCCTCCCTGGCAGAGCATGAAACTCAGAAAGTCCTTGGCCAGACCAAAACATCACTAAGCAGTAACCGAAACACTGGTGTTATCAGCGCTGTACCCAAGCCCAAAATCAAAAACACAGCGCTGCACCAGCTACCAAGGAGGAGAAAAATGACTGCTGCTGCTGAACCCATGACACAAACCAACAATAATAATACCAGAGTTTCTTTTTCCCATCAGGCCAGCGGCTGGGAAGTGGTGCAGACCCTGCAAACCTGAGGCTCTGAACCCCATGGCCTCTATGTTACCAGCTCACACAGCCACAGCCGCGTGTGCATTCCCACTGTTTCTGCTCAGGGACTGCTAGGACTCCCCGGGATGTGGAGGCCCACGTGCCAGTGGAAGGTTCAGACGTGGGTGACCCCAGGCAGCCTCGAGTTCTCATGGCTGCCTGAGAAGGAGCTGCAATGGAACAGCCTCTGATGGACTGCTGCTCGTCTTCGGAGTACGTAAAGCCTGGGAGCACTATAGAAAGGGTTTGTGTATTACCACAATGCAATTCTTTACTGGGTAGAGGCTATGGCATTAGATATAAGAAAGTTCTTCCCTGTGAGGGTGCTGAGGCGCTGGCACAGGGTGCCCAGAGAAGCTGTGGCTGCCCCATCCCTGGCAGTGCTCAAGGCCAGGCTGGATGAGGCTTGGAGCACCCTGCCCTAGTGGAAGGTGTCCCTGCCCGTGGCAGGGGTTGGAACCGGATGATCCGTAAGATCCCCTCAGCCCACACCAGTGTGATTCCATGGTTTGTACTTGCTCTGCCCGCAGGAAATGTATTTCGAGGGCAGTCTGCTTTTTTGAATCTGGCAAAATCATCAGCTGTGAGCGTTACACAGAGGGGCGACCCAGGAGGCAGAAGGGAAGGAAGATGGCACAGCAAACAAACGAGAGGCAAAGCACTGACTCACGTTACTGACAGAGAAGTGGCTTCACTCTCACTGGCTATGCAGCTTCAGTCCAGACAACAGAATTCTGACTAACGTTGCAATAAGCAGATGAATTTTACAGCTATAGCTGGAAGGACGGCTCTGGTTCTCTCTTCCCAGTCAGGACACTGACTGATGGCTCAAGGTGCAGATCTGAGAGTCCTCTTCCCAACTGTAAATGGGTAACTTTGAATTTCAGCTCACTGCTGTATTAACCACTTGCACTGACTGCCCTGGGCAGCCCGTGGTTAATATCCTCACCCTCATCCACTGAGTCCTGTAACAATCCCTGGCCACCCCTTATGCTTTCCTTGGGTTTTGTCTTCTCCCTTAGAGTCCTGGCTTTGCTTTTCAGAGACTCAGAGTGCTGCAGGTGCTCCTGCGTATTCACGCGGTGCACACGGGCACAGGCACACCACAGACACGCTTCTGGCAGCAGCAAAAACACAGGGTTTAATTCTTAACAGTTTGAAAACATTTGTGAGGTTAAGGACATGTCAAAACCACAATGTCCATCAGCACAGAGCCCCGGGGCCGCTGTCCTGCCTCCGGAGAGCAGCTACTCACTGTCTCAGCGTCCTGTTTTGCTTTCTTCATTTCCACTTGGGAAGCTCCTTTTAACTCCCACCCCCCTTGCTTTCACCACTGGTGTGTGCTGTTTGATGTGCTGCTCCAGACCCTTCCCAGCGGGACCTAAGTAAACACAGTAACGTTATTTCAGTTGCCCTATATTCATTGGCTCTTCTGTTCCCAGTTTCAAGTATTATAGCTCATTTCTGCCAAAAAGAAATACAGACACAGGGAGCAAAATGAGGACATGCTGTGGCCTTGCCTTTGCTAACGTGCACCCTATGGGGCTTGTGCCATGTGGGGGTCTGGCACTGTCCCACACTGGCTCGCACACTTGCAGGGATCTATGGAATTAGTTCGTCACTGATGTCACACCACACACACACCTCGCTCAGTGCAGAAGCTCGATGGTGCTCTGGGGAGAGCCGAGGGTTTGGTAGTGCCACAGACTGGATTTGGTGGGTCCTCAGCACGGCTGCTTCAGGAGCTGGAAGCTTTGAGTGAAGGAGGCAGTGCAATGACAAAGAACAAAAGGAGAGGAGTGCAGTGATTCGAGGAGGGGACGCTGAGCGGGTTCAGCACAAAAGTGGGTGAGATGGAAGCATATTAACAAAACAGGAATCTGAAGGGACTGAGCTGCCCCAGAGCAGGAGGCTGAGCCATCTGCAGCACAATGCAAATGGCTGTTTGACTGTCTTGCTGTATATTTAAGATCATGTTGGGCAGCAGCAATACAAAAGGAGTCCTGCAGAGCAGAGCTCTCCAGTGCAGAGGGACATCCACACTGGAGAGCCAGTGCAACAGCAGGGCTGAAGTACCAATGGCTGCTAAATAATGGATTTACCGCGCTTGTACTTGACCTGTCTGGCCATAGCCCTGGTACCTGCTACCACCTCTCTTCCATAGTACAAGGCAGTGCAATATAGCGTATTTTCCTTACAGCTGATTCAATTTTTCCTTGACTTACAGACATCTGTTATTAAGTATGTTCTGAGATTACAGCTCAAACATGCTTGTACAACTGGTCCAGTTACAGCCTCATATGAAGATAGTGCAAAGTGGAGCAAACCAACACAACTTGCACTCACAAAACAGAACATTTCCAGCTTTCCCCATATACATTAAAACTAAAGAGAAAAAAGCCCTGAAACTCAATTTGAATACATTCTAAAACCAGCACCAACCCCATTTTACAGGCTCTAAAACCTGGGGCCATGTTCACACATAAACTCTCAGAAAGAGGAGTGATTTCAAGCATTTTCAGGTATTTTCCAGCCCTGCTGACAGACTCGAACAACTGAGACAAGTGCAAATTCATGCTCTGGGATGAGCCTGTCGAGGTGAGGCCATCAATCACCGGAGATCTGTTCAGTCCATTTTGCACAAAGGACCAGAGGTGCTCAGTTTCTGGCCAGCCCCTGGCTCACACTCCCCGTGTTCAGATGATACAGAGATACAATAACATCATTGGCTTATTCAAATTAATTATTGCTAATACATTAGGAACTGCTTTAGGAGCATGCTTCGAGGCTGGGTGTTGCACTGTACATGAAGAAACCAATGCATGTAGCTCAGGGACAAGTCCTGAAGCACTAGTGAGTCTCTTTTAAAAGGTTTTGGTTTTTGTTTAATAAGCCTGGAATTAAGTTGCCTTTTTATTTCTCCTTTAACCACAACGTTTCTTGATTGGGGTGCAAGATTTCTTTACTTGATAGGATAGCAAAAATGAAATGTAAACTTTCTTAATGACAAAATAAATGGAAGTCATCAATTGCATTATGTAGCAACAGTTTTAGCACTTACCTTGTAGCTTCACCCTTTACTTCCAGCATCCATTCTTCCACTGTCTGAGGTGTAGGGTCCTGTTTCTCAGCTCTCTTGTTCATGGTGTGGTAACTGATGTTATCAGGCACATAGAATCATAGAATAGTTAGGGTTGGAAAGCACCTTAAGATCATCCAGTTCCAACCCCCCTGCCACAGGCAGGGATACCTCCCACTAAACCATGTCACCCAAGGCTATGTCCAATCCAGCCTTGGACACCGCCAGTGATGGAGCATTCCCAACTTCCCTGGGCAACCCATTCCAGTGCCTCACCACCCTTACAGTAAAGAATTTCTTCCTCATATCCAATCTAAACTTCCCCTGTTTCAGTTTGAACCCATTACCCCTTGTCCTATCACTACAGTTCCTCATGAAGAGTCCCTCCCCAGCATCCCTAGAGGCACCCTTCAGATACTGGAAGGCTGCTATGAGGTCTCATATGGTGCATTTTTGGGTATCTACAGCAAAATAGAATGGTAACACATTATCTGGAGATGGCAGCAATTAAACCTGGTTGCACATTGAATTCAAAGGATGGTGAAGGCTGCAGTTCTCTGCAGTGATGGCTGGTGGACAGTGACCACTGGAAGCACTGTGGCTGGCGCTGGGCTACTGGGCTCTGGGAACACATGTGTGGGAAGACACTTCCCATGTGTTTTCTCACTTGTCACACAGCAGGAACAGGCTTTGGTTTCTGTAAGAGGGTTTTATACAGAGCCCAGAAAATCAAACCCCAAAGCTGTGAGAAGGCTGGGCAGGAGCACCTTGGGTTTTAGTATAGTAACACTGGTGCTGTGGAGCACAGTGACTATGCCCATGAGCTCTGCTAAGGCTACACTGGCTGAAGTTAAGAGTCCTACAGCTCAGTTCTGCATCTTGTACCCCTGTGTGTTATTGCCTTCAATTAAGCTGCAACTTGGTGCTAAGCTGGTTAAGTGTTAACCAGGTTAAGTGTAACTTGGAGCAAGCTGCTCTAGCGGAAGGTGTCCCCATGGCAGGGGGTTGGAACTGGAGGAGCTTTAAGGTCTCTACCAAACCATTCTCTATGATTCACAGATGAAATGCAGTATTTATTTTGTATTTACTTACAAGGGCCTTGCTTCCCTCAGATCTGGGAATAAAAACCAGATAAACCAAATCCTTTGAACTGGTTTAAATGCAGATGAATGGTGATGCTTTACACCAGCTCCTGCCATAAAGTGAGAAACTTTAAAATGCCTCTTAATGCCTTAAGAACAACCCACACAGCCCAGAGCAGCACCCACCCTCCTGGGGGGGGGGAGGGCAGGAACGTAACAGAATGTATAGATATATGCTCAACATAGAATACTGCATTAGCAGTAACTGTGAATACAGCACAGTCTATCATCCAGCTTCTGTCCTGTCACTTTTTTCTGGGTAGATATGTGTTTTCCTTGAGAGCTTGATCTCATATTATTGAAGAAAGGAAACCACCATTCCAACATGAACAATGTGAAAACTGGAGTATTTAGGGTTAAACAAAGGAATATGCTCTGTAATGCTCAAGGAATATGAAAACTGCTCCTAACAAGATGATTGGAGAACAGAGAAATACACTACATATGACAGCAAAAAGTAAAGACAGTGACTATGAAGTTGTGGGAGTGTGTTGCAAAGCTGCTGCTTGAGTGCTCCAGCACAGGCAGCAGGAGCCGCAGCCGTGCAGGGCTCGTGTGTGGTCCCACGGAGCCATCCTGTGCTCAGCCTGTGTGCACACAGGGATCTGCCATCAACACCCCTTCAGTCCACACAGCATCCCGTCCATACACAGGGGTTGTTATCATTGTGTATGTGCATCACATCACTGTATGTACATAATATGCTCTTTCCGTTTGGTTTGTTTTTAAAGAAGAAAAAACATTTACAGGAGAGATTCAAGAACTCTCAGTGGGTGAATACATCCTTCTCCACATTTCATAGTCACAGAATAGCTTGGGTTGGAAGAGACCTTCAAAGCTCATCAAGTCCAACCCCCTGCAATGAGCTGGGACATCTTCCACTAGATCAGCTTGTTGAGAACCACATCCACCCCTGAATGTCTCCAGGGAAGGTGCATCCACCAACTCTACGGGCAACCCGTGCCAGTGTTTTACCACCCTCATTGTACAGAATTTCTTCCTCACATCCAGCCTGAATCTCCCTCTTTTAGTTTAAAAGCATCACCCCTCTTCCTACGGCAGCAGGCCCTGCTAAGAAGTCTCTCCCCATCTTTCTTACAGACCCCATTTAAGTACTGAAAGGCTGCAATAAGGTCTCCCTGGAGCCTTTTCTTCTCCAGGCTGAACAAGCCCAACCCCAATTTATTTATGTGGGAACATGGAAGCAAAATATGTAAATGCATCCTGTAAAAGCATACTTGTTCCTTCTCTTGTCATTCAAAATTCAGTTCTCTTCTATGCTGACTGGATTTCTGTGGTCCTAAAAGTAACCAGTTGGGTTGGCAAAACAAAGCCCTTCCTGCACAGAGAAAGCAGAGTGCAAAGCCTCAGTGGGAGAAGAGAACACCCTGGGAGCTGTTATCCATTGGGAAGGTTCTCAGGGCTTCAGCAGGAGCTCAGGGAGCCAGTTTTCCATGAAAGCCTATCCAATCTGACCCCGTATTCAGATGTGACCCCGGCTGATCATAGCAGAAAGAGGCATTTCTCTCACAACCTGCTCCCGCAGCCCACACACATAAAACCCACCCTGCAAACCTCTTCCTGCACCACAAGGAACCTTTGCTTTGGCTTTACTTCTGTGGCAAGACTGGCCAAGACATTACCACAGATGGAAGCATTACATTTCTGTATCTCTCTGATTTCCAGGGCAATAAAGGGCAGCAGTGAACAATCACAGGCTAGAAAAATCAGCTTAAAATGCATGGTAACCTAAGCTTGGGTAACAGTTCCATTGAAGATCATAGAATCCCAGCCTGTTTGTGCTGGAAGGGCCTTAAAGCTCATCCAGTTCCAACCCCTGCCATGGGCAGGGACACCTTCCACTAGAGCAGCTTGCTCCAAGCCCCTGTGTCCAACCTGGCCTTGAGCACTGACAGCGATGGGGCAGCCACAGCTTCTCTGGGCACGCTGGTGAGATGTCAGCACCTCAGCACCCTCACAGGGAAGAATCAATGAACTGTGACACTAAACCTGCACAAAGCCCTTGTTACCACTGAGGGATGGCATTCATTTTCATTTTAAACCTGCTGACATCTCACAAAAGATTGGGTATCTTCCTACACTGCCAGGGTTAGAAGGAGTATGTCCAGCAGCCAGGAAACTGAGACACAACAATTCCTCACAGCAAGAGAAACACTCCCAGAGCATCCCAAGCTCCCTCAGTGATCAGCTCTAACTGCCTTATTCAGTGTCTTTGCTACAGTTCGTTTTCACACCACAGCACTGGAAAAATCGCGTGTATCCATTTTTAGCACCTCATCTCTTGCAGTGCTGCATTATGAGGAATGAATCTAATGGCAAAGCTAACGGGACGGGAGGTTTTGGATTTCAGGTTTAATATGTTGTTACTTTGGACAGAAAACGTCTCAGGCCTTTTACACAGGCTCAGGAAGAACCAGAAGCGAGGTCCCCTCCTCCCATATGCCCTTCCATATCCATATGTTTACAAATCCCTGCAGGAACCAGCAAATCCAGCCGACTTCCAATTCAGTTTGGCAGCGGCTGCAGCTCACAGTGAAGGCGTTCAGTGATTTCAAACTCCCATTTCCACACACGCACTTCTGTTCCAACGCCTCCAAGAGCCGCTTACTGGAGCCACCACAGATTTCCAATGGCGTCGTGAAGGATCTGGCAACTCCCACACTGCACATGGGGCTCCTGCAGGAGCCACAGTCCGCACGGGTATCTGAGATAGGGTCGGCAGAGCCATCACTGACGTGATGCTGCTTCGAGTCCTGGATTTCTCTTTTTGAGTTTTAAATTTAAATGTATGGACTATATGGAAAATAAATCAAAGGCTGTCCCTGGTGGATTGAGGGTTTCCATGTCTCACCTTGCTGGTCTCTATTACATACCGTATCTGCCTTTGTAGGTAAGAATCTAAACGCTTCTCTTCTTTCTTTCCTCAGCTTTGCCTGGCTACACCATTCCCAAAGCATTTCTTTACTGCTGAAAAGGTGAATTTGTGTCAGACTTTTAAAGCCATAACTTTAAGAGGTCAATGCTATTACTCTTGTTATGATACTTACTAGACATACTGATTCCTAACAAAGAGAAACAAAACACCAGGGGCCTCTTTATGAAGCATTAACTTACCCAAGGACAATGAGAACTGTGAAGACCCACCCTCACTTCCCAGTTCAGTGGAGGAAAATAGCAGGAAAGAGCAGGACACAGATCCAAATTAGAGCCACGCAGGGCAATGAAACGACTGGTAACAAGCACTCAGCTCATCTCTGGACTATAGATTAAACTTGGTAAGCTTCAATAACGAGTAGAGCTGAGTGAACATAAAGAAGTAGTAGACAGCTGTACCACAAGAAGTTCTACTGGATCACATAATCTGACCCATCATATTTTTAGGGTGCATCAGTTAAGGTCTCGTTAATACCTACTCATTATATCTATTCATTAATATCTACTCTCATTCTGAATGTCTGCAGTGATTCTCCTGCATTTCAGTACAAAGTTTCAGGCTACTCCTCCTTGTACTGCCGCTCTCTGGCACATAAACAGGTCAAGCCCCTTCATTTCCATTGCTATGGACACTATTCTTAAGTCTTCCCAGTAATTCTCCTTTGACTTCCATATTCTGCCTGGAACTGCCCATAAAGTCAAGGAATGCTTACACTGGAGGCCAACTAGAAGCTGAACAAACACCTCATTTGTGTCCACATCTCACCTGGGAGTGGATAAGGGTCAGAATCAAAGAGCCACGCTTCAGAGGAAGGGCAGGTTGTGGGAGATAAACCTCAGCCCTGTTCCCAGTGGTCACTCTATGCTGTGCATGCACTGGATAAGGAACTGGCAGGAGAAGCCAGCTCATTTTCACTAGCCCTGGCCCAAATGACTGCTCCCTGCCCTGTCACCAGCACCTAGGTACATGTTTCTTAGGACCAACAGCATTCCCTGCCTGGCTGGAAGGGAAGAGGAGACAAGAATTCCCTGGCTCTGCTCCTCTCCTGGTGTCAGGAGGCCCAGGAAGCACTAAAGCTCACCAGATGTAACCCAAATCACTGTAACACACAGGTCCAGCTCCTGTGCCCCCAGGTCAAGGGCATCAGCCTTCCACAACACAACTTCCAGAGTGCCACCGAGGGGCACATGTTCTGTAACAGGAATTCCAGAGCTCCAGTTAGAAAAGAAAAAAGGTGTTAAGATGCTACAAATCAGGACTATCAGTGCTTCATTTCTTGGGTCTTCTCTGGAGTAAGTGGACTGATGTCTGAAGAGCAGTCCAAGCGTAGGCACAAAGTGGGAAAGCACACAGAGATGAACAAGCGCTCGTAGCAAAATCTGTTCAATCCACACACTTCTTATAGCCTGGGTGTCTCACATCTTTATGTCATAGGCAGAGTTTGCCCTCTAGCTGCAGCCTTCTGTCAGCAAAGCTGAAGTTAAATTTAAGCTTCCATGGAATGTAATGTGTGAATTAACTGAAATGGATTTATTTTCTCTCAGACAGAATAGGAATTCATGGAGTTCTATGGCCGAGCAGGCAAGAAGCCTGGTCAGTCACGTTTCCTGCTGCCATGGAGCACTGCACTCTGCAAGGAAAGGCACTCTGTATTTCCACTTATAGTGAAAGATACTTGGAATTCCTTCTTTCCTTACGGACAGTCAAGGAGGGCATTATTAAGCAGCAAAGTCACAACTTTTAAGACAGTGACGCTGTGATACTTGCTTTTTCCTTTGGTCAAATGAAGCTCGTTCCTTCTTCAGCTCCTTCTCTGCTGCCGACTTGCACTTCTCCGCTCGCTTCACCTGCAGTGTCCTGTCAGAGGGCAGAGGCTCAGTAAATGCATCTCTCTGGTGGTTCGTGTTCCTTTGAAAACAAACGCTTTTGGTGTCGTTCACTGAATACTACACAGAAAAGCAGGCACAGTTAGTGCTGGGGATATACGTAGCCACAATGCTGCATTTATCTACTGGTGATCCTGCTTATGAGCTGACTGCTCTATTTCCATATAACCATTCAAGTGTTTAAAGTAAAAGCCATGTTTAAGTGATTTACCAAAGGAATTACTTCATAACCCCACTGCAAGCCTGAGGCTGCGCTGTGAGGGCAAATATTAGGCGCAAACCACAAACTTGCAAGGTTTTCCATACTGTTGGTACTTCAAACCCCAAAACCCCTAAACCGTGAGCACTTGAGGTGTGGGACAGCCCCTGGACAGACTGTGCCCCCTGTCCGTGTCACAGGCCCAGCAGTGAGCACGGAGCACACAGGTAGGAGGGAGAAGCTCCCAGATCAGTCGATCTGATGCCTGGAGATCTCCCCTGCCTCTGCCCAGCTAATTCAGCACCTGGCTTCTGCTACTGACTTACAGTGCTTTGTGTTCCTGGGTGACATCAGAGAGCTGGAGGCAGGGAACACAAAAGAATGAAGAGGAAAGAGAGAAAGCAAGAAAGCAAACTCACGGAAAACGTCAAAACCCCTTTTCTCTTCCTGTCTGAAATGAGAAACCTCCTCAAGTGATTGATACTTCAATAAAATCAGTCAGCTCCAGCTTATTAAAACCTAGTGTTGAGAAATTATTTGGAAGCACCAGTAAAAACGTTCCTGAATACTGGGGGAATAAATCCTTGCTATCACGGGAAATACTGCTAAAATAAAGTTATGAGCATTTCCAGTGTGTTTATTCTCTCCTTTACACAAAAGTTACTTCCCAAATAGTGTTTGCATTATTGCAAAATGTGACAAAGAGAGCATTTGTTAAATGCTTTGCATGCAAACGTAAAGGAATTGAATGCATTACTTTGTATGTATACATAGTTATTTATCACACTGCATATCCTAGAAATGAATGATCAAAGTACCTGCGGGATCCTACAGCCCTTTGTTGTTCTGTATTATAAAATTCTACATTGCAGTGGAATGAATCGGGACATTCAAGGGGTCAATTACCAAAATCAAAACCGAAGTAAATGAGAAAATATAAAAGTTTGATAGTGGGTTTTAATATTTAAAATAATAGAAAATAGGAAAGTTGGGTCTGTGTTCTCCATACTTCTGTCAGAAACCACATGTATCCATCACATCACACACATCTGACAGTGCGTGTAATGATGCGGTTCAACTGCTTTTGTATTTCCCAGTGGGAGCACAGAGCCTGCAGCACTTGCAAGACCCTCGTGGTGCACCTCAGCATGGGGGGGCAGTTACCTGCCAGGGCCCGCTGAGTGCGGGCAGAGCTGCACCTTCTGCCGGAGCCTACTCTGAGCTGCGCTCCCGCCCTGGGCTGCCCCATCGCGTCCCTCAGCAAGCAGCTCTTCCTTCTCCTTCCCTGTGATTTCTGACCGCAGCTTCTGGAGCCGCCGCTTTTCCTCCTCGCTTGGCCACTCCTGGGACAAATCCAGGCTGCTCTGCAACAGCTCACTCAGGCTCAGCTCCGCGACCGCTGGCGTTTCAGCCGGGACTGAAGGGAGAGGGCTGTAATCCCACATACCTGTTCATGGGGGTTAAGCAGAGTGCAGTGCTCAGATAGTACCAGTCACTCAATCCAACAGAAGTGGGATTCATTGGTCTTTCTTCCCTTTAACACATATTTTATGCTGAAAGATTTTTCACAGTTTAAAGCCATCTGTGTTCTGGAAGACACCAGCAATCTGTGGAAGGATGTGAGCAGAGCAGGGGCCTCCTTTGCACTGGTAATTCATGTGCCTCGTACCTCGGGAAACTCTTCACCCAGCTTCTTACCAATTCCACCCTGCAGAAGCTGATTCAACTTACCATCAGTTTTATTAAGTGCTCAATACTTAGTTTCTGGAGAGGGGCTTTGGACAAGGGCCTGTAGGGACAGGACGAGGGGAATGGCTTTAACCTGCCAGAGGGGAGACTGAGATGAGCTCTTAGGCAGAAGCTCTTCCCTGGGAGGGTGCTGAGGTGCTGGCACAGGGTGCCCAGAGAAGCTGTGGCTGCCCCATCCCTGGCAGTGTTCAAGGCCAGGTTGGACACAGGGGCTTGGAGCAAGCTGCTCTATGGAAGGTGTCCCTGCCATGGCAGGGGTTGGAACTGGATGAGCTTTGAGGTCCCTTCCAACCCAAACCAGGCTGGGAGTCTGTAATTTATACTGAGTTTAAGAGCCACTTGTCCTCGACACCCTGCACAAATCACGGGCTCACAGCAGCATCCACAGTCCAAGGTCCCTTGTTGTTCTTTCTGCTGTCTGCCGCCTCATCTGGGTCTGGCCCAGTATCCATCTGCAGTCTGCCACAGACATCAGCAAGGTTTAGATGTGGCCTGTCAAATGCACTGTGTGAACGACAGGGAATTCTGAACCAGAGTAGGACACCAAAGGGGAAAATCCCAGCTTTGCACTGGGATCTCTGCACTGAGGGTAAAAATAGACTCCCACAATGCATGTGCATACAGGACTGAGTTTGGGCTGCATACAGCCCTCACTTTTTCTCTCACTTTGTTTTTCTGGAGCATTTATAGGCTGCCAATGTAGATTTGGGTATAAATAAGTATTACATGAATTGTGTATGACTGAATTAAAGACTAGAGTTCTCTGCATGATGAATAGGAGTTAAAAATATGTTCCATGTATCAGAGGAAGTGAAAATGCAAAGCAAACAGATACAATAATCATTAACATACTACAAGTGCCCAAATGCAATCTGTGAGTCAAAACAGGAAATAGCTCTTAACATAATCAATTGAAATATGCAATGCGATGTAATGGCAACAACCAAAGTAGTGATGAAAGCTCCAGCACACCCTGCATTTCATCCCAGCAGGCATCTCAGCTTAGACAAATTTACCTTTATTACACTGTTAGAGGTATTAATCTTCACACACAACTGAACTTACTCAGTGATCTTTCATATCTACACGACAATGATCAATTCTAGGGTGTACCTACACTGCATACAAAGCGTGACTTCTACTTACTGGTTATGGAGGTTTGTGTCTAAGTTATTCAGGCACCCACAGCACAGCCAAGCTCAGCAATAGGTGACTGGCATAGAGCTCCTCCACCTTTTGGGGCAGGTCTGTGCCTACATCTGTACCTACACAACAGCTACATCTGTCACAGCTCTTCACCTCCACTGCAGTGCTGGGAGATGCTGAGTTGCACAAAGGTTTGGTTCCGTAGACTCAGAAGGTTTCCTGAATCCTAGAGAAGAAACAACCTGGATTTCATCTTCCTCTCACATTTTAGAGAGAAAGCATTCTTGCAAGGCACATTCTGTTATCTTCTCTGCATGAAGTATGTATATACTACTTCTTACACACTGCTCGCATCCAGCATGAACAGATGGGCCATGTGGGAGGGAGCAAAAAACTCCTGCATATCACAGAAGGTTCCCAAACTTCATGTGCATGCCCACAGATTCTAACTATTAAAGTCCATGGGATTATTTTTCTTTAAATATACCACTATCTAAGCTAACATTAAACATAGCAACACAAATTACAATGCTATTCCAGAGCAGAATTATACTTGCTTTATCATTCTAATCCATCGTGCTGGAACTATGCAGAACAGAACAGCGCACAATCCCACATCCTTATGCAGACATAAATCAGCAGCAAAAATGCTCTTGATTTGCTATTTTGAAGGATCCTGACCAAGCCCTGGTGATGTTCAAGACTGCACTGCTTGAAGGGGAGTTAAAAACCAAAACCAACCCCTGGAGTGTTCCCAGTACACGACGTGAGTGTTTTGAAAGGAAGCGGGTAACAAGCACGAGTGACCTTGGAAAACCAGCTGTGCCCACACGAACCCACAGTCCTGTCACACATACCTCTGCTGCTTGCCAAACAAACCTCTCACCTCAACACTACCTGAAGAGAGATCAGCTGTAATTAGTGCTGAATTGCTTGGCTAGGAGAGAAAGTGAGCTCTGAAAGCTACCACTGCCTCGCCTCCCACAGAGGGAGAAAGGGAGAAGAGCAGACAGGTGATCATCAGTGTGCACATCTTCAGAAGCAAAATCCAGAGCTCTTTCATTGAATCAGCCAGCATCCAGTATTGGGAGGGACGTTAAAGCTCCTCCAGCTCCAACCCTGCCACGGGCAGGGACACCTTCCACTAGAGCAGCTTGCTCCAAGCCCTGTGTCCAACCTGGCCTTGAACACTGCCAGGGATGGGGCAGCCACAGCTTCTCTGGGCACCCTGTGCCAGCGCCTCAGCACCCTCCCAGGGAAGAGCTTCTGCCTAAGAGCTCATCTCAGTCTCCCCTCTGGCAGGTTACAGCCATTCCCCTTGTCCTGTCCCTACAGGCCCTTGGCCAAATTCCACTAATAGATACAAAAAGATACAAACATTGAGTATGAACAATGCAGATAAAACTTGCCTATATAGAAAAACACAGTGCTGCCTCTCAAGTCGTGCTAACGTGGTGAAATCTGAAGGTAAATAGTGTGAATGAAGCCACACTACTGGGATATCATTTGTCCCAAACTAAGACTTATAAACAAGGTCATAAAACCCTGACAGTAATCATGTGAGGTTCTGGAACTGCTCACGGGTCCCTTCAACGACACCATGCATGGACTTGAGATTAATAAAAACATATATAGTCATTGCCTTTATATCAGAATTTTTACTTCATTTCAGTGTCATGGTATTTGGAGCTGACATTTTTCTATCTTACCACATTACTTAGCACTTCAAGTGGCTCATTGAAGCCCTGAATTTACTGCGTCCCTTTAATGATATCTCATTTTAACACCACTAATTCCAGTCGGATGCTAATGGTACCCAGGGTAATTAGCCTTCATTACAGGAAAGCTTAAGTATGAGAAGAGGTCTTCTGTGGGAACATGCCCAGTATTTCTATTATTAATGACTTCTGGAATCTATCAGACCATAAATAATGCAAATTATGTTGCATCTTTTCCTCCCTTCTGACAACTTCTTAATTTTACTCTCCTGATGTGAATTTATAACTGTGATACTGAAACAAAAAAAGGAGGAAGTGTGATAAAGGGCAAGTTGTATCTTTGAGGAACACGGGCTCAAACCCAGGACCAAAGCACAGAAAACACTGTCAGACTCCTGGAGTGTGGATGAACTTTTATTATGTAAGCCAGGTACTGGCAGTGTTCAAGGCCAGGTTTGATGGGACTTGGAGCAAGCTGCTCTAGTGGAAGGTGTCCCTCCCTGCATGTGGCAGCGGTTGGAGCTGGATGAGCTTTAAGGTCCCTTCCAGCTCAAACCAGGCTGGGATTCTATGACACCCATTAGTGAAAAGCCACCAGGAAAGTCGCCCTTTGTTCACACTGTTCTCCAAACAAATCACAGTAAGTGCACACAAATACACCTCCAACATACCTGAAGTGGTTGGCTCCATGCAGGGTAGGTTTCCATTCCCAGAATCCCGAAGAAAGGACAGGATGGATTTTAATCCCTTTTGTATGACCTCTTTAGGAGGAAATTCAAGGGGACAGTGTCTCAGATTCAAGGCTGTCAGCGAAGTCAAGTGTCCTGTGAAAAAGATGCGGTTTAGCAAACACAGAACCATGGAACAGCCCATATTGGAAAGGACCCTGAAGATCATCAGGCCCAATCTTTCCGCATTTGGCAAGATGGGTGAGTTTGCAGTGTTCAAGGCCAGGCTGGACACAGGGGATTGGAGCAAGCTGCTCCAGTGGAAGGTGTCCCTGCTCATGGCAGGGGTTGGAACTGGAGGAGCTTTAAGCTCCCTTCCAACCCAAACCATTCGAGGATGATGATGATGAACTGCAGTGACAGACAGTCACAGCAGCTGAGTCAAAGGGAATGACTGGTAAGCACTGTGCCTGTGATTTCTATGATAATGACCCTTTTTACACATGCAGACACTATACAGCACCTTAAATTATGCATTTGGTCAAGTCTAGTGATTTTTAGTTTCCTGGCTTTATTGCTACAAATAACCAATGTTTTTATATATGCGTAGGGTCCCTGATACTGCCATACCTAAGATAATTCCCAAATTGCACTTTCTAGTGCATTGTTCTGATTTTCTACTTCTGAAATCACTGGGTCTACCTCACTTCTCACCCCCAGCCACCATCTCTGGATGACAATGGATAGAGGGACATAAATCTCTGGCCTTCCAAAGGCCACACACACCTCACCAACTGCCCAGACTCCTGCCTAGCTCAGAATCCTAGAATCCCAGGGTAGTTTGGGCTGGAAGGGACCCTCAAAGCTCATCTAGTCCAACCCCATGACCAAGGCACATGCAGCACCGGTGACACGTGTGATGAGGAGCTGCTGGTGTGGAACTTGCTGCCGAGGGAACACCAAACACACACAATCCTTCCAGGATCAGATTCGTTCTCGTTATTTGTGTTTATACCTATGTATCAATTCTGTTTCCTAGATGTAAACCAGAATTTGCCATTTTCCCTCCCTGTCGGGGTTGGCAGAATTGAACAATACTTTCAGTCAATCTTGGTTCAGCTGAGAACACAACAGTTGAAACCTGTTAAATCCCTCTAACAGCAACGTGCCACTCTCCGGAAGGAAGGTAATAACCATATTTCGTCCTGACATTTTAGTATGACACATGGTTTAGAATGATGCATTTAGGGAGTGCAGCACCGAAACCGCACCGAGATACGGGACTTCATAATGGTTTCACGTTGTGTTACTGGAGTCACGCTTCAAATCTGCATTCACGGCCTGATCCGCTGGCTCTCTCCAGGCTGGCTGCTTCACATTCGCGCTTCGCTCATTAGGAAACAGTGTGTTTGCTCTTTTAAACTGCTCTTGTAAAACCTGACTTGCGGAAATGACAAATACATTACTAAGCGCAGCCATTTGATTGTAAATTAGCAGCAATTAAAGCTGAAAGGAGTGTTACGAAACAAACGTTCCAGCGGGATTAACAACCCTTTGACGTTCCTGCTCTGGAAATGGCAGCTCCTGCAACACTGACGAAGTGCAACTCGGCCTGAGGCCACGGAGCCGCTCGGGGGCTCCGGGGAGCACAAAGCAGTTTTCCAAGCATCAGGATGGGGACAGTGCTGGATCCTTCTGGGTCCGTTTCCTTGGAGGGGAGCCTTGAAGCCCTGGCACAAACGGATTCTTTACATCAAGGAGATACCAGGTACAACCTGCTCCATGCAAAACTACACCACAGCTACACAGAGACCTCACAGCACCATTCTGCTACCACCACGGGATGCAGATTTGTTCCAGTTCCACTGCAATGGAGAACACACGCACCTAAAACTGACTTCTTTTCAACTACATCCTAATTTTCCATTGTTGATCTGTATTTTTGAGCAGCCACAGGCCAAGAGCTGACTCGCAGCTTCCCAGTAGTGCAAGAAAACCTGCATTTTGCCATCCCAACACCAACAAAGTTGCTTACTGGAGAGGTAAGGAAATCTTAGCTCCAATCTCAAAACCACTCAACACTTGATCTTCTCCTCACAGACCAGAGCTGGAACTACAACTCTCACATTTTAATCAGGATTATTACTTTGAAGTCTGCTAAAGCTGAACTCCAACTGAGGACCAATGAACACCAGAACAGCCTGAATGGTAACTCATGAATTGTGCTCAAACTGCAGTTGAGCTGAGATAGAGAAACTGAGTGGAAATGAAGACATCATTTGTTGCAATCCCTGGGGAAAGACTGATGACAGTTCGGCTGCCCCAGACACATACCACACATTAGGTGCAAACCAGACATGCTGCTTTACTGTGAGCTAAGGTTCTGAGGGAGCAATGCAGAATGGGCCTGCGAATGTCTGGTGGAAGGATGAGAGTTCTGGAGAGAGGCTGGAAAAGAGGAATTACCTGGTGCCGCAGAGCAAGGCAGCTCATATACCAAGGAATATCCCAGGCAGGCCAAAAGAAACAAGCAAAACTCATTAAAGAAGAAATACTTGACTACAAAGGAAAGGTACAAGAGCCCAGCAGCACTGTGTGCCTGAATCATGCTACAGAGTAACGGAAGGGCATTTAAGTGAAAATCCGTGTTCATTGCACAGAGAGGAAATACGCTGTTGTGTAATTATTGCTGTTGGTTTTGTGAAGAAATATACCCACATTGCTCATATATGGCCCTGGAGGTATTTACAAGCTATGGAGATGTAGCATGTAATGACATGAGTTAGTGGTGGCCTTGGCAGCGCTGGGGAATGGTTGGACTGGATGAGCTTAAAGGTCTTTTCCAACCTAAATGCTTCTATGGTTGTACAAACAACAAGCATTCCCAGGGCTCTCCACAATGAGACTGACTGTTGTCAACCTGGCAGCAGTGACAAGGAATGCTGAGCTTTGGAGGGTTAGCAAGGTGACTGTGTTCTACGAGTCTCCACGCAGAAGTTTGCTAAGTGAGCTACAATTACCAGGATGCCTTTTCATTCAGCTGTGATTCACAGATTAGAAAATGACTTCAAATAATCATAAACCACAAACACAGCAAAGGAAGAGCTCCATTACTAACAAGTAGGAATGGCTTTGAAAATGCACCTTGTAAGGAACTCTTTGGGAATACAATTAGATTTGAAGTCATTTAGCATGAAGAAACCGAATCTATTTTTAACCAGAAATGATGAAAATGAATCACACAGATGACTTCAGGGCTGGAAAAACGAATTCTTTGTTTTATCTCGCTGAAAACCACTCGGGTTTGGACATGATTTGACTGCAGCGGGGGAGCTGCATGGGCCATGCAGCTGCAGCTCGTGCTTCACCGGCATGGACGGCGGACGGGCAAAGCTCCCTTTCCACAGCCTTTTCATCATTTGCTCACCTTTTAAACTGCATCACCCACTGAGATCTTCACACTGTAGAATCCTTCCTAACTCGTGCTAAAGAACTCTCAGGTAGGTGCAGCCATAAAATCATGCAGCTCCTGTGCAATGCTGTCTTTAGCAGCTGGGAGAGTTTTGTAACACTTCTCATGCCCATTTTACAGCAGGGGTAACTGAGGCATGGGCAGTCCTGTGATGTGTTCAAAGCTCCTGACTTCTCCAGCAAGCCACTGGCAGTCCTGGGAGTAGAAAGGATGCATCCCAAGCCCCACAGCACTGCCCAACAGTGTGCAGTACACATGAGTTTGAGATCATTTTCTGAACCATGTTGTCTGACAATGAAATTTTCCCCTTTGCTGATTAAATTCAGGCCACATGATAACCAGGGGAGCCAGAATAAATGCTCTAGGAACAGCCACAGGTGAACCAAAGCTGGTTTGTGCCATTCAGGCTTCTGCTCCCCTTGCAAAGCCCTTTCATTCCTTGAACACGTAGCTCTGAACAAGTTCAATGAACAAAGGCAAACGCTGCAAAGCCATTCCAGATCTTGATGAAAAAAACACCCCTAGGCATGAAGACTAACAGCTGAGACAGCGATCACGGACCATCCTCCCAGCTCACCCCAGTTTACACTGCAACCTTTCTGTTTGATGTTGATGATACCGGCATCACAGAATGGGTGTTCTACTTGCAATGACAAGAGAAGGGATCACGGAGGGGGTGCTGCAGGCCAGAGACTCTAATTAAAGCCAGGGCTGATGCTGCCAGCGTCAGCTCCTACTCTTTTTCTCATAGAGGAGGTTACAATGGCAAGTGTGCAGACAAGAGAGCAATAGGCAACGGTAGGAGGACGAGTGGGCTGGGAATTAGCTCATGAAACATGATTTTGTCAGAAGGAGCAATCCTGTCAAAACACGGGTGTTGTGCAAAAACACAGGAGATCCTCACAACCCCTCGCTATGTCATAGGCACAACTCCCAGGTTTTCTCCCAGCGTACCAGGCTGATTGCTTGGTGCTCCCCTCAGCTTCCTGTGCTGGAAGAACTCTGGTGCTGGCTGCTGACACGTGCAGGGGCCCTGAGCCCTGGCTAGCACAGCTCCACTGCAGGTAAAGGAGCAGCTTCAGTAACCTGGGTTAGGGCATCCCCGACCATTATATACCCCACCCTCTGTAAGGTCCCAGTCCCTGTGCTGGACCAAGTCTTACACTGTCCGCTACATTAGGAGTCATGCCTGAAGCAGCTCAGCTGCTGTGGGGCAGAGGGGGCTCAGCTCTAAAATCACATATGTATATATACACATATACACATCTATCTGTTTCTACTATATGGGGGCAATTGTGGTATATAGAACTACGAGGGGATGTAAAGGCTCTGCTGGGGGAACAGACCATCCAAAGTAAAGGCATGTGGTAGGACAGCATCACCCCAGCACAATGGAGAAGGCTGTCATGGTTTAAGCCTCTATAACTCAAGCAGTCGCTCTCTCACTCACTCCCCCCTCTTTCTTCCCCCCGCTCCCGGAGGGATGGGAAGGAGAATCGAAAAGAATGCAACTCCCACAGGTTGAGATAAGAACAGTTTAGTAACTAAAGTATAACACAAATCACTACTGCTGCCACCAATAATGACAAGGCAAATACAAGGAAAGAATACAATCGCTCATCACGTATACCCAGCCCGACCAAGCAGTGCCCCCCCACCCTTCTGGGTCTCTGCTCTCTGTTTTTTCATCCTGGGCATGATGTGCTGTGGTGTGGAATACCTCTTTGGTCAGTTTGGGTCAGGTGTCCTGTCTCTGCTTCCTTCCGGCTTCCCCTCCTCCCTGGCAGAGCATGAGGCTCAGAAAGTCCTCGGTCAGACCAAAACATTATCAAGCAGTAACTGAAAACACTGGTGTTATCAGCACTGTTCCCAGGCCGAAAGACAGAAACACAGCACTGCACCAGCTACTACAAAGGAGAAAAACGACTGCTACTGCTGAACCCAGGACAAAGGCTCAAGGAGACTTCGGAGCAGTCTTCCAGTGCCTAAAGGGGCCAACAAGAAACCTGGAGAGGGGCTTTAGACAAGGACCTGTAGAAACAGGACAAGGGGAATGGCTTTAACCTGCCAGAGGGGAGACTGAGATGAGCTCTTAGGCAGAAGCTCTTCCCTGTGAGGGTGCTGAGGCGCTGGCACAGGGTGCCCAGAGAAGCTGTGGCTGCCCCATCCTTGGCAGTGTTCAAGGCCAGGTTGGACACAGGGGCTTGGAGCAAGCTGCTGTAGTGGAAGGTGTCCCTGCCCGTGCAGGGGTTGGAACTGGAGGAGCTTTAAGGTCCCTTCTAACCATCCTGTGACTCTATGAATGCAGTGAGTCTGACCCAGGATGCTGTTAGAAATCCTGCAGTGGATGTGTGTGGGTGCTGAAGGCACATGGTGCTGGCAGCGCTCTGCAGAGCTGGCAGTGCCAAGGGGCCTGGCCTGGGCCACCCTGCACAGCCAGGGTACCACTGCATCCCTCACGATGAGCTCTGGGCAGCACGGCTGCAGCCAGCCTCTACCTGTGCCTCCAGCCATCTGTTACCATGGCACTGCTGCCCGGACACCCCAGCCAGGCTCTTTACCAGTGGCTGTGGCTTGAACAAGCCTCCAGCACAGCAGGAGTGCTGGCATCTTTTTTCAGTACCCATCATCCGCAGAGCCAGGAGAATGGCTGAGTGTCACATATGGTAGGAATTCCCTCATCCCAGCACCAATCTGGGAAACCTGCAGTGACCAAAATACTGCAGTACAGGAGTGTCCTGATTTAGGATTTGTCCAGAAAACAGCACCCACGAGGCAAGTTTTACTGCAGAAGGGCCAGCATAGCAGTGGCCCACTCTGAGAGACTCAAGGATGTTTAAATCAGCAAACAGTATTTTTCTGATGCATTGCCACTCAGCTTGAGGTAGAAAGAGCAGAGTTATTCCAGGAGCAGACTTCCTTGTGTGAAGCAGGAATAGAACAGCGGACACCCTCTGTATTTCCTATGACTGGGCTACCAGCCACTGCACCCCAGCAGCCGGGTAGGGCCAGCAGCATGGCTGCAGAGGACACCAAGTCCAACAACAGCTGGAGGCCTCTTCCCTGCATGCTTTGGTCCCCGGTTCAAAGCTTTTCTTCAAATAACTCTTCCAGGAGATAAACTCCACAGGAATGAGCCCTGCTTCAGGATGCCACTGAAAGCTAACCAGCACCACAGAGCAGGTACTGTGGATGAACTGTGTCTGAGGAAACAGCATCTGAACTAGTGGGGTCAGTCCTGGTTTTGATTCCCTTTCTGCATGAAGACAGCACCAGGTCTGCAGCACGCTGGGTGTGCAGGATTCCAGTACCCAGCTCAGGGGGTTCTGGCCTGATCCAGGAGGATGAGCTGGCCCAAAGCCCCTGGGCACAGGCCTGAAGCAAGCAGCGCCGCAGAGAGCTGGAGGGTGCTGGGAGCCTCGAAAAGGGACCAGTCCCGAGTGCTCCAGGATCACTGCTGGTGGGAAGCGGGGGGTCAGTACTGCATGCGCAGGGCTAGCGTGGCTTTGGGCAGGGGCACTTACTGATGTGCCTGGTTGCTTCCTAATCCACTGCCCAAGGAGCAGAAGGGGTCACGCTTGCACAGCACTAAGTATGAACAGCAAAGCTTTGTTAAAATCACGGCATGACAGTGCTTGGGAACACTCTTGGGCCTCAGACTATGACTGCATCACTAAAGGGTCCCTTCCAGCCATTCTGTGATTCTATGATTCTATGTCTGACATCCAAGATACGATTTTTACTTCAGTCTTACTCAAGGAAACAATACTGAACATTCCTGACTACAGCACTACAATAAAATGTTCCCCTCTTATCAGTGAAGGCAATCACTATGAATAAGTAATTTATTTTCCCCTCTCATAGCACATGTTCGTGGTAAATTAAAACCATTCTTTACATAAGGACCCAAGTATTTTAAAGTCTAACCACAGAATTAAACACTATGAGTCAAAAAAAGTCTTTGGTATCTTCAAACCAGAAGTGAGTACTTACCAAGCTCTGCAGGTAGCTCTTTTATAGGATTCCTCTCTAAGAGCAGAGTTTTCAATTGCCTTTTCAATAAACCAGAAAAGAGACTGTAAGAGCAGAGTTCATTTAATTAAATGCAAACACAAGAACAGTTTTGCTCCTTAATTGTTACCTTGCTATTGTTTCCTGCTACAGAAGGGGCTCCTCAGGCAAATCCATGCTTCTCCATTGCTAACATCAGTGCTGGAAAACAGCACACCCCAAAGATTTCTGGAACAGCCATCTGAAGCTGGCATTTATGCCCATTTATTATGCAACTACTTCAATATTTAGCATTTGATCTTTCCCTGCAAAGCCTGTTTATCACTTTAAAGTCTGATACTGACAGCTCCAATTATAAACACATCATTTCCAGTTGTTTATCATCTTGCTGAGCTTCAGCTGTTTGGGTTGTTGAGTGCATTCCTCAGGCTAAATTTGAGCTAAAACTGCTCAGCCATTCTTGATAATGAGATTAGAAAGAAATATGCCCTACTTGTACTTCATTGCATCAGCTTCTTTCTTTGAGAAGCTCCAGTGTTCCTATTCTTGGACGCAGCCGAGAAGCTTGGCACGGGTCATGTACGACATTCATGGCATTTATGTCCCACACAAGATAATATTTTCTTGATATATCTGAAAATCTGTTAACATTTAGACAAATCCTGAGCTACTGAGAAAATGTCAGCACGCCTCTGCTCGAAAACAATGGCATTGTCAGGGAAATGCTGGAGCTGCTGAATACGCCTTTGTTTGGAGGTCTCCAATGGGAATCTCTGGGCACTGCAGGTTCAGGATGCAGGGATGCCTAATCTGTGTGAAGCGAGCCACTGGCACCCAGGCAGCTCTGAAATGGGAACTACACAGACTCCCCACTTCCCTGTCTCCTCATTTCTGACTGCTTCATTTTGCCATCTTAACAGCATTCTTGTAAACAGCCCTTAATATCCAGCAACAAACCGGCTCAAACGGTATTCTACAGGCATGGTGCTGGCTTTATTTACTTGTGCTGCAATTGGACTTGTTTACTGTTAAGATACAGCAAAACAAACAAGAAGAGAGTTCCATAGTGTCAGTCATAATATTTATTTACCTCTAGGAAGGCAAACCAAATGAAACCAAACATTCTGGCAGCTCCTCAGCTCGGGATTCACATTTGTGGCAATATTTTAAGACATCTCAATCAGTCAAGAAACGCGAGTGCTGAGCTCACGTTTGCCTGTCTGGAGTGGAGTCTTCAGCTGCACTTAGAGGAAAAAGTGATTTCAGATTATGAACCCAAATTCCCCCACATTTAGAGGCACCACGGTGTGCAGGGACAGCCCTGCTGCCTCTGGGCAGACTAGCAGAGCTTAGAGCAGCTCCAGTGCCTAAAGGGGCTGCAGGAAACCTGGAGAGGGGCTTTGGACAAGGGATGTAGGGACAGGACAAGGGGAATGGCTTTAACCTGCCAGAGGGGAGACTGAGATGAGCTCTGAGGCAGAAGCTCTTCCCTGGGAGGGTGCTGAGGCGCTGGCACAGGGTGCCCAGAGAAGCTGTGGCTGCCCCATCCCTGGCAGTGTTCAAGGCCAGGTTGGACACAGGGGCTTGGAGCAAGCTGCTCTAGTGCAAGGTGTCCCTGCCCGTGGCAGGGGTTGGAGCTGGATGAGCTTTAAGGTCCCTTCCAACCCAAACCAGTCTGGGATTCTGTGTACATGTGGTGGCTGATCCCTGCCCAGCCGCACATCCAGATTGCACATGGATTTGTGGAGAGCAAAGTGTCAGAGTTGCACCTTCCCTGCCTGCACACCAGGCCAGGCACCATTTCCACAAGTGTTTCCAACGTTTTTGTTTGACCTGGAGACACTCTAATCACAACATCTATTAAAATCAATGAAAGGTTCATGAACTGCTTGAACAGTCAACCCATCAGACTCCAAACTAGCACAGTGTTTCATTGAGATTAAAACTACACTTCGGGCTGCTTCCAGAAAAGCATACCCCAAGAATAACCAAACATCTTAAAATACAGCCTATGCCTCCACACGTAATAAGGATAAAATGGAAGTAAGTAATATTCAGTGAATATTTCTGATGGAGCTGCTGCTTGGAGTCAGTGTAAAAATACAAACAAGATAAAGTGTGATACATGCAGGCACTGATGACTGACACGTTATGCTGGAGGAAGATGCACACAGAGAATGTCTTCATCTCAGAGAATGCAATTCTTCACTTAGGCAATGATGGTGACAGCATTCTAATATGGTTTGTAAATTGTATCAGTCCTGTCCAATTGAATTTAGGAAAGCTGTATTTAAAAGATTTGCAAACATCATTAAACTTGACATTTTCCAGCTATTCTTAGAGGTACAAATTTTGTTTACTGTATTTTTCTAATCACAAGTTGAATATATAATGATTCACAAACAAGATCTTCAAAGACATTTAAGCACCTTGTCTCAATCACAAGATGCCATGAAACTGCTGGGAATTTTGTCTTGGAAAATGCTGTAGAATATCCTGGTCAAGGGTTGCCTCCTTTTCCTCCTCACACAGAAAGGTTTCTTTCAGAACCATAACTGTAAACTGATTGGTCTTTTAACTTCCAGTAAGAAAGTAATTCCTTTGTTCCTGTTCATTACCATGCATTGTCATATGTGGTCTTCCACTTCTGGAGTGAGGAGCAGGGGATTGTCCAAGGACATGGAAAAACCCAGTGGGAAGTTAGCTTTGGTGATCACAGTGATGTGGGAGCACTTCCAGGGTCACCACAACACGGTGTACTTCTTTCCCTGCATGCTCCATCGGAGTCACTGACAGCCAAATAATCCTTCCAACAGGTAACTCCATGCAGACAATCAGCACTAACAGACTGACGGGTAACGGTTCTTCATTGTCACTTAGGAGGTTTGTAACTGTGGGTCTCCATTTTCACCTCACCCACAACACTAAAAATAGTCACTTAGCAGTAATTAAAATGCAACAGGTGCAAAACCTCAGTGGAAAGACAACCAGGCCTTTTAAGGTTCAAAGGGTGTACAAATTCACTGTGTAATATTAATTGAGCCTTTCAGTTCATGTGGGCTTTAGCAAACACAATTAAGCCTATTTACCGCTCGCCTGCACTGAGGTCAACGTCAAACAAATACATATGAAAGTCTGACTGTTACAATGAAATTACAGCAGGGAAAATAGAAGACAAATACAACTGTTATTAAATTAGCTGTCTGACCAATGATCTTACCTGTGGAAACCGATTCCAGGGGGAAGAGCTTTAATCTTGTTATAGCGGAGATCCAGCCAAACAAGATGTGGCAGCTTCTGAAACAAATCCTCGGGAAGCGTGGATATGACATTTCCTTCCAGATGAAGGTACTGAGTGAAAAACAGAAACGTGTTTTACATCCAGAAGGAGAGGGGCTGTTCCTTGGCTTGCAACATCGAATGTGAAAACTGTGAACTGCTCTCTGTTTTTATGGAAGGGGATTAAAGGATACACAACTATGAATTACACAGGGAGCGGTTTATTTAAGGACTTTTTGTTAAAAAACCCAGGGATTAAAGATCATAGCTAAGAACCTGTAGCTTTTCCACTCATCTGGCCCTTAACTGCTCTGTGCTACACTTAAATCAAGGGGAGAACTACTCGTAACAACTGATTCACCTTTATGTTGGGCAATCTGTACATTTCCTCAGTGAGATGCTTAGTATGTTTTCTGCTGACATCGAGAGCGCTTGAAGATGAGAGCAGAGACTCCTCAGCAGCCTTCCTGATCTCTCCTGATGAATCAGAAACAGGAGAATTTCTCTGGTTGAGATGCTGATCTCCCAAATTGTCACCGCTGCAGTAAAGCTCTTCAGAATTGCTGTCATCCATCTGTCAGCAAGCCTGGAATCCCGGCTCAGGAATCCGAAGTGACCAGGCAAAGGCAAGTCATGAGCTGTGAAAAACAACAACATATTTTGGAACGGGAGCATACACAAAACAACTTGCTGCTTATATTATTATTTGCAGATTATCCCCACTGCTGTGTATGACACAGACCAGTCAGTTTGTCACTTTTATGTATGTATATACTTGTAATAATGATACAAGGAACTTGTGAATGCCCCACCGCTGGCAGTGTTGAAGGCCAGGCTGGACGGGGCTTGGAGCAAGCTGCTCTATGGAAGGTGTCCCTGCCCATGGCAGGGGTTGGAGCTGGAGGAGCCTTAAGGTCCCTTCCAACCCAAACCAGGCTGAGTTCGTGATTCATCAGAAGCACAGAATCAGCTGGGTTGGAAAAGACGCATGAAGTGTTTCCCAGCACTGCCAAGGCCACCACTAAGCCATGGCACTGAGGCCTCATCTCCATGGTGTGTGAACACTTGCAGGGACGGTGACTGCAGCCCTGCCCTGGGCAGCCTGTTCCAATGCCTGAGCACCCTTTGGGGAGGGAGTTGTTCCTCAGCTCCGTCTAAACCTGCCCTGGTGCAGCTGAGGCCGTTTCCTCTTGTCCTATTGCTGGTTTGGGAGAAGTGACCGACCCCCAAATGATACATATGTGAAGGCATGGTGGATAACAAAAACCTCCAACCAGCCTTTGTGGCCACATTGCCCCCACACCGTGTCACCCGCAACCCTGGGACAAGCACTGACATACACGTACACAGTGAATCACAGAACCAGCACAGCATCACAGACTGGTTTGGGCTGAAGGGACCCTCAAGCTCACGCAGTCCCACCGCCCTGCCGCGGGCACGGACACCTTCTGCCGTAGGTGTGGAAGGCGCTGAAGGACGCAGGCGCCGGGAGGGTCCCGGCTCTGCCACCGGCTGCGCGTCAGAGCCGTCCCCGCGCTGGGTGCGGAGCCGGTGGCAGCCGCACAGCACCCGCCCGTGCCCAGGACATGAGAGCCGCGTCCCCACGGAGCGGCCCCCGGCCGCTCCCCAGCCGGGCCCCCGCAGGCCCTCACCGCCCGGAGCCGGCGGCAGCTCCATCCGGGCCGCACGCAGCCCCGGCTGAACCCATCCCCGCGCGCTCTGCGCCGCCCCCGCTGCTTTCGGCGGGTGGCAGCGGCGCTGCCCGGCTCTCTGCCTGCGGGCCGGGCCGGGGCAGGGCCGGCTCCGAGCCGCAGGTGCGGTGCCGGGCCCGGGCCGCCCTCAGGCCGTTCCGTCCCCGCGGCACCGGGCAGCGCCGCGCGGGGCCTCCGGGGCGCACGGGCGCGGGGGGCGGAGCCGCACCGCGGAGCATCGCCCGGGGGGGCCGTGGGGCCGTTCCGTCGGGCGGGAGCCTGCGCTGCCTCATGGCAGGGAGGCGTCCCCCGCCCAGGCAATGGGGCTGGAGGTGGGTGCGCTCGGAAGTGCCCTCCAACCCGAACCGCTCCGTGGCCCCGAGCCCACACCCCCCGCACCCCTCGCCCCAGCCCTGCTGCAGGTTCCCGTTTGGGGGCGCATCCGCAGGGCAAGAAATGACCCAGGAAAACCATCCCCACATCGCAGCGCCGCCAGGGCTGCCGCTGGAGCAGCAGCGTCCCCGCAGAGGCTCTGCACAGTGGGGTGAATAACACTGAGGCTAGCCAGGAGTCATACCAGCCTGACATAAAATGCGTTCTTAATTAGCAAGATGGTAGAAATCCATTACTGAGACACGAGGAGTGCTTAATCTTACAAACCCGGATAATTATGTTCCCAGTGACCTGACCGAGCGTGATCAGCAGCACGAGAAGGGTTTTAGATACACAAAACTAATTTCAGAGTTTAGATACATGATTTCTTTCGGGTTTTGCTGGCTTATACCCTGCTTATTCAACCAAATGAGAAAAGAAAGCTATTTTAGAGGGGTTTCTTTAGAAACTCTTTCCTTATGGAAGGATTATTTATTTGTAGAAGCGAACTGACCCATTTAATTACAGTCTGTAACCTCACATGCATATTGCACTCCATAGGAAAGAGGATCTTGCTGACTGCTAGAACTGACACATGGCAAAACAAACCACCCAGCCTTGGCAATGATGTTTTGAGGCAAACGGGTGAAGTTCTTGTTAGATCCCGTGCTCATGCAGTGCCCTCTGTAGCAAGCACAGCTGGAGGCTGGAGCACCTCGAGCTGCCAGAGATGCTGCATTAGTGCAAAGCTTTGATTCCGATGAGTTTAGAATTGTTCCCACCTTGGCTCGGTTGAACAATCCCCTTGCTCAGGAACTTCTGACCCCCCCAGACTATCCAGCCAGGAGCCTGCTCTGTAGCAGACCCTGTTGAGCCTTGAAACCTCTGTTTTGTAGCAAGTCTCTGAATTTGGAGAGAATCCTGTTGTCCCGCAGGGACCTGCAGTACCACTGCGCTCACGGGAACAGCTGGCTCACATGACAAACTAAGCAGGCCTAAGTCTTCACATTTGCTTCGTCACAGGGCCACAAGCTTCTGAAAACACAGCATAACCTGGGCTGAATAAGACGAAGCACCTATCGCGCACTTGAGTGCGTCTCCGCTTTGGAAACACAGATCCCGCTCACTAGGCTGTTCTGCTGCTTGCAAGAGAGAGCAGGTACAACGGGTAATTTTATTATGCTTTTCTGGAACAGATTTTCTTTGAGGCTACTGAGGTGCTTAAATCCTAATTACAGGCAATATTTATGAGCCAGAGGGCAAAGCTTAAGAAGGCTAAACCAGTGGCGAAGCTGCACAGAAGTGTTGTTGGCACTTGGTTATGCAAACCCCAAAATACTTCAGATAATTTTATGTAAGATAAGAAAATACATTAGGATTGAAACCAATGACATCATTCCCTCAATTAAAGAGAGAATTATTTCAGCTGGGTTTGATCTCAGTGTTCTGTTTAGAACTCTGTAGCACAACAGGAATAGAGAAACATATCCATGGCCACTTCAGGGAGAGCAAGTGATCTGGAAAGATACCCAACTTAGGGAATCGTCTTAGAACAGGACTTACAATGTTGCTTGTCAAATCTCATTGTCCAGTTTGGCCTCCTCATGAAGCTGGAGTCCTCGGCACCACCAGCGCAGTAACATAGACCACTTCTTCAACGTGACAGTATCTAGGCGGACTTTATCCTGATGAGAAGGCAGGAGGAAAGAATAGATTGGAAGTCAATAAATAGGTTCATTTCACTTTTAGCAAGCCAGAGTTCCAAGTTTCAGTCACAGAGCAAGAGCCAGAATGGGCATCCCAGCGCACACACCGCTGTCAGGTTGGTTACTGCATTCTCAGGTTGCTGAACCCCCTGTTTGTGAGTTCACTTGACAGGCTCACCCTGCTGAGCACAGGAGCTCTTTGGGCACCCAGTGCCAGTACCCAAGGAACTCCTTTACAAATATAACCGCAGCAACAAAAGCATCAATAAAGTTGGCATGTCGGATGGTAAACATGCAATATTCTGTATGGATTGTTTCTGAACTTGGGGGTAACTGAGGGGTTCAGGGGGTTCTTTTGACTCAATCACAAGATATATATATTTGATTCTTCTAAAGGGTGCCAGTCCCTCAGAAGACCAAACTGGGGCACTGATCTCTTGTCAGGACCGAAGCTGCTGAGTCTGCATACAGAGGACTCAGAACCAAATATTCTGGGGTGGACACAACTGCAGCCCTCCTTCCTCCCTAGTCCTGGTTTCAAGGATGCTGCACTTCAAATGCACCAGTACCCACAGAGCAGAGGGCACTGCACCAAGCATCCCTAAGCATTGCCTTGGCATTAAAGCACAGCAGCCAGATGTCTGCTACCACCCAGCAGCAGCCTGCATGGGCTGCTCTGCACCTGCATCCAAGCCTCCCCAGGGCACCGTGAGGCATACCCAAGGTCCTCACAGCACTTTGTCACCAGGGACTATTGCACATATCAGTGCCACCAGCGCTCCTCCACAGCACTGCAGGTTGATGTGGGTGACTGAATGAAAGGTGCCAGAGCCCCTCACACAGAGGAACTGTTGCATTATGGACTCCAAGGGTACTTCATCACCTGATAGAGGTGCAGCAATAACCAGGCTCCAGAGAGAAGTGCTCAGCTCCCTGCCCAGCTACTGGTTAGCAGGCACCTATGTTACGCAAGTTTAACTCTCATTTGACATCGGATAAGTTAGGAAGCAAAGTTCTTCCTCCTCTTTCTAAAGTAAGAGCTGTTAAATAATACCAGAAATGTCATTACTTTCTATATAAAACTGCTCTCTACAACATTATAAGGCTTTTAATACTCCCATAAGTGAGCGAACTGATTGAACTCTAAAAATGCATCTTATGAAAATATACCAACATATGTTCCTAATTTCCTAATGAAACATTTGGTTAACCTAAATAAATAAATAACATAAGCAGCAAAGTGAACAGACATGTAAACAAAAGGAGGCAGAAGTCGCTATAAATTGAAAGGGCTGAATTGCTCAAACAGCACCAGAAACAAAACTACTCTTTGCCAGGATTAGGCAACAGAAACCATTGCAGAATACAGAAAATCAAGCAGGATATCTATTTTATGCTGTAAAAGACTAAACCAAACCAAGCAAATGAACTAGGACAGACTTACCTGTCAGCTTAGGAGGAAGGGGGGGTAGAGAAGGCAGGAGGCACTTTCATCACTGGAGGGGTTTGAGCACCTTGTAATGGCCTTGTAATCCTTGCACTGCAGCTGGCACTGGGGATGAGAGGAGCGCTGCTCTGCCCTGAAGGGTGCTGTTACCCTCCTGCTGCCAGCCTGGCTGAGCTGCCAGCTTTAGGGCTGCACAGCAGCGATTGTGTGCATGCTGCTGCAGAGGGACCTGATGGAGGAGGTTATTGGTTAACTGGGGTGGTGTCAAAAGGCTCTGAGGCAGCTGGATCACAGTGATTACTATTAGCATCTTTAAAAATAGAGTTGGCACTACTTACAGAAACACTAATTATAGGCAAATATGTGACATTTCCCCCTTATGTAATGTTTATTGAAAGAATGATGTGTTCTTTCAGAGGGACTGCTTAAAATAAACATAGGCTTTTCTCTGTTGGCTTTCTCCTTGATGGAGAAGCATGTGAATTTTAAGGAATACGGTAATATTCTTTTCATCATCCTGAACATGTTGCAATTATAGCCATTATTTTCAGTAAAGGGCTTTTAAGAGGAGTGTAATATCATGACATATTGCCCCCCTTGTTTCTATGCCTAAATCAGGAGTGTCTTACTTGCCTCTGCAGTTTTGTGGTACTTGGTAGCGGTTTTGTTTGGAAACCATTTTCATCAGCTCACTGAGCAAAGATACCCTAAAGAATGCAATGCTACTTCAGGCAGGTCTGTTTCTGGTTACACTGGCTTCATTCAGGGTAACTTCACTGATCCCAGGTAACTTGATCCTGATTTACGGTGATGAAAGCAGGTGTAGAATGGGACAATGACGCCTTTATCTCTGCTGGTGGTGCCCTTGTTGATGTCACTTCTGTCATTCCACAGGCAAAGGCATCAAGAAACGTGGTGGGCTGAAAGCCTCCCCTGGCATCAGGACAATCACATCCTCTTTTCCCACTCTTTTTTCCTACACCACATTCTGCAGGCTTCTTGGAACAAGACTGTGATTCTGTGCTGTGGATTTTGTTTGTCAGTCTTAGAGAGAATAAGAGAGAAACAACAGCGGAGTGACAGATGGACAGCAGCGTTTAACAGTCTCTTTCATACTTTGCAAAGGCAGGAGAAGGGGAGGAGTGGAAGCTGAGAGCTCAGCCATTTGCAGTGTGTTGGAAACCAAACCTGCCCCTAAACAAAGCAACACTTACTGCCTTGCACAGAAGTGTTCTGTCTTTTTATTTGAGAGTGACTCCTGATTTCTCAAAGAAATATCCTTTAAGAACTCTTCTTTGCCTTTGGAAAACTGTTCTTAAATTATAGCCTCCACCTGTGATCTTTTTCCAACTTCCAGGCTCTGAAATAATGACTAACTGAGCAAATTTTGCCTGTAGAGCACAATAACCAAGATATCCTTTTCAAACCCTGCTGGGAGGGAAAACAGCATAAGGTTTAAATTAAACCCCAGGGAACATTGCCTCAGAATTATGCAAGCCCTTTCCTTAGGGTGTCACAGATACAATGAAATGGCTAAACACTAGCACTTGACATTTCTGATGTGGTCCTCCACCACAGTAAGTTATTTCTGAGAGATGAAGTTCATGAGACATTTCCATACAATAGGGTGTGAAAAGCAGCACCATGAGTGTGTTACAGCTCAGTGCTCTGTGAGGTCTGTGGTGACCTGGGGTGAATTAGGGCCACGAGGCTGATCAGGGACTGGAGCACCTCCTGTATGAAGATAGGCTGAGAAAGTTGGGGCTGTTCAGCCTGGAGAAGAGAAGGCTGCATGGAGACCTCATAGCATCCTTCCAGTATCTGAAGGGGGCCTATAGGGATGCTGGGGAGGGACTCTTCATTAGGGACTGTAGTGAGAGGACGAGGGGTAACGGGTTCAAACTTAAACAGGGGAAGTTTAGATTGGATATGGGGAAGAAATTCTTTCCTGTAAGGGTGCTGAGGCACTGGAATGGGTTGCCCAAGGAAGCTGTGAATGCTCCATCTCTGGCAGTGTTCAAGGCCAGGTTGGACAGAGCCTTCATTGGCATGGTTTAGTGTGAGGTGTCCCTGCCCATGGCAGGGGGGTTGGAACTGGATGATCTTAAGGTGCTTTCCAATCCTAACCATTCTATGATTCTACGAATTCCCCTTCTGAGGAGCTCTGCAGCAATCCTGGGATTTACCACTGGCAGGAGAACAGGAAGTCAGCAGAGCTGGTGGGATACAAGCAGGGGTTATTTCAGCAATGTGCCTTTTCCATTACACAGTGATGCATGGAACAGACACACAGCATAAGGCACCTCATCGAGGCTCACCCTCCATGTGTGTGCACACTTCATGTGGCAGAACCAGTGGCTGTAGACTTCACTGCCCACCTTTCCTGCCTGCTGGAAGGTGATGCCACAAGCCCAGTAGATTATGGGCTAGTGGAAGGTGTCCCTGCCCATGGCAGGGGTTGGAACTGGATGAGCCTTAAGGTCCCTTCCAGCACAAACCAGTCTGAGATTCTATGATTTCAGGCCTAAATGACCAACTTCAGGCTTTTATTCCCTGTATCACAACATATGTGACATCTTCAGGAAAGATCTCCAGAGTGAGGAAGCTTCTGAAATCCAGTGGAACATCTGTATAAGAGAAACATTGTCTTTCCAAGCTACCCACTAATTTAAATTTAGTCCTTATTTTATTACAATAGTTGAATAAAAATCAACGCAGCTGCCTTCGCATTAGTAAGATCAAAGATTGGTAGTGACTGCTCCTGATGGATTTAGGATGAACTATTTGTGCTTTCAGAACTAAACCCAATGTGGTTAGAGGCTGGGCCATGCTGCACCTCTGTGCCTTTCATTGAATCAAAGAATCCCAGCATGGTTTGTGTTGGAAGGGACCTTAAAGCTCCTCCAGCTCCAACCCCTGCCATGGGAAGGGACACCTTCCATAGAGCAGCTTGCTCCAAGCCCCTGTGTCCAACCTGGCCTTGAACACTGCCAGGGATGGGGCAGCCACAGCTTCTCTGGGCACCCTGTGCCAGCGCCTCAGCACCCTCACAGGGAAGAGCTTCTGCCTAAGAGCTCATCTCAGTCTCCCCTCTGGCAGGTTAAAGCCATTCCCCTTGTCCTGTCCCTCCAGGCCCTTGTCCAAAGCCCCTCTCCAGCTTTCCTGCAGCCCCTTTAGGCACTGGAGCTGCTCTAAGGTCTCCCCTTCAGGAGCCTTCTCTTCTCCAGGCTGCCCCAGCCCAGCTCTCTCAGCCTGGCTCCAGAGCAGAGCTGCTCCAGCCCTCGCAGCATCTCCATGGCCTCCTCTGGCCTCGCTCCCACAGCTCCCGGTCCCTCTTGTGCTGTTGCCCAGAGCTGGATCAGGGCCGCGGGGGGGTCTCCCCAGAGCGCAGCCGAGCACACGGGGAGGCTCCGGCGTTCCCCATCAGCCCCGTGTCTATGCAGGAGCCCACAGACTCCGGAGCTTTGCGAGCGCTACCGCTGAGCTCCGGGGAGCGACGGGGCCGGGATCCACCCCCGGGGCAGTCCCCGCCCCGCCCCGGCCGCACCTGCGGGCGGTTCCGCTGCCGTCCCGCCGCCGGGGGCGCTGCGCCGAGGGCGGCCCGGCCCCGCCCCGCTCCCGCATCCCGTCCCCCGCCTCCCGGCGCTGAGGCCGCGGGCTCCCGCCGCCCTCCTGGCTCCGCTCTCTCGGCTCCGCCGCGCTGTGGCAGCCCCCGCAGGAGGGGCACGGGAGGCGGCGGCGCCGGGCGCTGCCATGCGGGCGGGCGGCTGAGGGCGGCGGCGGGGCTGGTGCCGGCCGCGGGAGCCGGCGGGCAGCGGCGCGCAGGGCATGCCATCCGCCTCGCCCCGATGTTTCACTGGGGCAAGTGGAAGAAGAGGATGGGAGCGAGCGCCTCCTCCTCCAAGAGACCGGTCTTCGACGAGCGCGAGGACGGTGAGTGCGGGGCGGCATGGCGAGCCGTGCTCCGGGGTGCTGAGCTCCGGGATGGCGAGCCGTGCTCCGGGGTGCTGAGCTCCGTGAAGGCGAGCCGTGCTCCGGGGTGCTGAGCTCCGGGGTGCTGAGCTCCGTGAAGGCGAGCCGTGCTCCGGGGTGCTGAGCTCCGGGGTGCTGAGCTCCGTGAAGGCGAGCCGTGCTCCGGGGTGCTGAGCTCCGGGGTGCTGAGCTCCGTGAAGGCGAGCCGTGCTCCGGGGTGCTGAGCTCCGGGATGGCGAGCTGTGCTCCGGGGTGCTGAGCTCCGTGAAGGCGAGCCGTGCTCCGGGGTGCTGAGCTCCGGGATGGCGAGCCGTGCTCCGGGGTGCTGAGCTCCGGGAAGGCGAGCCGTGCTCCGGGGTGCTGAGCTCCGGGATGGCGAGCCGTGCTCCGGGGTGCTGAGCTCCGGGGTGCTGAGCTCCGGGAAGGCGAGCCGTGCTCCGGGGTGCCGATCTCCGGGGTGCCCCGGGTTGCCCATCCGTGTCCCGGATCGTATGCCCAGTCCCGGGATGCCCCGGAACGCTGAGCCCTTGAGTGCCCAGCTCCGGAATGTCCCAGGTTGCCTCAGGGTGCTCTTTCCGGCTGCTGGGTGTCGCGGGGTGCCCATACCCGGGATGCCGAGCCTGTTCCCGCATGCCCAGTCCCGGACCTGTTGAGCCCCGCTCCACTCGGCTCGGTGGGTCCCAGCGGCGCAGCAGGAGCCCGAGGTCCGCGGGTCCTGTCCCCCTGCTGGTTTGCCCGTGGGGCGCAGGGAGCGGCGCCCCGGCAGCCGGTGTTGAGCGGGTAACGGGGGAGCGGGCAGCGAGGGGACGGTTTAGCGTTGAAGTTTCAACCTGTGCGAGGAAATCTGTGGTTTTAACACAGAAACCTCGAGCACAGCTGCTCTCAGCTGCAGACACTGCGTGTCACTGCGGGAGGGCTGCGTTGGCTTTGTTGTGGAAGTACACCATGAAGTGCCACGGTTGCACGAGACTCCTCGGCTGCGGGGTGGTATTTCAGAGGAGCAGAGGAGGGAAGCTTGGACTGTGGGTGCGGGAAGCCTCGGGAGTGGTGGATGGGGCCTGGACCGCCGGGAGCAATCCCGGCATACAGAGGACGCTGTGCTGGCCCTAGGGCACCCACGGAGCTCTGGCTAAACCCCTGGGTGCTCGAAGTGGTGGGGTTTTGCGCTGGATGAACTTGGAGCTCTGTGTGCCAGTCTTGGAGTTCTGCATGTTAATCTGGGTCTTTGAGGCTGGTGATGCTCTCGTGTCCGTGAGCCCCGGGTCTGCCAGCGTCCCCTTGGCGAGGGCGGCCGAACCCGAGCCTGTGCTGCTGAAGGGGTGTGAAACCGGGGCTGCTTTCCTTGGAGAGTGAGCAAGTCGGTATCGCTAGCAAGTGTTAATTGGCAATTCAGGGTCTGACACTGCACTGTTAGCCCTTTTGTCTCCTACTGCAAGGTGTAGAGAAACCCCCCTTAGAACTGCGCCAGGGTGGTGGGGCTGGGTCGGGGTGACTGTGCTGTGTGTGCAGTGCTGGTCGAAGCGACCAGGATTTTGTGCTTGAAGTGGAGAATGTTTCACCTGGGCTGTGATGTAGTAGCTCCGTGGGGCAGTGACTGAGGAGAGTGAAAACGATTCCGTTGGGGATTTGCTGCCTAAGTCAGAGATCATTTTGTTCTGAAATCACCTCTGCTCTGGAGCCAGGCTGAGAGAGCTGGGCTGGTTCAGCCTGGACAACAGAAGGCTCCTGAAGGGGAGACCTTAGAGCAGCTCCAGTGCCTAAAGGGGCTGCAGGAAACCTGGAGAGGGGCTTTGGACAAGGGATGGAGGGACAGGACAAGGGGAATGGCTTTAACCTGCCAGAGGGGAGACTGAGATGAGCTCTTAGGCAGAAGCTCTTCCCTGTGAGGGTGCTGAGGCGCTGGCACAGGGTGCCCAGAGAAGCTGTGGCTGCCCCATCCCTGCAGTGTTGAAGGCCAGGTTGGACACAGGGGCTTGGAGCAAGCTGCTCTAGTGGAAGGTGTCCCTGCCCATGGCAGGGGCTGGAGCTGGATGAGCTTTGAGGTCCCTTCCAACACAAACCGTTCTATGAACCAAGCTGAATACAGCCAGTATAGGGGAGTGGAGCTCTGCAGGTGGATGACCACTGAGCAAACCTGATAACATCCCATATGGTATTTTGAAGCAGTTCCTGCAATTGTGGAGACTTATTAGGACATTACTTACTTAATGTTGCCTGCTTTTTTGTCGTGGCTTGTTAATGTGTGCTCAGAGCAGTTACTGTGTTGTTCTGGTGAACTCCTATTTACTGTCATGGCAAGGTTGCTATGGAGATCTCTTAAGGCATTCCGATAACTTACATAGAGAAGCCAGTTAGTACTTTGGTTTTGTGTGTGACATAATGTGGAAGAGTTACTAGTAATGGCAATTTAACATGAACTAAATTAAAACAAAACAAAAAGGGGGGGAAGGACAGGTTAGTGTATGGAATCTTGCCCATGGGTGGTTCCCAGCAATGGATGTACAAGAATGAGCCTGACTGTTGAAATCCAGTGGTTAATGCTGTTAATTATGACAGGATGTATGGAAGTAGAAGGTTAACATTTATTCTAGTGAGTAGTAAACCAAGGCGCAGTATTCGCCCTCGGAAACCTGGAGAGGGGCTTTGGATAAGGGCCTGTAGGGACAGGCCAAGGGGAATGGCTTTAACCTGCCAGAGGGGAGACTGAGATGAGCTCTGAGGCAGAAGCTCTTCCCTGTGAGGGTGCTGAGGCGCTGGCACAGGGTGCCCAGAGAAGCTGTGGCTGCCCCATCCCTGGCAGTGTTGAAGGCCAGGTTGGACACAGGGGCTTGGAGCAAGCTGCTCCAGTGGAAGGTGTCCCTGCCTGTGGCAGGGGCTGGAGCTGGAGGAGCTTTAAGGTTCCTTCCAACACAAACCAGGCTGGGATTGTACGATTCCATATGATCCTTGCATGGTCAGTGAGCTTGTCCACCATCACCAAACAAGGCCCAGTCGGGTGCCCGTTGTCTCTCTGCTGCTGAGGACCATCCTGTCACCGTAGTAGGCTGAGGGCATTGTGATGTCTCAGCTCAGTGATATTGGGGCTTGATTTTCACCTGGGCAGAAATGATTTCCCATTCTCTCTCTGGGAAGCATTATGGACACCCCCTGCAGTTTATTTATACTTCTATTTTTATACTAAGTGGGAAAACCTCATCATTTTGAAGCCAATGGGGGTGTTTCAACTCAAACAGTAAAACACAAAGTTTAGCAGAGTTGCTAGGACTTGGAACCAGGGCTGAGTGATAGGAAATAGAAGGCGCACTTGGTGCTATGAGCATTGCCCACAGTTGAGTTATGCGAGAGAGGGGAAAAACCAGAGCCTGATGTATCTTTATATGCAGTGGTAAGAAGAATTCAAGTTAAAGAGAATTCCAAGCATGCATTTTGGTTGTGGCTTCTGAATCCAAGCTGCTCACTAAAGAAGTGTATGTAAATACCCATGGGAACATGTAAAGCCATCTGTGCCTTCTGCTGAGGGCTCCTTCCTTCGCTCACACCGAGGTGAGTGCTCCCAGGGCTTCCTGCCCCTTTCCTGATGCTGAGGGAGGTTTCCAGCCGGTTTCCAAGGTTTCAGTGCTGCAGCCCTATTACTTGTGTCGTGATTAGTATTTTGTCTGGATCCCTCTATTACCCGTCCCCTACCTGCCCCTGCCAGCGTGTGGGTGGCTGTTTGCAAGGGGGTCAAGTGCATTCTGCTTGCATCAGCATCAGATTTTGAAAGCGAGTTCCCAGTTTTACAGCCCACGGGCTCCAGTGAACCAGCGACTCCAAGTGTGGACTCAGGGTCAGTTATTCATAGAATCATGAATCCCGGGTTGAAGGGACCTCAGGGATCATCTGCTCCAACCTTTGCAGGCACAGCATGACCCGGACTGGATGTCCCAGCACCCTGTCCAGCCAAACGTTAACAGTGTCCAGTGTTGGGGAGTCACCACTTCCCTTGGAGATTTTTCCAGTGGCTGATTGTTCTCATTAGGAAAAATTCTCCTCTTTTGTCCAGTGGGAATTTCCCCAGGAGTAACTTGTGCGCATCACCTTTCCCATGGGAATCCTTGTACAAAGGGAGTCTCTGTCGTCTTTGTAGCCACGCTTTAACTACGGGCACATGGTGATGAGGTCTCCCTGAGCCTTCTCTTCTCCAGATGAACAGTCCCAGCTCTCTCAGCCTTTCCTCACCCACTGCCCAGCCCTTGGACCACCTTTGGGTCAGGTGAAGTGGGCACGGGTGGCTTTGCCTGCCCTCCTAGGGAACAATCCCCATTGGGAATTCGATGGCTCAGTTCATACTGGGAGAGGCACCAGCCCGGTTTGAGAAGCAAACCTCAGCTGCAAGGGTAGGGGGACGAGTCCTGGGAGGACATGGGGTTTTGGAGCCATGGGGCTGATGTGTGCTCTCTCCTTGCTTGGGGCCATGCTGGTTTCATTGGCCATGGGGCACCATGCAGCACGGTGGGCAGTCTGGCGCGTGGCCTGATGAGTTGGCTGATGTGGGTATAATAGGAGAGGCACTCTGACCCCTGCTGCGGGTTTCCAGGCTGAGAAACGCGGTTGTGTAAAATTGTGTTTCTGTGGCAAAACAAGAAAACTGATACACGTCTGGAGGATGCTTTGCTGGCCGGGCAGCGGAAGGTGTCCCTGCCTGTGCAGGGGTTGAGCAGGGTGAGCTTTAAGGTCCCTTCTGGCATAGACCAGCCTGTGATTGTATGGCTCTTTCTGGATGTGCTGGGCCCAGGGACTCCTGCAGCCTGGGCACCGCTGGAGGGATGGTCCCGGCTCTGCCTCCCCATCATCCTCACCCTCGCAGGGCCCGCGGGAGGCTGGAGAGCCCCGGCAGCAGCACACAGCGCCCGTCCCCATGGAAACGGGCGAGAAGCTGCAGAACCTGGGGGAATGTGCTTAAAATAATCCCTGATCCACTGCGAGCAGCGGGCGGGCAGGAGGGGTGACCCAGAGCCGGGCAGGAGGGGTGACCCAGACCCGGGGCAGGAGGGGTGACCCAGACCGGGGCAGGAGGGGTGGCACAGACCCGGGGCAGGAGGGGTGGCACAGACCCGGGGCAGGAGGGGTGACCCAGAGCCGGGGCAGGAGGGGTGACCCAGACCTGGGCAGGAGGGGTGACCCAGACCGGGCAGGAGGGGTGACCCAGACCGGGCAGGAGGGGTGACCCAGAGCCGGGGCAGGAGGGGTGACCCAGACCTGGGCAGGAGGGGTGACCCAGACCGGGGCAGGAGGGGTGACCCAGACCCGGGGCAGGAGGGGTGATCCAGACCGGGGCAGGAGGGGTGACCCAGACCGGGGCAGGAGGGGTGACCCAGACCGGGGCAGGAGGGGTGACCCAGACCCGGGGCAGGAGGGGTGATCCAGACCGGGGCAGGAGGGGTGACACAGACCGGGGCAGGAGGGGTGACACAGACCGGGGCAGGAGGGGTGGCACAGACCCGGGGCAGGAGGGGTGACACAGACCGGGGCAGGAGGGGTGGCACAGACCCGGGGCAGGAGGGGTGGCACAGACCCCTGTGCATGCAGCCCTCTGCCTCCCGCCAGCAGCGAGCAGAACCGGGGTTCACTGGTGTGCAGGGAAGGAACCACGCTGGTGCCAACCCTGCCTCTTGCTCCGTGTTGTCCTGCAGCACCTCATGATGCTGGTGGGGGCTTCCAGCCACAGTTCAGGGAGGACTCTCAGACCCACGTCTCATCAGGAGCTTGCACCACACTCAAGTGAAGATTTCAGTCATAGCAGACTGACAATCTGCTGACATTGTTCCTCTCTCCGATCCGATGGAAGTGCGGTGCCCAGCTCCTCCTCAGCACTGGGTGACAGTTTCTCAGATCAGGACTCTTCCCCATGATTGGTTGTCCCGGGGGTTGGGACCTGCAGTGAAACCAGGCTTGCTGCCAGGCTGTCAGAGGTAGGCATGTGGGGAGCAAACCCTGGCCTCGTCGTGCACCCCTTACCACCGACCCAAACCCCTCCAGCCAGGTCTGCCCCGGCTCTGGGGACACCCCACTGCACTGCCAGGACAGGGGCCCTGGGAGATGGGGCACTGACCCTGACCCAGGGACCAGGAAGTGTTTCTGTCCCCCTCCAAAGGTGCTGAGTGTCCTAAACCTTGTGCTGCTCCTTGTTGGGCAGCCAGCACAGTCCGGCTGGGGCCCTGGTGCTGGTGCTGCCCCTGCAGCCATGGTCCCTGCTCCTGCTGCTGTGGCCGCTGCGCTCAACACCTCGGCTGAGCAGAGGTTCCAGCCTGGAGCTACGAACGCTGATTTTGAAGGAAACATTCCTTTTGATTGGAGAGCTGTGGAATAACGTGCAGTGAGGTGGTTATCAGGTCCCAAATACTGTCTGTGTATGGCTGCGTACAGATGTGTTCAGCTCCCATGCTCTGCACATCACTGACTAAAGCAATCACTGATCAGATCATAAGGCAGACTTTTTTCCTAGCCAGGCTCCTGTGTGGCTGTGGGCTGGGAACACAGATGCCTTTCCCTGTTATTTAAAAACAAGAGAAAAAAGCCTTTTTCTATTATCCAAGTGTCAGCTAAGGAAGTGAGCGGGGGGAGGAGGGAGTGGGAATCACAAGGAGGTGTCAGAAACGCTGTGTTTAGTGTTGGCTGTGTTTAGTGTTGTCAGCGGTGCTTTGGGGTTGCTTTGCATCTGGCTTCCCCTGCATCCATGGCTCTTTGTGGTGCTTTGCGCAGGGGACAGGCTCTCGCTGTGCACAGCTGATGCTCCTGGTCCAGACTGAGCATTGAAAACTTGTCCACATGTGAAGCTTTTCAATGTGTTGTGTAATGCAGGAGCGGGTTAAACCCAGAGAGCTCAGCGGTTGCAAGTCATGGATGTGAGGAGTATCATGGGCAGCACTGGTGTTGCTGGCTCTATTTCCGCTGCAGAGATAATCGATAACTTGCTGTCCCTCGCCATGCTGGAGGCCAGGGTCCACTCTCAATAGTGCTGAAATAAATGTGGAGACAAACTGCTCTGGATCATGCTGATGAAGGGGGACAAAATGCCTCTCTCCCTTTGAACACTGGAAGTTGCAGTTATGGAAAGTTGCTGCTATCACTCGCCTCATACCTTGCTTATACTCCACTTGTGTCAGCTTGAGAACATATATTTAAATCTTCTCATTTACAGCAGTTTACAAAACCAAACCTCCTTTCATAGCAAGGAGTCTGCATAAGCACCGATAATTCCATGTTTCCAGCATTCCATTGTTCTTCCCAGCCCTTGTGGGGTTTTCATGTTTCTGTTGCTGTTTTCCATTTATAAGTTCACCATTAACAGAGGCGCAGATGGGGTCTGTGGTGGAGCTGCAGGGCTCTGTGGGGCTGTGCAGGCTCCTCTGCCCTCCTCTCACTTGGCCTCTTTCCCCCCAGGAAGCTCTGTACCTGCAGCTGCTGCCTGGTGTGCAGTGAGGTGCTGCCAGCACAGTGACGGGGTATGAGCAAGGTGCATGCATGGCAGCTCTAGAGAGAGATCAGGGTAAAAGAACAGGCCAAGGGGAATGGCTGTAACCTGCCAGAGGGGAGACTGAGATGAGCTCTTAGGCAGAAGCTGTTCCCTGGGAGGGTGCTGAGGCACTGGCACAGGGTGCCCAGAGAAGCTGTGGCTGCCCCATCCCTGGCAGTGTTCAAGGCCAGGTTGGACACAGGGGCTTGGAGCAAGCTGCTCTAGTGGAAGGTGTCCCTGCCATGGCAGGGGTTGGAGCTGGAGGAGCTTTAAGGTCCCTTCCAATACAAACCATGCTGGGATCCTGTGACAAGCCTGCAAGTTGTAGAGAAGTAGCATGGGGCATGGTGCAGTAGCGATAGGAGGGCAGGGGTGTGTAAGTCCACGGTGCCCGAGTGTGCTGTGTGTAGATGGGAGTGCAGCAGGGGAACAGCAGCAATGGCTAACCTTTGGTTTGACGTTTATCTCCTGAATTCGAGAGAAGCGGGATAGCTCGCGAGTGGCTTCCCCGAGCAAGGGAAGGTAAATGTCAGTGTCCTCTTCCCCCTCCCACTGTGCCTCGGGAATTAAATTGCTTTAGGTGACAGTTATGGAAAATTAAAAGTGCTTTGGCGCGTGGGAACAGGAGCTCCGAGCGGTGAGAGGTGACAGCGGGTGAATGGTGATGTGCTAATTCACAGTGAGCCTGTGGCTCAGGGTCTTTTCCACCACCTGGGCCCAGCAGAGGGCTGCAGGCACGGAAGGGTGCTCTGGATTCAGTGCTTGCTGCTTTGGCTGTGCACCAGGCCCTTCCAGGCTGACCCCTGGCCATGCTGTGTAATTAACTTAGCCAGCAATGTAACGTATTGCAGCTGAGCTGACAGCGCAGGGAGCTGATAGCTTTATTTATTACTCCAGAAAATGCACTGATTTGTTTTCCAGTGGCACCAGCTGAGAGCTGGGGCTCCTGAGGCTGATGGGGCTTTCAGGTTCACCTGCAAAAGGCTGTTCCAATGCAGAAAGTTACCTTATTGTCCAGGGTTTTCCTTTCATTACAGCCTAGCTGTCTAAAGATGTAGGGGGTTGCATACAGGGGTAATACACCGGTTACTGCGTGTTGGAGCACCGGAGAACTCGCACTGAGTAGCTCTGAGCAGAGCAGCGAGGATGAGTATAGATGTGGCACGTGGCTCCGTGATACTGGCACGTTGCTTTGGGTCCCCTGTTTCTGCATGGCCTGCACAAGGGACAATACCTCTGCCTTTGCCCAGGAGAAGTCCTGTCTGCATTTTGGGTTAACTCTCTGACCAGAAAACACCTTCACCCTCCAGCACCCACCCAACCAACCCCAGATTCACAGCAAACAAAAGTGGCATCACTGCTTCAGATTCCGGCTAAGAGCTGTGTCCTGTGGATTGAGAGGTGGCCATCGTGTATTTCAGGTACCTGGGATGGGAGGACGGAAGGAAACAGGAAAACTCCATAGTAACTGGGAAGAAACTTGGATTGGAAAGAAACTGTTGCAGTATTTCAGAGCTTAACAGCTAAGACACTTCCTAGCACTGGCATTTAATGTTGCTGGTGTATAGGTGGGGTATCCAGTATAAGGGCACATGGGGAAGTACATACTTGGGTCCCCTTTTGTGGTCACTTGAAGAATTCCCATGTGTTTTTAGGTCTAGTGCCCGAGTATACTGACAAGGGTTGGAAAGAAGGGGCTTGGAAGGGCTTGGGCTGAAGTGCAGGTTGCTCTGAGCAAGCAGCTCTCCATGAGGATTAGGTAAACCAGAGGTGCTGCAATGAATGCTAATTACAGTGGTTAAACCAGAGTAAACTGTAGAGTTGGAAAGTCCCTGCATTAGATGTCAGTTAATCAGCCAGGATCGTCGGGGTCAGTCAGGATCCTGCTGGATCTGTTTCCCACTGACCACATGGGCAGCAGCACAGTGGCTGCGCACAGCTCAGGAGCCTCTGCATGTTGACTCAAACACATTTACCTTTGCCTTGCAAATAGCCTTTCATTTCTGCTGCCACTTCTGTGCTATCTGAAGTACAGAAACCCCCTTCTGAGGCACTGGATGGCACATGTGCTGTGAGTGAGGCCTCTGCATCAGTGCACACTGCAGGCACACGCAGAGTGCTGCCTGAGAAGTGAAACCTGCTCGAGTGCAACGCGTGGCTGTGGTGTGGTGGGGTGTGCATCCGTGGCTGTGGTGTGGTTGGATGTGCGTCCGTGGTGGTGTGGTGGGGTGTGCATCTGTGGTGGTGGGATGTGCATCCGTGGCTGTGGTGTGGTGGGATGTGCATCCATGGTGGCGTGGTGGGATGTGCATCCTTGGTGGCGTGGTGGGATGTGCATCCTTGGTGGCGTGGTGGGATGTGCATCCTTGGTGGCGTGGTGGGATGTGCATCCGTGGCTGTGGTGTGGTGGGATGTGCATCCATGGTGGCGTGGTGGGATGTGCATCCTTGGTGGCGTGGTGGGATGTGCATCCTTGGTGGCGTGGTGGGATGTGCATCCTTGGTGGCGTGGTGGGATGTGCATCCTTGGTGGTGTGGTGGGATGTGCATCCTTGGTGGTGTGGTTGGATGTGTATCCATGACTGGTGTGGTGGGATGTGCATCCGTGGCTGTGGTGTGGTTGGATGTGTATCCATGACTGTGGTGTGGTGGGATGTGCTGGTTGCAGCCCTCCCTCCCCAGCTATGGTGGCACAGCCACCTCTTGAGTCAGGCCATCAGCAGGTAAACCTCTTGCTGTCACTGCCCCGATGGTGGCTGCACACATCATTACCTCCATGAGTCAGTGCAGTTTTGTTGTCAGAAGGTTATTACATCTCTTGTGAAAGACCTTTTTTAAACTACCTTGTAAAACAAGTGCCATATAATCCATGGGAAAGCCACATACTGCACACTCGCTTTATGTTTTACAGGTTTTCCAGTCTTAATGGACTCTGGCAGGCAAGCCCAGAAAGAGGGAAGCACAGAAAATGATATATGTTGGACTTGGATTGTTTGCACTGTTGGAGGAGGTGGTTTATGCCTCATGGAAAATAAGGCTAAGGCTTGGTCCCAAATAATTTGCACTTTAAAGGCTCGATGCTGCATGTGGTAATCACATGAATCATTCATACACGTTCAAGCAGTCCCTATAATTTCATATTCAAACCTGATTCTAGACTTGCTCAAACCCTGACCTGCCATCGATTCGTGACTCCTCCAGCACAGAGAGCGCTTGGCAGGTCCTTGGTGCAGGGATGACACACTCCAGCTGGTGCTGGTCATGCGTCTCCCTAAGGTCCTGGATCTCCCGCATCATTCCCGCTCGGTCAGACTGGCCGATGGCTCCGGTGGAGCCCAGAGCTCGGCGGCTCCAGTGCCTGCAGGGCCTGACCTTGACGTATTCATTCCCTTTCATACTTGGCTGCACCTTTAACCAGCAGCAGGCACTACCAGGGGAGCCAGCATGGGGCTGAGCTGTTGCTATGGGCTCAGCACAGTGCTCTGAGCTCCCCAGACAGCGCTGCTGGAGGAAGGAACCCCTGCAGTGGGAAGTGATGTGGATGGAGCAAGAGCAGGGAGCTGAGAGCAGGCGTTGGCTGGGGCTTCCTCCCCAGCGTGTGTGTGCTTGGCTTGGCCCTGCAGCACAAGTACTGCTTAGTGCTGGTACAGGGGAGTAGCTGGAGAGTCCTGAGGCTCGGGCACAGCCAGGCAGGTGACACAGACAGGGCTTCTCAATGGAGCTGATGGGCAAAGAGAGGCTCACAGTGGGCTGCTGATGGTGGTACTGTGCTGCTCTGCTCAGACATCGTAGAGTCATAGAATGGTTTGTGCTGGAAGGGACCTCAAAGCTCCTCCAGCTCCAACCCCTGCCACAGGCAGGGACACCTTCCACTGGAGCAGCTTACTCCAAGCCCCTGTGTCCAACCTGGCCTTGAGCACTGCCAGGGATGGGGCAGCCACAGCTTCTCTGGGCACCCTGTGCCAGCGCCTCAGCACCCTCCCAGGGAAGAGCTTCTGCCTAAGAGCTCATCTCAGTCTCCCCTCTGGCAGGTTAAAGCCATTCCCCTGTCCTGTCCCTCCATCCCTTGTCCAAAGCCCCTCTCCAGGTTTCCTGCAGCCCCTTTAGGCACTGGAGCTGCTCTAAGGTCTCCCCTTCAGGAGCCTTCTCTTCTCCAGGCTGCCCCAGCCCAGCTCTCTCAGCCTGGCTCCAGAGCAGAGCTGCTCCAGCCCTGGCTGGTCATGGCTCTTCATCTTTTGGCTGTGGCTAATTCAGGTGTTAGACCCGCTGGCAATCTGGACCCTGCTTTCAGTGATCAGTTACTGGGAGGAGAGCCCTGTACCGGGGATCTGTGGTACTGGCAGCTTTTAAACCAGGGCCAGCAAAGGGCTCAGTGCTGGTGTGGTGCCTGGTGGGGGTGGGTGCGGGGGCCCAGGGGCTCTTGCAGTCACTGTTCCTTGTGTTAAATTGGTTTTTATTGCCTGTTAAATGCCACAGCAGGAAAACTGCAGCAAAACTGCAGGCAGGTGTCAAAACAAGCAGGTCTGAGGTGAACTCAGCCATTGATTAATGAACATTTTCAGCATGTGGTGTGTTTTTCTACATGGCTTTCTGATAGAAAGATCAATGTGTGCAATTAGGTATAAAATGACAGGTTTCTGTTAACTAGAGCAAATTGCTTCTGTTTGTCAATATGAGGAGTAGCATCAGTGTACAATTCAGTCCCTGTTGGCCCCTCAGTACCACTTGGGAAGTTACAGTCTCCTCTGTCATGGTTTGTATTTTTCCATGTACTTGGTTCGGCATCTCCAAGGGTGCTCCCTCCTCACCTCCTCCTCTCCCCAAAGGCCTCATCCTCCTCTTCCCCACCATGGGAATTTTCCTCTGCTGGCTCTTCTTTCTCTCTTGCTGTGGCTGTGGGAGTCTTTATTGCCATGGGCAAACCAGCGTGGGCGCAAGCAGGCAGCGGGGCAGCCATGGCACCCGGCAGGGGTTAACTTGGTGGCTAATCCTGCCTGGCACCCCACCGCGGGTCTGGGTCTGCTCTCCAGTTGTTGAGTTATGGTCATTCCAACCCTGACTGTTCTATGATCCTGTGATCCATGGAGCACTCCGGCGGGTTCAGGGCAGGCAGGCACGTTCCCCACAGTGCCTGTGGCTCATGTGTCAGTGGGGTCTGTCCACAGGGTACATCCCTTCTGACACCTCCAAAATAAAGAACAGGGCGCACCGAGGGGGTCACTGCTCCTGCCTGGGGCCAAGCCTTGCATGGCACGAAGGTCTTCAGGTGTTCGTGAATCTCTGGTGGCTCTTTCCTCACCAGATTTATGTCTGTGGCAAGCCTGTGTTACCAACAGCCACTCATTTGTACTGCCTTGGTCTTCGTTTTCCCTTCTTTGCAAAACCAAGCCCCTTCCATCACCCGGTGCCTGACACATGGCAGAGCACAGAACCATGGGGCACCGGCAGTCACAGGGACACCCGGGAGCTCAGCTTGCCCAGAGAAGCTGTGGCTGCCCCATCCCTGGCAGTGTCCAAGGCCAGGCTGGATGGGGCTTGGAGCACCCTGCTGTAGTGGAAGGTGTCCCTGCCTGGGGCACGGAGTGGAACTGGATGAGCTTTAAGGTCCCTTCCAACACAAACCAGGCTGGGATTCTGTGGTCCTGTGATTAAAATGCTGTGGCAGCTCTGAGGAGCGGCACATCCATTGATCCCAGAGGAAGGTATTTCGGGAGCGCGTCGGCTGCTCACGAGCCGTCGGGACAAAGATAGGACCGTGCGCCTAAAATAGTGTCCTGGAGCAAACCCGCCAGTGGCTGCTCTTGGGAAGCGGATCCAGTTTGTTTTCAAGCCATCATGGCAGTGTTGACAGGGCTGTCGCGGGGAAAGCTGCCTCAGCTGGGAACGTGGAAATGAACTCCAAGTGCGATGTACACACATGCAGATACCGCGCACATCGCCATGGGAGTAAATAAGGGACTTGTGGGCTTTTAAACAGGAGGTAAGTGCTGCCTGCTGGAGGAGAGGAGGCTTTATGCTGCTGCAGATCAGTGCATACCCTCTTTTAATGCTGTCTGTTGAGGATGCTGCTATGGACCCCCATGCCCTGAGGGTATCCATAGTTGCGTGTGCTCTGTGGGTCCATAGATGTGCCATCTATGGCATCTTGAGCTGGCATCTCGGGCTGCATCGAGGTGACCCTCCTGTGGAGCAGATCCCTGCCATGGGGAGATTCATGGCTGGTGCCAGGGCAGTTATTAACATGCATCTGTTAAAACAAACCACCAGCCAAACCAGACACCAGCTGTATTTCCATGGTGCTAGTCCATCCAGTAGCTAGGAGGTGAATCCAGCTGACCATGACCACCCAGCCCTTCTCAGGAGGTTTTTCCTTTTCAGTTCTCTTTATGGTACCCAATTGGAGTGGAATGCTGTAGCAGAGCCCCCCTTAAATGCTGTAACTGGGGTATATACAACAGTACTTTGTATGTGTCAAACAGCAAGAAAACTGCCTTTCATTTCCAAGCGTCTCCTTCACTGCAGCTCTGGCAGATGAAATGCCTCTTGGACACCGCAGATGATGAGCAATGACTGAAGTGTAGCTGTAACTGAGATGCTGCTGGGTTCTGGTCTGCTTACCTCATGTGGAAGCCGGATGGTTTGTGCCCTTAACCCCACAGGCTCAGCACTGTGGTAGAAGAGCAGACTGACTGACCTAGCTGTGCATGAGCAGCTTTTTGGGGTTTATCTTCCCCGTGTTCCGATAGTTGTCACCAGCCGCAGTGGAGTAGCAGGAGGAACAAGGCTCTCTTTCATGTCCCACAATGAATTTGCTGGTGTGACAAGTAGTAAAAGCCTCTTTTGATTCAAACGCAGAAGCAGCTGATTGTAGAAAATATTCCTGCGGACTCGTGGTTACAAAGAGTTCTTGTCTCAGGCTGTTACACATGGAGCCTGCGGGAAACCTGAGCGTTTCTGGAGTTATGTGGGAAAAGCAGTGATAACCAGGAAACATAAATGGTAGAAGGCATGATACTGAATAGAATAATGAAGTTTGCTCCCCAAAAGACCTGTTTTTTCAGTCTCAGACCTCTTGAAGGCTGTCTTGTAATGTAAATAGCAATGGTAATCCTCAAGTCTGTCTTGTTCTCACTTGAAATCTGAGTGCTTGGTGCCCTCATTGAGTGTAATAAAGGGTGGGAGAATGAGGCAGTGCTGGATGAAGGCCCTGCAGAGTGGCGGGAGAGCCACCAGCACAACTGCACTCTTGTAGCTGTAAGAGCAGTGGAATGGGAGAGAACTGAGTGGAGAGATGGTTCCTGCAGGAAGGAAGCCGCCGTTCAAGAGGCGTGAGGGAGCACAAGAAGTAGCTGCTGTTTGGATGCGGTTGGCTCCCTGGGGACAGGACTCCCGCCTGCCACTGAGCGCAGTGCTCCATGCCTGGGTGATGGTCCATTTGCCGGCGGGGCTCCAAGCCTGAATCCCTGGGGTGCTCTGCAGGGACACTGGGAATTGTCTGCTCTGTGTCCAGCCTGGGTGCATGTGGCATGGGACTTCCAGGAGATCAACTCCCACCTTGCAAACAGGGATTTATCCCCAAAATACAGGGACTTTTCCTGCCCATGTGTGATCAACTGCACAGCAGTTGCTGCCGTGAGCATGATTATTCCTTCACAATGCCTCAGCGTTTGCTCCTGCATAAAACATGGAGTTAAGCAAGGAGGAGGTGGCTCTTTTTCTGCTTTGAGCAGCCTTTGTTGCTTGCTGTAGGTACACAGAAAAAAACGTGCCAGGTCTGAGGGCTTCAGTTGTCCACAGCTACGGATTTAATGTGGCTCACTTTCTTGGAAAAGCATTGTTCATTATTAATACTGCTAATTTTCCTATTAATTAATGTTTTAAATCTCCCAAAGTATGGTGTCAGGGCCTTTCCAAGAGATACAGCACCAAGATTAGCAATGGTCTGTCTACTTGGAATATTCTTGTAAGCTGTTTCCCTGACCTTTGAACATAAAGCATCAGGTTTTTCCCTTTCTGCAGAATGGCACCGTTGCCCTAAGACACATTTGTGTGGTTGTGTGCGAGGAGTTGGTAAGTTGTTGCAGCACACTGCAGTGCACTGGATTCCACATTAGCAACTGGTGCATCTCCACTATTACTCTTGCTGCTCATTATTAGCTGTATTTCCGTAGCAACGGGGAGGTCTGGTGTGGACCCACCGCTGCTGTGCGTGGTGCTGGGGATGCTCAGAACTGAGGCCAGGAGCCCCATGTCAGCCCCTGCTCCTGGCTGATCAGTGCTGGGAGCAGGGCTTTCTCTCTCCATTCAACGGAGCTCCACCACATAAGAATCCATGGAAACACATTTATTCTCATTTTTCTTAACCAGACAGCACCACTCCTTCACTTTCCATGCAGTTCCTACTCAGAATCAGGTCTCTGAGCCACCCAGCCACCCATCTGCACGTGTGGCTGTACCAGGAACTAACAGGGGTAACCAAGCAGCCTGGGCTGGCCGGGCAGGAGCAGCTCCTGCCCTTCAGCACACGTCCTGACACAAGTGAGTGTCCCTATTGCTCCCTTTGCTCGTCAGCCTGGCAGTGGTAATACAACCTGACAGCCCTTAAGAAGCCAAGAGTGGAGGATCTGTTCTGCAGTCTCAGGGCACTGCTTTCCACAGGTTGGGAGTTGCTATATAAAGAAAGTCTGTTGTTTCTAAATTTACTCTGCTAATGTCACAGGGCATAAAGGACAGCGAGAGTAAACTGGCATTTATGGCAGGGAGGGATTCAGGGAGTGGGCCCGGTGCGGCCGTACCCATCCAGCTTGGTGCTCTTTGGATGATTCATTACTCAAGTCTGGAATTCCATACCCGTGTAGCTTTTGGCAATGCAGACAGGGCTCCCCTGCGCGGGGCAGTTGGCTCTGGTTTTAAGCAAAATCCAGACATTTTCAGTAGTTTTGGATAAACCAGAAGGGGAGCGGAGCAGCAAGTGGTGTCTGCAGTGGGAGAAGGGATGGCCGTGGGGCTGCTGCCTTGCCAGGAGCAGACACAGCAGATCTCGCAGCAGAGCCGAGCCAGCACTCACCGAGGAGGTTTCATTAATGTCCAGGCTGTTGTCAGTCCATGTATGTGGTTTACAAGCCCTGGGACAATCCGGATACAGGTGCAGCACTGCCTGGAGCTGTCTCTTGCCTCTTCTCTGCCACCAGCAATACCCTTCTCACTGGATAGGGAAAAGGCCGAATCTGTGACTGCAGCCAAGAGTGATGATTACACATAAGTAATGACTTATGTTGCCGTAAATACAGAATCCCAGACTGGTTTGGGTTGGAAAGGACTTAAAGCTCCTCCAGCTCCAACCCCTGCCATGGGCAGGAACACCTTCCACTAGAGCAGCTTGCCCCAAGCCCCTGTGTCCAACCTGGCCTTGAACACTGCCGGGGATGATGGGGTATTCACAGCTTCCTTGATCCACCTGGAAGTAGAGGCACATTTGGAAAAAGAAAAGTAATTCTCCTTCCTAGGATATGGGTGTAACCATGTGAAGAGCATCTCCTCAGGGCCCTCAGGTACCCCTCAGCTTGTTCATCAAGTGGAGCTGCTGCCAGGAGTGTGGCTGGGGTTGCTCTGATAGATCGAAGATTAGATTCTCTATGCTACCTCATGTGGCAGCTCCATTCCCCAGGTTTGTTTTTTAAGCCTTTTTGGGAAGCCCTGGTGCTTGCAAGTTCCCTGTGTACTAACATACAGCACATTTAGCACTGGGTGTATCGCAGAAGTAGGTCTCGGTACAGCAGCATTCGGTAGCTGTGAGCTCAAGCAGAGCTGCTGCAGGATTGTCAAGTCTATGTCCCACATACACGAGTTCCTTCCTACAAGTGCTTCCGAGGATGGTGTTGGATGCTGGGGATGCACCAACCCGCAGATGAACTCTTAACTGTTCCATTTGCTCTGGCCACATAGAGGTGTTTGCTGGGTGGTGCCAGCACCATCCTGCAGCGATGCTCTGCAGGATGAGCCTCTTCTGGCCATGTCGGCTTGCCCTTGGTCTCGAGTGCCCCCATGGTTACAGTTTGCCTCTGTCAGTGTGTGTCGGGTGTTGCAGTTGGCTGGTTTGACCGGTGAGATGGGGTCCACGAGGAAGGGACCTGTTAGCCTGTGGAGGAAGCACCTGCTGAGCTGGGCTTGGACCTCCCCAGCCGGGCTGTGCTCCATGCTGGATTTGTGCTTCCCACACTCAGCACCGGGAGGATGAAGGGGTGTCACTGTGGGTGCACAGTGGGACCGTGCAGCCAGTGCACTGGGAAATGAATGGGGGGAAGAAATGGAGTGGGAAAACCGTACCTGGTTCTTCTGCTGCCTGTGGCTTCTGTTGCTTTTAGACTTAGTTTTATTTTAAACTCATCCCTCTCTGTTAGTGCCTTTGGCAACGAGGCTTTTCCACCAGCACAGGGTCTGGCCTCAAACCTGCAGCCTGTTTGTGTCCAGCCTTTGTAGTCTGGGTCGCCTTAGGTGGCATTACAGGGTCAGTGTGCCCCGAATGGGGTGACACGCACAAATCCCCCATGGCTCTTATTGTCTGTGTGTGTCTTACGGGTGCAGTGGGTGCTGTGGATGCTGTGGATGCAGTATGTGCAGTACGTGCAGCGCTTGGAGGGGTGTCTCACCAGTGGTAGGTTTAGTGCTGGGGACCCTTGGACCCATGGGCCCAGCCAGGACCAGCCTGCTCTTAAACCACACTGTGTTTGCGGGGTGGTGAGAAGCCATTCAGAGGCACTCTGCTGAGGCCGCTTGGGTCCTGCTAATTACTGGCAGTTAATTACAAAGCAGGTAAGAGGAAGGCTCTTCTAGTGAGGGTGAGGGGGGGTTTGCTCCATCCGCTGCCATCCACCAACCGACGCGTTCATTTTCCTGCTTCACTGCACATCTATATCAGCAAATGAGCAAAGTAAATGGTGCTTGTTTGTTTTGACAATTCCAGTGCAGATTTAATTACGCTCCTTCTTCCTCATATACTGCTGAATGTTATGTGGTGTGTTTGGCGTAAACAAAGATGTTCTGCTAATGTGAGATATGGTTATTAGAGATGCGCTGCCGCGCTGCAGCCTCCTCCCTGGAGCTGAAGTCAACCAGAGCCGGGTGCCCAAAGTGCTGTGGCCTGCAAGGGAGCAGCAGAGGCTGTGCAGTCACTGGGAGGGACTGGGTGAGCCTTTGAGAGGCGAGCTAAGGAAACTGAAACACAAGGAAGAGAGAAAACCACTTCTGTGTCCTCATTGAGTTTGGGTGAGCACCTTCAGCTGCTATAATGGAATGCTATAAGTAGTGAAGTTTTGGAGTAAGTTCTCTGCTCAGAACAGTGGGTATCCTCCATGGCAGCGTGAAAAAGGCCTGATTTTCCTGCTAATCACTTCTTGCCTCTGAAGAATCTGTTTGAGATGGAAAGCCTGAGCCTATTGTGTCGATAAGAAAGCAGTTGTAACTTGTCTTGTGGTGCTAAATTGGCAATGACTTTGCATTTCATAATGAGTTAACAGGGAATCACAGTATCCACGTCTGTCAAACGTCACTGGGTGTGTGGCGCTTGACACTGTGAATGAAGAACAGGGATTCCCAAAGCTCTGGGGTGGCACTTTGCATTTCCCCTTGCTCAGTCCGGCCAGTGATGGAGATGAGGATGAATTAAAGGCGTGATTTCACTTCTGGGCAATGCTCTGGGGCTCCACGCTTCCAGCGTGATCAAGGGAAGTTTGACAGTGACCACACTGCAGATCCCCTGTGGAGCACCATGGGAAGCAGCCCGTATTCCCTTGCTGGGCTCTGGGAACTCTCCATTCCTGATGAGGTCCACTCTCTCCATCACATCTTGTCAGGAAGCCTCTCCAGGAGGCGATTCAGGAGAGAAATGGTTTCTAGAGGTTCTTGTCCAGTTACAGAGAGTGTTTAATTAAGTGAGTGCCCGTTACTTATGACAATAACAGAGAGAAAATCCTTACTTCCCAAAGAGGCAAATCTCGAGGTTCCACACAAAAATTTGCTTTGTAAAATAAAAAGATAAAAGCAGCATATTGTGCTGCAGAGCTGAAACCTCACAGAAACTGAAGCCTGTCCTTGGAGGGGTTTGATTAAGTAAGTGAGGCGCACTCCCATTAGTGTTCTGTGCACCTTTGCTGGGCATGAAGTGACGGCCACAGGGTGAGCTTGTTCCCAGCCCGGGTGAGGCTGGTGGAGCTGGGTGGGTTTCCTGGGGGGACCAAGGCACCGGCCTGGCTGCGGGTCTGCGCTTCCTCACACCAGTGCTCCAACATCCTCCAGCTTTCCTGGAGCCCCTTTAGGCACTGGAGCTGCTCTAAGGTCTCCCCTTCAGGAGCCTTCTCTTCTCCAGGCTGCCCCAGCCCAGCTCTCTCAGCCCGGCTCCAGAGCAGAGCTGCTCCAGCCCTCGCAGCAGCTCCATGGCCTCCTCTGGACTCGCTCCAGCAGCTCCACGTCCCTCTTGTGCTGTTTCCCTGGTACATCTCGCTGTGGGGTCTGGTTTAGCCAGCGGGCGAGGGGGAACGGCCCCGCGGGGCTGCTCTAGAACCAAAGGAGTGTTTTGGTGATGTGCCTTGTGTCTTCTGGGTATTTTTATCGCCTGCCTCATTCTAACGGTCTCGCCTGAGTCATCTCATCCCTAGTTTAGATTTATGCTCCTTTCTACGCCTACTCCCAACAGGACCTAAATCCACCAAGTGCAGCCTGCTGCTGGCCTCGCTCGAGTCATGCAGGGCTCTCGTTACTAGCTAATGTGGGCATTGGGTCAGGGAGTTAGGAATGTTAGTATATTTATTTAGCAGCCTTCTGAATTTATTGAGTGTCCACAATAGAGTAATCCATAATTCATCATAAATAATGACAATAGATGGAGTTGCAACTTAATTATTGCTTATTTTTGCAGCTATTGTGGGTTGGTGTAGCAAAATAGGCACAGGAAAAGCAACCTGTCCTAAATGACAGCCCTTTCTTTGAGCAGTAGTTAGGTGAACAGTCGTACCCCCTCCAGCAGCACTGCTGTCAGGAGATGATGTCTTTGCTCCAGGAGGGTTTGCAGGACCCTGTTTTGATTTCCATGTGCAGGAATGGCATGAGGCTCTTGCAGAGCTGTTGTCAGTCACCCTGTTGATGTTGAAGATGTGCTGTCACCTTCTGCTCTCCTTCCACAGCCGCCTGGTTTCTGCTTATTCCATGAGCAGCCCCCCCTGCGTGGGGGCAATGGACAGCTGCACTGCTGTGTATCCAAATGTGAATATTGTAGTTACGATGGATCCAGATACGGCCCATCTGCTGTGTGTTACTGAGCTGTTCACTTCATAGAGAACGTTTCCGTATCCCTCCTGTGCTGCTCACACGAGGAGCTGAGGTTTTTAAAGCTGTTTTTCCTTATGGAGTGGATGCTAACGCAGGCGAAATTCCATGAAATCATGCACTTGGTGTTCCCAGAACACTGGGGCTGCCCACACACATTGGGGTGATGAAGTCCACCCAGGTCTATTGCATAGCTGCACGTGCTGTCTGTTCTGTGCCACCATGGCTCATGGCGACCTCTCAGCCACCCCCCGCGGGAGGCACTGGTTCTGCAGCTCTCTTCCAGTTACCAGCGTTGCCGGATGCACTGGAATTGGTCAAAACAGGGCAGAGCCGCCTGGGCTCTGGGATCTGCTCCCAGCACTGCCCTGGGGTGGGGATGGCTCATCCCAGAGGCTGTCAGGGAATCTGGTGCTTGCTCCACCCCGGTATCTCCTCTTCTGACCGTGCAGAGCTGCTGTTGTCTGGGCTGGAGTTTGGATGCTGAATGGAGGTTTCTGACTTGTGACATGATTAAAGGTGGTGATGAGGGTGCTGAGGCGCTGGCACAGGGTGCCCAGAGAAGCTGTGGCTGCCCCATCCCTGGCAGTGTTCAAGGCCAGGTTGGACACAGGGCTTGGAGCAAGCTGCTCCAGTGGAAGGTGTCCCTGCCCATGGCAGGGGCTGGAGCTGGAGGAGCTCTAAGGTCCCTTTCAACACAAGCTACGCTGTGATCCTGTGATTCCGTGGATGGTCTAAAAAGCTTTAAGAAGTGGAGGAGGAGTTTTTTGCTAGAGGACTTTGATTTTTGCATTGAGCGTAAGGGGAGCAGAGTCAGATGTAATCAAGGCAGGGATAGAAATTGTCCGAGATAACGTCCCATCTTTCTTTCTTACTACTGTGAAAGTACTGCGCGTTTTAAGATTGATTTCAGGGGAAGCAGTGCTGGAGGCTAAGCTGAAAGCAAGCTGTGGAAGATGGAGTAGGTCAAAGATGATTTAAAGGATCAGTGAGCTGAGAGCTGCTAAGAATAGAGCACACCAGAGATGAAGTGAGGTGTCAGGTTGTCTGATGGGATGCTCATGTAGATGGGGTGCCTTCAGTGATGACAGCAGCAGCAGAGCAGTGAGTGATTTGGAGGAAACTGGGCAGGGAGCAGCTCTGCAAGAAAAGAAGCTGTGCCTGGAGCTGGTGGGGGTTTCACTGACAGTGGAGCCCCGACACTCTGGTGCTTGGGAGGTACTGGAGGTGAACCACTGCCAGTGACCAGGACCTCCAACCACGGAGACTGGGTGAGGGACTTGGGTCTGGAACAGAAGGACGGTGCCAGAGGGAGGGAGCAGATGCCTTTGCCTCCATCAGCAGCAGAACAAGGGGTGGCTCATTTACTGAGCAGGAAGGAAGTGGTGGTTGGAGGCTGTGGAAGGCTCCCCAGTGCTTGGGCAGCTGGTGCCAAGGGAGGTTCAGGCTCTGCGCCGCTCCGGAGCCTGGCACAGCAGCTGGCCTGCAGACAGTGTTCCGTTGTCCTCGGAGACCTCCTGTGTGGAAAACTCATCCATGCAGCCGCAGCCCTGCTCAGAGCCTGGCTTCTCCTTCTGCAGAGCCTGCCAGGATCACCCGCTCGGAGAGTGCATTTCTTGGTCATGTTCATTAGCCTCACAGCACTCCAGTGCTGTCTTGTGTTTCCCCTGGGGAGCTGGAGCAATCCCTGTGGAGCCTGCAGTGCTGACCGGGCACCAGGGGGATGTGGTGAAATGGCTGCTCCTGCGTTGGGAGCAGGTGTTGCTTCCAGTGGGCTTGGTCCATAGCCTCAACCGCTCTCATCTCCATTTTGCTTTGTTTTGACTTCTACTCTACCCAAGCAGAAACGAGCCCTTTCAGTGTAAGGGTCATCCCTTTCTGTGTTTGGAAAACTCTTCTCTTGGTAGAAACCTCGTCTCATTCTGAAACTCTAATAATCATGATTCCAGTAGCCCAGTAATAGGGAGTCAGTGATTCACTGACACAGATTTGTGGTGGTTTTGCACTGACTGGTAATCTGTCAATATTTTTCAGTTATTTAGTGTTTAATGTGTACCACATTCCTTCCACACTTCCTTACTGGTTTTGAGGTGATGCTGACCAAAACCATTGGGTTCGGTTGATGGTGAGGCATATGTTGCTTCATGTCTTCCATAGCATTGGGCGACAGACTCACCGTGCCAGCGTGCATGGGCACAAACAGTGATGTAGCAAACCCTCTGATTCCCCCCCACGTGCTGCGGGTGGACGGGGTGTTCTGGGAGTAAGTGCTCAGTTTCCATCCCCATAACACACGTGACGTTACATTTTGATTCACATCTCTGACACCTAGAAAATTGCTCCTTAGCAAAAGGAGGCAATAGTTGTGCTATGGAGCAGAGGCCTGGTCTGGCCACGGTTTGGATAACACTAGCCTGTTCTTTAGAAAATTGGTTTTATTAGTGGTAATTGGGCTAAAAGGAAGACTATTTAATCGTGGCCAAGCCAACTTGCTGGGACATTAAGTTCTAATAGGCAGATATAAACTGATCTTAATGGATGAGTCTGACATCATCTGGCTGCTTATTAACTATTAAACCTTGTTTCAGTCATTCTCTTGGCAGCTATGTGTGTTGCCATAGTTTCTTTGTTAAGAGAACAAGGCATTAATGCATTTTTAGTACTTTTTGCCCAAAAGACATGACAAACCAGCTTATGTTTAAAGATACAACCTCAACCCCATTATGAGTATGCAAAGCTAGTTTGACACCTGTGGACAGCATCCCATCCCCATGGCTCCACCTTTGTTGCCATGCAGGACATAGGTTCACACAGCTGGAGAAGTGTTGGAAATCACAGAATCCCAGACTAGTTTGGGTGGGAAGGACCTTAAGGCTCATCCAGTTCCAAGCCCCATCCAAACTGGCCTTGAACACCGCCAGGGATGGGGCAGACACATAGTTTTTGTCTTCTCCTCATCCTAGGGATAGATCTAACTGGAGGGATAAATAGGTTGGAATAAATTCACGTCTTCTCAGATGACAGCCTTCAGATTCAGCCTGAACTGACTTGGGGAAAAATCTGTGGGAGATCTGTAGAGTAGTGAAAGGCTTTTGTAAGTAATTACAGGCTTAAGGGAAGTTGTAGCACTGGATAGTGACAAGTGGTATTTATTCCATATTTTGTTCAATACTGTAAATTACACACTTATTAAAACGTCACCATGGGCAGATACAGAGCTGCACTTCTAGACCCTGGTCCCCAGGGACTTGTAGAGCACCCTGGGGTCTGTGTGTGCAAAGGTGGGCACAGCCTCTGCTGATCGCCCTTCTCTGAGGGCGGATTCGTGGTCCTCTCCAGGTCACACTGAGGAGGAGCGGTGAATAAACCCCAAGCAGGTAGGCAGACATCCCCATTGCTTACACAACCAGGCTTAGGTGTTGCTTTGCAGGGTGCTGGATGGCATCTGTACTTCTCTGGGCTGGGTGAGATGGGCTCTTCTGCAGGGCAGCGGTGCCATCAAGAGCAGACCCACGCAACCTGAGCATCACCATTGTTGTGTGGTTGTGTCTGATTGTAAAAGGGGAGAAGCAGTAACTTCTCCTGTGCTCGGGGCAGGGCTGAGGCCACAATCTGGTTCAATGTCATGTATCTACTTCTTTCCGATCTCACTTTGTTAAGCTTCTAATCGTGCAGCAGGTGGGTGAATGGTGGTGGAGCACGTGAGGGGTGGCAGAAGGGGGCAGGCAGGATTCACTCTCAGCATAGTTTGTGATTGCCAGCATGATAGGTGTTGTTCTGTGTTGGGGTGAGTGCAGTGTAGCTGGGGCTGACATCATGAACACCTCCTGGGAAAGCACCGGGCTAAGGGGAGGCAAAAGGCGAGGAAAACCATGGAATTCTGGAAATGCACAACTTATTTCCCCCCCCTCACGGCTCCACGAGTATCTTTGGCTCTGGGAAGAGGCTGTGGTCAGATAATGATTTGCAAGGTGGAAGGGATAACCCAGTGTATGTTCTCATGGCTTTTCCAGTAAGGATATAGAGACTCACAGAATGGTTTGAGTCAGAAGGGACCTTAAAGCTCATCCAGTTCCAGCCACCTGCCACAAGCAGGGACACCTTCAATAGAGCAGCTTGCTCCAAGCCAGTGGCACTCCATTCGTACCATGAGCACAAGACTTGGCTCCTCCTCCGGCAACAAGTTCTGTACTCCCAGTGTTCAGTTATAGTGTGAATACATATATTGCCTATTCTATGGAGATATATATATACACATTATAATGAGTTTTTGAATGTTTCTAATACTATTACGCTAATTTAGGAAACATTCTGCCTTCCTCTCTTTCTTCACCAAAAGGAAGCAGATTTTGAGCAATTTTTTTCCCCAGGAGGTAGGAAAGTAGTATTTGCCTTTAGGGAATAAGGAGAGAACACTTTCTGTTCATTAAATCTAACTGGGAAGTGCTCAAGATGTCAGGAATGAAAACCGAGGCTGAGGGAAAGGGAAGGTTTTGGTTTTCTTCAGTTGACTGTATTGTTTATCAGAATTTGTTTGAGTTTGAGAATTAAGGGAAAATCTAAATAATCTCTTCTCAATGCTGTTCATGGTGTAACGAGTGCATGGGATGCACCACAGATGTGGTTCAGCCATAGGGAAACAAGAGGGAGCATGAGGAGACGGAGGAGGGATTTGTGTTACAGGAGGTCGAGAGGACTGGAGAGCGCATTCACCTTCCCTCGGAGGAGATGATTTCGGTGGTGCAAATAGCACCAGCGCTACCCCCCAGCAGTTTGGATCCTCTCTTTTAGGACTGAACCCCCCGTGTTTTTCCTGGGGGTAATTTGCGCTGGTTTGAGCAAAGGCAGGACTTCACTGGTGCTTTGACTGGCTATTTCACACGGTATTGGCCTGTCATGTGTTTACTCGGGTGCTTTGGGCATCAGTTACATGCTGGGTTTGAGTTATTCGTATTCTCTGGTTACGCCTCAGCATGGCTGCTCTCTGCAGCAGGCAAACAGGGCTCCTGCCTCCTGTGCTAAGGGTGAGGAAGCTGCAGGATGCTGGTGGACACCCAGAATCTCCACTGCTGTCTGGTTTGCTATAATGAGAGCTGGGCAATGCTGGGACAGGGATGTGGAGGCACAGCATGGAGCAGTCTGCAGGAGGGGGGTTTCCCTTTGCCTACTTGTGGGGCTCTGAGTGTTTGAAATGAAATGTGCAGGTTCTTAGTGTGTGGCTGCTACAGGGGAGCAGCCTCGTGTAAGGAGTTGCTGTAAATCCAGTGCATCAGCAGAGAGATTATCTGGAGGATAAATCACAGTGACATACAACCGGAGGCCCGTTGGCTCCAGATGGCTCGAGTTCCTTCTGTTTGTCAATGTCACACTGAGTGTGTTTTCCTCCTGCTACATCTTCAGCTCAGCAGGATCTCCCCCCCGGGTGCTGTGGGAGCTGGGCTGAGGACAGGGGGTCCTGGTGCATGACCATGTCCTCGCTGCGCTCACCGGTGCCAGGCACCATGGTGCCGGGGTGGCTCTGCTCCCCATGGATGCAGCAGCTAGCGTTGGTCCATGATGATCCATGGTGACGCTGATGACCATCATCTCTGTGCTGCTTGTTCCTTCGTTCAGCACCCTGGTAGATAACCATCACCTTACTGCTCCAGCCTATTGAATGGGCACGGGTGGTGTCAGGGGTTACCCCACTTGAGAATGCACTTGTTTCCAGCTCCTGGACAGAGAGGGGTCCTCCCTTTTGCTCTCCTTGTGTTGCTGGTAGTCTCTCATTACCAGGGGTCTTATTACCAGGGGCCTGGCACATGGGGGAGCATCTTCCTGGACACTGGGGTTTTCCATTTCCTCCTGTCATGGATGGTAGTGAGAACCACTGGTCTGAGTCATGTTCTGAATGAGGAGCAGTGATGGCTGGCTGAAACTCATAGAATCCCAGACTGGGTTGGGTTGGAAGGGACCTTAAAGCTCCTCCAGCTCCAACCCCTGCCACGGGCAGGGACACCTTCCACTGGAGCAGCTTGCTCCAAGCCCCTGTGTCCAACCTGGCCTTGAGCACTGCCAGGGATGGGGCAGCCACAGCTTCTCTGGGCACCCTGTGCCAGCGCCTCAGCACCCTCCCAGGGAAGAGCTTCTGCCTAAGAGCTCATCTCAATCTACCTATAATATAACCTATATATTACCTGTAATGTGATCCACAGAATACAGTGCGTATCCTGACTGTGTGCCAGTTTCCGAACAGCCAATGCTGCCATTGATATCTCTATTAGAGTAATACTATATATCCTATATATTTTATTATATGTTATATCCTGAGCATTAGAAGTGTCCTTATATTGCCGTCAATTGGCATTCCCAGCACATTTCATTATCCCAGAGGTGTCTGTGGTGCTCGAACACCCAGCTTGGTGTTACTGGTAACAGGCAGTGACACTGCCCTGCTTTTATCTCTGCAGCTCGGTGAGCTCTGCTCCTGGCAGCTCTGGGCACATTCGATACCAGACCAGCCACTGCAGGGGAACACCCCTGTGGTAAGCAGGAGTGAGCCTCAAATAGGGGCTAATTTAACCATGAGCAGTCTGGCTGGCTCTGCAGTAATGCTGGGACAGTGTCACCTCCTGGGACAGTGTCACCTACTGTGACAGGGCTGTTTCTGTGAGAGCACCAAGGTGCTCACCTCAGTCTTCAAAATTCGGCTTTCTCTTGCTGCTGTGCGAAAGTGGAGAGGGTTTTACATGAATTAATGCATCTCGATGGGTGTGTTACCAGCAGGAGCTGAGAACCAGTTTGTTACAGCGCTTGAGTGCGAGGAAAGAAAGTGAATTCCTAAGTGAAATAAAACAGGAGAGAGGGATAAAGTGCAGGTAGGGGAATGGGGAAGACGGGAGAGGATGCTTCAGTGTCTGCATCTGGCTAAATCTGTATTTTCCTTTTGTGTGTGATTCTGTGGTCACATCACCTTAGGAATTCTGTCCTTGGAGACATGACAGAAACACAGGATTTAGGTTTTCCGGGAAGAGAAGCGGGTGTGTTCTAAACAGGCATGACTTTCTGCAGTCTGAAGCCACGTTCAGGGTCTCGGGGAGGTACAGAGAGTCCTTTAGCAACAATACAGAAATCATGACAAGGAGCCGCCTGTTGACAGGGTTTGGCTTTGACGCTTTGTGCCTGCATAGGAGATGGTGGCAATGCCCCTGTGCTGGCAGCAGGCACCAGCTCTGCAGGACCTGGCCCGTGCTCTGCTCAGCAGAAGGCTGCGTTATCCCACAGGGAAGTCTGTCTGGAGCTGAAGGCAGACAGAGGCTTGGGGCAGAAGGTCTGTGTGAGCCCGGCCCTGGGGAGATGCCGGGTGTCCTCATGCTCACCCGGGCAGCGGTGCCTGGGCTCACGTTCCAGCACTGCTGAGTGCTGCAGGGAGCGAGCACAGTTCCCCTCCCAGCTGCCCAGAGCGCTCCGTGCTTCGAGGCAAAGAGGGACGTGTTCCTGAGGTGTGGATTTGCGGACGTGTGAAGTGGGAGCTGGAGATCCCAAAATAGCGGCTGTGGCTTGTGCACAGGGAGCAGCCTCCATCACATGTGAGCGGGCCCGTGGCAGGAGTTGGAACTGGGTGAGCTTTAAGGTCCTTCCAACCCAAACCGTGCTGTGATTCATCCTACGTCTCTCTCTGCAGTGCATGTGGCAATGGTGGTGGGTCAGTCCATGCGCATCCATCTGCACCATGTGCAGCAAAGCTCATCAGAAACCAGAGCTGGGGTTTTCCTGCTGGAAAACTCATTTCTGGTTCTGCTTCCATCGCCGTTGTGCTGCAGCAAAGGGCCTTGAGCACAGCCCTGCTCGCTGCGGGCGGGCAGCAGGTCTGTGCGTGCTGGGCCCTCTCCCCACTGCTGCCCAGGTAGCAGCTCTCATGGGGCTGCTTTGGGAAGGCTTGGGAAATGGCACGCTAACTCCAGACCAGGTGACTGGTCTGGGTCTGGCTCTTACCCAGCCGCTGTGAGTGCAGGATGCTAGTGTAAAAACGGTGCTCTGTTTGTAGGAAAAGACTGAAACTTGGGTTTCCTGATGTGAGCAGTTCTCCTCCAGTTTCTTTTTCGCTCTGACAGGTCAGACAGCACTAAAATAGCTGCAATGAGCAGACTGAACAAAGATGTTATTGAATAAATTGATGTGTTTTAAAAAGAGAGGTTATAGAAAAGCATTTGTAATGTATTGCTGAATATTGTCACTCCTGGGAGCTGACAGAAGGAAACCCTGCGTTTGGCTTCATGCCTTTAGTCAGTAGTGCCTTGGTACAGATGTGATGGTTTGGAGCGTCTCTTCCTGCAGACTCCCAAAGCAGGTCAGCAGTGCCGCAGCATTTCCCACCAGCGTTCCTGAACGTGCATTTTCAGCACCATGGTGGTGCAGCCCCGTGCTGTAACAAAACACTTCACCAGCTCTGGAGAGCACCAGGTCCTGCCTTGCCTGTCTCAGTGCCACCCGTAGGGCAGATGTTGCTCCCAGAGCTCCGTGGTCCATCAGCTCCTCACCACCAGCATCCCCTGGTGGGCTCACAGGAGGACGGTCTGCTCTGCAGGCTCTGCAGCCCATTGGCAGCATGGCCAATGTGTGCCACAGCACAGCAGCAGTGCGAGCTCAGCACCAAACCGGCCTGCTGGGGGCGAACCGCGTGGTGAGGCACAGGGTTAGGGTAATGGGAGATGAGCTAACGTCTGACCTGACACAGCGCTATGCCCTTCTCGTGCTCATACCAAGTCACAGGTGGAGGAATTTATTTGGTTTAATGCTTTTATTTTTAAATTAACCTTTTATTTAATGTAGCCTTGAGCATAATCCGGTTCAAAGCATGTGAGCAAAGTTTCAGTCTGATTCCAGGTTTGAGCTTCCTGCAGCCGGAGTCAATGGTGAAGCCCTCTGGAAGCCCAGGAGATGCAGTGTTCAGCATTTATCTGTTGGGATGTTCTCATTTCCCCAGCCAACGTCGCTGGTTGGTGCAGGTCATCAGGAGCACGCTATCTCACAGCCTCTGTTGTGCAGGGTGGCTTCTGGGCCGCTGTGTTTTCAGCTTAGCAAGCACTGATGATGTTGAGCTCAGCCCTCCAGGAGTCCTAATTAGCTCCATCAGCATATGTGCACCGAAATCATTAAATGTGTGTGGCTGGGTTCAGCTAAAGAAGCAGGAATACCAAGTGCCACCTGACTGCACATAATTAAGTTCAGAGTTAATCCTCTGTGCATTAAGAGCTTGTGCTGTTCCAGGCTGCCCCATCCCTGGCAGTGCTCAAGGCCAGGTTGGACACAGGGGCTTGGAGCAAGCTGCTCTAGTGGAAGGTGTCCCTGCCCGTGGCAGGGATTGGAGCTGGAGGAGCTTGAAGGTCCCTTCCAACAGAAACCACTCTGTGGTCGTGTTTCTATTGGTTTGAACTGCAGGCTGGGTTGGGGTTGTGAGCAGTGCTATTGTTAGCCCTGGCTTTCCTCAGTTGGTAACGATTGCTTCGATCTGCTACGGGAACAAAACAGTGTGGTAATGATTCCATTCCATGTGCCAGGGAGGTTTTACTCCATGATCAGCATCTTACTGTGACCCACAGACAGGATCCCATCGCCAGCTGCTGAAGGACCTGGCTGTGCCATAGATTCTTCATGAGCCTTGTATCTGGGACTGAGGTTGGGCCTTAGAATTCGCAAGCAGTGGTCCGTGTACCTCTTCCATTATCCCTGCTTTTTATCCATCTCAAGCTGCAAGCAGTGCACTGCAAGCAGCGCCCTGCAAGCAGCGAGCTGAGCTGCCCAGTGTGTATAATTCTGCTCCGACACCTCTGCCCAGGTTCTGTTGTGAGCCAGATACTGCTGTGCTGGTGCTGCCTCTGTGTGTGTGACACAGTGCAAGCAAGGCCTGCTCTGTGCAGCAGAATGGGCTTTTCAGCGAGCAGCACAAAGAGGGAGTCAGTTCAATTCACTCTGGGTGAGAGAGGGAGCCAGGAATAGAGCACAGGGCTGGTGACTGTGTCCTCAGGCTCATCCACACGGTGCTGTGGTCCCTCCGTCCTTCTCTGACCTGCCCAGTGAGGTTTCCTTTCCTCCCCGGCTGTGTGCTGGGCTTAGAGCTTGCTTCAGCATCAGTTCCAGTGATGTTGTGTTGACGATCCCTTGCTTTGTACCCTGGCTTCATGTGCCGCTTGTTTCCTCCCAGCTGAATCCCATTTCCCAGAGGCTGGTGGTACCAGTGATTTCCATGTAATCAAATGCTGGCAAGTGCCACCTCCACTGGTGCAAAGCATCGCAGGAGCAGAAAGCTTGAGCAGGGCCCTTGTTCTGTGCCTCCCAGTGAGGAAAATTGATGTGGACCCAATAGACAGCAGCCTGGGCATATTATGGCTAGCAGCTTGCTGGGGAACAGTCCTTAGCAAATTGCATTTAATTTGGAAATGTGTAAAACCAGGAAATTAAATGTGCCCGCAAAAATTCCTCCTTTAATTTAGTATTTTAAACATCGCGTTCGAAGCTGTTTATTCTGAAGGCGTGAAGGTAAAGGAAAGGAAAAGAAAAAGCTCAAACTGCTCCTGCTCAAAGGCAGAGGAGGAACCTCATGGCCACGGCTGGTGGTGGGTTTGGGCTCCAGGCAGGGGGGAGCTTTCTCCAGCTGAGGTAGTGGTGTTGGAAAGCTTGGATCGTGTCCTTTGCAGTTATTGTTAAGGCTTTGCTCATGGTCTGTGGGAACGCTAGGTAAATGCTGGCCTATTAACTGTGTTATGTGTGGTTTGTTAAAGACAGAGTCAGGGCACACTGTGGAGATGGTGGGTTCAGCATGAGGGAGAAGTGCGAGAAGTGCAGACGGGGTGGGGGGAGCACCTGGAATCACAGAACCAGCACCGTTGGAAAAGAGCTTCAAGCTCATCCAGTCCAACCGTTCCCCAGCACTGCCAAGGCCACCACTAACCCATGGCGCTGAGGGCCTTGTCTCCACGGTGCGTGATGGTGACTCCTGCACTGCCCTGGGCAGCCTGTTCCAATGCCTGAGCACCCTCTGGGGCAGGAATTGTTCCTCAGCTCCATCTAAACCTGCCCTGGTGCAGCTTGAGGCCGTTTCCTCTTGTCCCATCCCTTGTTCCTTGGGAGCAGAGCCCAGGCCCCTCCTGGCTCCATCCTCGTGTCAGGCAGTTGTAGGGAGCCATCAGCTCCCCCTGAGCCTTCTCTTCTCCATCTGAACCCCCCAGGTCCCTCAGCCGTTAAAGGCTCACAGATGAGGTGTATGTTGGTTGCATGGGCTGGGGGTGACCTATTTCTCTAAGTCATTCCCCACTGCCAGCTCCAGGCAATGAAATGTATTCTATCAGCGGTGAATAATTTAGCAACTTTCAAGTGATTAACACAGAGGAGAAGCTACAGCACGGAGGGGAGTGTGTGCTTGGAGCCAGGCATGTTCCTGTGCGGGAGGGCAGCATGGACCCTTTGCATCCCATGAATATCACTGCTGATAGAAGATAAGGGTTTAGGCTTGTGCTCACCCTCAGGAGAAAGGTGAATCAAAGACCTGGGGATCCGAAGCAGTTTGTAGTGCCAGGCTCTCAAAGGTGGCTTTGTCACTGCTTAGCTTTTGTTTAAATTGTGGATTGAAAAGATTTAAAGAATTAACTTCTCATTTCATGGCTTCCCTGTACAGTCAGAGCCACGGGTGAGACAAGCTTGTGAGGAGAAGCAGACCTTATTTCTGATACAGACCATCTACTTATGACCCTGCAAGTTCAGGACACGCAATGGAACCATTACTGTGGCATAAATGTGAAAAAAATCTGTTCTTACATTAGACAGCTCTGACAAATGGTTAATGCTCCAGCGCCGTGCCAAGAGCCGCAGCTCATCCTGCTCTTAATCCACTTAATGTACGTTTTATTGGCATGCACAGGGTAGAGCTGGAACTGCTCTCACACCACACTGAGCCCCATGGTGCAGCCTGGAGCGAGGGCCCTGCTCTGCTGCCTGTCATTGCCACACTGCCTGGACATGTCAAACAGGGCAGTTAAGTTGGACTGACAGAATGGCTTCACCACCGAGCAGCAACAGTTGACCTTCATTGTTTTCCTGGTCATGTTTATGGGAAACCCAGGAATGTTTCCTGCTACATGTCCTATTCCTGCTCCATGGGAGCTCCCTGCTCCAGTGCCTAAAGGGGCTCCAGGAAACCTGGAGAGGGGCTTTGGACAAGGGATATAGGGACAGGACAAGGGGAATGGCTTTAACCTGCCAGAGGGGAGATGGAGATGAGCTCTTAGGCAGAAGCTGTTCCCTGTGAGGGTGCTGAGGCACTGGCACAGGGTGCCCAGGGAAGCTGTGGCTGCCCCATCCCTGGCAGTGTTCAAGGCCAGGTTGGACACAGGGGCTTGGAGCACTCTGCTCCAGTGGAAGGTGTCCCTGCCTGTGGCAGGGATTGGAGCTGGAGGAGCTTTAAGGTTCCTTCCAGCACAAACCAGGCTGTAAGTCTATGATACACCCAGGAGTAAGGTAGAGCACACTAGCATGTGGGCCCCCTATGATAATTACTGCCCGTACACCATGGGCTGTGTGATGTTTATCTTTCCCCACCTTTCTTGGAGTCTCATCCATCCCAGGTCATGCTGGAGTGGCTGCCAAGAGAAGAAACTAGCAGGAAAATTGCTATTGAAGAGGTTGCCATAAGAACGGCTGGTTCTGGTCCTCCTGGTTGTGTGACCCCTCACGTGCTGGCTGGACAAAGGCTCCAGTGGTGTCCTCAGGGCAGAAATCACAGCAGCGCCTGTGCTCCAGCAGGTCTTTAGATGCATCCTCCTGCAGCTTCAGTAGGGTTTTGCATACTCCTGGCTGCAAAGCTGATGGCTTGTCCCTGTTTTCAGAGCTCATCAAGCATCACTGCATGGGCTTAAATATTTCACAGCTCAGATACTGCTTGAGGGAGCAGTGGTTTTTCCTTCCGAGGGTGGAGGCTGAAGATGCTGCAGGATCCATCTTTCATGAGGTGGTGGGTCTGATGAGGAGGATGTGAGGAAGCTCAGGTCATCATGTCAGCTGCCGCGGTGGTGGGAGCCCAGCGTGGCCAGGGCCATCCTGGCTAGAAACTTTAATGGACGCTGGCGTGGCTGCTGGGGTGAGGGGACTTATAGAAGACGAGAGCTAAGGGAGGGTTGCTCTGAACACGCTGCTGTACAATGAAAACCCTCTTGGCTGGGTGTATAAAAAGCATTTATGTGGAGTTCTGTTTAAAGACATGAAATGATGAGCTGGGTCCCAGGGGCTGGGCACGCAGCACCGCAAGGGGAAAAATCCTGCATCAAAGGAATTCCTAATTAAATTAATGTCTTGGGCTTTTAAAAGTTCTATCTCATGTATCTTTTATTTAACTTTGGGATGGTTCTTGAACTTCTACACCCCCAATTTTATTACAAGCTTCTAAAATGCTTCATTCTTTTCTTTTTCCTCATGCTTTCTGCTTCATTGCAAGAGTCCTTGTGGATTTCTGGCTCACCTGGAGTTAGTAGCTGTCTCCTCAAAAACTTGGAGGATGGGAGCTGGCTCACAATAGTAGTAATAATGTTCTTCCTGGAAACAGGATTTCTTTTCTGGCTGGATTTTATTTCTAATTGCTAACAGTTTCTGCATCTTCCATTGAGAATTTCTTAACTGTGTTTAAGCTGGGATTGCTCAGCAAACGTTACCACTGCAGAGCCAAAATGTGTGGCACATACATAAATCATGAACATGATTCCCTTGGATGGAAGTGAACTGAGGCTGACAAACCCAGGCTTTTCTGTTGCGCTGGGCAAAATCATGGAACCACAGAGTGGTTTGTGTTGGAAGGGACCTCAAAGCTCCTCCAGCTCCAATCCCTGCCATGGGCAGGGACACCTCCCACTGGAGCAGCTTGCTCCAAGCCTCTGTGTCCAACCTGGCCTTGAACACTGCCAGGGATGGGGCAGCCACAGCTTCTCTGGGCACCCTGTGCCAGCGCCTCAGCACCCTCCCAGGGAAGAGCTTCTGCCTAAGAGCTCATCTCAGTCTCCCCTCTGGCAGGTTCCAGTTTGAGATGGAAATGGCAAAGATGGCCCCGCTTTGTTTTAGCCAAGATTTTGAGAACACTTGAAACGTTTCTCAAGGTTCAAAGTTGAAAGTGGGAAGTTGTGAAAAGTTCCAGTTTTTGGGGCATTGTGCCTGAAATTCACATTTTTCAGAGGAGAAATGAAAGCTTTGGGGTCAAGCTTTTAATTCTGCGCAACTCTTTACTCTTTTACCTTTTAGAATTAAAATGCAAAGGAGGTCTTATTGTGCAGGGAAGTCCTGACAAGGTCAGTTTTGAAAGCACTGCCAAAAAGAGAGCTCTTCCCACCTCCCTGTACACTGTACCACAATGACGTTGCACAGAGGAGGGGAATTCGGTGTCCTGGTGCAGCCGGATTTACAGCTTTTGTTGGAATACATTTGTCTAACAGTGTTCAGCTTTACTAGGGAGCTTTCTGTTCAGTTTGGGGTTTCTACTTGTCACAGCCTAGCCCTGCACACAATGCAACCAAAAGATTTTATAAGGCACCTTCAGTCATCCATGTGCTGTTTGTAACATACGCTGCAAAGGCATTAAGTAACATTTAGCAGATGTTTGTTGCTAATGTTATGCTACTATAAATGTGCTGGAAAGGCGTTATTTTTGTTGGTAAATCAATTTTAGTTACTTGAAATAAAATTTTCTGAGCTGTAGAAGTGGGGGAAAAGCAACAAAATGACTAAAGGTTGGAGCAGACATCCGATCTGTCAGCTTGATAAATGATGGAAGCTGAATCTGGTATTTAATGAGGTTTATTTTCTAGTGCAGAATGCCCTGGATGCCATGTCTTCATGGAAAGAGCACATTTCAATGGCGATGTTTGCCATCTGGCTGAATTGGCCTTGAGAACTTGGTTGTGTTGGCTTGGGGTCTTGGAGGATGACTGATGCTGAAGGGTAGGACACCCTACTTGAGCCTTCCATGTCCTTCCCTCCCCAGTGCATCTGTGGTGCTGTGGGGAAGGAGAGCGTGGTCCATGGCATGGGGTTGGCACAGAGAGCCCGCAGTGCTACATGTGGCACGTGCTGCTGCAGTGCTCTGGGTTTCCATCGCAGCACTGTGTCCTCCAGCACCCGCTTACAGTGCAGGACCCGTGTGCCCCTACATGTGTCTCTGATGGTGTTCAGTGGTGGGATCCCTTCTCAGTTAAACAGAACGGGGCAAGGTGAGCAGTGAGGAGTCTTTCTGCCTTCAGCCTGCTCATGCACACAGCTGTGTGTGGGGTGTGTGTTTAGATGCACATACACTCTTCTGTAGAAGCTTTTCTGCAAGCATTTTATGTTGAGCATGTAAGCCCATCAGTTAATGGGAGTGAGCGTGGTGATGCCTGCACTGTTCCAAGGTGTGACCCTGCTCTGACATGGACTACAACCAAAGAGCACTGTGTCCTCTATTTTTTCTACCGTTGCAGTGGATGTCCCCAGCTCCTGGCCCGTTGCAGCCCACCAGGTAAGCCCAGCTTGGTGACTGGCCTGGGCTCAGGAGGAGGGTTGGCTGCCGGCAGTCCCAGGGGGATCTGAGGCAGAAGCTCTTCCCTGTGAGGGTGCTGAGGCGCTGGCACAGGGTGCCCAGAGAAGCTGTGGCTGCCCCATCCCTGGCAGTGTTCAAGGCCAGGTTGGACACAGGGGCTTGGAGCAAGCTGCTCTAGTGGAAGGTGTCCCTGCCCGTGGCAGGGGCTGGAGCTGGAGGAGCTTTGAGGTCCCTTCAACCCAACCCAGTCTGGGATTCTATGGCTCTATTGGCACCCGCCTCCTCCCCTCATCCAAGCAGCTGGTAGGGGGATGTAGTGGTCCATGAGCTTCAGCCTCGGCTTGGACCCATGGCCACCTGCGCTGAGCCCCTGGTGCTGGGTGTCAGTGCTCACCCCAGCCTGGCTGGTGGCCAGTAGCTGAGGTCCCAGTGCTGGAGCCATGACATGCTGTCTGCTACAGGCTGATGGGCATCGAGCCTTGGCTCTGCTGCCTTGTAATGAAACCTGCTCTGCAGCCTGCCCGTGCCGTGAGCCGAGCATCAGAGTGTGGTGGGAAGGGCTGGGCTGGGAGCACCAGGATGAGGGATCAGTGCCCTGCATTTACATGGGCAGTGGGATGACTCCTGTGTGACATCTGCCTCTTCAGCACCACCGCTGTGTAATGTTCAACAAGCGATACCCCATAAACCGGACCATTTCCCAGGGAGTTTTGCTGGGAGGCAGTACCCTTCTAGAAACACTGGAGCTGGGCATGTGGGAGCACAGAGGAGCAAAACCACCATCAGTGCTGGCCTTGGGGCCTCAGTTCCTTGTTTTGGGTGCTGCAGGGCTCTGGTGAGTACAACACGCATGTGCTGCCCTCCTGCAGCCAGCTCCTGACAGCACGTCTGACCCTGAGCTGAGGGCAATGGCCATGGAGGTGTGTGGTGGATGCAAACAGCCTGGTTTGCCCTCAGCCTGCGTGTGTAAAGCACGTGCTGTCTGCTCTGTTTTTGGCCTCTGTGAACTCATTTACTGCTCACTAATCCGCACCAAAGGAGAGCTCAGCGAGGGGTTAATGAATAACCCCTTTGGTTGTTACTGCAAATGAACAGCACAAGTAGCATTTGTACAGCACACAGAACACAGGGACCAGGGGCTGTTTTCCTCCAAGGTCCCTAGTGCCTCCTTGATGGAGAAGCAGAAGAATGCAGTAAGCTTGCACTCCTCTGGAAGGGTTCCTGGCCAATGCAGGCAGTAGTTTTGCACTAATTAGGAATGGTTTCTGGCCAATGCAAACATTTTTGTACCCAGCATCAATAACCCTCAGTCATCCTAAAATGCCTTTGCAGTTGCTTTGTGTGGTGTATTTGATTCCTTACCGAGTTGCAGAGATTTATTTTTAATCATACAATAACTTGCTGTTTTTACACGGCTTCGGAGTTGCTGCCTAATAGTATGTTTGAATTCTTAGTTTCAAAAGGGCTTGTATTGTACCTTTAATTTCTTTCATTATCTACCAGCATTCCCTGAATTCCTGGGTAGTTAATGCTCACTTGAGCTTCCTGTCAGTCACATTCTACCGTATTGCCATTTTTCTCACCCATGTAATCTTCCCTGTGGATATGAATAGGCAAAACAGATCAGCCCGAGGTGCTGGAGACAGAACATATTGCTTGTGCTTTTGCAGTGATGGAAAGGAAAGCAGTGGTTTCCCGCACCGTATGGAACCTTCCACTTAGAAGAAAATGGATGCCTTGTTCTCAGAGGGTTCCAGGTTTGGGGAGCACTGCTGATACTGATCCCCATTGCTCTTTGCTGCTTCTCCCTATCAAATCATTGGATCACAGAATCCCAGCCTGGTTTGTGTTGGAAGGGACCTTAAAGCTCACCCAGCTCCAACCCTGCCATGGGCAGGGACACCTTCCACTGGAGCAGCTTGCTCCAAGCCCCTGTGTCCAACCTGGCCTTGAACACTGCCAGGGATGGGGCAGCCACAGCTTCTCTGGGCACCCTGTGCCAGCGCCTCAGCACCCTCACAGCGAATTGCTCCTGCCCATCCACCACCTGACACGTGCAGAAGCGGCCGTTCCTTCTGGCTGGGATCGATGCTTGTGGTGATTCTCAGTCTGAGCTGTAACTCTCTTTTCTGTGAGCTGAAGCTCAGGGCATGTTGTGGCAGTGAACTTGTGGTTGCTGTGGCCACATATTAATGCTTCAACATCAGTTACCACGGTGTTTTCTTCCTAAGCTAAATTGCAGTAATGTAATAGGTTGACAAATGTTATTAATTATGCCAACATATAGAAATACATTGATAGAAAGAGGAAGCTGGTCATGTTGTACTAGCCCTACAGATTTGCTGTTACAAGGCTTAAGAAAGAATTTATTAAGTCTTCACCATTGTAGAAAGAGTTAAAACTTCCCTGTTTTTATCCATAATGCTGGAAAATGTGCAGATGCATAGTGAAAGGTTGACTTGATCCTTGAAACGTGACTTTTAATTCTCTGTTTTCCCAAGATCTGAGGATACTGGATATCAGGTTTGCTAACTGCACCCATTGTTTTCCTGCTATTGAACATAGATACCAAGTCCTGAGTTTGAACCCTCACTGAGTGTCCACTGTGTATCTGAAGTTTCATGGTACTTTTATCTTGCCATACTTCAAGGTATCTTGTATAGAAATGCAGAATAAACAGCAAAAATAATGAAAACACTCACAAATTTGAGATAGTAAAGACAAAACCCTCATTTTTTTGCATCTCACGTTGAGGCATCCTTCTGTGAAAAGAATTTTTGCAGGGAAACATGTTCTTCATTCCCTTTATTTCACTGGAGAATAGAAGCTTTATCACAGAGCACATTTTGTGACTACAATGACGTCTTAATTACAGGGATGCCAGTGCAGCACCTGGCCCGCTCTTGTGAAGTGGGCTGGACTGGGCTGCGTGAGGTTTGCTGAGGTTCTGCTGGCACGTGAAACCCTGCCCCTGCTTGTCATGCAGTGCTGGAGATGGAGGACAAGAACATGCCAAACTGAGCAAATCCAGGTCATGGTGTTCATCTCTGTCTGTGGTTCATGGCTGGTCACTTGGTGATAGGGTGAGTCAGGAAGAAGCATGTTTCTCTCATGGCAAATACCATCGTATGTCCCGCAGTCACACTTACCTGCAGAGGTGCCATATTGATAACAAGTGTTAAAGGAGTCAATAGGAGTCATTAGTGTAGTTTTGTCACAAGGAACTAATGAAGTACCCATCAGGTACACACAACACATGGCATCGGGTTGGGGTGTGACCAAGAAGTCAACATCCCTACGCTGTGGTGCCACGATCCCTTGTGTTTGCACATAGCAGGTGGGTTTGGATAGGATAGGATCATAGAATCAGCCACGTTGGAAAAGACCTGTAAGATCAAGTCCAGCTGTTGCCCCAGGACTGCGAAGGCCACCACTAAACAGTGTCACTAGGATGGAATAGGAATAGAATAACATAGAAATAGAATAGAACAGAATAGACTAGACTAGGATAAGGTAGGGTAGAGTAGGATAGAAGCAAAGTAGAACAGAACAGAACAGAACAGAATAGAATAGAATAGAATAGAATAGAATAGAATAGAATAGTTCAGTTGGAGTTAGAAGAGACCTCCAATGGTTATCTAGTCCTTCAGGGCTGACCAAGTTAAAACATGTTATTAAGGGCATTGTCCAAATGCCTCTTAAACCCTGGCAGGCTTGGGGCCTTGACTGCCTCTCCATCTTCCACTCACTGGGAGCGAGTGTCATGAGTCCTCTGTCGGTGCCTGTGCCTCGGGACCAGTCACCCCCACACCATCAGCTCTTCCAGCAGCGGGTGAAGGGCAGCTTTGTCCTGTCAGATCGCAGGGTGCGGGGCCTCGGATCACAAGTAGCTTTTTCAGGCATGTTCAGGTTCCTGTCTCTGTGATTGTCACGTATTCTGTGGTAGTACGTTATCATCTGTAGAAATCCAGCGTGCTGAACACAAAAGCAACATGCTGTTGCTGTGATCTCCTTCCCCAGGTGCTGGGATTTGCTGCTTCAATGGGATTGCTCACTAGTTCCTGAAGAAAATAATGAAACTGAAAGCCGTCAGTGCCTGTTTCTGACACCAGCTGAACCTCAAAGGGCAGAACCTTGGATTTAACTTATTAGAAGTGACATCTTCACTGATAGGTTCAAGGTGGCTTTTCCTATCTGGATTCCTTGTCTGCTGCCTGGAGCATGCTTTCTAAAGCAGTCGTAGCCATGGAGACATGGCAATGACACTTTGGGGTTTGTTTTCTTAGTGGCAGTGCTTTTTTTACGCAATATTCCAAACATTGTACTAAGGAACTGTCAGGAACTGTCCTCCCGGAGTGATCGCGGATCATGAGTGCTCTCAAGGGTTTCACTGCCAAGAAAACGCTGTCACTGTGCTGGGTTTCCTCTTTGAGTGTTCCTGAGTGACAGGAGCTCAGTTAATTGATTTGTTAGCACGTGAAGAACCCTGGATCTGTTGCCCCAAATGCTTCGGCATTGTGTATTGTGTGAGATCAGTTTGGATCTGAGAGAGAATACGAACAGGATGTAGTCTCAGCTTTACATTGCTGCAGTCACTACAGGCTCTCTAAGAGGGTGGTAGGGAAAAACCTCAGTAAAATCATGAAATGGTTTGGGTTGGAAAGGACCTTAAATTTCCAAGCCCTTAAACTTGAACACTGCCAGGAATGGGGCAGCCACAGCTTCTCTGGGCACCCTGTGCCAGCGCCTCAGCACCCTCACAGGGAACAGCTTCTGCCTAAGAGCTCATCTCAGTGTCCCCTCTGGCAGGTTAAAGCCATTCCCCTTGTCCTGTCCCTACATCCCTTGTCCAAAGCCCCTCTCCAGGTTTCCTGCAGCCCCTTTAGGCACTGGAGCTGCTCTAAGGTCTCCCCTTCAGGAGCCTTCTCTTCTCCAGGCTGCCCCAGCCCAGCTCTCTCAGCCTGGCTCCAGAGCAGAGCTGCTCCAGCCCTCGCAGCATCTCCATGGCCTCCTCTGGCCTCGCTCCAGCAGCTCCGAAGTCCCTCTTGTGCTGAGGACACCAGAACTATACACAGTGCTGCAAGTGGGGTCTCACAAGAGCAGAGTAGACAGGGAGCAGAGGGAGAGGAGTGTGATAAGGAAATGACACCACCCATGTAGCTGAGCCCTTCAGAGGCACAGGGGCTGTCAGGATGGGGTGGCATTGGTTTCCCCAATGAATCTTTCATGGAGTCTCCTGCAGCACTGTTGGGGATGAGATGGTGCATCTGCCCTTCAGCATCACTTGTGGAGTGTGGAGTGGGCTGGGAGCGCGGGCAGATATGTGGTAAGAGCTGGCCCAGACTCTGTTTTCAATTAATTTGGCAAAGTTTTCCAAGTTCTCCTGCAGAAAATGTCCCACAAAAGCGACAATAACAATATTTTGGATATCAGCCTAGCACAAAAGGGTAATAGGAACTCCACGGGCATGCGTGGGCTTTTGATTCATCCTCAGAGATGACAGATGTGCATTTATTTAAGATCTGGGAGTGGGATTCGGAGTATTTATGGTGAATTCTTTGCTCCTGCTCTTCCTGTGTGATCTTGGTATCCGCTGCCAGTCAAACACGGGTTCAGTGCTCCCTGTTGAACACGTCATGCTTCATTCTTGCTGCAGGTCCCCAAACCCGTGCCCCGCATTTCTCTTAATCCAGCCTTCTGGGGAGGAAATGCTGAGGGTCCCCTTGCATGTCAGGATCTTGTGGTGGGAATGCCAAGGGTGATGGGTGGTGCTGAGCCGGGTGCAGCTCAGGCCGCTGGTGAGCTCCTTCTCGACACCTATGGCCTCTTCAGGAGCACTGTGCTTGTGCTGCAGCCAGCCCCAAAATGCAGTGTGTACCATGGGCTCTGTTTGCAGCATGAAGCTTCCTGAGCTCTGAGGACATCAAGGAATTGAGACAGAAAGAGGCAATTGTAAAATGGGGTAATGGTGTGTCCTTTACACTGGCTTTTGTGAGAGTATTTATTTGTTTGTTTGCCTGTGAGGCACTCCCTGTGTGGCAATGACGATTATTTCATTAGCGGTCTAAACAGACCTGTAATTTACTGCCAGGGTGCTGAGGCGCTGGCACAGGGTGCCCAGAGAAGCTGTGGCTGCCCCATCCCTGGCAGTGTTCAAGGCCAGGTTGGACACAGGGGCTTGGAGCAACCTGCCCTAGTGGAAGGTGTCCCTGCCCGTGGCAGGGTTGGAGCTGGAGGAGCTTTAAGGTCCCTTCAACCCAAACCAGGCTGGGATTCTATGGTTATATCTTTTTTATTTACTGAAGACTGATATTAGATCAGATCACAATAACAGCTTAGCAAAAGTAATTTCATTTGCAGTGCTGCTGATCGTGGCACTAACTGAAGTGTTAGAGCTGCACCGACCTCTCTTGCCATTGCTCCTCACTATGGCTCTGGAAAACAACAGAACAGGTACGGATGAGTTTGCACGTGAAGAGAGTGGAGGTCAGGCCTTGTCCTCTAGTTGTTGTCCTTTAGAATGCCTCAGTGCCAGACCCCTGGGATGTTGAGTGTGAAGTGGTATGGATCCAGGCACATGCATTCTCCTCTCGGCCATGCTCTGAGTTGGCTCATGTGCTTACAGCATATCTGTGAGACTCCTCCTGTATCAACAGAGGCCAAAGCTGCATTTTAACTTGTGCTAAACCACTTCTTTAATAATCTAATCCAAACTCTTTTTTAGCTACTACAAGCAGGTAACAAGATTTGAAAGCAAACCAACTGCTGGCCATCATCTTCCCCGGGAGACGGTGACTTGAAGCTTGACCAACACTCTTTAGTTGTCTCCTTGTCTTCTTTCTGAATGTAAGCTCTTTGCAGTAAAGCATTTACAAATGTCAATTCTTTTTTCTTTACCTTGTAGTGAACTTTGACCACTTCCAGATTCTCCGGGCGATTGGGAAGGGAAGCTTTGGCAAGGTAGGCTTGGACCCTCGGTCCTCAGTTTGCTTGTATGTTGTATCAGGTGTCTGCTGTTGCATACTTGCTGCCACAGGAACGGTGCTGAAATAGGCTACTTTCGTTGCTGGATCATGACTGCTCAGTAAACACAGGAAAAATGTATTTAGGAAATACCTTGCTGCCATTTGGCATTACTTTCTTTCTTGGCATCCTGGTGAAACAGGTGTATTTGGAACTACAGCACAACTGGGGCCATTTCACAGCACATGCTCATCGTGTTCTCTGCTTCCTGGGAGGGTTGTTGGCTTGTGAGGGGGGACAGTAAGTCAGGAGGATGTAGGGAGTTGTGCTGGGTGATGGATGGAGCTGGCACGGTGTGGTCTAGAGGGTTCTCTGAAGCCCTGGGCTGTTTTCGCAGTCAGAAATGAGTTATGCTGAGAGGTTTTGTTGTTTATTTTTAACAAGGGTTTTTGCCAAGCATGTGGGAGAAGGTGGGAGGTGATGATCAAAAAGCTGGATAGCTCTGGAAATCTGTTACTGCTGATTTCCTAGCTCTAGTCCTTTCTTACACGCTTTTTCAGTGGCTCTCACTCAGTCCCTGTGTCAATAGCTCTTTGCTGCTTCTGTTTGGCATTTTACACCATTTGTTTGCCCTGCAAGCACCAAGTTCAGTGTGTGTGTGCGTGCATGTGCCATGTCCTTGCACGTGCGTGCGACTCCATTGCACCGGTGCTCTTCTGCAGTTTTCTTGCAGAGAATGTGTTTCATCTGGGATGGGATGTGCTGGGTCAGCAGGAACAGCGATTGAGGAGAGTGAAAACGCTTCAGTTGGGGGTTCAGTCAGTCAGAGATCACTTTGTTCTGAAATCACCTCTGCTCTGGAGCCAGGCTGAGAGAGCTGGGCTGGGTCAGCCTGGACAACAGAAGGCTCCTTAAGGGGAGACCTTAGAGCAGCTCCAGTGCCTGAAGGGGCTGCAGGAAACCTGGAGAGGGGCTTTGGACAAGGGATATAGGGACAGGACAGGGGAATGGCTTTAACCTGCCAGAGGGGAGACTGAGATGAGCTCTTAGGAAGAAGCTGTTCCCTGGGAGGGTGCTGAGGCGCTGGCACAGGGTGCCCAGAGAAGCTGTGGCTGCCCCATCCCTGGCAGTGCTCAAGGCCAGGTTGGACACAGGGGCTTGGAGCAAGCTGCTCCAGTGGAAGGTGTCCCTGCCTGTGGCAGGGGTTGGAATGGGATGAGCTTTAAGATCTCTTCCAACACAAACCAGTCTGATTCTATGATTCTATGATCAAAAGCTCATACCATGAGGGTAAAAAAACCCAGCTCTGGCCAGGATATGGGCTGTGCTGCCCTTTGCTTTTTCCCTCTGCCCACTGCAGCCCTAACAAGGTAGCCTCACACCAGGCGATGGCCTCATGATCATCTTGACCTGCTGCTGCTTTCAGTGCTGGGAACTGTTTGAATAGCTGGAAGCTTTGCAGAAGCAGGTGTTTCTTGAGGGATCTGAGACCTGTTTGTCCGGAAGAGCCCCAAAATCTTGTACAGAAGATTTTTACCAACTACTGCAATCCTTGTTTTAGATACTTCAGAGGTAGGATCAGTCATGAGGAACAGCACCAGTGTTGATGAGGTAGAGTCCAGCTTTTAGAGTCCAGTGAGTGGACACTGTTCGTCACAGTGCTGTCCTTAGCAGTGCTTGCTGATGAAGATGTTCTGTCACAGCCTTAGTTAACTGCCGAGCACCGAGGTTTCTATTACACTGTTCTGATGTGCTTGGGGCACACTCTCCCATGCTAATTCCTGCCTGGCTTTGTTGTGAGTCCATGTGGGACTGCCATGGCTAATGAACATGGAACGCTGGGCAGTGTGCAAGTCACGAAGAGGAGGGTTTGAGCAGTCACCCGTGTTTGCAGCCGTATCTTTTGAGAAAGAAAAGGCAGAAGCTGGCAGCAGAGCTCTGTGGGGTTCCTCAGGTTATAATAGATGATGCAGAATGGTTAAATACAGGCTCAGGCCCTTCCTTAGGGTAGTGCTATAAAGATAAATGGCAAACAGCAGAGGAAGGTCTCTCCAGACAGCCCTGGCCAGAATAGGATCTCTCAGGGTTTTGTGACTTCTGCTCATCATTGAAGACCAAAACCTACCTCAAAACCTTACTACAGAATAGCAGCCAACAGTATTTTGGGAACTCATATGAGAATCCTCATAGCTCCGCATGTAAACTTGCCAAAGAGGATTTATTCTGTTGAGCAGCAGCACTTGGGGATGGAAGATTAATTCTGCTCAGAACATGAAATGGAGAAAAAGATATTCCTGTCCCAGGGCAGGGCCTTTTTGGCTTTGAAGAGAGCTGCTCCTCATGGCTGCTTCCTTCTCTGTTTATGCTAAAGAAAGGTTAAGTCTGGCACGTAGCAGTCTATCAGGCATCAGAATTGTATATACACTTTCAACAAAATGCTGCAGTGATTCATCTGTCATCTTTCTGGATAATTATGTCAATATGCTAAATTTCCTTTGATGCTAAGAAAAGCTTTTTGCATTTACAAAGTCATTTACAACTTGCATTTAATTACAGAAAATGTAGATCTTCCTACCTGGAAACTGGTGTTTGAAATGTATGAGTGATTTGGTTGCTTTGGTTGATTCAAGCACTATCTGCCCACGGTGAGGAAGGAGTTCAGCAGCCAGTGTCCTGTCCATCTCAAAACAGGGATGCAGGCCTCACTGTTCACTGAGTGACTTGGGAAGTCTGTTGTGCTGTGTGATCTTGTGGTGATGGGAGGCAGCGCCGCTGGGTAGGTTTGGGCAAGGCATTCGCTTTCTACTTTGGTTTTGTGCACCCTCAGGACTGACTGTGTGCTCCTCAGTGCAGGAGCCCTACCAAAGGAAGGAAACAGGAACTCAGGAATTGCATTTGAAGAGGCCAGGGAGCCTGGAGCTGTGGCTCTGGCAGGTCTGCATTTCTATTTGCTAGAGATGGGTTTAATCAACTTTAAGATACTATTAATCAAATGAATGCCATGTTTAATTCCATATCTACTCAAATTAGCAAATGGGTAATATTTTCCATCCATATTAGAGGAAATATTATTTGATTTTCAGTATTTTCATGGGAGCATTACATTTCTCATGTAGCACAGACTCCTTTTCAAGCAGCAGCAGTTACTGAGGCTTTTGCTGGTCTGTTGCTGTTACCCAAGGAGCAGCAGCCGAGAGAGGGTTCATAGAATCCCAGCCTGGTTCAGGTTGGAATGGACTTTAAAGCTCCTCCAGCTCCAGCCCCTGCCACGGGCAGGGACACCTTCCACTAGAGCAGCTTGCTCCAAGCCCCTGTGTCCAACCTGGCCTTGAGCACTGCCAGGGATGGGGCAGCCACAGCTTCTCTGGGCACCCTGTGCCAGCGCCTCAGCACCCTCCCAGGGAACAGCTTCTGCCTCAGAGCTCATCTCCATCTCCCCTCTGGCAGGTTAAAGCCATTCCTCTTGGCCTGTCACTAGAACATAGGTTCCAGAATGTGATGCAGTTTGTGATCCCCTGTTTAACGGGAAGCACACTCTGAGCTGCATTATGCTTCACGAGAGACATGGTGAGACCTGGGAATCCCGGAAGGCATTGGTTGCGTTACAAGTATCCTGACATCTCCCTTCCTAAAAATTGAGCTCTCCTGGCTGCAGTCTTCCTCCATTTGAACCAGGAGGCAGCTGAGGAGTGTTCGCTCCTGTAATCCTCCTCCCACGTGGGCTTCCCTCTGATTCTCCCTCAAATCAGCCACCGCTGCCTTTTCCAAGGGATAAAGAACTGGATAAAGGTTTTAGGAATTCATTATTTCCACTTGAGTGCTGTGAAGTGATTTATACTGTTGGAAATAGGGCATTAAGCCAGTGGATGGGGGCTGGAATGAGCAGCAACCTGACGTTTTCTGGGGTTGGAACTAGATGATCTTAAGGTCCTTTCCAACCCTAACTATTCTATGATTCTATGATCCTATGTCTCAGGGGGGGTGGGCCCATGCAAGCGGTGCCCAGGGGCTAGGGGTGTGTGGGGGTCTGTGTGTTGCTTTCAGTAACATCTTTGTCTTTTTTTCTTTAAGTAATCTGTGAAATTTTAGTAGGACCTGGAAGGTTCAAGGCAACCAAAGAGGGTTTTATAGTGGTCAGGTATTGACTATCTGGAGTGCAGTGTGATGGGGAGCGGCTGAGGGACCTGAGGGGTTCAGTCTGGAGAAGGGAAGGCTCAGGGGGACCTGATCACTGCCTACAAGTGCCTGACAGGAGGATGGAGCCAGGAGGGGGCTGCGCTCTGCTCCCAAGGAACAAGGGATGGGACAAGAGGAAACGGCCTCAAGCTGCACCAGGGCAGGTTTAGATGGAGCTGAGGAACAATTCCTTCCCCACAGGGTGCTCAGCATTGGAACGGGCTGCCCAGGGCAGGGCTGCAGTCACCTCAGCTCAGCTCAGCATGGCAGGCGGTGGAGCTGTCCCTGCTCGGGGCGCTGGGGTCCCTGCTCCCAGGGCGGATGCCTGTGGTCCTTCCCTGCTCCTGCCTGCCTGGGGTTTGCTCTGCACACGCACTGGTTGCTGGGCACGCTGCCTGCGGCGCTCACGCAGCCCGGGCTGGGCGCTGAAAGCTTTAATCCATTCTGTAAAGGTCAGACATGCCCGCCCGGCACATACACTGCAATTAGAGCCCCCTTGAAGTCCGTTCTCAGCAGAGCCCCTCTTGCACAGCACAGCTTGAGCCTTTGTCTTTTTCCCAGCTTTATAAATGTTGGATTGTTCCCTGAAAAGAAAGGCCAGACACGTAATCCTTTGGGATCACGGGTATTTTGTGCCCCGTGTTTTCATCGCTGAGCTGGAGCCCGTGTGAGGCCGAGGGTCTGTCAGAGCACAGGCGGGGTCTCCACACACGTCCTCGCTGGACATGGGCCCTGTCACTCCTTCACACACTGGTGACAGCCCCGACCCCTGCTCGGATCCAGCAGAAGGACCTGCATTGAGGCCCGGAGGCTCCAGAGGTGAACATGGGTTTGCTTTCCCAAGAGCAGTGTGGGCAGCTGAGAGGGGGCAGCCAGGCGAGGGGTACCAAGTCTGCAGTCTCTGGTGTCTGACATCCAGCCCTGCCTGGGAGCGGTTTCAGCGTGTGGCCCCAGCCGGGATGAAGGAAAGGCCTTGCCGCATCCTGCATGGCTCCCAGAGCTGCCCAGGGCGTTGTGTGGGACGCAGTAGGAGGCAGTAGTGATGTGGAGGATGTGTTTCACCATAGCTGTGGCACAGGAGCAGCTCCCTGGCTGGGAAGTTCGTCTGCCCAAGCCCTTCTCTGCCCGTAGGTGCGTGCGGCAGTGCAGAGCACAGGGAGGCTGATGCTCCCTCCAGTACAGCCTCCTGGGTACTATTTACTGAGGTTCTTCCTTTCTCAGGTGTTGCTGAGCTGTCAATGTGTCACTGGCAAAAGCCACAGGAGAGAGTGGTAAAGAACGACAAGCTGAGGTGATGGTGTGGTCCAGCAGTGCTTCCCTGTGCAGCGCTTGGGCTGGGGGACAGCAGCAGTGCAACTACAGAGCAGAAGATGCTGCTGAATGATCTCGAGTGACGGTGTAAGCGGTGACTTCAGGTGGAGGGAGCCTTGGGACACAGCGCTGCGCACCCCCGCAGGGACCTGTTTGGGGTTGCTGGAGGATTATCATAAGGCAGTGATTTATAGTAAAAAGCTGCCCACCTCTGCTACAATTGCATACCCAGTGCCTTATTAACATGTGCATTAGAGACTGCCGGGGGTTTTGTCATCCCCTGTGGATGAGTCACGCTGTGGGGTGGGAGGTGGGACACACTCCAGCAGCCGGAGGCTGTGGACAGTAAAGCAGTGTGAGAGTGGAGTGTGGAAGCACCTTCCTCCACCCAAACCCCACTGAGGCCGCCCCTGCAGGTCTCCATGCATGGGTGGGACGTGGCCCAGAGCACAGCCGGGTGCTGGGGTGGCACAGGGAGGCTGCAGAGGGCACACACCAGTGGCAGCACCCAGGAGCTGTGTGTTTAGGGGGTGGCTTTGCTCTGTGTCCCCAGCTTCCCTGCTCACTATACAGGCTCTCAATGTATTGCTCAGTGGGCTCCGTCCCTCCTGAGTCATGGAGCCTGCTGGTTCCCAGTCATCAGGAGGCTTGGAGGAAACGGGAGCCTGGCTGTGAGTCGTGGCATTTCAATGTGCTACTGATTCTCAAACCCTGAGCTCGTGCAGCCTGGCCACTGATTCGCTGCATCTTGTGTCAGGGGGAATCTCCTGCGTGCTTTGCTGAAGCCTCCCTACATGGTATGGATGCTGTTCTGGAGCAGCGTGACACCTTCTCTTGAGTCATGAACACACGTCCCTGCTCATCCAGCTCCTTCCCCCTCCTGGGCCGTGGGGACAGGCAGAGCTCACTGCTTGTGCCAGCAGCACATGGGAGTTGAGAAGTGCAGTGCAGGGCTTAATGCACACCCAAGAGTAACAGTTGGCTGAGAGCGCTGGGCTGGTTCAGCCTGGAGAAGAGAAGGCTCCTGAGGGGAGACCTTAGAGCAGCTCCAGTGCCTAAAGGGGCTGCAGGAAACCTGGAGAGGGGCTTTGGACAAGGGATGGAGGGACAGGACAAGGGGAATGGCTTTAACCTGCCAGAGGGGAGACTGAGATGAGCTCTTAGGCAGAAGCTGTTCCCTGGGAGGGTGCTGAGGCGCTGGCACAGGGTGCCCAGAGAAGCTGTGGCTGCCCCATCCCTGGCAGTGTTCAAGGCCAGGTTGGACACAGGGGCTTGGAGCAAGCTGTTCCAGTGGAAGGTGTCCTTGCCCATGGCAGGGGTTGGAACTGGAGGAGCTTTAAGGTCCCTTCAACCCAAACCAGGCTGGGATTCTATGAAGCAGCCTCTCTCCTTCATCTACTACAAACCAGCCCAGAAGATGTTTTCATTTGGTGGCTCCCACACACTTTGTAGACATGCTCTGCCTTGTGCTCACGGAGCTGTTGGGCAAAGTGCCGCTTTACTCCTCTCTTGAAGCTCTGTTGTTTTCTCTTGTCGAGTCGTCTTTTGCTCTCGAAGTGCACCAGCACCAAGAGGATCTCATGTCTTGTTGCCAGAACAAAGCTTGTCTCGACTAACTCATGCGTAGCAGAGGAGCCTGATTCGGTGTGATGGATTTGTGGGGAATCCCTGGTGTCTAATAACACAGTGTAATTAATGGTGGAGCTTTTCCCTCCTTCTGGATCTTTGTTTTTTGTATTGTCTGATTGATTTTCACAAGAGGAACTTGTGCGCCTCTGAGATGTCCATCCCTCTGAAAGGTCTGGCTGAAAGTGGCCAACACTGCTATAGGTCCATAGGGGTGAGTGTGAGGAAAAGAAACCCATAGCACTGTTTTGCTGGGATGCAAACTCCAGTGTTTGATTCATGAAGCCATGAGCACGGCTCGCAGCTGGATCCCTCCTGAGGTGATCCTGCTCCTTGGGAGCACCAGAGCACTGGGCTCCTGGGGGGAGCAGGTCTGGCTGTGACATCCCAGTTCCACCCCCAGCAGCGGGGCAGGCTGTTCATGGACACAGCTCTTGTCCCAGCTTCCACATGGGATGCAGTGATTCAAATTGTCACAGCTCCAGCGGTGACACCTCGGGATGTGCCAGCGCTATTGGTGTGTTGTAGTTGGGGCTTGATAAACTGTCACTAGCAGTTGTGATGGTGATGAGTGATGGAAGAGGGAAGAACAAGGGGTGCTGGGTGATCCTGTTCCCCGTTTCCTTTCTCCTGTACTGTTCTCATTCTTTCTTTCGTTTTGCTGACCCCTGGGGTGGCAGTACTGCCTGCCCCTGCTATCCACTGTTTTGACAAGCTGTTTTGGGGTTTTTCCTGTGTTTTTCCTTCCATTACTTCCTCTGAACTGTACAAAATGAAGTAAAAAGGAGACAGGAAGTATATAATGTGTTTTAAGTTTACAAAATTTTGTATTTATTTTAGCGTGAAATGAGAAAGGAAAGGGATGTCTGTGTTCGAAAGTGCAGCATTAAACCCAACCCCTGCAGTCTGGAGGTTGGCAGCAGGGCAGTGCTGCTGCGTTGACGACGCTGGGTTCCATGGGCCTGGTGGATGTGCCCCTCTCCAGGTTTCCTGTAGTCCCTTCAGGCACTGGAGCTGCTCTAGGGTCTGCCCTTAAGGAACCTTCTCTTCTCCGTGGCCTCCTCTGGACTCTGGAGCAGGTCCGTTGCTGTCCATGTCATTGCTGTTTGAAGAATCTGCGCTGCAAAGCCGGGATCTGTGGATCCGGTAATTCCTGAAAACAGCAAAGGAATTACTGTTCCTCTGTGGCAGCCCAGCCTTCCCCAGGCCCTGCACCCTCCTCAGGGCTTTCTCAGCCCTGAACTCAGCCAGGACAGGCGTATATGCTCCTTTCCTCCTGCAGTTTGCAGGAAGGTCATTACTGGGAGGAAGCTGAGGCAGAAAATCCGTAACACATCTTCGCCCTGACATGTTTGTGTAAAGGGTATTCTATTCATGTTTGTGTAAAGGAGTTCTTGTTTGCTGTGAGGAGTAAAACGAGGCAGTGCTGCTACCCCGTGGACAGAACAGCTCCCCAGAGGGTGCAGCTCAGTCCTGTGAGCCAGAGGCACAGCCTGAGCTTTCATGGGGGCATCGTCTCTTCCCTGCACAAAACCCCCATCAGAGTCCCACGGGTGTCTCCAGCCACCCTAAATGAGAGTGGCAGTGAAGCGCCTGTGATGGAATGTCCGAGTGTTCTCATGTTTAAAAACAAAGTGGTTTTCCAATTACTTGTGGCTATTGCAAACGTACATTTAGTTGTTGTTGCCCCATCCCTGGCAGTGTTCAAGGCCAAGCTGGACGGGGCTTGGAGCAACCTGGTCTAGTTGGAAGGTGTCACTGTTTGGGACTGGATGAGCTTTAAGGTCCCTTCAACCCAAACCATCCTGTGATTCTATGACTAACCCACACAAGCTCTCAGATCAGAACCTCAGGCTGGACCCTTTAGGACATCTCTGCCATATTCTTTGCCTGCTTTACCTTTACCACATTATCTCTGCCTGCACTCATTTGGACCTTTTGCTCTTGTTTGTGTTCCTCTTCCAGACAGAGCCCACGCTGTGTGCCCGGGGTCTGAAGGTAGAACTGCTTTTGTTTTCCATTCTCTGCTGTCACTGCTCTTTGGCTGTACAACAGCTTGTAAATGCCAGGGGAAGCATCACAAGGGGTGCTGCAGGAGGAGCCTTGGAGCTGAGCAGTCCTGCGTTGGTGCTCGGGACATTGGGATGGAGAAGCAGATGATGGCAGCTGTGATGGATGGATGGACGTGCAGTGCCTGGCTTTGTGGGGTGTGTGCTCTCAGCACCGCTGCAGGGGCTCCTCTCTGTCTGCAGGCAGAAGCACTGGCCTGAGGTGAACCACAAGCCCAGCACTGCAGTGAAAGCTTCCTGTGCCTTGTGTCAGCAGAAATGCTTTCTCACATGCATTCCCGTGTGTGCATCAAGGCTAAAGAGCTGTTCCCTGCTCAGGTTCTCCCTGGCTCTTACATGTGAGGTTTTCCAATAATCTAACAACAAAATCCCCCCACCCCCCACCCCCACCCCCTAAGGCACAAATGCAATCTCATTCCTGGGGCTTTCATTAAGGTAACCTTTTTGTGGATTCACGTACACTGTCTGCTGAGTGGCAGATGTCTCTAAATCAAACACTGGCACTCGTGTTCAGAAGGGCCAGTTTAATTACAGGGTGATGAGGCACAGAGCTGAGGTCTTTGAGTGGAGGAGGAGATGGTACAGCAGCATCTCCAGGTCCTGCAGGACTCCATGGACTCTCTCAAGAAAAGCAGTGGCAGGAGGAGAGGGCAGGCTGGGCTGGGTGCTGCGGCAACCGAGAACCATAGAATCACAAACTGGTTTTTGTTGAAGGGACCTTAAAGCCCATCCAGTTCCAACCCCTGCCATGGTCAGGGACACCTTCCACTAGAGCAGCTTGCTCCAAGAAACCTGACCTGAACATGTTACTGAGTTTTGTGAGCTCTCATTCATCTGTGAGGACAAAGAGCAGAATATTTGGGCACTTGGATTAATGATGGGAAATCTGATTATTGCTTTTCTAACATTACCCTCAAGAGACTCAGTTCAACTGTGTCAACACACGAGGCTGTGCCTTGCCTCTAGCAGTGCCTTTACTCATGCTTGGTGCCTGCTGGGCAGCCAGCACAGTCTGCTGCTCTGCATGGCCGACAGAAAGCAGTCTTAATTTAGAGTAAAACCAATGCACCCTGCTTTGCTAGCATTAATTATAACTTCCTTGGTGTTTTAATATGACCAGCATTTGATCTTTCCTTGGCTCTGAGGAGCCATCAACCACCACCCCTCAAGCTAGCTAACTAAACCAGGAGCAGGGAGTGTTTCAGCATCAGATCCAGGATTTGGCAGCAATCAAATGGAAGTGACGTTGGATGTCAGTCATCTACAGGTCCTTGGAAGCTGCAGTTTATGAGTTTGGGATGTTGTGTTAATGCTCATGGTTGGACAGTCCAATTACAAGCCACTTAACGTCATAAACAACAAGCAACAATGACCTTTGTTCTTATGAAATGATGACTCTATCAGCATGATACAGCAAATGTTCTCTAAGAGCTTTTATAATAGTTTATTGAAGTAAATATTGTCTGGGTTTATCCAGAGCATTATGGGGTGCACCCCTTTTGTTCCTCTATAGTTCATGTAATTCAGTGATGTTTGCAGACGGAGACTCTCCTTTTCCTCACATGGTGTATTTCTTCTTGTGGGTTTAAAGAAGCCTGAAGTTCATGACTTCGCACTGATGTGTCTGTGCACTGCGTAAAACAAATCTGAATCCCAGAATCCCAGACTGGTTTGTGCTGGAAGAGACTTTAAAGCTCATCCAGTTCCAACCCCTGCCATGGGCAGGGAATCTCATGGTAATTGTAGTTATGTAATGGTAATGCAGACATGTACCCATAAAGCTGTTCTGGGTATGGGTCTGTTCTGGTTCCCCTGGGGTGGATACAGGAGCTGCCCCAAAGCCAGGGAAAGGCAACTGAGATTTTCTGTGTCTTAACAGCGAAGATAAAAGGAACATGAGAAATACAAGCAGAAACTGATGCAACTGGCACACAATTCACAATAGAAGTGATTGCTATAACAATAGATTTGACATCATTCTGTCCCAGAGCCTGAGCCATGTACCAGTCATGTGCAGCACCGAGGCCGGACCTGCCATGGACAGAATCTTCTCCTGAGCCAGGCTTACCAGGGAGGCTCTTCCCCACTGATGAGCACAGGATGTGCTTTTATTCCTTCCAGTTTTCCTGCCTGCCTTCTCCCTTGTCATTCCCTCTTTCCCAGTCTGCTCAGAATTAGGTAGTGCTTTGCCTTGTTTCCCAGTGAACCGTGTTGATGGATTCTGGAGACGGGCAAAAAGAGGATGTGGAAAAGCTGGTTGTTGTGGAATAGACCTTTAGGGGTGGATCAGAAGGGTTGTGTGGAGGGCTGGGGAGACCATGGGAGTGCATTTCTTGTTGGGGGTGGAGTCTCCAGCCTCCATGACCACCGCATTGCCCAGTGTCTGGCTGCCCTGAGCGGCACACCAGCCACCTGAGTCTGCAGAGGCCTCTGTGCTGGTTTATGTACCTTCTCATTTCTGTTCAAGTGCCATTTCTATGTGGCACAGCAGCACAGTTTGGTCGTCAGGAAATAGCCATAATTGTAAATTACGACATGCTGGGTATTTCCATGAGTATTTTTATTCTCTGACTGGCTGGGAAAAGCTCCCTGAAAAATTGATGGGTGTTATATAGAATGCCTACTGCATTAGGAGGCATTGAAGGAAACCGTATAAAGATAGGCTGAGAAAGTTGGGGCTGTTCAGCCTGGAGAAGAGAAGGCTGCTTAGAGACCTCAGAGCAGCCTTCCAGTATCTGAAGGGGGCTATAGGGATGCTGGGGAGGGACTCTTCATTAGGGACTGTAGTGATAGGGCAAGGGTTAACAGGTTCGAACTGAAACAGGGGAAGTTTAGATTGGATATGGGGAAGAAATTGTTTACTGTGAGGGTGGTGAGGCACTGGAATGGGTTGCCCAGGGAAGCTGTGAATGCTCCATCGCTGGCAGTATTCAAGGCCAGGTTGGGCAGAGCCTTGGGTGGTATGGTAAAGTGTGAGGTGTCCCTGCCCATGGCAGGGGGGTTGGAACTGGATGATCTTAAGGTCCTTTTCAACCCTAACTATTCTGTGATTCTATGATTCTATGCGTAGCTGTTGCACAAAGGGTGCCAGTAACAAGTGGCAAATTGCTGCTCTTCTCTCCAGTTACTCAGAAGCTTGTTATTTGCCTGGCTGCTCCCTGACAATGCATTCATTCAGCCAGGAGCAGAGGGACGTTGGTGCAGACTCAGAGGAGCTCACTGTGCCGCATCAGGGGTATGGGGCTCAGCCACCTGTGGCGGTGCTGGGGAACGGTTGGACTTGATGAGCTTAAAGGTCTTTTCCAACCTGGTTGATTCTGTGATTCTATGACTTTGCTTCTCATTTTATTCTCTGCTCGAGATTGATGGATCTGGGGGGATGAGACAGAAATGACTAATTCTCATGGCTCAGCTGTATTCTGTCATTTAGGTACCTGCTCTTGGAGTTTCTTTGGTCTCTATTGCTGTATCTTCCTGCTAAATACTGCTCTAGGCATTGGACAGAGAAGAACGGGTGGAAGGAAAGGTCAAGCTGCTCAGCCTGTCATGGGAAGGAAAATGGCTGTGAAATAATGAGCAAGTTTTGTGAGCAGCATAAGTAATAGGATGTGTTTTTCGGTGCCTCCCAATGCCCAAACAGTGCTTTCCTCCCCTGCCTTTGCACTGATTCTCATCCAGCCCTGGTGCCACACAGCAGCGCTGCAGTGCCGGTGCTGTCGGGGCATTGAGAGGCTGGCAGGTACAGCCCTGCTGAAATGTTCTAGACATCTTTATGTTGTCTAATGGGGTAGCAAAATACTGGTTTAGGAGTCTCATAAAGAAAAAGATTAGGAATGAAAACACTGAGAAATTCCAAATTTAGTGCTTTCCTTTTTCACATGAAGTGGACACTTTGTTGTCTGAAATAAAACCTTCATTATAATATTGCTTTGACACTTGCAGATGTGCTCTTCTAGTGGCTTATGCTTCTTTTCTGACTTGTTCCTGGTTTGAGCTGGGCTACTGACCCATCGCCGTTGGGATAAACTCTATTTTTGCTGTAGGATCAGGAATTCTGCCTCCCCCAGGAAAACTCTGGGCCGTTAGCTCATGAGGGGTGTTTTAAGAAGGAAAAGAAAGTAAGAGTGTTTGTTGAACAGAAGCCTTTTATGTCTCTGCTTTTCACTCTCACCTCCTTTTCAGTTACTATTTATGCAAAAGCTCCATCGAGAATCCTCCTGCTCCCGTGTTCGCTCAGAGCTGCAGAGGGGTTGCTGTGCTGCACCATCACTTCTGATCTGTAAATGCTTTTTAGAAGTAACTGCTAAAAATTCCTCTAAATAAAGGGCAGCGCGGTGTAAAACACAGATCTGCTCCTTCCGCAGCTGCTGCAGTTAACGCAGGCTGTGCTGAAGATTAAATAACAGCCACCTCATTCCTCCGAGCTGCCGTTCTGACAAGTGCCACTTAGCCAGGCTGTGGGAGCTTTGTTTGGCCACCACTCATCCAGCTCCGTGCATCGTGTGACATCCCAAAGCTCCAGCTCTGCCTTATTTCCTCAGCAGGGAAATTCATTCAAGGGGAACACTCGCATGAGATGGTCTGTGCTCCCGTGAGAACCCACTTGCAGCACTGGGTGCAGTTCTGGTGTTCTCAGTGTAAGAAGAACATGGAGCTGTTGAAGCAAGTCTAGAGGAGGCCACGAGCACCTCCTGTATGGAGACAGGCTGAGAACATTGGGGCTGTTCAGCCTGGAGAAGAGAAGCTGCGTGGAGACCTCAGAGCAGCTTCCAGTGTCTGAAGGGGGCTTCGAGGATGCTGGAGAGGGACTCTTCATTAGGGACTGATGGCTGCCTCATCCCTGGCAGTGTTCAAGGCCAGGCTGGACAGGACTTGGAGCAAGCTGCTCTAGTGGAAAGTGTCCCTGCCCATGGCAGGAGTTGGAACTGGATGAGCTTTAAGGTCCCTTCCAACCCAAACCAGTCTGGGATTCTATTATTCTAAAATAGATTTTAGCCCCCTGCCATAATCTTTTGGTTTATCAGGGGGAATAAGGTACACAGGGTTGTTCCTGGGCAAATTACTCCAGCTGGAGACTTTTCTGGGCAGCAGCTCTTCTTCTAGGTGATGCCTTCAGGACTGAGGCAGACTTTAAGCCCTGGTAAAGCGCTGCTGCTCAGTGACAGCGATGAGCTTGGGTGTTGATCTGCCCCTTCGCAGTGCCCTGTGCCATTAATTCTGGGAGAGCAGTTTGCTTTGAAGGGATGTGCTTGCCACTGGTCATGCTGGGCTGGATGGGGTGGCTGCTGGCTCCTCTGGGAGGCCAGGCTGAAGTCACAGCAATGACTCAGCTCAGCAAGTGCTGCCTGATATTCATGGAGACGTGCATGATGATGGGCCACTTGAGGCATGGTGAGTAACTCAGCAGCATTGATGAGTGGAAGTGTAAAAGCTCTGTAGATGCCTAATAGGAGAGCTGTAGTAGGAAGATCCTCTTTGCTCTTGAATGCTTGAAGCACATTTGTTCATGCTGGCGATGTGACGTAATTGAGCACTGCTCGGTAGGTTTGATAGACTTGTGAAGCAGTGCTGTGGCTCCTTGGGAACAGCGTGGGGGCAGCCCCTCGTCTGCTGTGAGCCATCTGCTCGGGCTCAGCTGGCAGGGCGGCTGCACTGATGGAGGAGGGAGGAGCAAGGGGGATGTCCATGCAGAGCCCCTGCACCCCCATCTGGAAGGTACCTCCATCTCCCCTGCAGCCTCTGCAGCTTTCCCTTCCAGGAGACATCACTCTTTCCAGCCAGCTGGGACAGGAATTGAGCATTAGGAGAACTGTAAGAGATTCATTGTGGAGAAGGGACTCCATGTATTTTGTATATTGAGTTCCTGCATGTGTAGAGATTGATGGTGGAATTGGAAGAGACATTTCCTTGCAGAGATGCTGTAACATTTGCTTTCTTGCTTTTTCTAAAGGAAGGGTCAACAATGGTCACGATGGAATTCATCCATTGTTGTGCTGGTCTTAACCACAACTTATCATTCATCATCCCACTTCAAGATGGTATTTTCTCACAGACACTTCTGCTGTTTGTATACTGTGATAGTGCCTTAGTATAGATGCAGATAGGTCTCTGTTGGTGGCCTCCAAATGCTTTGGTTGAGTGTTGGGTGTGTAGGACAACGAAAATAAAGCTATGTCTGGTCAGATACTACAAGGTCTAGGTTTGAACTGCCCCTTTTCCCAAGGGAAAGATACCAGGGGTTTTACTGCAGTATTGAAAAGTGAATGTGAACAGATTGACTGCAGTGTGGCCAAATTTCGTCTGGCCACTGTACTGACTTTAAACCTGGAGTGTGGTGCTGGGGTTGGTGGAGAAATGAATGCTGTGTGCAGCATGCATGGCATGACCACAGAGGTTCTTGCTGTCAATATCGGTTGTTTATAGGTGTTGTGAGTTCTGACTGCAGCCCCAGCGGCTGCTGTCAGCACCGGCAGGGTGTCGGAGCTCTGTATTAGCTGGTTTTAATGAGCTGCAGGGAGCTTCACTCACCTTGTTGCTGGGAGCCACTTCCCCATTTGCTGGTGCCTTAGGCACAGATGTCTGTGGTGTGGAAGCTCTTATGTTTTCTTTGCAATACCTGGGCTGAAAAACAAGGTCTTTCAGCACGAGACCTTTCCTGGAGGAGATGCAATTTGGTGGTAAACCCTTCAGTGCAATGAAGCGAGCTTCTACCGATGAAAAGTGAAGTGTTTGGCCGCAAGTGGCCTTAATTCCTCCTGCAGGTTTTGTGCGGTCAGACACGAGCACCCCCTTCCTTCTTAGCTGAAAAGTTACACCTCTATTTATTTGAGCATGGAAAGGAACCATGTGCCTGGGGGCAGGTTGTGAAGCAGCGCAGATGAAGACGTCAGGGACAAGGCTCTCAGCAGCACCGGTTCAGGATGAGAGATGAGGTTGTTTGAAACAGCACATTGACTGTTCTTGCCTTAGGATCAGGGAAAGCTTCAACATTCATTTGCGGTCTGAGATTTAATAAAGCCCTCCATTCTTCCTTAGAAACAATTCGATTTCTCTCTGTTCCCGAGTTTTATCAAATATGTAGCTAAACCCCCTATTTTGTTGGCCTCTTGAGCAGTGTATAAAGCTTCACAGAATGTAACCATGGCTGTAATGAAAAATGACTCCAAACACAAGAATCCAAACGTAGGTCAACCATATGAAGATGCACTTTCCCCATTTTATTCACAAACAACTTGTTAACTGTAGTTGTTTACGGGGATTCAGACCCTCATGTAAATCTGAGTACTGCTGAGCTGGAGTAACTGGTGGATCCAGGTTTGGATTGATCCAAGAGGAAGAAGAAGGAGGGCTGTGGTGGATTGAGCGTGGTCTGAGTTGTCATTGTTCTTTAAATGTTATTAAAGGCAGAAAAGCCCAGCAGAGCTCTGAGCACGTGATTAATGCTACACAAAAACTGAGATGCCGAACAGCCTTTCTGTAGGAAGCATGACAGCTCCAGAACACATCTCCCTGCCTGTCCTCCTCCCCAACTGAGCACAGCCACCCCTACAGTGGGAAACAGCTCCCGTCCCCCCCAAAAACTCCACAGTGAGGGTCTGCTGCTCTGTCCATCTAATGCCACATCAAAGATGTGCTCAGGACTGTGACCAGAGAATGGCCCAAAATGCCCACATTTTTTGTTTCGAAATCTAGTAAAGACATCAGAGCTTGAGATATTCGACATTAGGAAACAGTTGTCCCCTGTGCAGGTGCTGAGGCGCTGGCACAGGGTGCCCAGAGAAGCTGTGGCTGCCCCATCCCTGGCAGTGTTCAAGGCCAGGTTGGACACAGGGGCTTGGAGCAAGCTGCTCTAGTGGAAGGGGTCCCTGTCCATGGCAGGGGTTGGAGCTGGAGGGGCTTTAAGGTCCCTTCCAATACAAACCATCCTGTGAGTCTATGGTTCTGTATCTGACTGACTGTAATCTATATCAAATGATGAAACTATATCTGGTGTGCAAGGGGAAGAGGGAGGTGAGCAAGGACAAACCGAAGTAAGGAAAAATGCTCCTTTTCTGTTCCTTAGGTTTATCTGCTGTCACTTCTTTGGTTTTTTCTTGTTTATTTGATCAGTGTCTCTCCCGAGGTAAAGAAGTCTGCCAGGTTTTTTTGAGCGGCAAATCAAATAATCACCCAAATCCAGAATTCAATTACAGAAACATCTGCTTAATGTCTGATGAGATGCTGTTTTCTTAGCGTGGCAATAAAAGGAAGTGCATCATCTGAACCACCTAAAATTGCTTTAAATCGTAGGATTCAGAGCACACAGGTAACATTCTGCACCCCGTTTCCTGAGTTCTTGCAGGAGAGTTGGGAGGTATTCCATGATAGACACCAAGCAGAAGAACTCAGCTCCCTGCGTGCTGTGTGCAGGTGCCACAGAGGAGAGCTTTTCCTGACATAGTCTCTGTGTGCTGGTTCTGTGCCATTTATGTCAACAGCAAGACAGAAATAAGGCTCAATGTAGAAGGCGGACGAGAAGAAAGAGCAGTCCTAGTTTTGCACGTGTTCCGAGCACACTCCCAGCTATAGCTACGAGATGTGTGTTACTTTCCTGGTCCACAAACGGCCACATCTGTAGATGATATAAATCCGTACAGCTCTGTTGAGCTTCAGGGTTTGCAGATCTGCACGAGGTGAGAACACAAACACATTCCCAAGACCCCAGAGTTGCAGTTATTGATGTATGGTGTGATCTCCAGCAGCAGGTTTTATTTTGGTTCGGAAGAGGTTTTCGTCTCTAGCATAAGCAACTGAAAGGAATTTTTAATGGAAGTGTTGACATGACCAGGCTTGCCATGAATTAAAGTTTCATCAGCTGCTGTTACAACTTGGCTGCAGCAAACAGCAGTGCTGAATTAAAGAGATTTTAACGATTCATGGTGCTCTGACAAACCGCTGCTTCATCCATCCCGTGATAAAGCACAACTTTTTGGCAGGGAACAAGTGAAGGAAGACTCCATGAAAAAATACCTTAAGGAGTGAAACGTGGTGAGGGGTTTGGAATAGAAAACAAAATCAGCTCTTAAAGATGTGAAGGCATTTTTTTTGGGCTGGTTACCTTATACTTGGAACATGTATTCTGAGAATTGCAGTGATTTTCCATTCACTGCCACTTTACAACTTCTGGTGTGGTTTATACTGGAAAGTTCTGGTTTTGACCTTTGCATGTGAAGGGGAGACTTCAGGTTCAACTACTTGTTATTATTCAGTTATTAAATTCTGTTGTTATTAGAATCATAGAATCACAGGATAGTTCGGGTTGGAAAGGACCTTAAGATCATCCACTTCCAACCCCCCTGCCATGGGCAGGGACACCTCACACTAAACCGTGCCACCCAAGGCTCTGTCCAACCTGGCCTTGAACGCTGCCAGCGATGGAGCATTCACAACTTCCCTGGGCAATCCATTCCAGTGCCTCACCACCCTTACAGTAAAGGATTTCTTCCTCATATCCAATCTAAACTTCCCCTGTTTCAGTTGGAACCCATTACCCCTTGTCCTATCACTACAGTTCCTCATGAAGAGTCCCTCCCCAGCATCCTTATGGGCCCCCTTCAGATACTGGAAGGCTGCTATGAGGTCTCCATGCAGCCTTCTCTTCTCCAGGCTGAACAGCCCCAACTTTCTCAGCCTGTCTCCATACAGGAGATGCTCCAGTCCCCTGATCATCCTCGTGGCCTCCTCTGGACTTGTTCCAACAGTTCCATGTCCTTTTTATGTTGAGGACACCAGAACTGCACACAATACTCCAATTATTCTGAGTGATGTAGCATGGTTGGAGCTGGACAGACGTGGGGAGGCGGAGGAGTGTGGTCAGCATGGCCAGCAGCACCCGCGTGTTTGTGCCACCCAGCCTGGCTCATCCACATGGATAATGTGGGAGAATGGCACTGGGACCAGAGCTGCAGATGTCCCATTCTTGTAAATGGGTCTTTGTGTGCTGGAGATAATTGCTGGGAAAAACACTGCCAGAGACGCTGCTGTCAAAACTGTTCCCAGAGCAAAGCGGTGGTTAAATAAGCTGCATAATCAAGCAATAGGGTTTCTGATTGTTTCAAAGTATGTTTGTATTCAGGATCAGACACTATTATAGCAACGTGTCCCCCTGAGTGTGGGGTGAGCACCATGGGTAAGCTGTGTGACGCTGTGGTCCTGCTCCTGGGACTTCACCTCTGTCCCTGGAGCGCAGCCTCCCCAGCTCACAGCAAGGTACTGTGGGATCCCTTCGGATTGCACCGGGCCTGTTGTGCACTGGGCCAACGGCATCACCAGAGGAGCTCTTCCAGGGACAGGTCTGAAATACTGCATCTCACCCAGAACTCCCTCCACCAGGACAGCCCGGAGGGGATGGTGAGGGGCTGCACAGGCTCCTGCAGTGCCCACTGCCTTCATCATTTCCTCTTGTGCTCAAGAGCCAAGCTCTGGGTCAGCAACCATGGAGGTGGAACCCCTTCAGGGGACCAGCATCCTTGAGATGTTGGTGCCTCTTCTGGGCCTGTTCTTGCAGGGAGCTGCTCCTGTGTACTTGTGGTCTTCCGCCCAGCCCTTGCCCCTTAGACCGGATTTTACTGTCCTTCGTGTCTGGTAATCATCAATTTACTTTGTGATCATGAATCATCCTGCCCAAGGCACACAGTGTCGTGCTGCCCATAGCTGCACTTACAGCCATGCTTGACAGCACATCTGCCTGCCTGCCTACCTGCCTATCTATCCTTCCTTGTTTGCTCATTTTTTGGGTGCTGGGAGAGGAGAACGTCAGCAGAGCCGGGGAGCACTGTCTGCTGCCCAGGACCCAGCTGCCAGGTCACTGCCTTTGTCAGAGCAAACAGGACTGTTGCTGTTTTGAGAATGTTTTTGATGAGATAACCCTGATTTGATGAATTTGAGGTGATTTTCGGTGGAGGGTGTCAGCGGTTCACACGTGATACTGCCCATAACTCACATGCTCTTGTGGCTTTGTAAGAGGTGCTGTTTGCCGTGGGCTGTCACAAGGCAGTAGATGGGAACTGGCATGGTAATGCCAGGGTTTAAAGGAGTTTTTGACCAAGGGGTGTCCCCAAGGGAAGGCAGGGGATGGTTTTGGCACAGGCCACTTCTAGTCACTGGTGGCCCTCAGGGGACCATGCTGGTGGCTCATGGCCATGGCAGAGTCACCATCCCCTTTGTGCCCACTGGCTCCTGGGCTCATGTGGAGTGTGCAGGCATGGCCTTGGTCCTGGGGTCCTTCCTGGTTGGACACAGAAGCCATGGACAGACCCATGGAAAGCAGGTAGATGCTTCCAGCAGGGCTTCAGCCAGCTGCTCACCATGATTCATGAATCCCTGATACTTTAATTGCATTCGGAGGCAGCTTTCAGCTTGCTGTTTTGGCTATGCCTAAAAAAAATTATGATTAGTGGGCTTTATCCTTAATGTTTATGAGAACTGTGGAACAAGTTAATATTATCTATTTAATTACAAGTGTTAATTGTACAGATGTTAATTACCAGGCAGAGATTGTATTTCAATTACTGTCAGTGCCATCATAATACAGAATGAGATAAAGATTGCTTTTAAATGACAGGGTAGCTGATGCTGCATCCTGTGCAGCTGTGGCACTGCGGCCGTGTCAGAGGCCTTTGGTTTCTCTCCAGAATAGCTGTAAAAAAGAACTGTTTGGTGCGTTCCTGAGAATGGCTGCGAACTGATTTTGATTGGTTTAATACAATGGGCAAGATTGTCTGCAGCTCCTGGTCCAGCACCGCTGTCCCACAGCAAAGCACTGGGGTCCCACCAGTGACCACTGTCCCACTGCCCTTCTGCATGGGCATCGCTCTGTCCATTGCAGCGCTCATTGCCAACTGAAGTCCTCTCCAAGTCTTCTTTAAAGGCTGGGGGACAGGAATTTCCCTGCAGCTGATCAAACACCGCCGCTTTGTAAAGGATGAAACTCTTAGGGACGTGGAGGGTTTATTTCTTGGCTTTGCGGGTGAGGTTAGGGGTATTGGGAGGCCTCATATAAATACCCATGGGAAGTCAGCAGAAGCTGGGGGAGAAATCACACGTGGGCAAGGTGCAACCACCCCAGATGAGCATTTTTACAATCTAGAGCGGTGCTCAGCTGTGGCTCACTATCATGTAGGATTAAGGTGTTTGATGTGGCTGTGTAGTGCTTGCTAAAGCTAAGCCTTGACTCAGCTCTAAAAACAAAGAAGTGAATCCAGCTTTATACGGTGAAACCTGGTCATGGCTCCAGCCGGAGGCAGGGAAGTGTCTGTGTCTGTGAGGATTACAGAGCATTTGTCTTGTCTGGGAAAGGCAGAAGACACTGAGAGATTCCTGCTGAGGAGGAAAAGGAAGATCTCTCGAATCCAGCTGTGGTATTTGCATCAGGAGTGATGGTGATGTCCTGCAGGGGACAGGGCCACGGTGCCTCAGTTTAAGGTGACATCTGCATTTGCAGAAGGGAAAAATAATCTTGGTGCAGCCCAGATCAAACAAGCTCACGTATTTATCAGCTCTGCAGATGCTGCCCAGAATGCAAACCACTCACTTTTGTTTGAGCCCAGGCAAATGGTGCTGCCCCTTTAGAATTAGTTTGAGGTAAGTCAGGACATGCTATTAAATGATTAGATGACCTTTCATCTGAGTGGGATTTCAGCCCGCTGGATTCCTTCAGAATCAGCAGGAAAAACGCTATTTCATTTTGAAAGGAGAACAGGCAAAGGCAGCCTAAGAGAGAGCAAGTTGCACCCAAACCTGCACAGAGCAGCAAAAAGGCAGGTGACTGGGGAAAGCATCTTAGATTAACAAGAACAAAAACAGCTTCCAAAAAGCACATAATGTCTGAGTGCCCTGGATGTCAGAAGCAACCCCAATCCCAGCTCTGCACCAAGCGTCGAGGCAGCTTTGAACACTCCTGTTCATGTTCGGTGTTTCTTAATGCTAGCTCTGGCCTTACAGAAAGGGGTTTCAAAGCCAAGAGTCAGTTTTCCTGCCTGTTACTGTTTTAACATCACCTCTAAATGAATGAGAGAGCTGGGGCTATCTCCTTGAGACCACTCTTGTTGGGTGAAGACTGAGGGTGTCCCCTGCTCAGGTGAGAAGCTGCCAGTGAGGTGACAGTAGAGGTGTTGTCATCTACTGCAGCCCCATGAAGTGAAATCAAACTGGGAGATGGTAAATGCTCATCTCATGTCCTGAATCACAAATGCAGGCTCCAAACCCTTTATGCCTTTAATGCAATAAAAGCAAAGGCAGCTGTATACAAACCATTTGGCAGCAGCTGAATGTTCAGGGTATCTGGGACTCTGTTAAATCTTTTATGTGCCATGTCTTGAGCAATACAGGACCATCTGATGCCTGCCTTCTGCTGCGCAAATCTGGCAGCATTACAGACAATCTTTTCTAATGGCTGTATTTAACCACTGCAGATTTCCTGTGTGCACCAAGGCCCTGCATTATGCAGGGTGAGGACTAAGTAGGCTCTTTCTGCTCTCTTGCCTTGCTTCGCATTGTGGATCTGATTGAAAACGGATTCATTTTAAAACCCACTCTTGACTTGCTAACAAGTGGATGTTTATTCCTGGCCCAGGAACAGATGCACAAGCAGAGAAGCACAAGACAGAGAAGATTCGTGGTGGGGCACTGATGTTTTGGGGGGAGAGGCGTGTTTCTGTCACCAGGGGCATTTTAGGAAGGGTTCCTGTGGCAAAGGACCTCAGTGGCTGAGCCTGGCCAGAGCAGCACCAACACCAGTCCTAATGTTGGAGGGCAGCTGCCCTCCCACCCTGATCTCTGTGGGTCTTGGCTGGAGGAAGGACATCTCCATCGACACCCACACTGGTGCTCTTTTCCAGAGCGCCTGACAGTGGCATTGCTCTGTATATAGGTGATGCTGTGCAGGTTCAGACAACTATTTATGATGATTACAGAGTACAAGAAGTTTTCATCATTTTCTCATTTATTGTGCTAGGTCCCCAATCTCCCTGCCGAGAAACAAGCAGCAAATGACATAAATCTCAAATGCAATAGCTGGTAAGATACTGCAAGTGACAGTCTAAAGAAAAAGAAATGAAACACGTAGAGGGATTCGTGAGCTTCTGGCCATCATGTGGGATGAGCTGACATCAGGGAATGATGTTAGGTGCCTGGTGGCTGCTGTTCAGAGATGTGTGTTTGGAGAAATTCTATAGCAATGTCCATGTTTTCAGGTGCTGAGGCACTGGCACAGGGTGCCCAGAGAAGCTGTGGGTGCTCCATCCCTGGCAGCATTCAAGGCCAGGTTGGACACAGGAGCTCAGAGCAAGCTGCTCTGTGGAAGGTGTCCTGCCCGTGGCAGGGGTTGGATGAGCTTTAAGACCCCTTTCAACACAAACCAGGCTGGGGTTCTATGGTTTTATGTTTCAAAAGGCTATTGTTAGGACTTTTCTGCTTGAAGAATTTATGAAGTTATTTTTGCCTCGTTTGTTAAATGCACAACCAGTTTAGAGTCTGCTGTGGGCAGGGGTTGAATCCTGCTGGGGTCTGTAGGTAGTTCATTAACATTATTGTTTGCACAGAGCAGGGGGTTACCTCCTGTTCGGTATTGTGAGCAGTCCCTTGCACTGTAGCTGATGGGCTGGGAACACCCATTCTCAACCTATAGCCAGAGGGGCAGGACACTGCTCTCAGGATGAGCAGGGTGAGTGCTGTTTGCAGGTGAGTTCATCCCAGTGACAACTCCTCAGGTCAAGCTGCCCAGAAGTTGACCCTTTAACATGGGGTCTGAGGTGTGTGTGGAGTTACCTCAACCCAGAACTTTCCGCTCTTCCCATAACTGTAATGACAACTGCAAAATATCCCCCTAATTTCAGTGTGTGTCGCTAACTGGGATGTTTTCGTCAGGCTAATGATAACCCCCTATTACCGTGTCACCTCCTTGCTGCAGTGTGTCCTTGATGCTATGATATCATGTACCATTAGCACTTGCAAATGGTTATTAATGGCAGCAGTCTGGATGTGCAGGAGAGCTCTGTGGCTCCTGTCTGTCTGCGGTGCTTGCACAGGCCCCCCTCTGCTTGCTCCTGTGCTGTGTGGATGTGACCTGCTCTGAGGAGCTGCCAGCAGCATCCCCAGGCCACCCTCCCATGAAGGCTGTGTGTCCAAAATGCCAAAGTAATTGTTTTGCAAAGGAAACACATCCAGTGCATTGTAATCAAGAGCATGGCTGATAACATAGAGGACAGATTGATTGACTGATTAATGATTGCACAATGATAGCATGGAATGAAATGATTACATGAATGTATACATGTGTCATTCATGTACGTGTATATACATGTATGTACATGAATGATTACATGATGTGAAATGTCATGAGTTCCCTTAAAAACAGTTACCCTGAGAACTCATTAGTTCATTTAAAACTGGTTACCTTGGGAATTAGGGCGTCATTAGGATCAGAAGAACCCGGGGAGGGCACCCAAGGGTGCAGGGAACCCCAGGCCAGCCTGATGGGATTGTGCTGGATTGTACTGCATTATCCCAATGGACCAGAAACTGGCGGCTGCTGGTGGCCTGGCTCTGTGTGCTGGTGTGGGAATGGCTGCGAGCATATCCCTGATCCTAACAGATGGGCACCACTGGAGGCTGGGAGGACCGCAGGTTCCAAACCCTACAACAGGCCAAGAGGAATGGCTTTAAGCTGCCAGAGGGGAGATTGAGATGAGCTCTTAGGCAGAAGTTCTTCCCTGGGAGGGTGCTGAGGCGCTGGCACAGGGTGCCCAGAGAAGCTGTGGCTGCCCCATCCCTGGCAGTGTTGAAGGCCAGGTGGGACACAGGGGCTTGGAGCAAGCTGCTCTAGTGGAAGGTGTCCCTGCCCATGGCAGGGGTTGGAGCTGGAGGAGCTTTAAGGTCCCTTCCAACCAGTCCGGGATTCTATGGAGCCCCTTGCAGGGAGGTCTGTGTCTTGCAAGGACAAGCACCGCCGCATCTCCAGGGGCACGGTGGCTGTGGTCGTTGCTGATAACAAATTTGCATGTTAATGACTTTCTGCTAAAGCAGAGGGGATTATTTTGACCTTTCCAAGCCCCGCTCTGTGTGCAGGAGAGTAGAACCGCCTGTGGGGTCTGGCAGCCAGCGATGTGAGCAGAATGGAGTTGAGGCTCGGAGGGGAGCCCCACTGCTGCCCGAAGCTGGTCTCTGCTCAGAGTTAGCGAGCACAGAGCTCTCTCCCACAGCTCCCAGACACATTCCATGCTGGAAAGCTCTCCTGGAGCTGGCTGTCACATCCTAGAGGAATCTCCTGCATAACTGAGTAGCTAGAGACAGCCTGGGCGTAATGGAGCCCAAATCAGGAGTGCATGGCCATGGCACTTGGAGCAGGAATGCTTCTATCTGTAGATCCCAATTTCCAGCCCAGAGATCAGGAATACTGGATAGGGGATAGAAGTGGTCAATGGTGTGGGTCTCAGCCCAGTAAAGCAACAAATGCGGATACAGAACATCTTGCTCAATCTCTTTTTCCTTCCCCTTCTGCATCACTTGAGGTGTGTATCGTGCAGAAGAGAGACACTGAGAAGATGTACGCCATGAAGTACATGAACAAACAGCAGTGCATCGAGAGGGACGAGGTTCGCAATGTCTTCAGGGAGCTGGAAATCCTGCAGGAGATCGAGCACGTCTTCCTGGTGAACCTCTGGTGAGCAGCTCCTTCCCCCTGCCCTCCAGTGCTCACAGAGCCACGTTCTGCCCATCCTCCTGTGGTCACGGGCATCCATCCCAGTGAGCTGCTGCAATGCAAGTCCATGGTAATGGGATGTGCTCAGGAAATGGCACGAGATATACCCAAATGTTAGGGAACCAAACATTTCAGAACAGCTCAGCTTCTCCTTTTCCATCAACCCCTGTGTGCTTCTTGGGTGTTTTCCACAGCCTCCTGCAAATGCCACTGTCAGGTCCCTTCAAAGGGACCCCTCTGCCCACTTAACCCTAAACCATTTTGTACCATGCTGTGCTGCTATGCTGAGTCCCACTAAGGTGCCCCGGGCAGTACAATGCTCCTGGTTAAAGAGATGGTCCGTCTGATGTGCATGGAGATGCTGAGAACTGTGAGAGTCTGTGGTGGATCCAACAGCATGGGGCCAGTTCCTGTAGCAAATAAGTGTGAAAAGCCAAAGAAACCAGCAGTTGTAGAGGTGATGATTTATAACTTTGATTAACATAAAATTACACAAAATATCCAGTGTTTCACAGGGCATGTGGTCCCTCCAAAGGACTCAGACTTGCAGGGATTGACTCGTGGTTTAAATAAACATTCATCCCACAGGAGACTGACAGCAGTGGGGATGTACCACAAAACAAGGCTCAGTTGTTATATTTGGTGACAGCATTTCTAAGGAGAGAGTATGTGGGATTGTGTAATACTTATGAATCACTGCTCGCAGCCATAGCCAGTGTGCTCACTGGAGTTTCTGGGGTAGGTCTGAGCTTGGCTGCTTTAAAGCTGTCCTGGCCCTGTCTGAGTCTGCACCAGCCCTGCAAGGGCAGCTCCACAGATGGAGACCGAGGGATGCCAGTGCAGGTGACTGATTTGGTTGTGGGGAAGGCAAGGAGATCTCCTGCATGTCATTTGCACTGTGACGGGACAGGATGCGTTTCAGGAGCATTGCCAGCTAAAGCGGTTTGTTAAATCAGCCTGATTTGAGGTTTGTCACAATTAGACCTTAACACATTACTCAGTAACAGGGATGTTTTTTGCCAGCGCACACGCAATCAAATCAGTATTCCGAAATTCAGAGTGTTTTATACCCAGAATGATACCTACTTGACATTCCTTTGTTGATCCATTGCGCCAGAAGGGCCAAGTAAGTTACTATTTGTTTTCTCACCATTTTAGCAATTGAAGATAGATTTTTCCAACAAGTAACGAAATTCTTTGGGAAAACTTGCTCCTGTGGCAGATCCTTCCCTTTCAGCTCTTACTTTCAGAATAAACCTACATTGAAGATGAGAGCAGAAGTGTGTGATTCATAAGTATTATGCAATCCCACATACTCTTTCCTTAGAAACGCTGTCACCAAATATAACAATTGGGCCTTGTTTTGTGGTGTATCCCCACTGCTGTCAGTCTCCTGTGGGATGGATCACCGCACATCTAGGGAGGCGTTTTACTCTACAGTAAATATAAATCTCCTTTTCTGTTTTTGTCTGGTTAAATTAGCAGTTGTGTTTCCCAATCCATTCTCAGGAGAGGCAGGGATATTTTAAGTAGCTTTATTGGATTGTTCACAATAGAAAATGGGAAGTTTCTCTGAAGTGACTGGCTAACAAAGCCCCGAGCTCTGCCTGCTGCTGGGGTCACACAGCAGCAACTGGGAGGTGATGAGCAAGCACGGGGAAGTTCACTGGGATTCCCACCCCTCGGAAGCAGCACTGCTTAGGGTAGCAATAGGCTAAGAACCAAGGCAGCATCTGGAGTTGGGTTTGCTCCATTAGGAAGCTGTAAACAGCATATGCTTGTGGCGGGGCTGTTTGCAGTGTTCACAGGAGCTGTGTAATGAGGAGAGGGAAAAGCCTGACGTGGTTTGGTGGTGAGGCTCAGCCCGCTCGCTCACAGCCGCCGGTCCCGCAGGTACTCCTTCCAGGATGAGGAGGACATGTTCATGGTGGTGGACCTGCTCCTCGGCGGTGACCTGCGCTATCACCTGCAGCAGAACGTGCAGTTCACAGAGGAAACGGTCAAGCTGTACATCTGTGAGATGGCGCTGGCCCTCGACTACCTGCGCAGCCAGCACATCATCCACCGGTAACCCACAGCTCTTAGTAACCCCTTCCCTGGCAGTGTTCAAGGCCAGGTTGGACACAGGGGCTTGGAGCAAGCTGCTCTATGGAAGGTGTCCCTGCCTGTGGCAGGGGTTGGAACTGGATGAGCTTTAAGGTCCCTTCAAATCCAAACTACTCTGTGGTTCTGGGAAATCCATGATGCTGCCTTTGCTTAATGCTACTGGTGCCCCCAAGTCATGGAACTGGTGGCACTAAGCTGCACTGGCAGTGCAGGTCCTGGGCACCCTCCACTGCTGGTCCTGCTCCCCTGTGACCTTATGAAGCCTGACGCTTTGCTAGGGGCTGAAGGCACCTTCCAGTGCAGGCTTCAGACTGATCAAGGGCTTCACAGAAATAGGCCCAGTGTTATGTTATTAATTTTTCTTGGAAATGATGCCTGAACAAGTCCCATGCTCCTACTTCTTTGCCCAGTTGCCTGAGAAAAGCATATTTCTAGTCCATCATAACGGGACTTATCTCATATTAGGCTATTTTTGTTTGAGTTGCTCTTAATTTTTGATAGATAAAAAAGGTTTCTTGCTGTTGAGTTCATCCTTGATCTGAGATTTCACCCTGCTCTATCCTTGCTTCTTTTCCCAGGGACGTAAAACCAGACAACATCCTCCTCGACGAGCAAGGTAGGATCTCTCAGCCTTTTTTTCCACCTCCTTCATTCGAGGGACAGATTCTTTGCAGTCTTGAATACCGTATGTCTTTTTGTCTGGGAAAAAGTGTGGAAAAAGCACCATCCCTTCAATTGATCAGTTGGGTTAAATGTACCTGTAATGCCATGGGCGATCCACCAAGAGCAGCCCCTCTCCTTGTTACCCCCACCTCTGTCTGCCCACACTTGACCTCCTCTCTGCTTGTGCTCCAGTGCGCAGGTCACTGTGCCAGAGCTGCAGTGCCTAGCGTCACAGGAGGGCTCAAAGCACAAGGATGGGCTTTGGTGGGTTTTAGTGTGTGATCTGCACATGGACTTTTAGTCTTGATGTCTTCTTGGGGGGATGGATCTGGGCTGAGCCAGCTGGAGGGAGTGCAGGAATCTTTATGAGAGCATCTGCTGGTAATAGTCCCAGTGGCCAATGCAGGTGAAACACCACAGCAGATCCTATAATGAGTAGAGCTAAAAGACACAACCTCCTAGGACAGCAGGATCCAAACCAGCCAAGTTTTACCGTAAAGCCTCATCAAAACCAAACCTTGCACAAAAGTTAATTAGAAGATAGTGCAGGGCATAAAGCCCAAACAGAAATGGGAAAAGGGAAATGTAAGGGAGATTCATTGATTTGCACATTTACACACCACTTTCATAGCTGCCTTGATAGAGAGTAGAAAGGGTGAGTGGATGGGTTTATGCATACCAGGCTGGCCTAGAAAGAATGACCCATTCTGAATGTCAACTGTCAGTCCTGATGACAGAGAAGGTAGAAGCAGAGAGGTGTTCCAGCTTTTCCCAAAATACCTTAGTGATTTCTGCACACAGCCCTATGGTTTGGGAAGCATTGCCATGATTTTATTCAACTGGCGTGTCCAGAGCTGCTGTGGTCTGTACAGAGAGGCACTGCTTTTAGCTCTGGGACTTTGGGGTGCTCGTGGTTCAATGGCTTTCATCAAAACCAGTGGTAAGGTCTTAATCAATGACACAGTCGATCGGCAATAAAAATGATAAGGCAATATCTTAGTATCGTGGTTTCCTGTTGTTGTCTTTGACGGTAGATTCTGGCTGGAGCAATTTGACCAAGTGCTGGAGCTGGTGTGGGCTATTAGTTTGGTTTAAAATCCAGACCCAAAGCTAGCAACCATGAAACATGTAAGCCTGAGAATGCTTCAGGATGTGTTATGGCTGTTCAGTGGTGTCTGACCCTGACCTGCCCATGCCTGTGCCACACTGTTGAGGGGCAGCAGCTTATAAAACAAATGTATTCTGACTCCATTGCTACTGCCATTAATTCCTTCTTAAAATGTGTCTCTATTTAAGGTCATGCACATTTAACAGATTTTAATATTGCAACAATAATTAGGGACGGTGAAAGAGCAACTGCATTAGCTGGAACAAAGCCATACATGGGTAAGAAATAGCTGTTCCTTCCATCTATATTTTACACTTCAAGAGCACTCACCGCATGCCTGACAGTGCCTGCCTGAAACAAAGGCACTGAATGAATTCAGCACGTTAATGCATGCGCCCAAGTCATTCAGTGAGCCTGAGCCTTGACAAGTGAAGCTCTAGCAGTGAATGAATCGCTGTCAGCATCAGCACACCCTCCCCATCCCACCCTGTGCTGGGTCTCAGTGCATTCTGATGGGTGCAGGTTCCTGCCATCCCTTTACTGGGAGGGCTCTTGCCCCACTTGCAAATCCTCCCCACGGGCAGTAGTGCATCAAGATACCCGTAAGGTTTCTGTACTGCCTTATGTGAATACTGAACCAGAGACAGACTGAAGCCAGCACATAACCTGTTGCATTTTGCCCTTTCTGTCCAGCCCCGGAGATCTTCCATTCCTTCCTGAGTGGCGGGACGGGCTACTCCTTCGAGGTCGACTGGTGGTCACTGGGAATCATGGCATACGAGCTGCTGCGGGGCTGGGTAGGGCTCCCCAACTGCTGAAGATCACTGACGGGCTCCAAAGGAGAGGGAATTTCTTCTCATCTTTCTTTTCTCCCCCCCAGAGGCCGTATGACATCCACTCCAACAACCCCGTGGAGTCTTTAGTGCAGCTCTTCAGCACTGTGAGCGTTCAGTACTCGTCTGCCTGGTCAAAAGAGATGGTTGCTCTGCTGAGGAAGGTAATAGTCCTGCTGGCATGGTTTATACTCCACATTAGCTGCAGCATGTGGGACTAGCTGGAACGTTTTCAGCACATTAATAAATAATGTGAAATTGAAATAGGACTGATTTTAATGACTTTGTTCAGGCTTAAGCGCAGATTAATCTTGTATTTTGCTTGTTTATTATCCCTGCAATAAGATACATTATGTTTGATGTCAAGGGAAGGAGAAAGGCTGATTTTGGTGTGATGATCAAATTCCCACCTGGGCTGGAGCTGTGCCCTTCCAGCATCCCCTCTATGACCATCATAACCTGCAGAGGCAGCAGTGGTGGCACAAACAGCCCTGTGAGGCTGCCCCGGCTGTGTTCACTGCTCCTCTCACCAGTTCTGCCAGCCAAAGGGTCTGCCTTGGGCTGAGTTGGGAGACTGATCGGGGGTGTCCATACGGATGGGACAGTTCTGCTGCTTTCCTTCTACTGCTGCATGAGAAAGTTGTTGACTCGGTGTGAGGGCTTCTTTATAGGCGAGGAGTGTGTAATTTAAAAGATACCCTCACTTCACGGTGAGCAAGTAAGTAACACCGGTGTAGGTCGGTGTTGGGTGGACACTTTACATACGAGGTTTTGCTTCAATGAGAAGCAACGTTGTGATGGTGTTAGTGACGGCTGCAGCAGAGCATTCAGCAGATTCACATTGCCATCTGCTGGACTGCCCGACTTGCAGAATCCCAGTATCCCAGCCTGGTTTGGGTTAGAAGGAATGTTAAAGCTCCTCCAGTTCCAACCGCTGCCACGGGCAGAGACACCCTCCACTGGAGCAGCTTGCTCCAAGCCCTGTGTCTAACCAGGCCTTGAACACTGCCAGGGATGGGGCAGCCACAGCTTCTCTGGGCACCCTGTGGCAGCGCCTCAGCACCCTCACAGCGAAGAGCTTCTGCCTAAGAATCATAGAATCATGGAATAGTTCGGGTTGGAAAGGACCTTAAGATCATCCAGTTCCAACCCCCCTGTCATGGGCAGGGACACCTCTCACTAAACCATGTCACCCAAGGTTCTGTCCAATCCAGCCTTGAACACCGCCAGCGATGGAGCATTCACAGCTTCCCTGGGCAACCCATTCCAGTGCCTCACCACCCTTACAGTAAAGAATTTCTTCCTCATATCCAATCTAAACTTCCCCTGTTTAAGTTTGAACCCGTTACCCTTTGTCCTCTCACTACAGTCCCTAATGAAGAGTCCCTCCCCAGCATCCCTATAGGCTCCCTTCAGGTACTGGAAGGCTGCTCTGAGGTCTCCACGCAGCCTTTTCTTCTGCAGGCTGAACAGCCCCAACTTTCCCATCCTATCTCCGTACTGGAGGTGCTCCAGTCCCTGATCAGCCTTGTGCCCTCCTTTGGACTCGTTCCAACAGTTCCATGTCCTTTTTATGTGGAGGACACCAGAACTGCACACAGTACTCCAAGTGAGGTCTCACAAGAGCAGAGTAGAGAGGCAGGATCACCTCCCTCAACCTGCTGGTCACGCTCCTTTTGATGCAGCCCAGGATATGGTTGGCTTTCTGGGCTGCAAGCTCATGCAGCCGGCTCATGTTCATTTTCTCATCAACCAAAACCCCCAAATCCTTCTCTGCATGACTGCTCATCTCAGTCTCCCCTCTGGCAGGTTAAAGCCATTCCCCTGTCCTGTCCCTACATCCCTTGTCCAAAGCCCCTCTCCAGCTTTCCTGCAGTCCCTTTAGGCACTGGAGCTGCTCTAAGGTCTCCCCTTGAGGAGCCTTCTCTTCTCCAGGCTGAACCAGCCCAGCTGTCTCAGCCTGGCTCTGCAAAGTCTGTCCCTGGCTTGCAGAGGATTGTGCTGGGGTAACAACTCTGGATACTGTGGTGAAGGACTGTGCACCATAGGTAGGCACAGGGAGGAGCACACCCATGCTGACCCATGCTGCTTCAAGAGCTCATGGTGCCAGCGTTGTTTCACAATCTCCAGAGCATTTTTCTAGCCTTATCTTTCTCTATAGTGATTTCCCTATTTCCCGTGACAGAAAGGTTCCCACGTGGCTGAGCCACCCAAGTCATCCCAAAGGCAGGATGTTGGTGGGCTCCTCATCCTTCTCTGAAGGGAATGGTTTTCTCTCCCCAGCTGCTGACGGTGAACCCTGAGCATCGCTTTTGCTGCCTGGCTGACATCCAGGCCTCGGCGTACCTGTCCAGTGTGGTCTGGAGCGATGTCTGCAAGAAGTGTGTGGAGCCGGGCTTCGTCCCCAACGTGAGTAGGAGCGACCTGGGTCCAGCCCTGAGCAGGGGCTGCTTCTTGTTGGTTTGGAACTGCTGCGTTCAGCAGAGGCTTTGTGATGGAGAAGTCGTTTCTGTCTGCTGCAAGAGAGTCTCTGCAGTGCCTGACGCCTGTGTCGTGTCCTGTGTCCCAGCAGAAGGGCCGCCTGCACTGCGACCCCACCTTCGAGCTGGAGGAGATGATCCTGGAGTCCAGGCCCTTGCACAAGAAAAAGAAGAGGCTTGCGAAGAACAAGTCGAGGGATAACAGCAAGGACAGCTCACAGTCTGTAAGCGCTTCCTGGGGAAAGGGCTGAGTGCTGAGTTTCAGGTGTACAGCAGGAGCTCAAGGCCAGGTTGGACGGGGCTTGGAGCAAGCTGCTCTAGTGGAAGGGGTCCCTGCCCTTGGCAGGGGTTGGAGCTGGAGGAGCTTTAAAGTCCCTTCCAACCCAAACCAATCTGGGATTCTGTGATTCTAGTTACTGCAACGACAAAGTAAACGAGATTGATTTTGATAAAAACATTTGCCAATGGAGTCTTTCTGCCAACCAAATGTTCCTTTTACATAAGTCTGATAATCTGTAGTCTGAAACACAGTAATCTGTGGTTTGGAAATAAAAGAAGCAGCTCTGGGCACATTGATCAAGAGAGGAGATAAAGAACCACATCCGTGTGGTCTGCACCTTGCCAAAAGGTGCTGCCCAGTGCCTGTGGCTGCTGCCAGTGGGGTTACCTGACAGTAGTTTACCAAGCACTGATGGTGACCATGCAGGAACATCCACTCCAGGTTTGGGTCAGTCTTCCTGTTTGCTCTCCCTACATGACCCAGGTATGAAGCTAGAGACAAAGTGCATTTGTTCTTTCTTTTCACTGTGGGAATCGTGATGCACTGGGGAGGTGAACACAAGAATCTCGGTTTTACAGAGCAGACACATCCCAGGAGTAAAAGCATCTCCTTAGGCAGCAGAGCAGATACGGGTCCTGCAGAAAGCAGCTATGTTGTGGTCAGTGGTGTGTGAGGAGGCCTGTGAGGGCAAACACACGTTACCAGCCCTGCTCCCCTGCGCAGTGCAAACCCCAGGCTAAGGGAACACACGCTGCTCCCTGCAGCGAGGTCTGAGAGCAGCAGGGAATGCCGGGCGGGATTTCGCCTGTCTCCTTGTCTGCACCAATTAAGTGCTAGATCCATCGCTCCTCTGCAGTGGGAGCCAATGCTGCGATCAATGAGACTTACTGGAAACGGGTGAAGAAGAAATCGGGAAGAGAGGGAGGAGAAAAACCCAGAATAAGCAAATCTGCAAACACCTCTGGCAGGGTTCGCTGCCAGGAAGGGTGAGGGTGCTTTGCCTGCCAGGACCCACGGCCAGCAGGGCCCCAGCTGTGGCTGTGTCTGGGGGTGCAGGAATGGGAACCATGGGCAAGATGCTGCCTATGCAGGAGATGGTCACCCCTGCAGTGGTTGATGCTGGAGTGCAGCAGCAGCTTCAGAGGAGGTCTCTGCACCTGGGCAGAGGTGATGCAGGAGGTGAAATGAAGGCAGAGATCAGGAAGGGTGAGCTATCCAAGACAGTGTTCCTGGGCACCGTGTGCAGCCCTCTGAGGTGCAGATGGACCTGCTCATGCCTGTATTGTTTTTCTTCAACAGGAAAATGACTATCTCCAAGAATGCCTTGAAGCTATCCAGCAAGACTTTGTCATCTTCAACAGAGAGAAGTGAGTCTGTATTTTGTATTTGCTAAGAAGAAACAACTCTTTTTGCTGACTTCCTTTTGGAATCAGAGCACTGGTGCCTGACGGCCGGGAGCATCTCTCTGCCAGCTCAGCCCTGGGTGAATGATGTGAGCCGAGGAGCTCAGCTGCTGCCCCTGTATGGAAAGCAGTTCTGACCAAAAGGGGAGAAAGATCAGGGATTATTAATCTCTGCCATTAAATAGAATATGCTGCAGGGAGACTGCTGGATTTAACACATGTATGGGACACTGCTTCAGTTCCCCCATTGCACCTTCTCACCTATCTTGCTTTAGAAGAAGAGAAGACTCAGGGGGACCTGATTGCTCCTACAACTGCCTGACAGGAGGATGGAGCCAGGAGGGACTGGGCCCTGCTCCAAAGGAACACACAAGAGGAAACGGCCTCAAGCTGCACCAGGGCAGGTTTAGATAGAGCTGAGGAACAACTCCTTTCCCAAAGGGTGCTCAGGCATTGGAAGAGGCTGCCCAGGGCAGCACACTGCCTAGGGAGCGCTGAGTTCAGAAGTAAAGCAAGAGAGAGCCTCATGGAGGAGGTGATGGAGGGCAGGAAGCCTGTGCTGAGGTCTGGGTGGGCTGAAGCCTGGCAGGGCATTGGGGGGGGGGGGGGTTTGCAGAGATTCCAGTGGGTTTTGCTGGTACATCATCCACTGTCATGGCCATGTCTGCTCTGTGCCTCTGCTGTTCACCACGGTTGTGCTGCGGGCACCCCTCGAGGAGCAGGGGCACACTCACCACTGCAGACCCCATTCACCCCTCCTGCTGTGCTCTGTGTAATGCCTGGTTCCTGTCTCCACGCAGGCTAAAGAAGAGCCAAGAGCAGCCGAGCGAGTCCGTGTTGCCCCCCGAGACCACCGAAGAAGCCGAGACGGAAGCCGAGGCAGAGACCTCCAACCTGACCATGTGCAGCTCCGTGTGCTCCGCGGCAGGCAGCAGCTAGGCTGCAGCATCCTGCGCCACACCAGGAGCATCCTCAGGTCATGCTGAGCACCACAGGGTGTCCCCCAACACCCCGCAGCACCCACATGGGTCTTGCAAAGCTGTAGCAACAGAGACAGTTCCCACAGAGCTGCACCCTGCAGTTATGGATCACCAGTCGGCACACAGGCTGCCTGCCGTGGGTATGGATACTTGCTATGCAACGTGTCGGAGGAGGCAGAGCAGCTTCTTCACGAGTCCTTTCCCAGTGTCAGATTGCTGATCTGCACACAGTTTTGGTACAGTGACATGGCAAGAGAGGGAATCACATCCTTGGGTACAACCAGGGAGGGCACCGAGCGGCTGTGGAGGAGGCTGAATGGGGGGTGTAAGTTTTCCTTTGGCATTCCCTGTTGGCAAAGGTGGCCGTGGGGACCAGCAGCGCTCCGTGTGCAGCACCAGGGCCTCTCTGGGCTGCGGCAGCTGGCGCCAGCCTCCTCCGAGCCTCGGGCTGGTGGGTCCGGCAGCATCAGGATGTCCCAGGCATGTCCCTGTCCTCGTCACCTCTCAGAGGTTCTTCCCCACCTCGGGGCAGCCAGCGGTGTTTGTGCACTCCATGAGGTCTGCAGGGCTTTGGGCAGGGTGCAATGTGCAGGTGCGGTGCAGGATGTATCCGAATGTTTGATTTCTTCACGTAGCTGCTGTGAGTGGTGAGGAGCTGTGGGAACAGACCCCGTTTGGAGGATGCCGTTTACCACAGGCTCAGGTTTTATTGGAGCAAAGTGGTGGCCTTGCAATGCTGCTTGGTTATGAATGACGGGAATTATCTTATTTCACCCTTTGATTTACTTTCTTTTCAATGTAAACTACAGGTACTGTATATAATTTACCAATTCCTGTTTTAGCTTCTTAATAAGACAGGAGCTCTTACCTGGCTCCGGCTGTGGCTGTTGCCTTTCTTCTTGTTTCAGAAGCCTTCACTAGTTGCTTTATCTGTAGAGTGGCTTTTGGTTGCTGTTGCTGAAGACGAGCGGTGGGTTCTGCTGCACCCTGGTGATGCACAGGGTTGCGATAGGGCTGCGCTCACTGTCACACTGCCAACATCCCCGTGCTGCCGGGTTAGCAGGGTGCAGCTTTGCATCCTCACTGCCTATTCCTGGCGCAGAGATGGGTACAAGATGTTTTCAACAGATGCAGACTCTTTCAGGACAAATTTTGATGTGTTTTTTGTTTCTGTGAATAGAAAAGGGAAGCTGGTACAGGACAGTTTATATGAAACATGACACGATGCGTTTCTTTTCCACAGTTTTATGTGGAAATTAGTGCATGGCTCAAATCGTGCAGAACCAGATTCCCACAGGAGTCTTTCCAGGAGGTGCTGGGTGTGCAGGCATGGCTCCCAGGAGAGAAGCCAATGCTCTGCCCCCCACTGCAGCTATGTTAGGGACAGAGCCAGGAGGACGCTGCTGGATGTGATGAGCATCCCAACCCTCGGCCTGGACAGGGATCAGGGTCACCCCGTGGGGCCCTGGCGCTGCTGTGGGTCCTTGCACAGGGACACCCCGTGCCTCTTGAGGAGCTGTGTTAATGACAGGCTGCAGGTCTCAGATGAACACTGTCCCCTGATCCAGGCTGCACCAGGGGATCTGCCCTCCCTGCCCTGAGTCATTTCCAGTCTGATTACTGGGTAACTCCATTACCCTTATCACCCACTTACCTTCTCCTGCACATCAGAGCACCTGTGTGTGCGTGTGGATGGGCCGTGTGCTCTGCCCCATCTGCTGCTGGTGAGCAGCCCCTGCTCCTGGGGTGACAGCCTGGTCCTCGCTCCCCTGCTTTCTTTTGAAAAGAGGCTTTGGACAAGGGCCTGTAGGGACAGGCCAAGGGGAATGGCTTTAACCTGCCAGAGGGGAGACTGAGATGAGCTCTTAGGCAGAAGCTCTTCCCTGGGAGGGTGCTGAGGCGCTGGCACAGGGTGCCCAGAGAAGCTGTGGCTGCCCCATCCCTGGCAGTGCTCAAGGCCAGGTTGGACACAGGGCTTGGAGCAAGCTGCTCTAGTGGAAGGTGTCCGTGCCCGTGGCAGGTGGGGCACAAGGAGCAGAATGAGGGTCAAAGTATGCATTTATTCAGGAATTGTAAATGACAGGTGATTTGCTCCACCACTATGGGTAAGGTTTTCCAGTAAACTCCATTGCACCATATATCATACCTATATATAATGACAGAAGTATGGTACTTCTGTCGGTACGACAAGGAGCATAACTTGGTTTTTGAGCAAATCATCATGTATATGAGAGGTGCACACAGACCCTGTTCAACCAGAAGCTCTCAGGCCAGAAGAGATGTACCAGACCAGCAGTTTGGTAGGACATGTCTAACAATACGTTTTCATCCCTTTCTTTAGGACAAGTGACAAACGGCCCTTGAGGTCGAGGTTGATGTGCGTAGGAGGAGCTGGCTCTCTTCTGAAATGGCTGTTTCTCACCCCAAACCCTCTCCATGTCAGTCATTTCTGTTCCCTTTTAGCACTGCTCTTCCTGGGTAAATGGTGCAGAATATCCTCAGCAGCACTTGGCAGAGGCAGGGAGAGCTGCTGGGGAGACTAAAGGTAGTTGCTCCTTCGCAGGGGGAATAATCTGGGAAGTGCCACTGAAATCCAGCAGCGCATCTCCCAGGACACTGCTTCTGCCTCAGCCTAGTTCTAAACCTTAATCACAGGGAAAAGTGACAGGACACACACACAGACTGCACTGAGGATAAGGACACCATGAGTATAATACCACTGCAGTACTCACTTTTGATCTTCAATAGTGCATGGGTATAACTCCAGGAGTGCCCATCAGGATCAGGCTGTACTGATGCCTGCTCATGCCAAGCCCCTGGAGAAGAAATGACAAGCAAAGAGTAGTTGGAAAATGGAAAAACGATGGCAACAGCTTCGTGTTTGCTTCCTTGTCAGAATCTCCCGGTGGGTTTTGACACCCCATGTCCTTCATCCCCGCTGTGCCTCTAGGTGCCCGTTGTGTCGTGTCTCCATCACCAGCCCATGCTGCTCGAGGTCAGCACCCCACATCCCACAGCTCCTTCCGGGGCTGTCCCATGGGAAGCAAACCCCATCCACATCCTGTGTGGGACAGGAGTCTCTTCCCCCCTGTGCTGTGCTGGCAGTGACTTGCTGTCACGTAGCTTTGAAACTCCGTTCTGTCCCTGTTAGAGCCAGATGCAGCTCCAGATGTGAGCAGAACTCGCAGTGAAGTCGTGAAACCCTCCTGGTACCAAACCCCATCGCGCAGAGCTTGGAGGAGTCGGTAGCAGCTCTGGTTTACACCTCCACTACAACCAGAACACAATAATTTTCTGTACATAGATATTTAAATACCTGTATTTTTTGTATGACAGATTTATACAGGGTGTGCCATTATCTGCTGTGAGAAGTCGACGTCACCTATAAATTATTCTCCTTCAATTCCTTGCCATAAGGTTGTTTCTTTCTGTTGTATTACGAAGTTTTGCAAAGTTGCAGATTTTTAAGTGTGTCCATTGAATTCCACAGACTTCACTGGGAATTTTGCATAGAAAACAAATGCCAGATCAGGTCCTGACATTTCTTCTGTTGCCAAGTCTTTCTTACTCTGCTTTGCCAAAAAGAGAAACAGAGGAATAAAACCATAGCAAAAAGGCCAATAATATGAACGTGACATTGGACAGTGCTGAAATCCTGATGCCTTGGTAGGGTCTGGTTTTAATTATTTCAGTGGAAATCTATGTAAAGGATATCTCTGTATTTTATGTTAATACATTTCTGTACCTTTATTGCATGAGGATTTTACCATGTCACAGAATAGTTAAGTTACGACAGGTTTGTGTTTCTGCAGATGCTGCGAGAAGCCATTGCGTATGTGGAGTAATAAATGTGTGTTTTTAACATTGCCAGGTCCTTGTTGTCATTTCTGGGTCATTGAGCTGTGGAAGAAAAATGTTGAATCTTACAAAAAGTGAATGTTTTAATTACATCCAGGGCCAGGTTGGACACGGGTTTGGAGCAAGCTGCTCCAGTGGAAGGTGTCCCTGCCATGGCAGGGGTTGGAACTGGATGAGCTTTAAGGTCCCTTCCCACCCAAACCAGGCTGCGATTCTGTGGTTCTGGGGATCTATGAGACACCTTCAACACTGCAAAACAGGCATTAAAAGTGGGACAACTGAATCCAGGCATTTTACAGCGTCCTACTTTCTGCTGTCAGTGAGAGACCCTGACCCTGCTGAGCGCACCACAGCTGCAGCTCACTGCCTTTTGGTATTTCACTGCCCAGCCCTGGGGTTTGCATCTTAAATGAGATAAAACCAGCCCCAGGGAGCCTGGGGAGGTCTCTGGTTTTCCTCTTTCATCCCTTGTCAGTACTTGGAATTATTTATTGTGGCTGTTGGTGCAATGTGCTGGCTTGCTTTACCTGGGGGGTGGAAAGCAGCTCAGTGATGCTCTACATCTACAAAGGCTCTTCCTGACTTCTAAAGAAGTGGTGAAGGAATGAGACAAACCCATATTGAGGCCTTAACTTGTCTCTCACTGCAGAGCCCTTTGCTGGCAGTTAGCAGCCCCATGCCCTGGCCATACCCAGTGGGATCCAGTGCCTCTGGTATGACCCCTCTTGGTGTTCCCAAGGGCACGTGGAGCACACAGTGAGCAGCAGCGCTCACCCCTTGCACAGGAGGAGGTAATGGGGTGAGGACTGTTCCCCACACGCAGCACTTAAATTAGAAGGGTTGAAGTTGCCCAGCTGCCCCAGGTACCTTATACTGAAGGAGCCTGGCTGTTGGAAAAGGGGTATTTCCAGGACAAAGTTCATACAATTCCCTTGCTAAGTGCTCCCAAGCTGGGGTTGCTGGGGTATCCCTGTCACTCAGTGGATGTCTGGGAGGTTGGGAGAGATCACTGCCAGAAAACTGTAACTTGAATCTCTCCCTATGTAGTTTCCACTTTAAAAACTCTATTTAGAGAGAAAACAAACAGGTGTTCAATAGTCTTGGTGCCATTGCAGGAAAACCCAGAAAGCCAACAACTGACATTAAATAACTTGTTTAAAATGAAATATAAAGTATATGAACAAATGCAGTCCAACATCTGATGCAGAAATCACTGCAGGTCATTGCATTAAACAGTGAGACATAGGTCAGATCAGATAATCAAAGAAACCACCAAAATAACATCCCCTCCTGGCGTAAATCTGTGAGTTCAGGTGCATTGATTTGTATTTACCTTACAGGTTAGTGTATCCAGAGCTGCCAAATGGTGCGACTTCAGCTTCTCCTTTGGAGCAGATGCTTGCTTATGTTTTCAGAACTCCCTTGTTCCCCTTCTTGTTCCCTGCTTTCAGAGCTAGCTGGAAACCAAAGCACAACACTGCCCGAAGGAAATCTGCATCCCACAGGCACATTACAGCATCTCTTACTGCATCCGCATCCCACAGGCATCAGTGCTGGCATTGACCTGGTGGGGAAAAGCATCCACCCTAGTGGCATTTCAGCTTTATTGGCAATCCAAGGGCTGCTGTGTGATACCAAATCCCATGGAGCAGCCCCCAGGAAGCATGCTGGGTTTCAGCAGAAGGCTGGGATTCTGCGTTGCCCCCACACAGCTAATAACAAACCTCTTTTCATTGGCAAGGGGGAGTACAGTAACCTACGAGCCATGAACTCATGGGTTTTGATTTCACGAACCCTCCTGCATAAAAACCCAAAGGAAGAAAACACAAAACTCAGCTCAGGTGGATCAACCACTTCCACCATTTCATGGTTTCCAACAAACTTTATTCAAGGCAAGGAGCAGAATGAAAGGCGAGCCGTTCGTCAGAGGTACATGCATAGCTGTGTGGCAGAGGTTCACCCTAACTGTATATGCTTTAAATATAATAAACAGGCTATAATAACCTTTATAAAAGAGTCCGCCCTGTGTAGCTGGCCTTCAGCGGAGCTGGTTACTGGTGCTAGGACTTGGTGCTTGAAAAACACTATAAATAGTCTTTAAAAAATGAGCCTAACAGCAAGGCTGCAGCTCAGCAGCACATCGGCCACGGTGCAGGACCCAGCACCCGCTGCACCCACCATGCCAAGACTGTGGCAACGCAGCGACAGATGGACACGGGGCCATCACACACAGCCATGATGGGCATTGGCACTCCATGTATGTATTAAATCCATAGAGTCAGAAGTGCTTATCGGTTAAAAGTCCTTTGACTACAAAGGGCAGTTGCTGCTACTAGAAAAAGAGCCTATTCCAGCCAGAATGCACCTTCACTGCATCCCTGGCAGTGTTCAAGGCCAGATTGGACGGGGCTGGGAGCACCCTGCTCTAGTGGAAGGTGTCCCTGCCTGTGGCATGGGGCTGGAGCTGGATGAGCTTTGAGGTCCCTTCCAACAGAAAGCAGTCTGGGATGGCCCCAAGGCAGTGGGCAGCACACTGAGCACGCTGCTAAGTGCACACGTAGGTGTCTGCATGCACAGGGAAAGGCTTTCCGAGGAGCTAGTGAAGAAACAGGCGGGAGGGCTCGGGATGGGAGCGCTACCTCTCGGGGTTACTCTAGGTTATGTTCTACCTACAGGGAGGGCTGGGGCAGCTGACGGATGCTCACTTGTCACCCCCAGCTCCAGGGACCCACCATCCCCTTCCCGGGGGGACGTGGGGACACCCCAGCAGTGGCCTGCGCGGAGGCAAGGGGGAGAGCACGGCCCCAGCACCCGTCAGGACAGGGAGGTGATGTTGGAGCGTCCCCCCGGCGGGGCCATGATCTTCTGAGCCGTGCGGCGTGCAATGTGGTCGTCTGCCTGCGACCCTGCGGGACAGGAGAGCATGGGCAGGCGGGCACTGCTTTGAAGGCACAACCGTAATGCATTTCCCTGGTGGAAATACCCATATCTTCACTATACATCATTTTGGACACTGTATTCTCATAGTGCAGTTTGGAATGTCATTATTTACCTGAACATCTTTCATTGCTTCTCTCTGGAAAACATAAATGCTTTCCTGCATAAACAGTTTATATATAATAAAATGTGGGACCTTGTACATTTATTAAACAGTATGTGATCCATCTGATTTCAACCAGCTAAGAAAACATTAATGAAGTCATTTTGTGGCAAAGCACTGCTTTCCAAGGTCTCTAAGGACGCTGTGCAGATTTCTGCAGGATGCTGAGCTGAATGAAGCTCAATATTAGGCAGAAGCTCTTCCCTGGGAGGGTGCTGAGGCGCTGGCACAGGGTGCCCAGAGAAGCTGTGGCTGCCCCATCCCTGGCAGTGTTAAAGGCCAGGTTGGACACAGGGGCTTGGAGCAAGCTGCTCTAGTGGAAGGTGTCCCTGCCTGTGGCAGGGGATGGAGCTGGAGGAGCTTTAAGGTCCCTTCCAACCCAAACCATTCCATGGTTCTATGAATTTCTGCCTGCTTACGCAGGAAGTCCAAAGGAATTAAATTCTGGTTTCTGTAAATGGAGTTTTTTGACTAATCTCTAAAAACCAAACCACTTCTAACCCCTGACTCACAGGGGATGCAGCCAGGGCTGAAGTCCTGACCCCCCCACCAACAGCCACAGCAGCATCCCCATTGACCCAGGCAGGACACTGGTGAGACCCTCACCTTCATCTCATCCTCCTGCTCCCCATCATTGCAGCCTCACAAGGCCTCTGTACTCATACCCATCCCACAGCCCCTTGCCAAGCTTAATGATAGACGTTCATCAGTGCATCACCCAGATAGCATAAAGCATCCCAGAGGTTCCTGTGCTGTATCTAGCCTCTGGGCTGCTGCAACAGCAAGAACTGCTTTGTACTGAGCGAAACTGCAGCTCCCACTCCTCAGCCTTGCCCTGCTGTGTGCACAAGCCCTGATGAGTGACCCCACACAAACCAGCCCCAGCTCTGGGGGTGCCTGCCCTACCTGAGAGGCTGAACCCCGACTGGTGCAGGTTGCGCACGGCAGGGGCTGGGGCTTTGCCAGCACATGGTGCGATCCTGGCTGCTGACGTGGGGGCCATGGCTCTGGTGCTGGTGAGGACCTCATGGACCGGCCCATCATAAAGCCCACGTGGGACACCGTGGATCTCAGCCAGCTGCGAGAGGAGTAGCAGAGGGTGAGGCTTGTGTTGAACAAGAACCAGCCCTAACTCATGGATAACGACCTCTTGTCCCTCTGTCTGTGCTTAACTCCTCAGTGAGGGGCTTTGGGAAGCCCAGGCAGGATGAGGCACCCAGGAGCGCTCCCACCATTGAAGCCAATGGGAGGATGCTGCCTGGACCCCACAGCAGAGGTCCTGTCCCACTGGGGAAAGGGTTCCCAAGAGACCACTGGGGGTTCCTGCCACCCCACAGACACATGCCCCAGCCAGTGCAATTCTGCCAGTATCAGCTATAGGTGTCACTGATGAACATGCCAAGCCGCACACCGGGGCAGTTACATGACACATCACAGGTTTCCAAAGCCTAGGAAGAAGACCATTAATAAAACTCTTGTTTCTGTTGCCTATTCCACCAGCAGACCCACCACAACAGCGACTGCAATTCAATAATGGAGAGAGACTGCAATGAAAATATGGGATCATGGCAAGTAAAATTCTCCTTACCCTGTTCCTTGCCTTTATCCTTTTATAAACAAAATCAGGGAACGTCTTTCTGGGAATGAAGCGACCTGAGCCCTGGGTGACACACAGGTTTCCATCTTCAAGAACAACTCTGCCCTGACTTATGACCACAGTAGGAGCCCCATGGCATTCCGTGCCTTCAAATATGTTGTACTCCACGTTCTGGAAAAAACAAACCAAGATATTCCATGGGGTTAGGATTTAAGAAGAGAAGGTGGCAGTCTGGACAGTTATACCGCCCCATTTTTGTACATTGCTCCTGTCATGGGTTCAGCAGCAGCAGTCATTTTTCTGCTTCTTGGTAGCTGGTGCAGCGCTGTGGTTTTGACTTTCGGCCTGGGAGCAGCGCTGATAACACCAGTGTTTTCAGTTACTGCTTGGTAATGTTTTGGTCTGACCAAGGACTTTCTGAGCCTCATGCTCTGCCAGGGAGGAGGGGAAGCCGGGAGGAAGCAGAGACAGGACACCTGACCCAAACTGACCAAAGAGGTTATTCCATGTCACAGCACGTCATGCCCAGGATGTAAAGAGGAGAGCAGAGACCCGGAAGGGTGGGGGGGTGCACTGCGTGGTCGGGCTTGGTATTAGGTGGTGAGAATTGTATTCTTTCCTTGTATTTGCCTTGTCATTATTATTACTGGTGGTAGCAGTAGTGATCTGTGTTATACTTTAGTTACTAAACTGTTCTATCTCAACCTGTGGGAGTTGCATTCTTTTCGATTCTCCTTCCCATCCCTCCAGGAGCGGGGGGAAGAAAGAGGGGGAAGTGAGCGAGAGAAGGGGCTGCGTGAGTTAGAGAGGCTTAAACCACGACAGCGCCTTATGCACAATCGGTTGTACTTGACTAACCCTTCATTCTTGCAATGATCACAGAATCCCAGCCTGGTTTGTGTTGGAAAGGACTTTAAAGCTCCTCCAGCTCCAACCCCTGCACGGGCAGGGACACCTTCCACTAGAGCAGCTTGCTCCAAGCCCCTGTGTCCAACCTGGCCTTGAACACTGCCAGGGATGGGGCAGCCACAGCTTCTCTGGGCACCCTGTGCCAGCGCCTCAGCACCCTCACAGGGAAGCAGTCAGGAAGACCAGACCATTCAGCAAGTGAGGAGCTGTTTAAGGTGTGAAGAGCCTTGCATTTACTTTTCCAAATACAAGCAAATTGAAATACCCTTTGGTTACTGTACAGGGTAAACCCTTTATAGTTGGACCCTTTAGAGTTGGAACCTTCCAACCCAAACCATTCCATGATTCTATGATCCCTGACCTGAAGCAATACATTGCTGTACTGCTCAATTCTGCCTCTGAAATCAGCTCAGGAAGTATTGTTTCAAACACGTCACCAGATTGTGGGTTTTTGCTGAGATGATCCTCATGGCCTTGGGGTTCCACAGCACCACGTCCGCATCAGCGCCCAGGGCGATGCGCCCCTTCCTGGGGTAGCAGTTGAAGATCTTGGCAGCATTGGTACTGGTCACTGCTACAAAGCCGTTCTCGTCCATCTTCCCTGAGACCTGGGGAGGAGAAGGGAGGAACCATCACTGTGCCTGGACCTGTGCTCTCCCACCATGAGGAATGAGGCTCCAGATGATGATATCGCAGGATCCAACCACATGTCCATGAGGTGCGAGGACCCTCACTGCGACAGGGCTGCAATCACAAGGAAAAGGGCTGAGCCTTATCCCTGGGGGCTAAATCATGCCATAGATGGGGTTTATTTTCCATGGACTCTGAAAATCAAGACCTTCCTGGTAGGCTCCAGCTCCCTGTATAGGGATCTCACATTCACTAGAGATGGTTAAAGATATTTCAATGAAGAAAGACTGGAAGTGAACCTGAACAGTGCTACTTATCCCCTTTATTTATTATCCTAAGATAAATTCTATTTGTCTTTGAGCAAAGCCTACCTAAGATGGAGGGTTTGGGTTGGACTGATTCCGAAGCTCCTGGAATTCCCCCACAAATACATCCAGAGCTTCCCGGTGATGCTCCTCAGGAGGACAGGGTGCACCAGTGCACAAGGACACAGGACCTGATCCCAGCAGCCAGACACTGATGTACCAGAGATCTGCTCCATTGCCCAGCAGACATGGAGGTACCATCAGAGCTTGTCCCCACCAGTGGGGCCATGACCACCAAGGGAGAGACACCGCATCCCCATCCTCCTCCCCAGGCCTCCTGCAAGCACTGGGCAGAGGAACATCGCATTGCACCCTTAGGAGAATGTGGTGGAGAGACCCTCCCTTGTGACTGCGAGTGAGAGCGGGGGGGGTGATCCCACACCGAAGCCTTTGAAGACACTGTGAAGGCGTTCGAGTGTCACATCTCTCATTAGCGAGCTCCTCTGCAGTGCCAGTCTAGACAGTGTCACACCTCCTGGCTGCTTTGATTTAATGAGGACACAGCATCACCTGGCACAGCAGGGCTCACGGGCCCCTCCATCCACAGCCTTCCAGGAACCAGCCTTCTGTCAGTACCTACCACACACTTCTCCCAGATGATGGACATCCGCTCCTCGATGCCGTTGGTGCCCTCTGGGATGAGGGTGAAGTTGTCCTTCCCCACAGCCTTCTGCGCGGTGGTGAAGGTGCAGTGAGCACTGCCAGCAACCTGCAGGTCCCCGCTAGGCAAAGCGCAGTGGAGGAGGTCAGAGGAGGTGCCTCAAAACACAAACCCCTGCCAGCACCCATTCCAATCCCCTGCCACAGGCAGGGACACCTCCCACTAGACCAGGTTTCTCCAAGCCCCATCCAACCTGGCCTTGAACACTGCATATGCCCTCAGGCATCCTCACCGACACAGAACTCACCAGGACAGGAGTGAGGAGAGATGCTCTGGTGTGGTGGGGTCAGGGCTGATGGGGGGAGACGTGACGAAGGCTGCGGCTTTGGCCCAGTTTTTACTCCAGTAGTGTGAGCCGTCGGTGCCCAGGCTGGCGGTGATGGGCTCTCCATACACAACAGTGCCTGTGGAGCAGCAGTTCATGATGCACACACGCTGTGTACCATAGAATCCCAGACTTGTGTTGAAGGGACCTTAGAGCTCATCCAGTTCCAACCCCCTGCCATGGGCAGGGACACCTTCCTCTAGAGCAGGTTGCCCAGAACCCCATCCAGTCTGACCTTGAATGTCCACAGGGATGGCACATTGTGCCCCGCAGCCTCTGTGCACACAGCACAGACAAATACTGGGTTAACAACACAAGACATTTCACTGCTCTTCAGTGTTCCCTGCACTGCAGCTTTTAAAATTCACCTTAATCCTCTAGATTATCTCAGCTAACTGGGACACGCTGTCAAAACACGTTTTGAATCTGAATGTTTGCTCCTTAGACCAAGCATACATTCATGCCTACAAAGCATCGTGCCTCCTTTAAATCAAAGCAGCATCTCTGTGGGTAGGGGTGGCTGTGCTCCCCCTCCTCTCCCTGGGCACTGCCTTCCTCCTTGCTCCCTGCAGGATTGCTTCCCGCTCTTCCCACTCCACCCCCAGCTTGAATTTGGAGCTTGTTCCAGATGCATTTTTCCTTCAATTCATGACAAATGAATGTAAGTGAATTATTTCCCTTTTTCAGCTGTGCCTATTGAGATGCGGGTGTCAAAGCTTCCGGCACCTCTCCTCACATCTTTCCAGTCCAGAGCAATTAGCTCTGGCACACTCCAAAGAAAAACCAACACCACGTTTTAGTGCCCTTCGAATGTGAGAGAACTTGGGTGATAACGAGTTCTCAAACCTTGCAGCCAGAATGATATTCCTGGACATATTTAAAGATGCTCAATTAGTGTGCAGATAGAATCACAGACTGCTTGGATGGGAAGGGAGCTTACAGATCATGCAGTTCCAGCACCCTGATACGAAATACTGCTTTACCTTTCCTCTTTGCTTGAGCCAAGACATCCGCTGCCCCTTTGCTCATGACTTTGGTGACGTACAAGGGGCAGTTGGCTTGTTTCGCGATGGTAATGGCCCGGTACACTGCCTCTGCTTCCACCTGCAGACGTAGAGCCCAGGGAAGGTCTCGGGGCAGCTCTGGTACAGCCAAACCCTGGGGCAGAGCTGCTGCAGGGCTGGGACATTACCTCCTCGGGGCGGCTGAGGACGTGCCCTTCCGGCCCGGTGATCCCAAGTTCCAGCAGCCTCTTCTGCTCCTGGTGGAGGAAGGTGAATGTCAGTGACATGAACAGCCCGGCCGAAGCAGCGCGGGACAGAGAACACCTTGTTCGGGAGCACCTGAGGGGTGATGGATAGAGGAGATGGTACCATCTGTACCTGTGGTACTCCACAAACTGCTGCAGCTACTTCCTATGGGACCATCTTGTGCTGCGGGATCATTTCTGTGTTGGGAACTGCTGCGTCCCAACAGCACCTTTGGACCTTTCCCGCTCCTCAAACCCAGCTGCAGCTCTGGAGGAAGAGGACCGTAAACCCAGTGCTGCTTACTCTGAGCCTGTGCTAGGTGGAATGCATGGCTACAGGGAAGGAATGGATGTTTCCCCGGACCTGAGGCTGCCTGAGGCTACTTGGAGGAGCTGAGGGAGGAAGCAGAGATGGGTGCCAGGTATGTGAGACCATCAGTGAGGCACAGCAAGTGCCACCCATCCATAGCCTCGCCAGTTCGTCACGCAGCCATGGCCATGCACATTGCCCTCCCGGTGACAGACTGTGCAATGAACTCCAGGTTGCACCTGTGTCATTCACATGGTGTTTGAAAGCAGATGTCCAACACACTTCCCACCCTTATTCCTTTCTGTCATGTTCTGTGTCATGAAGTGCTCCCACCTAGCTAGCATTAGATGCAAGGATGCTACTCAACACTATGGACCAGATCTCAGAGGATGTTTAGTTCTCTGCATTCCTGTTGCAGATATCATATCAAAGAGCAATGGAATATCCTCCCAGCTTGTCCCCAGGGTTCAACCATTATAACACTGGCAACTTAAAGAAATACTCCTGATGACACTGAACTGCTTGGGATCACGTTATGTTTCATAGCCAGCTGAAAAGAAGGTTTATCAGATAAAATCCCAGGGAGGTGGGAATTAGCCTCTATCCTGTTTGTTCAGATAAGCCCATTTGAAGGATTGGGATTCTGCTTCCATTTTAAACTCTCCTCCTACACCAGAGTGAACGTTTGCATGATCATAAGCGAAAAGGTCTAATTCTACCTTGTGTCATTCCTTTTTCTTTTCTAAAGGTGAAATGGAAAAAGAATGAATATGGACAAAGCCCCAATACCAAGGAAGTTCCTGAGTGCCATTTGTGGAGATAAGTATTGCCACGTGCAATGCACATTACTGCAGAATATCCAAACCTCCTTATTCTCTCAAGTACTCAGCTCTTCTAACCAAGACAGATAATGTGCTAAGCATCACTCATGCAGTCAGTCATCCTTAAAGAAGCCCCCAAACACACTTCTTGGAACCACTGAACAGCCCTTGTAAGGATTTCTGTGATTAAACCCAAGTGAGTGTGAGGAACGGGGAAGATGCTGCTGGTTTTAGAAGAAGCCCTGATCCTGCCACCACGGGTGACATCCCAGGGTCACAGCAGGCTGATGCTCCCATCACCTGGGGTGATCCCTATGGAATTTACAGCACCAACTGAAGGCTGAAAGCAAGACAGCACTGCTCCACTTCCCCCAGGCACCACAGCCCATCTGCTCACATCAGCACACTGCCTTAGATCAAATGCTCTTAGATCAAATACTCCTTTCATGTAAAGCAATCTGAAGCCGGTACCTCATCGATGATGTCTCCGTTTTCAGCGTGCACTTGGGCAATGGCCCCCAGGTCCCGGATAATGCAGAATATTTCATACATCTGCCAAGAGACAGGGGTTACCCAACATCAGCCAGATCACTGCTTATGCTCTGGCTATGAGGGGTGACGTTCACCAGGTGCTGGCTGCGTTACCTGGGCATCGGTACACTGAAGTTTGTCTTTGTAGGCCATAAACACCAGGAAGGAGTTCACACCTGCAGAGAAGAAAAGGCCATTTATTGTATTATTATTGTACTTGCTGTCCCAGCTGAGAACCCAGCAACTCGAAACTGGCCAAGTTCAAACCTGGGGTTCGTGCTGGCTCAGGTTAGACCCAAAGCAAAGCACACCTAAGGGCTGGAATGCGAAATGTCCCCCCAAGAACTGACCCCCAAAGCCTGGATGCCACAACAGACACCACACCCTAACCTCTGGATGCATCTGAACCAACAACCAGAAGCCCCCAGCCCATTTCTGGTTCTAGGTGCGTTCCCTGAGTTGCTCTGAATGCAGAGAACCAAATGCATTGCTCCCAAACACAACGTGGTAGCTTCAATTTGTGGTTAACCCTCAACCTCTTTCCAGTAACTGTCTCTGAATCAGTGCATTAGTGCTAAGGCTAAATTGCAGCATGAGACTAACATTAGAGCACTGACATTTAGTGCCCTTCTATTTACCTACAGAAACAGCTGGGTGGTACTTTGCATCCAGCCTGGCAATCCTGATTCCATCATTCCTAACAAAAAGGATGATCCATGAAGCACTGAGCCAAAGCTAGGGAGTTGCTACTGTATTTTATATGGAAAGAGGCAACAACTAATCCCAAACGACAGTCAAATTACAAATAAGCTGTATTTCATGTGAATGTACACATGAAAAATACCCGGCATATGCTTGGAATAGCTCCAATACGAAATTCACTGTGGATCTCTATGATGTTAACTGACCAATGAAGCCCTTGCCTGCAAGACTGCAAATTATACTGAAGTCATTCAGCTCTGCACTGGCACAGCTGAAAGCAAGGAAGTATTAACGAAATGCAGGAATTCCTGCCCCATGGCCTGCCTTCCAGTAAGCCATGTCCAGCAAAGACGTGGATGTGCAGGAATTACAAAGGAAATCTCTGTGAAAAGTCTAAAGCTTAGGTTTGTTCTACAGGCCCTGTCGAACATTTCTATTCACATCCATGGGGCTTGGAGCAAGCTGCTCTAGTGGAAGGTGCCCCTGCCCGTGGCAGGGGCTGGAACCGGGTGAGCTTTAATGTCCCTTCCCACCCAACCCAGTCTGGGGTTCTGTGGCCCTCACCCTTGTCCTTCACGAGCGCCTCCAGCTCCTCGCGCAGGCTCTCGTGCCAGCGCGGGATGTCCACGTGCAGGGAATAGTCGCAGCAGGCCTGGCCCCCTGCGCTCCCGCGCCACCGCTCATAGGCAGCCACGAGGCTGGTCCCGGCGTCCGGGCAGACGTGATCAACTGGGGAGACACTGCACAGCGTTAGCGGGGACAGGGACCCACCCGGGGACACCAGCGGCACCGGTGCCCTCGTGCAGGGTGCGTGGAAAGGAGGTGTTTCGCACTGATGCACTGTCTGAAGACGAAGGACAATCCACTTCCCAGATAAGTGAAACAAATGGAACAAACCAGCACCAAGTTATGGGCATTATTGTGCCTTTTGCTCACAGAGCCCACCCAGCGCAGCAGCTGAGAACAGCCAGTGACCACAGCACGTCCTTGTACACCAATGCACATGGGCAGTTCCCATGTGCAGTCACCCACAGCCCATCAATTACTGCCCTTCTCTTGTCTTTGCTCCTATTCCCTGCAGTACTGGCCATGAGATGGGCACGGAGCTATGTCAGGATTTGCTGAGACAGTCACGTACCAGAGCGGGCCTTGGGACCAGAACAAGAGCAAAACAGAAATCAAAAGTATTTTACATTAACATAAACTGGAACCCACGCTCACAGAGATGAAAAACTTACAAAAACACAGTTCTAAAGCTATTAAAAATGTATTAAAAGGCCTTTAAGGTTTTCTTCTATCTTGTTCTCTTATGAGCTGAAGCAGGAGCAGCTGTATGTGGCAGGGAGTTGGACCTAGATGATTTTTAATATCCCTTCTAACCCAAACCAGCCTGTGAGTCTATGATTAATGTATGGATGTAGCAACGGAAGGAGGTGCTGAAAGGTACTCAAGGCATTTTAATTGGCTTTGCAGCACTTCGATTTCTACAGCAGAAAAGAGCATTTCTATGAGGGTAAATAATCTCCGCAGGAATAAAGGCCCAATGTATTTCACCAGACCACTTTCTACTTGGCTCGGATGCTGCTGCATCTTACTGATCATCGTGGTGCCTCCTGCCAGGGCCGCTCGTGTCCCTTGGTAGAAGTCATCAGCAGGGGTGAGCCCCATGACAGGTGTCTGCAGCCGGGTGTGCACATCTATCCCCCCTGGCAGCACCAGCTGGCCATAGGCATCGATGGTCTTCACATCACCAGGAACCGTCAGGTTTTCCCCAATCTGTCTGAAAACGTCATTAAAATCTCCTGTTAATTTGCAACAACTTTTAAATGAAGGTTCAAAACCAACTTCCACACAGTGCTGGTGGGCACATGCCATTGATTCATTGAATCACTGAATGGTGTGGGTTGGAAGGGACCTTAAAGCTCATCCAGTTCCAACCCCCTACCACCGGCAAGGACACCTTCCACTAGAGCAGGTTACTCCAAGTCCCACCTATTGGAAGCTGTCCTTGTGTTTCAAAAAGAGAACATATTTCCAAGAGGAAGAGTACAGAAAAGAGCCTCGCTCAGACACCCTGGCACCGCACCACACTTAGAAATTACATTACCCAATATGAATTTTTAACTTACTTTATTAAACCATCTTCCACATAGATGTCAGCATAAAATGACTGATCATCGTTGACAATTTTTCCTCCTTTGATCAGAAGTTGGTCACTCTAAAGGGAAGAAACCCACAGTTTTTAGAGGCCACTTTATTTGGATGCCACTTTACTCATTCTGAGCTTTTACTGACTGTCAGACTTGGTATTTTGCCCTTCAATCACACAAGCTGGAGGTTCAGCTCAGTCAGGCACGCACCTCCTCAACCTGCTCCAGTTACAGACTTTCAAGTGCATCTTATTACCCTGGTAGTTTATTTGCACCCATCAGTTTTCACAGTCTCCTCAGAGGCAGAAAATGCCTCCAGGACTTCCCTACTTCAAAGCAAGCCCCTGGTACAGTTGTCAGATCTGCAGAATCCTTAACCAGAAAGCACAGGCAGCGATGTAGATGTGGAACTACAGCCTGACGGATGAGGATTCCTCTCTTGCTCACTGAATGATGCTGAAAAACTGTGATGTTGAAAAACTATTGCCCAGGCTACAACAAGCAACACAAAGAGCAGGGCCCCAGCCCTGAGACAGGAGGGATGCAGGAGCACGTGGCATCTTTATTGCACCTTTATTGTTTCCCCTTGTCCTGTAAAATCAATCACAGAAGCCTCAGTGTTGGCTGTCCCGTGGGAGAGCCCGATGGCCCCTCCCCTTGAGGGGCCCATCCCTTTCCTCATCCTCATCTTTACACTCATCTCATCCCCATCCTTATCCTCACCCCTTCATCATCCTCATCCTCATCCCCATTCTCATCTCCATCCTCCCCCCTCACTGTCTAACGCAGTAACCCATTAACGCGCTCGTGGCCGCCGCCGGGATGTTTTCAGGGAACTCAGCCCCGAGCCAGCACAACGAGAGAATAAAATAATGAACAAACACGAGCAGGGCTGTCCACGGATTCTCCCCTGCTCCTGCTGAGCGGAACCGGCGCCAGGGCGGGCGCGGTGACCGTACGGACCGGGCTCGGAGCCGACAGGCCGCCGGGCAGGGAGCAAGGCAGGGGACAAGGCAGGGAGAAGTCGTGCGCGATCCCCCCGAGCCCACTCCGCAGAAGAGCCTCTCCGAAACACAATTCCCACCCCAGCACTCGAACGGGACTCAGGGAAGCGGCGGGGCAGCCCCGCAGCCACGGTGAGGGTCGCGCCTGCCTTTGTCCCCGCGGGGCGGCCCCGCCAACGGCGGACAAAGCGCCGGAGCCGCCGAGCTCCACCGGGCCGCGGCCGGTGAAGGGAGTGATGGAGCCCGCGGGGCTGCCCGGCGGCTGCCCCGGCTGCGGACGAGCCCGAGGGACTCTCGGCCCCCGCAGCGCTCCCCGCGTGTCAGGCCCCAGGGGCGGGGGGGACCGCTCTGCTTCGTAACCTCCGGCCGGGAGCGACTCGGGCCCGGGACCCTCCGGAGCGGCACCGGCACCAGCGCGGCACCGGGACCCGCAGCCCCCGGGGTCCCGCCCCCTCTCGGCCCGCACCCTGAGCCACGGAGCCCCTCACCGTGCCTCGGGGAACGCTCTTCTTGCCCTGGAGCGACATCGTCCCGCGGCGCTCCGCCCGGTGCGTGCGGGTGTTTGTGTGCGGGTGTCTGAGCGCGGTGCGAGCGTGTGTTTGTGTACGCGAGTGTGCACGGCCCCGCGTGCGTGCGCGCCCCCCGCCGCCGTCCCGGGGCCGCGCTCCCGGCGCACAGACAAAGCCGCCGTCGGGGAAGGGCGCGGGGCGGAGCGGAGTCGGTCCCGCGGGGGACGGTGAGCGTTGTGCTCCCCGACGGCGAAGTGGCCGCCCCCGGACCCTCCCCTGCAGGCAACCGATCCCCGGCCCGGGCCGTTCATCGGGCGCGGGGCTGCTGCAGGCTGAGGTTGGACGGGACGCGGCGGCCGCTCACCCTCCGGCGGGGGTCTCGGTCAGGGCAGCTGCGGCCCCGGAGAGCGGAGAAGGGGAGAAAGCGGCTGCTCCCCGCGGGGCTCCGGACCGGCGCGTCCCTTCCGCAGCCGCCCCTTACCTGCGGGCAGCGGGGGGGCAGCTCCGCCGGGGCTGGCGCGGCGGGGCCGGGGCCAGGACAGGGGTCGGGGTCGCGGCGGGTCCTGGCCGAGGGTGTCCCGGGTCCGGAGGCACCGAGCGAGGCGAAGTCCAGCGTCTTGTTGTCAAAGGCGTCTTCCACGCTGCAGAACATCCCCCCTCGCTTCTGCCGCGGCCGCGGGCTGCCCGTGCCCAGCCCCGCGAAGCAGGCGGGGAGCGCTGCCTCCCGCCCCGGCATGGCTGCGGCGGCCCCGGGAACGGGAGCGGTAACGGGAATGGAGCCGGTGCCGCTGCTGCAGACTGGGAAGGGAGCAAAGAGCGTTTAAAGCATCCCGGGACCGAGCGCCGGCCCTCGCCCCGCCCGGCCGTGACCGTCCACGCGTGGTGGCAGAGACAGCGCGAACGGGGGGGGGGGGGGTTCTCGGGTAGGTGGAGAACCCCGAGGGGGGTTCCCCGGAAGATCCGGGGGGTCCCCAGGAACAAGGAGGGATCCCCGGGGACGAAGGGAGGTCCCCGGGAAGGGGTCTCCGAGGGAGGTTGTCCCGGGAACTGGAGGGGGAATTCCCGGGTGCGGGAAAACCTCTGGGGCGTTCCCCGGGAGAGGTTCCCGCGGTCAGGGGGGGTCCGCGGGAGGCACCGCCGCAGCCCGCCCGGCCCCTCCGTCCCCTGGGTCAGCGCCAGATGGGTTCAACCCACCCGCGATCCAGCGCTGAGGAAGTGGGATGAGTGAACACCGGGCTTGGTGGGAGGCGGGTCCCATCGCTCTGCAAGGGCGCCTTTATTCCTGTCTTAATCTTTAAGGTAAAACCTACGAAATGGTTAAAAACTGGCAGTGTTATAAATAGCCATCAGCAAAGTGACTGTAACCAACCAAAGTGCTCCTTCTGGCAACCAAAGAACCAAACAATTCATCCAACCTGAAGGTTTAAAACAGCTCTTTTTATTAAAAGTTTACAATAATTTATGTATTTTACAAATGAATAGAAAGTCTCTTGATATATATCATATGAATCACGATACAAAAATATGTGTAAAATTCTGTAATCGATCGCTCCAGCCCCATCAGCTCCTGCCTCACCACTGAGCGGACACCAAGTACTTGGGATACAGGATCAACGGGGTTGGAAAAGACCTTTAAGATCATCAGGTCCAACCGTTAGTGAATGTTAACATGGTTGTTGCGTCTTGTTGGGAGCAGGAGCCTGGCAGCCGGCCTGGCAGGGGGGAAAGTTTTCTCTGGTTTACGATTTGCATAAGTTTAGGACAGTTTCTGTCTCTAAAGAACGATCAGAGCTGCAGGGTTCAACACTTACTCACGACGCGGTTTCCTGAGGCTAAACTGAACCGGTCCCGACAGCAGCAGCACTGGGGATATCGGGGGAGCCGGCACTGGGCCCCCTGGTGCGTTTCCCCTTCAGGTCAGGAGTTGTGTTCACAAGCTGTGTAAGGCACTCGGGGATACACTGAAGGCTACAGATAGCACTGGAGCAGGGGACTTGAAATGATGCCACGGTCCTCCGACAGCTTGAATAGGAACAGGCCTGAACCACGTGCTGTGGTCCCAGTGGATGTCGGTCCATAGCTTGCCTGTGGGACCAGGCAGCCCGTGTCTTCCCACTTCCCTGCTCCTCCAGGAGCTGTGTGGGCCTGGGATGGTCACGGAAATGCTCCTTCCTCACAGTCCTGAGGGGAAGTGGAGCAGTGGTGCTGTGCCGGTGACGCCCCGGGATGTGCTCGGTTTACCTGGCCTCCATCTTGTTGCTCTGAAGGGCTCTGGGGAGCTTGTGAAGATGCTTATGGGGAGAACTGGAGCGGTTGGTAGCTCTGGCCTTGCTGCTGCCTCCTCGCTGGCCTGAGAGTGGCTGCACACCCCTCCTCTCCCCACTGTTTACCTGCACAGAGGGATGGGGGCGCTGCAGGAAAGAGCCCCACATCAGGTAAACATCCACTTCTGGTGCTGTGGCTCTGGGACCTTGGTTTGTGAAAGATGCACAAGACCCAGAGCAAGAAAACACAAACGAGATGTGACACAGCCACAGCTCATCCCAGGGGCCAAGGGTGGCCCCGTCTGCAGAGCAGCTCCAGCCACAGTCACAGTCTCATTGTACAAATGCATCCTACAAAAGCCCAGCGGGAGCAAACGCAAAGTGACCGAAAACAGAGCAAAACCCCTATGCTGAAGTTAAGGAGCACATTTCTGCACATTTCCTGTCTCTGCCTTTGTAAGGAACAGTTTTGGACACATTCTTTGAGCCTTTTTTTTTCTTTCTGATGTACACATCTGTTTACATGTAAATATGAACATATACACAAGCACAATCCCTTATTTACACATGTCCTGTCCTGTGCAGGTAGCTTTTTAATTCAAAAAAGCATGGTTAAGAAAGTAACTATGGGAGAATGGAAGGGAACTCCTAGATGCCCATACACAATGTGTGACAGCATGGTCTGGGTGAAGGGGAATGAAACGGCTCCAAGCCACTTCCAACCCCAATCTCTGCCCCTGTTCCTCATCCCCATCCATCCATCCATCCATCCATCCATCCATCCATCCATCCATCCACCTGCAGCAGCTCCCATCCCGAGCTCTCTGGGGCTGAGGGATGCCAGCCCAGAGCCTTCCTCTGGATTCCCAGTGAGAGGACAGCGATGCCTGAGGCTGCAGGAGTCCCTCAGCTGCTGTCTGCAGGTCTTCCAATGAAGTATTTTAAGATATTAAGTACTTCAGTAGAACCCGAAATGCGCACGTTTTAAGCATGAGATGCAGAAGTGAAACTGCAGCTCATCACATAATCCCAGTACTGGTATTTATATCTGGTAGAATTGGAATCTGTTAAATCACTTTTATAATACAACCATGAACCAATATCAAAATCCATCACCTTTGGCTTAAAATGCTGTAATACTTCAGTACAAACAGGTCGCTCCTCTGAGCACCTCATTTTCTTACGTGTTTGCAGTTCAGCTCCCTCAGCTCTTCACACTGCCAGCTTTGAAACAGATGATGGATGTACAAGTTTGTAGATTTTAGGCATCGAGGGACTTTCTTCATAGATTTGTAAACTCGACACAAGGTTTGGAAGGGGCGCAGGCACCTACAGGAGGAAGAAATACAAGGATAAACTACAACTCTGTAACGTATGGGCTTTAGTCCCAGTGCTGAGAGTATCCATTCCATGGAGGTTGCTGTGTGTGAGGTAGCTCTCAGCTAAGTCTACAGCTGCAGTAGACTTACCAGTTGCCGGGGTTTCTCTGAAAAGAAATAGATTACTTTGGAATGTTAAAGGTATATTTACTATAGGCTGCCCCTACATTATAGCACTATTCTGGCTGCAGCAGTGCTCCCCTGACAGCATTCACGCAACACTCAGAACATCAGGATAATAATGAACCAGGCCAAGTGCAAGGTCCTGCCCCTTGTTGGGGCAGTCCCAGCACAAACACAGGCTGGGGGAGAGTGGATGGAGCAGCCTGAGGAGAAGGGTTTGGGGTATTGGGTGAGGAGAAGCTCCCCATGACCCAGCTTCAGTGTGCACTTGAGCCCAGAACCCCCCCCCCCCCCCGTGCCCCTAGTGGAAGATGTCGCTGCCTGTGGCAGGGGTTGGAACTGGAGGAGCTTTAAGGACCCTTCAACACAAACCAGGCTGGGATTCCATGGTTCTGTGAATTTAAAATGTGCCCCATCCATCTTCATGCAGGTTCTGAGGTGTCTTTCCTGAGCATCCCTCACAGGTTCCCCTTTGGAGCATCCACAGGTGCAGGAGGATTCCCAGGACATGGGAATTACCGAGGGGATGTGGATGACCCCAAAATAGAGTGAGGGCATGAGGAGGGACCTGCAGCACACTGAGACATGGCCATCTCTGCACTGTGGCCAGCAAACAGCAATCAGATGATTCGTTTGCTGATTCTCATTTACCAGGAGAGGCACGCCTCATTCTGCCATTGCAATTAAAGCCAAGGCTGGCTGAATTTCTAAGCTGGCAAAGGCTGCCTCATGAAACATGCTCTCCGAGCAGCAGTGAACCTCCCCCATTCCAAACCCAGGATTCCGTGGCCATCCTGAATGGACACACATCTCTGTGTGTCACCAAGAGAGCGAGAGATGCTGCATTCTGCTGCCAGGCACAGGGGAGGTTGAGGAGCCAGCGCAGCAGTGTGGGCTCCTTCAGAGATAGCTGATCCTGCTGCTCAGCTGCGGTGTAACGGACAGGGGAAGGAGCTGTGCTGTGGAGAGGACAAGTTAATAACCCATGGAGCCAAATCCCACCTCCTCACTGTGGAGAGGCAGCATGGAAGGATGTCCTGCCCTTGGGTGGAAATGGTGGAAAGGGTGGAAAGGGTGGAAAGGGTGGAAAGGGTGTCTTCTTTCGGGCTGCTCTGTCCCCTCCTGTGCTCTGTGTGCTCTGTCCTTGGGCCATTCTCCATCGTTTTCTGTTTCCCACTTTGCTACAAGAGCAACACTGGAGGGAAGGGGAATTTTTAGTGCAAATACAGGGAAAGCAGAATAGTTCAGCCAATGACTAGGAAGGGAGAGACCCCCATTCCCTATCCCTCCTCCTCAAACTTCACCCACAGATCATGGACCCCCTTCGCCAGCTCAGCCCCCTTCACTGTGCAGGAATGAATGAACCCTCCCCAGCCCTTCCACTGCCCAGCCTGTGGCTTCTGCAGCTCTTCTTTCCCTTCCCCAGCATCCTCAAGACAGGGATCACGCTGCTCACATGGGGAAAATAAAACCTCCAGAATATTAATAAGCAATTCCTAAAAAGACACCGAACTTGGAGAAACCAAGAGTAAATCACAGTGAATGTTAATGGTGCCACTTCATCAACAGGGCAGCACCAGGCATGGTGAGGAGTCACCACGAGTTTGCACAGAGACAAAGGATGGTGCCGCACACTCAGTGCAGATCACATCCGCTGCCACTGCACATGTCACTTCAGTGCTGCCCGGGCACTGCCTGCAGGGCTGAAGCTGGCTAATTTAACAGGAGCACAGTTATCCGCTCCTCATGCCAGCAGCTGCTAGAGATTTATTTTGTCTCAGAAAGCTGTAAAAATGGGACAAAAGAAGCACTTAAAATGGTAATGGGTGGAGCTGGAATATGCTGAGCGTTCACTGCTTGTGAAAACTGCAGCTTCACTGCAACACAGCAGTCCAGAGATGCAATTCATCAAAGATTATGGGTAACATTTCATATGGAGAAGGAATTATTGTCTCCATTAGCCACCTGTTATTATGCACAGCCTCTTGCCAAGGCTGCAATGAAAAGATATATATATTTACTTCTTTATCTCTATCTCTATCTCTCTATCTCTATTTCCTTATTTCTAACTGGCACTAGGGAGATTTGCTGGGCCTATGTTTAAACCACCACCTGAGCTGTAAATGCCATTCCATGTTCCTGCAGCAGTCATGTGCCCCTGGTATGGAGCGAGGATGGGTTTGAATGAGGCCATCCCGATGATGCTCAGCCATGGGCCATCTGCCTCATGGCCAGCACTGAACTGTGACAGCAACATGAGTTACCATATGGCCGAGAGGGAAACCTGGATGTGCATCTCTTATAATTACTGGGATATCCAAAAGGCGACAACCACAAAGGCAGCACACCTACTACATGAATACTCACACCAGCTTACCCTGCATATGATAAGCGGAGTTAAGAATCAGCTGAAACATGGGTGCAAGTTTAAACTGGTTGAAAATGGGAAATAATATTTGCTTGAGCAGCCTAACACCATGTGGTGAATGTCACCAGGAGGTGACCTGTGCTTCACTGCCTGCCTGCTGGGAATGGAGAGCTGCAATTCCATATTCATGTTGAGGAAAATGGGCTAGGCTTGGACTCCTTGGTATCTTCCTCTCCTCTCCCACTAGATCCAGAAGCATGAGTAAATTTATGGCCCATTTATATAATCCCAGCCTGGTTTGTGTGGGGAGGGACCTTAAAGCTCCTCCAGCTCCAACCCCTGCCACAGGCAGGGACACCTTCCACTGGAGCAGCTTGCTCCAAGCCCCTGTGTCCAACCTGGCCTTGAACACTGCCAGGGATGGGGCAGCCACAGCTTCTCTGGGCACCCTGTGCCAGCGCCTCAGCACCCTCCCAGGGAACAGCTTCTGCCTAAGAGCTCATCTCAGTCTCCCCTCTGGCAGGTTAAAGCCATTCCCCTGGGATTTGCCTTTCCAATCTCCTGTTAATGACCACAGGAAGAGCTTGACACAGATCCATCAGGATCTTCTGCTACAGGGCTCAATAGAGCTGATCCTTTGATGTTTAACAGCAGCATTTTAAAAGGCTAATTCCACTACGAGTTAATTATTTGGGATAAAGTCTTTTGGGAATAAACTGGATACTTATACATTCTCCACACACACACACATAAACACACACATACATACACATTAATAGAAGTCTATAGCATTTTCCTGTCAGGTTGGATTCCCAAGCAGTGTGTAACAGAGAATGACAAGAAGATTTATAATTAAAGCTATTTGACAACTCCCTTCCCATCTAAAGAGCAGCACACGGCAGCTCGGCCTTGGCTCTTGTACTCCCACCAGATCAGGTTAAATTTATCTGTATTAATCATGCACTGCTTTTAGAATAATGGCTGATTCTGCACTGCTTGTTTAGAAACCTGGGTTTCTGTAATTGCTGCTCTCACCCCCTAATTATGGGGGTATTTCACTTGGGTAAAGGATGCTTATGAGAGAATTTGCAATACATTTACATATAGTTGGTAAATGACATTAGAATGGTTTATAAAAAGACAAACCTATCTGAAGGCAGTCATTATGGTGTTGGAAAGCATGGTGTGATAGCTATAAAATATGTGTACATGTTGCGTTATAGATACGAGATGTCACTATTGGTTACATACCCAGAAATGATAAATAGCAGCAATTTGCTTTCCAGTGAAAGAATGTAAAATATTTGTTTTCTATATCTGCACTAGTGAGGATTTAAAAGCTTTATCAGCACATGACCTTGCAGCGATCTATGTGTAATATAGAGCATTATGCTTATGGCTGGAGTCCCGGATGCTGTTGGGGCTGGCAGGGCTGAAGATTTCCGTTGGGAAATAGAGCCTTTAACTGAGAGCATCTCCAGGGGCTGCTCGGCACCAAGAATTTTGTACCTGGGGACTCCCGTGAAACCTGCAGACAAAGCCAGGTTGGACACAGGGGCTTGGAGCAAGCTGCTCTAGTGGAAGGGGTCCCTGCTCGTGGCAGGGGTTGGAGCTGGAGGAGCTTTGAGGTCCCTTCCAACACAAACCAGGCTGGGATTCAATGAATAACTGACACAGCACTGAAAGACAGGAAAATAATAAACCCACTGCAATCTGTCCAGAACCTGGCTGCTCACAAGCATCGTTTCTTGTTACAGATCTCCAGGTCTCAGATAGGGATCAGCTGCAGCACTCTTACAGGACATTTAAAAGGGAGGGTTTCCAAGCTGGGGGCACCCAGTCAAGCTGTAAATGCAGACCTAATGTGGAAAACACAGGCTGACACCCAGACCGTGGCTCCGGCTGCTCCAGGGGGAAAGGCAGCCAAGGGCAAGCGGTCAGGGCCAGATGTCAGCCTCCATCACAGCCCTGATGAGGAGCCCCCAGCTCCTGCAGGCTGCTGCTGCTGCTGCCTGATCTGAGACATCCTGCTCCTGCCTACTGACCTTCCACAGCAGGTTTTAGGCAGCTTGGCTACAATTAACACCCTCAGAAACATGATAAACTATACATTTACAGCCTTTAGGATTCTATGGTCACTCTCCTCATATGAGAAGGTTGCTCTGATTTGACGATGTGTGAATATTTTACAGCCCTCTTACCTTCATAGCCATGACAGCACTGCTAACACACACTGGTATCTCCTTGACAGCCATTCTGACCCTCATTTCATCAATTTGCTGTATCCCTCTGATGTGTTCTTTATAACAAGAAGGAAACTGGCCATTGGGGCAATCTCATCAGAAAAGCCATTGACAGAACAAAATCTCCTACATCTGTCTCTACGCATCTGCAGAAGGCAATCACAGGTCGCAGAAGGCAATCACAGGTCTGAGTTACTTGGACGCATTCTGCTTTCTTGGGGGAGTTTATCTGGGGTTTCTAATGACCTGGAAGTGCTGGGCTGCATCCCCAGGTCTGGGGAGAACCCCCTGCAGTCCTGTGTCCAGCAGGGTTGGAACTGGATGATCTGTAAGGTCCCTTGAACCCAAATCATTCTGTTATTCTATGGTAGAGAGGATAAAGGAAAGGACTGTCCCAGGTACCTGCCCTTTCTTAGCTTGCCTAGGAAGCACAACGAGAAGATGCTGCTGTAATAAAGCAGGAAAACCTAAGCAGATCTGCTCAGTGTGTTCCTGTGGGATTCAGCCAACAGCAAGCAGCAGCCTCTTTACAACCCAAGACCTCTCCACAATGAAGGAGCTTCCCCAGACATGCCTGGAACCTTCCCTGTGCTGGAGCCATCCATCAGCACCAGTGGTGCTGTTCTTCCCGCCCCAGGACATCCAGCTCAGCTCAGCAATAAATTCAGACTGACATTGTCAGTTCCATGCACCTCAGTCTGCAACAACCCCTGCAAGATTAAGGCAGAAATATTGGGAACAAGACACCCAACGCTTTCATACAAATTGACAGTTACTAATCTGCTGGAAATCACTTCATTTTCACTGAGCCGAATTCTGCTCTTTACTGAGATTAAGAACATTACACAAGATTTGCAGCACAGTGAAAATGAGCAGCCACTGAATCCTGTCCTTTATATTTATATCCTCCTGGGAATGATGCTCCCGCAACTGGAGTCATCCTGGTGGCTTGAATTTCCCCTACTCAGTTCACTTTGAACCAAGATGTGTTGGGTCACCCTGTACAGCACAGACTTGCCAGTTAGTATTCTAAGCATGTAGCTCATTAGCCTGATTTCTGTGTACCGCTGTGAGCAAAAGCATTTACAACCCCTTTCAAAATGCATGAAGATATATATATATGTATATATGTAGGTATGTTCAAGGCCACGTTGGATGGGGCTTGGAACAACCTGGTCTGGTGAAAGGTGTTCCTGCCCATGGCAGGGGGTTGGAACTGGATGAGCTTTAAGGTTTCTTCCTGCCCAAACCACTCTGTGATTCTATATATACAGAAGGTGGCTGATGGAGCATTTATAGGCAAATTGAAGCTGCAGTAACTCATCATCTCCCCTGTGGATTGTTTCTGGCAAAGCGGGCTGCTGACCTTAAAAAAAACCCAGCCTCTTCTGAGCACTGAAGTACTCCAGTAAAACAGAACCATCTGATTATGGAGCCAATACACAAAGTAACATAAAGAACAGTAATTCTCTCCACACCAGACAGCCCCCGTGGGCAGACCCAGCACGGGAGCAGAAGGGGGTGACCCATAGGACCTGGGTGGACACTTGCCAGGGGAATGCCACCTGCACACTGCACTCACACTGGTGAGTCAGTGCCAAAGATCAGGATCTGAGCGTTTGCCATCAGTATTTCCAATTGCTGCTGCAGCAGGAAATACTGCTCCATGGGAACAGGCAAACATGGCAGCCCTCCTGAAAGGAGCTTCCCTCCATCCTTCTGTTGCTGAAAAGAGGTATATAATCTTCTTTGAATAGTAATACTTTCAGTGTTTTAATTAAGATTGAAGGTTTAATTAAGGTTGTAATTATAGTACTGCTTTCTACTGCCAATAGGAAACATTTACAGTCATGAATCAAACTGGATCATCACCCCAATGTGATCCATCTTCATGTAAGGAATATTTGAGTATTATTAGATTTAGATCAGATATTGGGAATTATGACTTTATGTAAACTCCCAATGCTCCTTTAGATTTGACTAAATATACACTTAGACACATGCTGCCACGGTATATGTACACTCATGAACAAGCTCATGCCTCAAGTACAGATTTTCCTTATGCAAAGCTGGGCTTCACATGTTTCAGATGTTATTTCTTTTGAATCACAGAACTGTCTGTGTTGAAAGGGACCTCTGGACCCAGACCCAATATGACTGTTATCATACTGAGTTATAATAATGTTTGAAATTTAACTGAGATAACCGGAAAAAAAAGGGAAGATCAAGAAAAATGTCTCTCAGTTTAACTGACAACTTACTTACCTGGAAACACATAAGTGCTGCCTACCCCTGGGAGTCCCCAGTCTCCCATATGACTTGAACACACACTAAAGTAACTAAGATAATGGCCTAAAGCAGGGTCCTAGAGCTGCTGAAAACAGTACAACCCACCAAGCACCAGCTCAGTGTCCTGAGCACACACTGGTTACAGTCTCCTTTTTCCTTTGGTACAGTGGGTGCTATGAACTCCCAACCAATGGGAGCACTACCCATACCAAGAGCGCTGTTGTCCCCATGTTTTCCAGCCAAATCGTAGAATCATAGAACAGTTAGGGTTGGAAAGGGAAATAACTCATTGCAGCATAAATTAGGAAAAAAAAGTAAGTGAAATTGGGAATTAAAATACTTTTCTGCATGCTGTTTGTCTTTCCAATCCAAAATGAAAAGTATTTCCATTTAAAAAGCCTGTTTGTAAAGCAGCAGGACTGCTTGCTGCTCGCATAAATCCAACAGTGCATTTCATTGCCTCCCTACTAACTTTTTGTTAATAGTGACCACTAGTCTAAACGCATGAAGCCAGCATTTGTGTTTATATCATACTGAAATTCAACATCTTAACTATTGAAGTAAACCAGAGATAAATGAATAACATTTAGATAAAGAATAATGCTTCATCAGAAGCATCGTAACCTGAGCAAGAGGCTACCAGCCATGTAAAGGAAGCTACATGGTGCATATAAGCCTATGACGCACAGGTTTCAGTTATCAGTCCATCCTACCTGTTGGGAGCTCTGTGTTTCCTTCCTGCCTCGTGCTTCCAAGGGATAGGCAGTTCCTTCATCATCCTTGGGGAGCTTCACTGCTCTGCATCCAGGGAACACTGCAGATGGGAGCTTGACCTTGGCCTTCCCCAACAGCCCCAGGCTTGGGCACGCAGCTGCAGTTCCCATGGGCTGAATCACGCTGTGGGATTTCTTCTGGATTTTCCCTCCTTTGCCTGTTTTTCCAGAGGATCCATTTCCCTTCGCGGCTCCTGCAGCAGCTGCCTGGGCTGGGGCTTTGTGGTACTTGTGCTCCCCAGTCTCACAGTGGTGATCTTCTGTTCCCTCTGGCTGCCTCCTCCAGCTCAGAGTGTGTGGATCAGGGATCATGTGTTTTACCTTCACTCTTGTCCAGGTCAAGCCTTTTGCTGGGACAATGTTAAGCCTTTGGTCATCACTCAGGGACAGCCCATTATAATTTACTGTGCCATTTTTCATCGTGCTGCGGGCCATGGTCTACTGAAAACTCAGCAGAATCTTACAGCTGGATTTCCTGAACACAGCTTCATGTTCTTCACTAGAACTGGGCTTGTGGGATATGCAGCAAACCATTGGACATACCCTGTGTTATGAAGGAATACCTTGGAACAAAATACTTTATTTCCACTTGTGTTTTTCTTCTCATGAGTTACTCCTAAAATCTTCTTCCAAGACAGACTTTGAACTAAATGAGTAACAAATATAAACACGTGACACATAAACCAGGACATGGTCACTTCTCCAGAGAAGCAATTTACTGCCTGCTCAGCAGGGAACCAAAATGAATTCAGTTTATCTGAATCAGAATAGCGCTCCTTACGTAAAGCTGAGAGCTCCTCGAGCAGCAGAGCCAGCACTTCCTCTGGCAGTCACTGAGAGGGGTTTGGCTTTCTTCGTTGGTGTAGTTCTGGCTCTTCAGGATGCTCATTCAGAGATTCCAGTGGTGCAGATATGCCCAGTGCAGAATTGGCCATGTACCCCAGTCCAGCTTCAGTCTGCAAGGCTCAGAGAGGCTGCACCTCCCACCTCCAGTAGCAAAGGAGGAGAGATGTTTGTGGGGTTTGGAGTGTCAAAGTCTCTCTTTCTGCCTTGGTAATCAATGCTGTCTTCCTGCTAGCAACAGCAGAAGCAATTGTAGCCTCCTCAGCAGGCTGAAACAAGACAAGATACACAGACATGGATCAAAGATGAGTACAGCTGGGCAAAAATGACATGCAGGTAATCTCTGTAAGGGTTATATTTATGACTATCCATTTGAATTGTACAACTGATAGCAAAGGGTCTGTGTTATTTTCTATTGACATTGATGGCCAATGGGGATGTTCCCCTCAACGCCACCCACGATGTGGTTCCATCTCTGGAAGCACAAATGGATTGGCTATTTATCTCCTATTTACCTGGGGAAAAGGGGGATTTAGGCAAATCTAGGGCCCTATGCCATGATGCTTGGAGAAACATTTATAAATGACATATTCCCCCTCATAGCATTCTGGTTGCTCAGCCTGAAGCTGGACAAGCCAATGTGAGAGGTGAACCACGCAGGGGGAAGGGCAGTGGATTTCCACGGATTCCAGCAAGGATCAGCTGGAGAACCCCCTGATGTAGTCAGCACAGGCTGGAGGTTCACCCTGCTTTGCTAGAAGCTTCCTTGCTCTTCAGCCTGCTGGGTTTTAATCTCTCTGTGCCCTTCCCTCCGGAGAAGGGAATTCTGTTGGACAAGTTTTAGCTCACGAGGCCCAGGTTTCACATCTTCTAAAGGCTTTAGATATGTCCATATTGGGGTTATCTGGGCAACCAGAACCCCCAGGACTGCCAAAGCAGCCTGAGTAGTGAGGGGAAGCTTTACAAGAAGAGGGCAGACCGGAGGTGGTCCGAGGCTTACCTTCCGCCCATGGCCTGAAGGGCTATGACCAAAGAATGAAAGCTAAAGAGAAGAATAAAAACAAAAATAAAAACTGAAAAGGGGAGGGAAGAGAGGGAAAAATGGAAGAGAAGAAAGAGATTAAGAGTTTACAGTGTGCTCAGCTGAGAAACAAGCTGTGGTTACAGACAGAGCGCAACACAACTCGGTTGAAATGAAGTGTGAAGTAAGCTCTGAGGGCTCAGAGGCCCCATGGCACTCACAGTGATGAGAGGCATCCTCTGCCCCAGGCACAGCCAAGGGCTCAGGAGAAACGGGGAGGAAGAGAGCAGCTGAATTCTTATGATACCTCAAAAAAACCCCAAGCCAACACTGCTAAGGCTGAGTCCAGTGTCAGGTGAGTGCCCAGCTCAGCCCTGTTGTACCTGAACAGGTTCTCCCATGGCAATTTCATGAGAAATAGATGGCTTCAAATGAGCATAATTTTAGGGTAAAATTTAACAGTTGTGGCTTGACTGGAGAAAGCTCGATGACATTAATCATGGTGACAGTGACTGCTGTGGCTGCAGATGAGGAGAGGAGAGAGAACCTGTTCAGCCTGGAGAAGAGAAGGCTCCTGAAGGGGAGACCTTAGAGCAGCTCCAGTGCCTAAAGGGGCTGCAGGAAACCTGGAGAGGGGCTTTGGACAAGGGATGTAGGGACAGGACAAGGGAATGGCTTTAACCTGCCAGAGGGGAGACTGAGATGAGCTCTTAGGCAGAAGCTGTTCCCTGGGAGGGTGCTGAGGCGCTGGCACAGGGTGCCCAGAGAAGCTGTGGCTGCCCCATCCCTGGCAGTGTTCAAGGCCAGGCTGGACACAGGGGCTTGGAGCAAGCTGCTCTAGTGGAAGGTGTCCCTGCCTGTGGCAGGGGTTGGAGCTGGAGGAGCTTTAAGGTCCCTTCCATCACAAACCATTCTAGGATCATTCTATGGTTCTCCCTGGGGAAGCCCAGCCAGCGTAGCCACAAGCGCAATGCTGGAGATGGGAAGGAGAAGTCCCGGCCCCTTCCCCAGGGCATGTGCTGGCCTCAGGCTCTGCTCTCTGGTGCTCTCCTCCCAGGGCAGCTGGACCCCACATCCCTGCTGTGTCCTGTGTTCTGGACTGTCCTGAAGGACAGCAGAAGGAAAAACTCAGTTTCAGATGGTAATCTCTCCCTCTCAGGGGACTGATGCCAATGCGACATGGTTTCGTGGTGCTCTCACATGAACTTACTGCACTGACGCACACAAACTGAGGCTGTTTCCTTAGCTGAGGTGAAATTAACAGATGGTCACGTGCACACACAGGAACTGTTCATCTGCATTACCTTACCTTTTCCTCTAACTCTTTTATTTGTCTTTTTTGGCCTTCAATTCTTTCTTCTAGCTCTTTAATTCTCTGTCAGATGTCAAATAAAGAAATATTTATTAACCAACCAAATACATATGTACCCAGAAGATGCATTCGTTTGGGAGATACAAATTGTATGTGTGGTGCTTCTAAAAAACCAGATTGGGTTTTAAGCTGTAGATGAGTCCTCTGTGATTGTCACCACAAGTGACACTTTCAGGAAAACCAAAGTGCCCTGTTTGCAGGGATCATATCCAAGGCAAAGCACAACCTGACCCAGGAGCAGCCATTTCTGGTACAGCTCTAAGAGGAGAGGCTGGTGCTTACCAGCTCATTACGTTCCACCTGAGGGACCATCCCACCCCAGGTCTCACCCCGCCTGGGCACCACTGCCTACCTGCTGTGCGTGCTGGATGAGCTCCATCCTTTCCCGCAGGATCTGGGCATCCCTCTCCCGGAGCTCGCTCATCACCTGCCGCTTCCATTGCTCCACGGCGCTCTTCAGCTTCTCCTTCTCCTCTTCTGAAAGAAGTTCGGAGATTTTGGCTCCAGCTTCTTGCTGCAGGGCATCATAGAGCATGGCTTCTAATTCCAGAATTTGCTGATCAAAAACAACATGAGGCTGTCAGCTTCACCGCGCCTGGTTTTGGGAGGAACTGAAAACCCTGCCCCGGTAAGGGAACGGGAATGGTGGAGGGGTTGTGAGCTCAGCTTCCTGCCAGGCAGTGAGGAAAGCTCAGTACGGGGGAAATACTTCAGGATGCTTTGATCCCGTGCTCTGAGCAGCACTGGACCTCGGGTGGCCCCTGGGCCCAGCCGAGTCTGCCTCTCCAAAAATGTATGGATGTCAATGTCTCCTTTATGGAGACGGGAGATGGCCACAGGGAGAAAAATAAAACAGGACGGGAGAAGGGAAGAGAAAAAAGGAAAAAGGGAAAAAAAATCAAAAGGCAAAAGGATAAGAGAAAAATAAAAAAGAGAAAAAGAAGGGAAAAGTGAAAAGGGAACGCTTCCCTGGCAGTGTTCCAGGCCAGGTTGGACACAGGGGCTTGGAGCAAGCTGCTCTAGTGGAAGGTGTTCCTGCCTGTGGCAGGGGGTTGGAACTGAATGAGCTTTAAGGGCTCTTCCAACCCAAAGCATTTTATGATTCCATGAAAAGGGAAAAAGGACATTGGTTCTAAAGGCTCATCTTGTGAGTTACAGGTATTTAAATGCAGTGTTCAGTCTCTCAGTTTTCTGTTTGCGGCAGCAGAGGACAGGGCAGCACCAGCTCCTGCCAGAAAGAAACAGCTCCCTGCTGTGTGCTTGCAGCATTTGGTGCCAATGAGCTTAAAATGCCTGGTGTGAGCGTGTTTCCAGCCCTTCCTGGCAGAGCTGTCAGCTCCAAGAGGCTTTATGCTCATGAAAAATGTATCTGGAAGCTGGGCTCTGTTCCTGCAGTCTCAGGCTGCAGCGATTGTGCTTTACTGCATTGGAAAATGTCTCCTGCTCACAGACAGATGTGCCCTCCAGATGTACCGAGATACACAGGTGTGTAGGAAACAGACTGGGAATGCTTCTCCAGGTCGCCAAGCCCAGCAGCCTCCTGGGGCAGGTGACCCAGACAATGTCTGCTGCCTCAGAGCCCAAGACAGCCCTTCATGCAAGCCAAAAGCAAGCGGAAATCTTTTTGGTCGATACAGAGCAAGTTTGATACAGAGCAAGAAACAAAGCAGCCCCTGGTGGCACCTCCGCACACCCTTCACAAAGCTGCTGGTGTCTCGCAGAGCTCTCCATGGCCTCAGGAGAAGAGGACTGTGATGGTGCAGGCTGAGCCTTGCAGGGCTCTCCATGGCCTCAGGAGAAGAGGACTGTGATGGTGCAGGCTGAGCCTTGCAGGGCTCTCCATGGCCTCAGGAGGCTGCTGCACTAGTGTGGGTTGAACCTCCAGACAGGCTGTTTGATGGTGCTGTTGATATCTGGTGTGATAACTCAGCTCAATTAAAAATCATCAAGTTTTGCCACCTGAGGCTGCTGGTGGTGGTTTCTTACTATGTCTTAGCAGAGCCAGACAGAAGAATAGGAGCATGTACAAGAATAACAGTATCATGGCAGGAGTTATGGATTCTGATGATAACTAAGACATAGGAACCATGGTTTCTGTGTGAGAAGATGAGATCAGATCAAATCAGATCTCAGAAGAAGACTCTGCTTTCACTCTTAAAAGCAACATCAACACCCTTGCTAACCATCACTGCCTCAACATAATGCTGCTGTTTGCATGGGTTTCTGCTGGGCCCCAAACCTCAGTTACACAACTGCTGTGCTCTGAGATTACACTGACTTGTGAAGAAAGAAGAGTGGGGGGGAATTCATGGTCTCCAGGGCAGCAGCAGCATCAGGAGTCTCTGTGTGAGCCAAGTGTTTCTCAGAGCAAAATCCCCCACCAGCAGCCAAGGGAGTGAAAACCATGCAAGAAGCTCAGTGGTTATGGCTGGTAATCCTGTTGGCTGCAGTTAGTGGGGAACATTAGCGGCTCCTCATCCCAAGGGGCACAAAGAAAACATGGAAGTGAAACAAATTAAACAAATCAAAAGAGCTTTTGCCACTCTAAATTCAGGGCAGAACAAAGCTTCCTTCCTGCTTTCAGGCTGCTTTTACGCCCGGGAGTAGATCCCTTTGCTTTGCCTTCAGACATGGTGCGATGCCTCAACATGAGCCAGCATTACCCAGTATGACTCCCCATGATCCGGCTTCAGTGTGCGCTTGAGCCCAGAACCCCCCCGTGTGCTGGGCTGCACCCCCAAAGTGGGAGCAGCAGCTCAAGGAGGGGATCCTGCCCCTCTACTGTGCTCTGGGGAGACCCCCCCTGCAGTCCTGATCCAGCTCTGGGGCAGCAGCACAAGAGGGATGTGGAGCTGTTGGAGCGAGGCCAGAGGAGGCCATGGAGATGCTGTGCATAGACACTGGTTCCAGATATAGCTCAGCTTGTGGCAAAATCAGTCTTAAAAATCATCCTTACAGACAGAAAATGTATTGAGTAAAAGCTCCCCCAAATGGTTTGTGATCAAAATAGAGAACAGGTATCCTGAATGAGAAGCATACTCATTGCTTCCCAGAACATGTAACTGTGCTTGAGATTTAAATGGAACTGACAGAATGAGATCCATTGATATGCAAATGCATGTCTTTCATGAGTATGTATTGAACTTTTCTCTAATTGATGGAAACAAGACAGCAGATGACTGAGGAGATGGTTGTCCCTGCCCATGGCAGGGGGTTGGAACTATGAGATCTCTTCCAATCCAAACCATACCAGGATTCTTTGATTCTTTGATGCAGTTGAAATGGCTTAGGATCGGCTAATGATGAACCTGACCTAAAAGCAGTTCCATTTCAAGTCTGCAGAATCACACAATGCCTCCAGCTGTTCTGGTTACAGAGGCTGGAACCTAAGATCTAAGATGTCTAGCCTAACAGCTCTAGTTCGGAGGGAAAAGAGAACTTACTGAAAACATTATTTTCTTGCCAGTCATTTTCTGAAACCTCTGTTACATTAGAACTTGTGTTTCATGAGTCATGTTCAGGTCCTAATCCTCTAAGGTCCACCCAAACACAAGGAGCTCTGTCAGTAAGGAATTCATTGTCAGTGCAGGGCATGGAGGGGTTTGTTTAAAACTCAGCCTATTTAGTCCTTGGGTCACCCCATGTGCAGTCCTTTCCAAAGCAGAGCTTTTCTCTAGGGAGCAGACCACACATATTACACAAGGGAAGTTAATCAAGATGTCATCATTCAGCTGATTTTCCTCACCTTGTGAGCTTGGTCCAGGGACTGTTTCCTGAAGTCGAGCTCATCATCCAGGTAACCCTTCTGCTTGCTGAACAGCTCCTGGGGACAGGGGAAGAGGCATCAGTGCAATGGCATCTACCATGATGCTCTTCTGCTGCTTCTCCCATGGTTTCTTCCCTTGGTACCTTTTCATTCTCAAGGTCCAGCATCTTCTGCTGCAGTGCAGACTCTGTCACTTCTATTTGCTGTAGCCACTGCACAAAACAGAGAGCAGGGGATTAAGCCCACATGGCAGAGGCAGCATGCCTCATACTCAGTGCTTACTGTGGCTTTAGCAGCTATCAGCACACACTGCAACTACTTACTTATATTCATTAAATAAAAAAGGATATAAATACTCTGTTATTACTTTCTATTTCCTGTTATATATAAATACTCTGTTATTACTTTCTATTTCCTGTTATATATATATTGATGGAAAAAAGCATGATTTCAAAGCCATTTACTTTCTAACATCATTTTGCTAATTAAATAACACTTAAATCTAAGCAATGTCTTGTCTGCATTGCCTGAATGTCACCCTTACTTTGACAAAAAAATAGTGTAATTCGACATAAAGAACCACAGCATTTGGCGATGAAGCCATTACCCACCTCAGCCGTGCCTCCAGATGAGCTGCTCTGAGGCTGCCAGGTGCTCTCACAACATGCATTTACCAATGAGTTTGGTTTTGATGTGCTGTTCTTACCTTCTCAGCCAGTGTGAGGACGGTCCTTGCTTGTATGACAACTACTTGCTCTTCATTGGTCAGATTCTGCACCAAAAGCAGAATAGAATTACAACAAATCCCAGTGTCTTGTTATTAATCCACTACTTGGGCACTGCTGTATTAAATAAATATGAAATTAAGTATGTTCAAGGAACAAGAAACTAGGAAAATTAGTGTTGTAACATCGTTGTAAAAACAAGTGTAACTTTTTGTGCTGAATTCTATCATACATAGAGTTAATTCTTCCAAAATTCTCACATTTACCAAAAAAAACAGGTAACACTGGGCCTGTTTTTACCCAACAGGGAATGAACACAGTTACACAAGACAAGACCAAGCTTAGCACAGTGTGCTTTTCAGAAGAGATGCAGTTGTCAGCCTGTGAGCTCATTCCATGCACAGTGCATTAAGACACAATCCTTATTTTATGGGGCAAAGTCATGATTTTGGAAAGCATCTGTGAAGATGTCAGCTTTTCAATCCAGGTTTTGCTGCTGTTTTAAAAGGTTGAAGTACTGAAACCATGTTCTATATGTGATTCCAAACTTTGGTCTTACTCTGACCATAAATACACCAGGAGGAAGGAATCCTTCTTGTCTGGAGCCACATTTGTTCTGATCCAGAGAGCCATGAGCTGTCGTTCCCATGATTAGGAAGCTGATGGCTCTCTGCAGAGCCAGTGATAGAGTCTCCCTGCAGTGGCCAAGGGCTCTGCTACCCAATGCTTGCACAGCCACGAGCTCTGTGGCTTTGGTCACAGATGGGAGTGCTGGGAACAAATAACACAAGGGCTTATATACCTTCTAAATACCTGACTATATGTGTAATTACTCACTTCCATTTGCTAAAGCAGAAATACTTTCAAATCCCTTATTATTTGCTGCTTCTTCTCATGCTGCTGTTGTGGCTTTTTGTTTAATATCTGGGTTGCTACCAAAGGTTTATGGGGTTTAGATGAAATCAGAACACAGCTGCTAGAACGCCAAAGCAAAGCAAAGCAGAGGCAGAGTAAGCAACAAAGGAGCCTGTGGGGACAGTGGCCAGAAGAAACCAAACACAAGGCAAAATATTTTCCAAACCATTGGAACACTCAGAGCAATGCTGTGACACCAGGATCCTGCATGGCACTGCCAGGAGCCTGTAACCACCCCGTGAAGAGCCAGGGAATGCTGAGCTCACAGCCCCATGCCTTGGCTGCAGGACAGGCTGTACAGCAGCAGCCCAAGGCTTTGCTAGCTTCACATGAGGACTAACACTGACCAAAGCATGCACAATTTATTAAAGGAACATACACTTACGGCGTTATCCCCTAAAATGTCCAACTTTTTCATCAGCTCTGCTACTACTATGTCCTAACAAGAGAGAAATGGAAAAGCAGGAGTCAGAAGAGAGCGCCTGGCCTCACTGAGGGGAAGGAAAACACTACAGGAGGATCTCTTACTGTGACACCTTCTGCCTCGCAGTACACCTGGAGAGGGCTTTTTCCCTCCGTAAAGGGGCCGTGATGGAAGTTGATGGCAGGCGATCGCCGCTCCCTCTCCTGCAATAAGAGTTGTTTGGTTATGCCCACAGCTGGCACCTCACGGATCCCAGAGAGCCTGAGGAACATGGTGTGAAAGGGCTGCTCTAACAGAGCCAATCACAAAGTCACGTTGTCACAGGGCAGCTTTATTTCAGGTGCACAGAGCACACAGACCCTTCCCTCTGCACCCTGGGACTACTGGCATAAGAGCCAGGAACCAGAGCCATTCTCCAGCCAGACCATGTGCTTTTGTGATGGCACTTGGGGCTGACGGAGACCTCACCTCACTGCACTGCCATATATTATCAATGTAATACTAGCAGTGCTCACATTTTCCCACCATGCTGCTTCTCTGGGCACCAACCATGACCACCTCCCTATCACTTGACTACATGATATATTTGAACAAAACTTGAACAAAAAAAGAAGCTCTTCCCTGGGAGGGTGCTGAGGCGCTGGCACAGGGTGCCCAGAGAAGCTGTGGCTGCCCCATCCCTGGCAGTGTTCAAGGCCAGGCTGGACACAGGGGCTTGGAGCAAGCTGCTCTAGTGGAAGGTGTCCCTGCCTGTGGCAGGGGCTGGGACTGGAGAAGCTTTAAGGTCCCTTCCAACACAAACCAGCCTGGGATTCCATGAGTCTATACACTTACATCTAATATAATATAGCATTTACATTTCCGTTACTAGTGTCTGCTTTGTTAATCTCTCTTTGGAGAATTTAAATCCAGTTTCCAAGAGCTTATAGATTCTGTTTGTACAGGTTGGATAATACACCAGAAAACAGAAGGCTCAGTGGAGTAACTTTAGCAACCTGGGGCACACAATTCTTCCTCTGCATGTTTAGCAAGAGGTGAAACCCAGCCATGGGTTTTGGCAATGAGAACAAAAGTAGCTTTTTCTTTTTCTTTCCCATGTATGATCTGTGCAGGTTTCGTCTCTGCATTTTCAGGACAGATGGAGTACAGTCAATGTGTATCCACATCAAGAGCCAGTCTTCTGGAAGTTAAATTATTTAAGCAGTAAGACTGCCAGAACAACCTATCTAGAGCACTGGCATTGATCCTCGGGTGTTTGGGGTGGTTTTCCTCCTTCATTAGCACTTTATTCCAAACCCTTTGCTCTCATTCAGGGCAATATAGCTCTTTCTTTACAGTACATATAGGTGAGTGCCCCCCGCCAGAGCTCACACAAACCAGGGCAGGACCAGGGCTGCAACACGTGCTCACTTCAAGCTCCAAGATCCTGAACTCCAGGAGCTCATTCTGATCCTTCACGTCCTGGACATCATGTTTCAAGCGAGCTTCCTCAGCTTCCATCTGTTTTATCTGCAAAACAAGGAGCCCATGGTTAGCACTGCCTGCAATGACACTCGAGATCCACGTGCCTTGACCATGCCAGGGAAACATGGGGTCAGCGTGATGGCACCAGTGATGGGGAATGTGGGCTCTTCTCCAGAGCCACCGTCCTTAGTGACATGGACATTGTATGGGACAACAGGGAAGGCCAGGAACCCCTTCTCCTGGCAGCTTTATACATATCATCTTACTACACATTAATTATTTCCATCAGAGCTGTGTGGTACAGATTAAAATATTGCACCTTCTGCATCCCTTAAGCTGCAAATATTATTTGAATAACATAAATAGAAACATTGAATACCTTTTCCACCAGTTCCTGGTTTCTTCTATACAGAGCTTGCTTTTCCTCAATCCACTTCATGTCCTTGAGAAAGAAATGACCAATGTTGCAGGTGAAGCTGGCAATGGTTAGCACAAACACAGCAGCAAGTACTTCAGTAAATCATGCAGATAGAGAGGGACAGAATAATGCTGCATATGAAACTGTAACTCCATTATTTCCAAAAAGAACTTCCTAAGCTAAACTTTTCCATTATTTTGACAGTTTGCAGTATCCAAATGGAACAGAAAACTCCAGTGACTAAGAGCCTCTTTTAGGTTAAAATATTTGTTTGCATTAAAAGGGATATTTCTAGCTATGTGTCTACTATTGAATTTCTACTACACTGAAAATAAGTTATGTATTTCTGATTATTAGGCAAAATAAACCTTGGTTTTAAACTACTTTCTTAGTTTGATGAATATACAAAGCCTACAACCCCCAGGAGAGTATGTACCAGGCGTTCGGCCACAGGCATTACCTGCCCCTGCTCCGCGAGGGCCTTCTCCAGGTCCTGGATCTGAGCCTGCGAGCGGTGTATTTCTGCTTGGAGCTGCTCACGTGTCTGTGGGATTTGAGGGGAAAACACAGAAAAACATCAGTCAAACTTTCTCTAACAGACTACAGCTAACACGGGGACAGAAAATGCTGAAAACATCAAATAGTTTTGACCAATGGGGCTTAAAGTTCTGTGGCAGAATCAGTTTGCAGCAAAGCACACAGCAGCAGTCATTAATCATAGAAAGAAATCTCTAAGACAGGATAATAAGTTTGAGCCTGAACTCAGGATGAACATAAGCAGCATCCCATCAGGGCAGCAAAATCTGAATGGCCTCTCTCAGCTGGCTATGCAGCCTGCGCTCAGCAGCCCACCCTAACCTAGAACAGGGCTTTTAAGAAAGGCAGTGTCATGTAAAGGTTCATTTCTCCATGAAAACACATCAAAATGATGATGCCCTAGTGCTGGGCACACTTGTTTCCTTTAACTTTTGATAAGTTAAGAAGCTCAGAACAGCCCCTACACATGTAACATTACAAACTGGCCAACTGAGCTGCTCTTCATGCATGTAGTGCCCTACCTGATGGTCTTATTGCGCTGTGTGCAATTATTTACTATGCTTGTAGCTTCATGCTTATTTAAATACACACCACCTTCCCACACGTGTTTTCTGGACAATAAATGTGATCACTATTAGCTGCTTCATTCATTAAATATTGTTTTATAGAACATTTTCTTTCCTCAAACCACTTATCTGTTATTTATCTTGTTAGAATGAACATGGCCTGATCTGCTTGCATTACCTGCATTGTTCTCTTTTTGTCACACTATGGAAAAAGTGAAATCAAGGCACTTTTCAGGTTGGGCACGTCTTCTTTCATGATGATTTTCTTTACCTGTGCAGTAACTAAAACTTCAGAGCAGAGCATGTGCTTATCAGAATGTTAGTTTCAATGCACTGGGGCACTCAACAGTGAGACTATCTACGACGGCCAAACGGGAAGGCTGCTGGGAGACACGGGATGCTGCTAAATCTGGACGGCTGAGAGGCGCTCACCAGTGGAGACTGTGATGAAATTAGCAGTTAATTCATTGACTTATTCAGTGGAAGAAAACAAGCCTAGTTACAGAGCTAGGAAAGGTGAAGTACTATTGCAAAGATGCCATTGAGCTAGAGGAGTTTAGCTGTCAGAGAGGGGCTTTGGACAAGGGCCTGTAGGGACACGCCAAGGGGAATGGCTTTAACCTGCCAGAGGGGAGACTGAGATGAGCTCTTAGGCAGAAGCTGTTCCCTGGGAGGGTGCTGAGGCGCTGGCACAGGGTGCCCAGAGAAGCGGTGGCTGCCCCATCCCTGGCAGTGTTCAAGGCCAGGTTGGACACAGGGGCTTGGAGCAAGCTGCTCTAGTGGACGGGGTCCCTGCCCATGGCAGGGGTTGGAACTGGAGGAGCTTTAAGGTCCCTTCCAACACAAACCAGTCTTGGACTGAATGATTTTATGCCACGTGTGTGCAGCCACATGGGCTATATGAGGCAGATAGGCAGGCAGAGGAGCACAGGACACTTTGCAATTGAATTAAGAAAAAGAATCTCAGATATAAGCTTTCTGAACATTTTTTGAGGAATCTTCCAGAACCCAGAAGGAATTCCACACCAAGCATTATATATCTAAGGGAGACGGCCTAGGTTTTTGTAGAGGAGCTTAATTTTAGAGTTTTCCCATAAAAAATTCTCTCTCAATTTCTCTTAGACTGATCAGAGGAGAAGAGACAAAACTATAGCAAAGGCGGTTCCTCCAGCAGACCAGCCCTTCAGGCTGCATGGGCTGACTGGAGATAGAGACCCCGCAGCCCCCATCAGCACCCAGCCTGGCCATATCCTGCCCAACAAACATAAAACAAAGGAACAAGTGCAAGTGGAAACCCCCATACAATGACAATCCTTTATTTTCATGTAATATAAGCCATTTAGACCTTAACTTCTCGTTCTGCATCCAATGTTCCTCCGACCTGTTCTTGCAATAGGGCGTATGCTCGTTGCAGAGCCTGGTACTCCATCGTCAGCTGCCGAAACCGCAGTTCTGTCTCTTCCTTGGCCATGCCCTGGAATTAAAACCAAAGATGCATTGTACTTGTTGCCTTTTTTCTGCAATAACAGTAAAAATATTCACTTTCTCTAAAAAATGCCCAAATTATTGCTTTTAAAATGCAATTTGGGAAGCACAGCACTAAGGATCTCAGTTATGTGCCCTCAGACTGCTTCTCTTTTGTCCCATAAACATCTCTTACACACACTTACGTAAAGAAAATGTAATATTGGAAATAAAAAAGATACTTTCCCCTGCCTTGGGAAGGTAAATGTTGCCATCCATGTCACACACTGACAGCTGAATCACCCTTTACTACTGTAGCAGGCAAAGTCATCACATCTAAAGATGAAACTTTCTCAAAACAAAAGGTTTCCAAGCCGAGCCTGACAGCCTCACTCAAGTATTAAAACACCAATCTAGAGTTAATACTTGTAGCAATGATGACACTGACATGAAAAGAACCCTCCATTCTTCCTCACTCCCCGTACAGTACCCAGCACTGAATGAGTTCATGTCAGGCTGACCAGAATATTTCATTCGACATGAAAGCAATTACACTGCTGGCTGCATGCAGACACTTTGTACTGCTCAACAGAGAACATGTCAATACAGAATGAGAGATCAAGAGGCTCATACATATAGAAATACATGCAGGCCTCCTGCAGTGCAGCACACACCTCGTAACCAGTCAGGTATCTTTAATGAGGGAGATCAGAATTATTTAGGCTCTCTTTTAACGTATCTCCTGACAACGCATGGAACAGGTGAAATGGCAGATGAAGAACTGTAGGCAGCAACTGTAATAAGGCTGAGTATAAATACAATATAATAACCCTAAAGAGTCATTATCAGGGTTTTTTTGTCCATGACAAGATTCTTATTGAGCCCAGAGACACGTAACAGTTCAGTGATGTGACATCCACTTGGGAACGCATGTGTAGGGAAGCCCTGCAAGATACCAGGAATAGTAATTTTGATGTGTATCACCAGCTACCTTTGCACTCTGCATTCAGAGCCTCCCCAGAAGACACAACCTCAGTAGGAGGGACAGCCCTTCCTCTGGAGACAGCAGTTTGAGGGGCTGTTACTCTCCTGCAGAAACACAAACCTCAGGGCTCAAGGCTGTGCTCTGGGCTGAGCTCAGAATGACAAACAGAAGGACCTGAACCAAACTACACATGCACAAACCTGCAGTAATCCTCATTGCGAACAGATCTTCCCAGGGTGTCCAACTGCTCAGTCATTTTAGACCTCTAACCTATAAATCCATTCTACATGTAGTATTCTTAGGATATAATATTTACAGCTTGGTTAAGAGTTGTGAAATCACTGGAGACTTGACGGATATTAACCAGCATGCACAATATTAAATTGAACATCAAGTTTTCATTTGCTGGTCAGAGGGGACAGATGAAGGATGTAACAGCCCAGGAATGACATTAAAAACTAGCAGAGAGGTTTCAACACAAACACCACGGGTTTTTGATGGATACCTCTTCCAAGTCATCCTCAGGCGTGCAAGGGGTTTGATCTGTGCGGTCAGTTTGATACGAGATAGAGGAACCATCAGACTCCAAGGAAGCTTCTTCATCGTAGCCAAAGAACGTCTCCACAACCGGCTTCTGGCAGAGAGAAGGTGTCACTGACCGCAGCGGTACCACAGCCTGCGCCAGCCCGGTGGAATCGGGGCACAGCGGTGGCTTTGGACACATGGTCAAACCCTGTGCCTCTGTTGGGTCTGAACACACCCCTCTTGGGAGGAACCTCAACTCCCTGCCTTCTCCTAATGCATTTTCCTCCAGCTTTCTCTAGCTCAGAGCACTCAGCTCACTTTGAGTGTGCACCTCCACGTCAGGAGGGAGATGTGCACTGAGATGGTTTTGCTAGACTATTGCCACCCCACAATGTCCCTCCTGCCATTACTACAACTGTCACGTGGCAAGTTAGATTTGCCAAAACTATTCTCCTTGGAGATGTGAAGCTGATCACCACAGCAATGATTGTACAGTTTGAAGAGATCCAGTTTCCCACTCCCAGCTGCCTTCTGTTTAAAGGAACAAGGGTAGTGGTGGGAAAGAAAGATTTACTGTTAACTGATTGAAAGCCAAAGACAGGGCTTCAAGCACAGTCCCAAAGGTATTTTTCAGTGCTGATTTACAAAAGCATTTCTAGATTTTGGCTTCTTGTTTTAATTTGCAGTGGATAACTCCTGAAGGAGGCAAAATGTAGCTCTTTTGAGGGCCTGCTTGCCATCTGCAGGATGGCAGAAGGAGTTATCTCACACTGGCCACAATTTGTTATTTGTAGATTTATTAGCTGGTTCTTCACACATAGAACGCAGCTTGCTCTCAGGTCCCTCACATTAGACTTTACAATGCTGTTGCAGAGTTAACATTTATATCAACATGCTGCCAAGGGTTCATTAACCAGCATTTTCTGTTTCCCTGGGCTCTGCCTGATGCTCCTTGTAACCAGCGAGTTCTGCATGTTGCTAACCTCTGTCATGAATTATTTACAGCCTACACATGTTTCCAGGCAGTGCCATTAAAGCATCATTTGGAGATGTGTTAATTCATTAAATCTGTCTCATCTTAAGACACTCACACACCACCGGGGTCCCACGGGACTGCTCTGGTAAAGGCAGCACATGCAAATGTTCACAATGTGCAATGCAAATGGTCCCCATGTCCCCACCAGCTCTTTTCTGAACACCCCAACCAGGCTATGAACGCCCTTGAACTGCGTGACCAAATTCAAGGCCATGACCTGTCTGCAGACCCTTGAGGACAACATCCCCCCTTGTGGCTCCAAGGTGCATGGAGCACCCCAGGAAGCCAGCATGCCCATGCCCATCAACAAACCTTAATGGAAGCCTTTTTCCTTACCTTAGGAATTTTTGTCATTCTCTTCCGTTGCTTCCTATACCTCAACAGTTTATCACGTTCCTGAAAGAATCAGATACATAAGTTAACTGTTTAGAGAGCTGTTGTTTAGCTATGTCAGTACTAGCAGTCAAGAAATAGTACCATCAGTGCTGGCCACTGCCTCAAAATAGAACCATAGACACACGGATTGGTTTAAAACTTCTAAAAGGAAACCCTTGTACTCTTTCCTTTTAACCATGCGGCAAAAGGATGTGATGACACTGTGATGACACTGTGGGACACTGCTAATGTGCCACCACAATCAGCCCAATGGTAAATCCTGACATCAGCAGCAGTGATGGAAGAAAATCAAATACTGTTTTGCTTGTAGCATGAGCTTTGCTGTTATGGCCTTTGACAACAGCCTCACGCTCTCACAGACAGATAGGAACAGCCTCCCGCTCGCAGGCCCTTGTTCTCATGGGGGACTTTAACCACCCTGATATCTGCTGGAGGGATGATATGGCCGGCACGAGCAATCCAGGAAGATCCTCGATTGTGTGGAAGACAACTTCCTTCTGCAAGTAATAGAGGAGCCGACAAGGAGAGGTGCCATGCTTGACCTCGTCCTCACCAACAGGGAAGGGCTGGTTGGGAATGTGACGCTCCAGGGCACCCTTGGTTGAGGCGATCATGAGATGGTCGAGTTTGAGATCCTCAGGACAGTGAGAAGAGTGTGCAGCAAGCTCACTGCCCTGGACTTCAAGAGAGCAGAGTTTGGCCTCTTCAGGAACCTGCTCAGTAAGGTTCCATGGGATATAGCCCTAGAGGGCAGGGGGGCCCAAGACTCTTGGTTGATATTCAAGGATCACCTGCTGCAAGCTCAGAAGCGATACATCCCTACTAGAAGGAAGTGCTGCAGAAGGGCCAGGAGACCTCCTTGGATGGATAAGGAGCTGCTGAGGAAAACTGGGTGGAAGCAAGGACAGGAGGCCTGGGAAGAATACAAGGATGTTGTCCGGGAAGCTAGGGACCAGGTTAGGAGAGCTAAGGCCCACTTAGAATTAAACTTGGCTAGGGATGTGAAAGATAACAGGAAGGGATTCTATAGGTACGTAGCGAATAAAAGACAGACTAGGGACAAGGTGGGCCCCCGCCGGAAGCTATCAGCAGAACTGGCTACCCTGGATTTGGAGAAGGCTGAGGTTCTTAATGACTTCTTTGTCTCAGTCTTCACTGGCAAATGCTCTGACCATACCACCCAAGTCTTGGAAGGCAGACACAAGGACTGTGAGAATGAAAACCTTGGGCCACTGTAGGAGAGGATCTGGTTCGAGACCATCTGAGGAACCTGACCATACACAAGTCCATGGGACCTGATGAAATCCATCCGCAGGTCCTGAAGGAGCTGGCAAATGAAGTTGCTAAGCCACTGTCCATCATATTTGAAAAATCATGGCAGTCAGGTGAAGTTCCCGATGACTGGAAAAAGGGAAATATAACCCCCATTTTCAAGAAGGGGAAAATGGATGAGCCAGGGAACTACAGACCAGTAAGCCTCACCTCTGTGCCTGGCAGGATCATGGAGCGGATTCTCCTGGAAGGCATGCTGAGGCACATGAAAAACAACAAGGTGGTTGGTGACAGCCAGCATGGCTTCACTAAGAAGGGGAAATCCTGCCTGACCAATCTGGTGGCCTTCCATGATGGGGCTACGGAACTGATGGACAGGGGTAGAGCAGTTGATGTCATCTATCTGGACCTGTGCAAAGTGTTTGACACTGTCTCACACAACATCCTTGTCTCTAAGTTGGAAAGACATCAATTTGATAGGTGGACCACTTGGTGGATAAAGAACTGGCTGGATGGCCGCATGCAAACGGTTGTTCTCAGTGGCTCAATGTCCAGCTGGAGACCAGTAACGAGTGGTGTCCCTCAGGGATCGGTGCTGGGACCGGTCTTGTTCAACATCTTTGTCAGTGACATGGACAGTGGGATTGAGTGCGCCCTCAGCAAGTTTGCTGATGACACCAAGCTGTGTGGTTCGGTTGGTGCACTGGAGGGAAGGAATGCCATCCAGAGGGGCCTTGACACTCTTGTGAGGTGGGCTGATGCCAACCTGATGAAGTTTAACCATGACAAGTGCAAGGTCCTACACCTGGGTCAGAGCAATCCCAGGCACAGCTCCAGGTTGGGCAGAGAAGAGATTCAGAGCAGCCCTGTGGAGAAGCACTTGGGGGTGTCGGATGATGGGAAAATGAACATGAGCCAGCTGCAGTGTGCACTCGCAGCCCAGAAAGCCAACCGTATCCTGGGCTGCATCAAAAGGAGCGTGACCAGCAGGTCGAGGGAGGTGATCCTGCCCCTCTACTCTGCTCTTGTGAGACCTCACTTGGAGTATTGTGTGCAGTTCTGGTGTCCTCAACATAAAAAGGACATGGAACTGTTGGAACAAGTCCAGAGGAGGGCCACGAGGATGATCAGGGGACTGGAGCACCTCCTGTATGAAGATAGGATGGGAAAGTTGGGGCTGTTCAGCCTGGAGAAGAGAAGGCTGCGTGGAGACCTCAGAGCAGCCTTCCAGTATCTGAAGGGGGCCTATAGGGATGCTGGGGAGGGACTCTTCATGAGGGACTGTAGTGATAGGACAAGGGGTAATGGGTTCAAACTCAAACAGGGGAAGCTTAGATTGGATATGGGGAAGAAATTCTTTACTGTAAGGGTGGTGAGGCACTGGAATGGGTTGCCCAGGGAAGTTGTGAATGCTCCATCCCTGCCGGTGTTCAAGGCCAGGCTGGACAGAGCCTTGGGTGACACGGTTTAGTGGGAGGTGTCCCTGCCCATGTCAGGGGGGTTGGAACTGGATGATCTTAAGGTTCTTTCCAACCCAAACTATTCTATGATTCCATGATTCTATAGCATCTATGCTGAGAAAAGCACTGCGTTAGCGTGCTGCCTGAACAGGGATGTAAATGCTAACAAGTATTATCACACCCTGAAGGCTTTCATGGACAGGAATTTAAAACATGCAAAGGTGAGGATGAAGTTAATGTCATTCTTACCATGACGCTCTTCACATAGCCAGCAGTTTCCAGTGTCTAATGAAAAAGGATGAAATAGTTCCAGTAAGCATACAGACTTTAATATAAAAGAAGGTATTTATTTTCTTGAGGAACATTGAGCATTAGGATTTCAGTATGTTCTTTTTGCAAACTTGATAACAAAGTTGCAAAACCCCAAGCACAGCCTTGCAGAACACTCCCTCATACACAGCAGTCTTTAGCCCTGATGCTATCTCCAGCTAAAGCAGCTCTGACATTCCCTCTGTATCCGTATGTCCTGGACATGCTGCAATGGTTCTGTCATGCAAAAGCAATGTAGACTGAACGGATTCTTCCCAAATACCATACTACAGATAACTTATGTTCATCATGGAGATGCCTACCATGTACCATGTCCCATTGACCAAGCTGTGCTGTTAGTCCATGGAGCCCCTGCTCCCCTTGCATAGGCCTCCTGTTCTGCTGCAGCCCCAGCTGAGCTCACGGGGGAGAAGCAGCATTACATCTTACCTTGGAGAGCTCATCAATGATATTTTGCTGTTCAATAACTTGTAGTCTCAGGAAATCAACTTCCCTTTCTTCCTGGTCAAGGTCATTCAAAGAGCTTGGTCTCCTTATTGTTCCAGCTCTTTGCCTCTAAAAACACAATCACATGGCAGAAGAGAAATGCTCAGGAGGCTTTGCCAAAGGCCAGTGCACAGCCCTTCCCTTGGCTGCTAGTGATGCATCCAACCTAATGGCAGTTCTGGCAGCCACACTGTTGCCCTTTCGCTGAGCAAGCAGCAGGGCATGGGCCATCAAACCTGCCTGCCAAATCAGGGGATAGCAGCTGCCCAGCTGCACGTGTGCTTCCATGCTGCTGGGTACTGTGATCCCGCAGGAGGAGGAATTCAGAGCTGGGACCAGTGCTGCCTCTACAGCTACCAGCTATCATCCACTAGCAATATCTAACTGGGAAAACAGGGAGGATTCACAAGGGCAAGTTTCTTAGGGATGATGATAAGGTTTGGCACTGAAGTCAGAGGTGAGGTGGGGTGACCTGTGCTCAGGTGGGAGCTGAGCAGTGCTGACTGAGCAGAGTACACAACGCTCATACAGTTTCTTTACTTCATAGCTATTTGGTTTTAAAGCTAAACCAAAACATTTTATGTAAAACGAAATATTTAAGCCACAAACCACCCAGCAGTGCACCACAGAGCATCTCAGCACCTCCGGGAAGCGGGAGGTTCTCTGCTGGACTTGCAAGCTTGGGATGTTGCCCGACTTCTCCAGCCCTGTGAGCACCAAACAACCTGTTCCTCCCAGTGCACCTCACTCACCATTGCAATATTCTCTTGTGTCACAAATTTTAGCTTGTTTTCCATTCGACGTAAGGCATGTGACAATTCGTCATTCTTCCTGCTAAGGCGCTTGTTTTTGTCCAGAATGGGCTTATACTGACTTTCAGCTTCTCGCAGACGTTTTAACTGAAAGATAAAGAGAATTTACACTTCTGGAGCTGTCGTTTTTCACCAGATATGTTCCTCATTTTCTTTATCTGCCACACTAGCAGTGTTTCTGCCTAATGCAAAGCAGAACTGATCAAAACCTCTTGGCATTTTCCACTGGGAAGCAGGTTGTTCCTCCTTCATGAGATGCTCAATCTCTGCAATGAGTGCAATATGTGGGGAATGCATTCCTTTTTGAAAATAGATAAAAATAACTCCAGCTGATGCCATCTTAAAAATTCCTTATTATACAAGCAAGGATGAGGTGTCTCTGCCCAGGGCAGAGGGTTGGAACCAGATGACCTTGAAGGTCCCTTCCAACCCCAAACCATTCTGTGATTCTATGAGTGTAGTGTGGCACAGCACCAAATAATGGAACCTTAGAATCATAGAATCTTGGAATAGTCAGTGTCGGAAAGGACCTTAAGATCATCAAGTTCCAACTCCCTGTCATGGGCAGGGACACCACACCCTAAACCATGTCATCCAAGGCTCTGTCCAACTTGGCCTTGCACGCTTCCAGGGATGGAGCATTTACCACTTCTTTGCGCAACCCATTCAAGTGCCTCAGCACCCTCACAGTAAAGAACTTTGTTCTTATCTCCAACTTGAACTTCCCCTGTTTCAGTTTGAACCCATCACCCTTTGTCCTATCACTAAAGTCCCTGACAGAGTCCCTTTCCAGCATCCAAATAGTGAGCATGGAGAGGAGGCAGCTGCTCCTGCAGTGATTTCCAAAGAACCAAGCAGAAAATACCCTGGTGTGCTGGGGGCCGGGCACAGCCACAGCAGCACATTCATGAGCAGCCACTGCTGCACTCACCAGCTCATTCCTCTCCTCCGAGAGCAGCGCGTTCCGGTCCTCCAGCTTCCTGATGATGGCACTCAGCTCCGCAATTTTCAGTTGGAACCGCCGGGCATCCTTTTCATCCAACTGCTGTTCCTAAAACAAAGATCAACTGCAAATAACTGCTTACAAGTGCACGTGCAAAGCCAAAGTTTTTCATAGCTCAGATTTTATCTTATCCCAAATCCAAACATTCCAAAACATTGCAGGGCAGAATGCAACCTATGTAACCTAACTGGCCACTGAGAGCTGCAGGATGAGACCAATGGAAAGGTGGGAATAATGGAACAAAGTATGCAAATGCAGAAGTATGTATATGTAAATACAATGTCATAAATGGTAAACATGGAAAGAGAAAAGAAAACATCCAATATGAGGCAGTGTTTCCAATGCATGCCACTGTTGAACTGAGAGCTTCAGACTCATCACCCACTCTGAGGACCTTTTATAAGAAAAAGGTATTAAAAATGCTGGGGTACAAGCGGGGAAAATCCAGGCAATTCCACCATTGCACAAGCTCTTTATCCATAAAGCTGTGGCCTTATGGGGCTCTAAAGGGTCACTTATAAAGCCACTTTATCTGAGTGAAAATGCTTACATCAAATTATAAATCAATAGGAATATAGGTAGATGTGTTCTCGTTCAGAATCAGAGAAGTTACATCTATTCAGGAATGGGACAGACTTTCCCCTTCTCTAGGGCTTGTTCGCTTGTTTGGCAGAAGTGGAGTTCAAATGGAAAGAAGCAAATTAGTGTCCACAGTGGTGGTGGCTCTTTTGGGAGGTCTTGGTTCCTCATTCAACAGGTGCAGGAGAGGCTTGGGACAAAGAATAAACCAGGTTGGTTTGCTCCTGTCTATGTCTTTACGCTTCTATTGAGAGAAACTAAGGCTGTCGCAAAAGAAATCTTTATGAGAATCAGCAATGAAGGAAATCTGCACACGTCAGATGTATGAGGTCAGTCAACTGATTGGGGGCATGTGAGCAAAGTAAGGCAGAAGCAGGAAGGTGCTGCAGTTACATTAAACAAGCCATTGTGAAAGGGTGGCTAAAAATTCGTGTTTGGATATTTTGTTGTAGAAAAGAATTAGGAGAGGACAGGTTAATGGGTGTTGAATTCCCTTGCTGGTGAGAGCAAGAGCACTTTGCTGCATGGAACCCTGAGCTAGAGGCTCTTGGGGCTCTTGTGCGCCAATTGCCTTCCCCCAGTTCCCTTTGTCAACTGGCCCTGTACATCTGCTCTCAAACTCCTTGTCAGCAGCCCTGGAAGCTAGCACACATACATCACTTGTTAGAAATGCATTTGCATCATTTGTTAGCAAAGTTGTGTCAAACTGTGGGGTTCAGGCAGGTGGCAGCAGTATGGTACAGTGAGGAAGAGAGAACAGAACGATTCACCCTGCTAACAAAACCAAACCAACCAGAAAACACAACGACAGACAGGCAAAAGCTCTCCCGTAACAAGGTTTCATTCCAGATATTGACCAACGGGTGCCCTGGGGTCTCCCTGCACAGCTATGGGAAACCTGTCACTCGAGGGTGCACTCATCAAGATTGTCGCTTTGTGCCCTTTTGTCACTGTGTCTGCTCGCTCGTGTAGGTGAAACCACGTGAAAGTGCTTACGGGGCTTCCCGAATGGTCTGAAGCGTCTCCTGCACCACTTGCATAAGGAAGTTCCCGCTTGGGGCTGCTCAGATGCCGATCAGCCTCTTTGATCTGGGAAAGTTGTTCATCTAAAGCCTCCTTTTGGAGCTGCAGTCTCTGAGCATGCCCGGCTTGCACCCCTAACTCTCTCTCCAGCACGTAGACTGCTCTGTCTTTAAACTTAATCTCCTCCATCTACAAGGAGAACAGAACACAATCACACGAGGCAGCGGCTGACAACAACACAGCATCTGACGACCCCGAACGCGGCCAGACAGGAGGTGCCCAATGCCACCAGCCCTCCACATGGAAAATACAACAGCATCGCTTGCAAATAGCATGTATGAGATGAATCACTTCAACAACTCTGGAATATTGCTCTTCTCCTGGGGGCTACCCAGGATAGTCTCCTCTCAGCAGGAATAGTTCATTAAGATGACTGGCAAGTAACCCATGTTCTTAGCAGCATTTCAGAGTATCTTTAAAGGAATTAAGCCCCAATACTGACATCACAATTTGGAGCAGTTCACTCGGACATTTTAACCATTTTGCAGCATTTTGCTCAGACACCACCCTCTGAAACTTTGGAATAGTAATTTTGAATGAAAAACATCAAAGCCTGAACATCCTTTTCATTTTAAACATAGAGACAGAATGGGAGTTCTTTAACTCTTCCTGAAGTCTCCCATGTGAGCAATTTGTTTCATTATCCCCTTCCCAGGACAGGTTTTGCCTATGCATGATACACATTATACAAAACCATTAAGTGTTTAAATGACACGGGTCCAGCTGTCCCCAGTGCTCCTCTGCCCTCTTTGCCTGCTGCTCTTGCCAGCTCACTGCCCTGGGATGGGGCATGCTGCATTCACCAGTGCTCCAGGAATATTTCCAAGGGAGAGCACACTTGGATGTTTCTGCATGCTACTGCGGGGTTAAAGCCCCCATCTCCATGGAGCCCATCCCCGTTCACCAGCCTGGAGCATAGTGCTTGTGCTGCAGCCCAGGCACATGGGGCATGGCTGGCACTGGTACCGGAGCCTTGGGGTCAGGCTGGACAGTCAGTGCCCTGCCCAGTAATGGAAAACCACCCAGCACAGCCCCACATCTTCTGTGCCCCTGCTGATACATGGCACTGTGACGGAACCCCAGGCTCTTCCCTCTGGAGTGCACATGTATACATTATACATGATCAGAAAGCATTAATTACACTCAAACCACAGGACTGCCACTGTGCTGGCAGATAATGACCCTAAGTAAGAAAGAAATCATTCACAGCCTCTAAAATGTCTGTTGATCAGGTTTCAGACACCACAAATGCATAAGATTTTTGACATAAGTTTTTGAGACTTTACATGTTTCATTGAAATGAGCAGTTTTAAACCATGCCCTGCTTGAGGTAAGGACCTTTTGCCTTGTGAGAGCTGCGTTTGGTACTTTTCCTTGCTAGCTTTGCCTGCAAACCTGGAAAAAATGACACTGTGCATTAATAGATCTCTCAAAGTATTGAGTCCCAATGCTGCACAAACAGCCCACCCAGGGGAGATAAAGTGGTGGTGGTTTACACACTCCCAGCAAGGGTATTGGGAAAGTACTTCCATGGGGTGTGTTTGGACAGAGGGGGGGACTGCAGTGCACAACTGTGGGATAAATTCCACAGGAGACGATGCAATGGGTCAGGCATGGTACCCCTCCATGGCACAGCAGGGAGGCTGCTGACGCAGAGGGGTGGCCCCATCACCCTGCTCCAGCCATGGCTGAGAGTCATGCGCTGCTCCCCAGGTCCTTTCTTCTGGTAGCTGCAGGAAGGGAGAACTGAGCTGCAAGCCCAGAGAGATCCCACATGGTCCCGGGGGCAAAGCCAGCCTCTGCCAGAAGACACTGTGGGACAACTCATCAGCACCTGCGTGGAGACTTAAGCAAAATATAGATTCCTTTAGTAAGATGGAGCAAATCAAATGTACTTTGGGTGCCATCTAAAGGTGCTTTCAACAATTTCCATTAAGGCAACGGTCTACTAACTTTGAATGAAACAGAAATGCCTTCTGAGGTCTTTCTGCTAAATATCTGATCAGGCAGAAATCTAAAGGGATGGATAGATGAAAAGTTAACACATCATCAAATGGTTATTTGTTCAGAATAAGCAGAATGTTGGGTAGTTGATTGCTGTTCACATGAAAATAAAGACATGTTACAACATAGGCAATGCTTTAAATTAGGAAGAAAAAAGAAACTGGAGAAAACACAAAACATTTCACAGCATTTCATTTCCCAGAAAAAACCCTAAATATAAACTTCACAAACAACAAAGGTAACAATAGTTTTCCTTCATAAGATTAAATTCACATTCATGAAATATGCAAAACAACGATGGCAGCAGCCCATTATACAGCAGAAATACTGTAGGAGTAGCAAAATGGAAGTAAACATTTCACTGGCAAACACAATTTGGCACATTTTCTCCTTGCATTAGCAAAAGTAAGAAAACAAAAGGCTGAGGAGCAACTTGCCACTCGCGGGAGGAGGTGATGGTCCATGGACACATCCCACCAGGCTGTGGCACAGCCCGGTCTCATCCTGCAGGACCGGTGGCGTGGGACCAGTGGGATTCCTCCTGGCCCACCAGTGCCCACTGGTCCACACACCCAGTGCTGGGAATGGGGCATCCATGAAGGAGCATCACCCACTGGTGAGGGTACCCTCGCCTAACTTCTGCCTAAGAGCTCATCTCAGTCTCCCCTCTGGCAGGTTAAAGCCATTCCCCTTGGCCTGCCCCTGCAGGCCCTGCCCAAAGCCCCTCTCCAGGTTTCCTGGAGCCCCTTTAGGCACTGCAGCTGCTCTAAGGTCTCCCCTTAAGGAGCCTTCTCTTCTCTAGGCTGAAAGGACTGGCACTGATGGACAAGGCTTGGGCCCTTGCTACCACCTGCAAACCTCCACATTGCACGGACATCCTGGCCGCTATGTTGAGAGAGCTGCAGTGTTCAGCTGTTAAGTGTAGGAATGTCAAGTGGTGCAGGTGAAATCAGGATTTGCTGCCCCATTCCAGCCATAAATAACCCCCAAATTCCCTTTGCCACATGACTAAAGGCTTTTGCTTCTGAAAACTGGTTCCTTTTGGAGTGTGAGCTGTGCATACTGCTGCAAAGCCAAACATGACTGAGTACAGCTTGTCTTGCTCTGTTCTGACTGAACAAATAAGATGGAATTTTCCTAAGCATGAAGTTAGAATTTGCTCAAAGGTTACTTCGCCCTCGATTGCAATGACTAACAATGCATGGTACATGAATCAGAGCTTTTAAAATCCCAATGGGAATCCATTAACCATTCAGGGCTGGATGGGTGCCATGGCTGTTACCCAGAGGTGCAATCCCCACTGCTCTGTGGGCTGCAGGGACCTGCTCATGTCGGGCTATTATGTGTCTCTATGTCTCTGCAGCCCTGGGGAGGCTCAGTGACCTCATGTTACAGATGCCTTCTGCCTTATACTGGGAAACAAGCCCTGGATTTCAATCTCAGTGTGTTTGAGAGCAGCCTCATAGTCACAGAGAGCAGAGCCTTTAGGAGATGAGGTGGCACCAGCCTTTCTCCCACAACACCCTCAAGGTACAGGAGCCAACAGCTCCCACTGAAATCAATTATGGTGGAGTCAATGGAGTTGAGAGTACTTGAAGTCATTCAGGAAGCACTCAGGGCTTGGTAAAACGATGTAATTTAATTACTGCAGTTGGATAATTGGATTCTTTCAAGGAGGAATAAAAAAGTTTTATTTTTAAAGGCAATTTAGAAAGCACAATGTCAACCCACTTCCTTCTAACTAAGAACATATTTGTTTTAGAGCTTCTCCATTAGAGGCCATTAGCATGGACTTCCCATGGAACGCAGCAAGTTTATTTAGGATATACATCAGCCGTCCCTTCACGCTGAGGTATTAAATCAATGCTGCTGGTAATGTCTGTTTAGAGAAGGAAGTACTTACACTGCAGGATGCTGGTGCAGTATCAATAGATCAGTTGGTTATAAATTATTTTAATATCCTCTTGATAAAAATAAAATAATCTATAAGGGGAAAAAATCCTTTAACCTAAAGCCTGAGAGAATGGACAGCTAAATAAAGGTATGTAGCACCCCATGGACTAATGGAGCTGTGCAGTCACTGCATTTCATTATCACCATGAAATGGCTTGTGTGGGAAGGCACCTTAAAGCTCCTCCAGCTCCAACCCCTGCCATGGGCAGGGACACCTTCCACTGGAGCAGCTTGCTCCAAGCCCCTGTGTCCAACCTGGCCTTCAACACTGTCAGGGATGGGGCAGCCACAGCTTCTCTGGGCACCCTGTGCCAGCGCCTCAGCACCCTCCCAGGGAACAGCTTCTGCCTAAGAGCTCATCTCAGTCTCCCCTCTGGCAGCTTAAAGCCATTCCCCCTGTCCTGTCCCTACAGGCCCTTGTCCAAAGCCCCTCTCCAGGTTTCCTGCAGCCCCTTTAGGCACTGGAGCTGCTCTAAGGTCTCCCCTTCAGGAGCCTTCTCTTCTCCAGGCTGCCCCAGCCCAGCTCTCTCAGCCCGGCTCCAGAGCAGAGTTGCTCCAGCCCTCGCAGCATCTCCGTGGCCTCCTCTGGACTCTCTCAAGCGGGTTCATCTAGACACGGACAACACTGCACCACCCCTGTGGTAGGAGGTTCTGAAGGGTTTTGGATCATAGTCAAGGGATAATGACTTAGAAGAGACATGGCTGATTTTATACTGAAACACTGAACACTATAAAAATCATGGCAAACACAAAAAGATGGCGACATCAAATAAGTACTGAGAAGAGACCCAAAACATGCATCACAAGAACATGGGTGATCCATTTGTTCCCATGTCCTTGGGAAAGGCAGCAACAGTGAAGGGACATGGTTCTGCACATCAGCTGTGCACTCACAAGACTCTGTGAGTCTGGGATGGCAGTGAAGAAGAAATCATTCCAAAGCCCAAGAAGCACTGGTGGCCTGCCAGGCTCTCATGCAAAACCTTCCCTCTTGAGGGAGCTCCCTCCTGTCCATAGAAGCAATCCCCTTTTCCGAGTGCCATGATCCAGTTTAACCTCTCCAATCAGTCTCCAAACTCACTGGAGGAATACTCTGAAGTCATACGCACGTACCTATTATTGCCTTTGAGACTCAGCCTGTTGCACCTGAGACTCAAGGGGTTCCATTGGGTGATCGAAGGCTGATCAGCACAAAGACCCCCTGAGGACCAGATGAGCAGTGATGGGCGAGGAGCACTAGCTCCAGGGGAAAGCCACCAAAGTGGGTCACAGAGAGGAACCCCTTCCTGCACGGCTTGCAGAGTGAAGGGGGTCATTACCTACAGGGTATAGGACTCACTATGAGATGCAGAAGAAAAGGCATTTTGGGTTTGTGTAAAGCTCATTATACGATGTTTATGGGAACTAGCTAGGGCAAGGAAAGGGAGGGATCAAGTGGAATCAGCAAGGAACAAATAGCAGGGAAACAGGAACATAGGCCCCTAAACATAACTGTTTTGTAGACTTCCCCTAACCAAGGCCTCTTCCTGACCACTGAAATATGAACATCAACAGGCACTTACGTGGCTGAAAAAGTTCCTTAGAAAACACCCCGATAGTTTGCAAAGAACATTTTGACATCTCTATTAGTGAATGTAAACCAGATGTAAAGCAAGCTCTGGAGTCTGAATGCCCATCACCCAGCCACCTGTGTCCAGCACTCAACCTTCGTTTACTATCAATAACATGACAGCAGGACACACAGAGCTGCAGACACAACACGTACCAGCCTCCGGATTTCTCTCTCACACTCTCTCTTGATTCTGCTGATCTCCTCTTGGTGCAGGTGATACACACTCCTGATCTCCGCTGCTTTAATCTTGTCAGCCTGGATGACCATGGTCAAAGCCTCTTCCACCTGTTTCTTGGCCCCCTTCAGCTCTGAAATTTCTTGCTGCATTTTTATTTTCTCAACTTCGAAGCCCTTCTTGGCCTCCTCCTTGGCCTCGGTCAGCAGCACCGTCTTCACCTTGTCAGGAGCCCCGTCGCGCACAGCGTTGAGGAGCGTCTGCAGCCTCTGGATTTCATTGTCTTTGATTTTTATCACTCGCAGCAGTTCAGCCTCGTGCTGTCTCAAAAGCGTTTCTCGAACAGCTTGGAGCTCCTTCATTTTATCTTCATGAAGCTTGACTTTGAGCTCCGTTACCACCACTGTGCTTTTATGCTGTTCGTGCTCTTTGATCTGCTTCACTTCCTGGTTTTTCTCCCTTTCCAACTTGCTGACCTAGAAGGAAACATCAAAAGATGATTACCACAGATCATGGCGTTATTTAGAAGTGGTACAGATCACTTTACAATATTAGACCTCAGTGTTGCAGGTTTGTGTCTGGGAGCGATGGCCCAACGCTCGGAGTCAATATTACCACATGCAGATCGACACATCTGGCATTTTATCCATCCTTTATGATCCAATACTTTATTACATATCAAAGATACCTTTTTTAAGGAGGTTCCAGGTTGAACCCTGAGCTCTGCCTCAGGGTCTTCATGCTGTAGGCTTAGGAAAGAGCAATTTCCTCTCTTGATGAATTGTATGTGAAGCAAATACAAACCCTGTAAAGCATCTTCATGGGGAAAAGGTTTCTGACAGTCAATGGCAAACACTCTCAGTAACTGCTGTGGCTCTCACTGGCCTCAAGGTTTGGTGGGTACATTGTGAGCATCTTTAGTAACACAGTCACCGATGCAGGCAGAAGGTCTCAGGGCTGAAGAAGTGATTCTACATCTCCCAAAAGTGTTTTGCCATGGTATGGACAAGACTGCAGACTTGACCCTCTCTTTTGGGCAGGGGTGTTTTGGGCAGGGAGTGCACGCCTCTTTGCTGTCTTTTCTGCCCTATAACATCTATCAAACAGCCTGTGCTCACAATTATATGCTAGAATTAAGAAGTGGCTGTTTCCTACTTTGCATTTAATTACTGAAGGGTTTATTTGGAATACATATTCCACTCAATGCTGTTCAGTAAAGATGCCTTTTTCTTCCTCAGTTGACACAATTAGGTTTCCTTGCTAAGAATATGCCTATGCTTGCCTCACAAACAGAGCACTGCAGAACCAAACTGTGCAGGGGAAAGAAAGAACGATGGCATTATGGAGAACTTCAATAATTCTTCTAAGGAAAAAGAAATTTGTGAAAATAAGGAAAAAATGAGAAAAAGAGTGCTGACAAATTTGCAGAAAAGACCTTCCCTTCCCTGGGAAGCGGCAGAAGCAGAAATATTTGCATGTTTAGAAAAACAGAAGCAAAAATGTCTCATTATCACGTTGCAAATTATTGATCTGAGGATGACAGTCAAGGCACCAATGCTGATTTTAGCATCTTTGTTAGACCACAACATAATAACATCCCTTGCAATCTTATTGACAAGTTAATTTGCCCAATTCTGTGCCCTAACCCCCCTGACTTAACACAGTATAAATAAGTATCATTAATCTATGCAAGATGCACAAGCCTGGGTGAACCGACCACCCGGATCAGACACGACAGGAAGCATCTGCTCAGGAAGCAGGCTAACACATGTGTGATAGGTGCTAGAAGCAGATGCGTGTTTAAGATAACACACATTTAGGAACTGGCCAGCATCTTCTGGGTAAGTCCAAGTCCTCACTTTCCTCTTCAGCTGGGTATCTGCAGAAGCTCTCACAGCACATCCCAAAAGAATCCATGAGAAATGAGATTTTAAGGTGTTATTTCAGCATGCCGAGGCACATGGATCCAAAATGCACTGTGAGCACACACATATGCACGGCACAGAAAGATCTGTGAAGCTACAACCAACTGCACTTTCTCAAATGCCTTTTAAGCAATGAATTATTCGGTACAAATAACCAACTACCTGACCATGGAAGAGTCAAATGGCATTTGAATTGAAAACCATACCATAAACTGCCAAGAAGCCACAATAAGAAGTGACAGGAGAGAGCAGAGAACGAAAACAGGGTCCTCAGGCTTAAAACTGAAAATGCTGCTTCACAACAAAAGGATTAATAGATGTTCTATCTTGTTATTTTGTGTGTGTATATATGTATAAAGACACACATAATAAGCTTCCTTAAAAATTGGAATCGCAGTCTACACTGCCTAACAGTGATGCAAATAAATGGAAAAATGCAGAGATAACGCATGTCGCTATTGACATCCTGGAACCACAAAAACCCCGAAGTTGGTCAGTAGAAACTAATTCAGGGGATGAGGGAAAGGCAAACAAACTTTGCATGCCCTCATTGGAAGGGGCTGAAAGCTCTCAAGGCTGAGGCTGCAGCAGCACCAGCCTCCATTCTCAAAGCTCAAGGGGAAGTGGTGGCTCCTGGAACACCGGTGATGGGAGCAGGAGGCAGAGCTGAGGCCCATGACCATACACCTGGAAGTCGTAAGCAGTCAGTTTGAAGGATTTTGAGCATAAAATCCAAGTGAAATCAGTGTAAATGTGGAGATGAATCAGCAAAGAGAGTTTGTGAAAAACACAAATTGCACTCAAACCCCTCCCTGGAGCCACCCTCATGAATAGGTAAATATTTACTAGAGGAAGTTGTGGCGAGGGAAGCAAAGGAGGAGGACAGCTTTCAGCCACCATGTGATCCTCCCATATGCTCCAAGCAGATGTTTGGGTTTCCACACCTTTTCCTGGCATTTAGCTTTGTGATATTTCAGCTTCGTTTCTCCCTGGATGGTGGGAGGAAGCACAGAGCCCGTCCTGCTCATCCTCACTGCTCACCTCTCCCACTGCCAGCCATGTCACTGCATCACCCACACTTTCAGTGCTCTTTGGTGCCACAGGAGGAATGGCTTTAACCTGCCAGAGGGGACACTGAGATGAGCTCTTAGGCGGAAGCCCTTCCCTGTGAGGGTGCTGAGGCGCTGGCACAGGGTGCCCAGAGAAGCTGTGGCTGCCCCATCCCTGCAGTGTTAAGGCCAGGCTGGACACAGGGGCTTGGAGCAAGCCGCTCTAGTGGAAGGTGTCCCTTCCCGTGGCAGGGGTTGGAGCTGGAGGAGCTTTAAGGTCCCTTCCCAACCCAGTCTATGATTCTATGATAGGCATGTTCTAAACACAAGGAGAACAGTTTAAACACCTCCAACACAGTGGCTGCCCCTTGCGTGTCCTGCAGAGGCTGGGTCATGGTGCTGCCCTCAGGGTTCTTGTTGAAGTCGTGTACAGTCAGCTACAAGTGAGGCAAAGTGGTCAGCGCTCAGAATAACAGCTGTGCTTTAATGGAAGGAAAGGAAGGATGCACACCTTACTCTTTTCCTGCTGGAGCTCTATCTGGATGTCGGTGAGCTTGGCCCTGAGCTCCTCATTGGCAGCCTGCAGTGCGGCCAGGGCATCCGGCTTCTCCCCCCGGGCTCGGCCGCTGGGGCCCTTCTTGGACATGGTGATGCCGCGTGGCCCAGCACTCGCTCCGGGCTTTCGGCCTCGCCTCCGGCCTTCTACATTTTCTTACTTGCCTGGAAGGAGGGAGATGACACAGCCACTGTCAGCACCAGGGGTGGGCAGGGGTGCAGCACCCACCCAGCACACCATGAGACACAGGTCAGTTGTAGAAAGCAGGAGGTGCCCGGCAGCCAGATCAAGCAGCTCTCCCCTGGGTTCAGCAAGAGCTAGACCCACTCAGGGGGATACTATTTGTTATTGCACCTCTACAGAGCAAAACATTCAAATCACAAAGTACAAACGTTTTCTGTCCCCTCATTTGCACTGGAGTTCCCAGAGCGCAGAGGAGGTGGATGCTGGGGAAGGATGTCCGAGCACCATCTGCTGGAACCGTCACGGCTTGGAGATGGCAACAACTCAAACTGTTCTCAGGATGGGCAGAACACTGCTATGTGCTTTAAAAACAGCCTTAAGAAAAACGGTGTTTGGTTTCTTACAGATACTCCTCAGCAATTCATGATGCACATAATAAAAGTAAAGAAAAAGAAGCCACAGAAGGAGCAGGGATTGCCCAACGGCAGCAGGAACTTTCCACACAGGATGTTAGCATCATCAAACCAGCATTTCAAATCTATGCAGGTTTATCCAAGCCTGGTAACAATGTCAAATCTAAGCAAACAAAACTGAGACAATCCATTCTATTACACAGTGGAAAACCAGGCAAAAGTGGGCCCATCTTGTATAGTAATACAGTTTGCACTCTATGCTTCCCATTAATCCCAACACATTCATAAAGGACAAACCAGACACAATTTATAGCAACGACTTCAGATTTGTCAGCAGAACATAGAATATGAATTACACTGCTAAAAGCTGCGTGCATTTATTTTTATTCCAGAATTCCCCAACAGAGGCTTTTCCCACAGACCAACAGCAGCAGCCTGAAATGGGTAACAGCCAGGAAAGTCTGCAGGGGCTGTGCCAAATTGATGCAGCGTATTATCAATGAAACCCAAAGGTCCTTTCTAATCAATACTGTTGAGAGGAAAAGGAAGGAGTGTGAGTTATTGAAAACTCATTTCCTTGCAAAAAAGATACTTTATCTTAGTGCAACTGTCAGGCACAGGGAGCCTCAGAGCAAGACAAAACTCACTCCAAAGAGATTGCAACCTGGGACAAAGACAGATGAAAGCAGGAAGACACTTTTTAATCTATTAATGCCATCTCTATGTTGCATCCAGCTCCAGGTTCAGGAAAGTCTCTGTGAGTTCTATGTACAAATAAATAATTAACTTATTTGTCAAGTCAAATTAAATCTCTGCCACTTGTGAGCTATCTGCGCAGAGGTGAATGTGACTGACAATACCACTGGGTGTCCTGGCTGCATCCGGGCTGCTCCTTACATTGATGCAGACAGACAGGCCCTTAACATCCTGCACATGATGGCTCTGTGTGGAACACACCAGTGCAGGTCACTGAGAACCCTTCCTCTGAGCAGTACTTAACTCAGTGCTCATCAACAGTGTGAGTAGCTTTAACTCCATAGAAACCTGAGGACAGCAGGAAAGTCTGGGCTGTGGCTGGAGGCTTTGTTTAGCTCTGAAGCAGTGGAACAGAAGCGCTGTCTGCTCAGCTCCCAGAATGGGGGGGTTTCTCCAGTGTTACAAAGAATCACAGAATCCCTGGTTTGTGTTGGATGGGACCTTAAAGCTCCTCCAGCTCCAACCCCTGCCATGGGCAGGGACACCTTCCACTAGAGCAGCTTGCTCCAAGCCCCTGTGTCCAACCTGGCCTTGAACACTGCCAGGGATGGGGCAGCCACAGCTTCTCTGGGCACCTGTGCCAGCGCCTCAGCACCCTCACAGGGAAGAGCTTCTGCCTAAGAGCTCATCTCAGTCTCCCCTCTGGCAGGTTAAAGCCATTCCCCTGTCCTGTCCCTACATCCCTTGTCCAAAGCCCCTCTCCAGGTTTCCTGCAGCCCCTTTAGGCACTGGAGCTGCTCTAAGGTCTCCCCTTCAGGAGCCTTCTCCTCTCCAGGCTGCCCCAGCCCAGCTCTCTCAGCCCGGCTCCAGAGCAGAGCTGCTCCAGCCCTCGCAGCATCTCCTTGTCCTCCTTCCTCATTTCTTTCACACTTTGTGTCCTTTTGGCAGGATCTCCTCTTACAACCACACAGCTCTGTCAAAGCGCTATGGAAGGAGAATCCCCACATTGCTGCCCAAGCTCCTTGATAATTACCCCATGCAAGTTTCCAGTCTGAGGAAACAGACTGTGGCTGTGACAGCCCAGTTCACTCCTATTCGAATGATAACCAGCAAAGAAACATTCCCCCTGCTCCTGACACAGCTGACTCACTACAGAAGTTTATTTAAACACAGACTATGAGAAATCTGAACAGCATTGAAGTCCTCACAGAAAGCCCTCGAGGAACAGGCAACTCCTCGCAGGATACACGCACATGGAAGTGCCAAATGGGGAAACACCATCAGCAAAGAGAAGGATCAAAGTCATATTCAGAGAACTGGATGATCCTAAAAGCTGTGGTAACAGAGGAGTGTGAAATCCAGTGGTATAAAGGCTCTGTCTTTCAACCACGCTCTGAGACAAGACTTGGGCCAACTTCTGAGATGAGGACGAGGACAACACAGTTTTGTTGTTTCACAGCAGGGAGCACTGGGGATTTTACAACAATGTGTAAGTTTGCAAGAGAATATGAAATCTAATGAGCAATGTTTCACTGGAAATCATTGACTTGCTCAAATGAAACCATTCCCTGAGCAGATTACATGCTTCTCAGCTCACAGACGTACTGGGACTCATTTTGAATTGGCACTACATTGCTAGTTTGAAATGAATCCTTGTTTTAAAGAGCTGTTTCAGTTTCACTATAAAAATACACCAAAAAAAGGCTCAAATTTGTAACAACATTTCCAAGTTTGTTAATACTGACCTTATTATTGTGGATAATGATCTTTCTGGATGTGATGACCTTCAATGCATTGGTTTATTCGTCATGACTTGCAGTCAACACCACCGCGGAGCAGCTCTATTCCCTGTCCAAGCAGGAGTAAAGAGGCTTAACAGCTCAGGGCAGCTGTGATAAGAAAATGATAATACATAACAATAGTAAAATAGCAGCAAATAGTAATAGTAAAATAGCAGTAAATAGTAATAAAACAGTAAATAATAATAGTAAAATACCAATATAATGGTAATAGTAAGGGAAGTGCAATAACAATAATGGAACAGCCTGATTTGAATTCTAACAGCAAAACCCTATATCCACTGGGGAGAAAAGAACAGAGGGAGGCAGCTGCCTTGGGGGATACATCAACGGGGTACAAAGCCAGGAGAGGGCTGAAAGCGTCCGAGGGAAGTGTCTGGAGTGTGGGAATAAGCAGGCAAAGCTGCTGAGGGAGGGAATGGAGCAGGACGAGCAGCCACTGCCAGTCTACACTGGGTTACAGTGGGAGTTTGGGACTTAGAGAAAAAAGCAAGGAAAATGTCAAATTCCTGGTATCAGTTGACCAACCCAAGGTAGTATGAACAGCCTTAATTCTCAGCCCGATGACTTGAAGTTTCCGTAAAAAGAAATGTTTGGTTGGTCAAAGATAGAGAATGAATAACATTTTACAGATGTTATCTGAAAACCTATAAAAGGAGTGGATGTTCTTTGCATTTAAGGTTCTTGTTTCTTTGTGTAAGAGAACGCAATCAGTGATCTACAATGGGAGTCTTAGAAAACCTCTTGCTTTATAGAGAGAAAATGGGGCAGACTGTGGCCACAGGCACTGAATTCTCCTGACTGCAATGGATGGAGCTGTGCACGTTACAGTTAGTTACTTAAGTGATGAGTTCTGCTGAGAGATGCAGAGGGCAGCGCCAGGTTACTCCACAAGTCGAGGAGCTGAGCAGCAGCACAAGACAGGCTTTTCCCTGCTTACATATGAATGTAAGTAATTTGAACCAGACAGGGATTTGTGAGCATAACCTCAAGCAGAAGGATTATTTTTGACAAAGGGCTACAAGAATTGTTGTTTCTTTGCTTACAGAAAACAAAATTAAGGGACTGATACAAGTGAACCAAAAGGCAAAAGTGTTATCAGAGGTGAGCAAGAAATGCATGATCAGAGCTGCTTTTCTGGGAGGCAGTGGATGGGAACAGTGTGGATTTAATCCCATCCCAGGACACACACTGGAGAGCAGGGTGTTCTCAGCCTGCTGTATGGATTGTAGGGGAAAACCCTCAAAGCAATGGTTTTATTCTCAAGAACTGGTGATAGACACAGAGACCCCTCCGGCACACAGTGTCCTGCACACTACAAAGGGATTTACCTAGTTTGGCATCATTGCTACATTTGGCATACACTTGGGTTGTTGTTCCCAGGGATAAGAATGGGAAATGAGGCTGGGCAGAGTTAGGCAGCTCCCCAGTGACAGCCACAAGCTGTGCATGCCGTGGGACAAGCAGCATTGTTGGGAACCATGAAAGCAGTCGTTTGTACTCATGAAAGGGATGGTGGTGGCTGCTGGTGCACACCTGCACATGGAAAACCCATCTGGGCAAGGGGGACAAATGTCAGTCTGAAAGTGAGGCACACAGGGAATCCACCTCCTACAAAGCAGGTACCCTGCTGCTGTAGTATTACCTTTTCTGTCTCTTCTTCCTTTTTCCCGATGAGTTATGTAGAAGGGGCATCTCTAAAACACCTCACCCTAATAGAGCAGATTGTTGAATCTGGGAGAATATATTACGTATATTTGATATTGAAAACAGCATCAATAATGCTGCATGAGCTGCCTTGAGCAGGGCTCCTCACACTGGGTCTCCTGACTTGCAATCAGCCGTCCAGGCTAACTGGGAAATGTGTTTTCTCGGTGGCAGCTTCTGAAATCAGTGTTTCGCTGCACTGAAAGACAAACGAATAAAGCCCTGCCCAAAGTGCCAATAGTTTAAGCAAAACATCACTTCAGCAAAACACTATTCCTACAAACGCTGAACATTTCAAATGCGCAATACAGCTTTGTGGAAGCTGCTGGTTTCTATTTCAGACCATGATTAAATAGGGACTAATTTGATAAACCACTTTGGTTGCTTTAATAAACCCAACTCAAATTCCGAAGGAGCACACCCATCTGTCCTGACCATGTTTTTGCTGAGAACATTCCAGGTTCAGAACAACACTTCCCATCAAACCCAGGAGAAGCCACTGGTGTAAGCAAAGCCTGGGCATGCAGGACACTCACTAAGGATGCTAAAGACTTGTGTTTGGGGCCCTGCTTTTAGTCAAGTGCCACACTCACTGGGAAATGTTGTCATGTGTGGAAATCCCCACTCTAAACAGAATACCCCGCACCACCATATGCCAGCACACCCCTCGTGGGCTGCCCATGCTGCAAAGTGAACACACTGCTTTACCAACAGTTGGCTGGTTTAGAGCAGATCTGTTTCTATAAGGGGAAAATACCATCCAGCCAATGCTTCCAGTGAGAAATAAGTTCCTAAACTGCTCTTTGATGAAATAATATCTGATCTGAATCAAAGACAGTAACTGCCCTCCCCAAGCCCCAGCGCGCAGTATCGAGCCTCTGCAGATGAAGTCTAGTCAAACTTTTGCTTGGGATTAGATCAATTCCAACAACAGCTTTAATGGACACATGTCAAATCCTGACTGACCTGAATTTCTCCTCAAACATTAATCCTTAGATGTGGTGAGCTTTAACTCTTTGCTGGGTGGACCATGGTTACAAGCAAAATCTGGCACCCTGTAAGCTATAGACATGGTGTACATAGATTCCTGTTGCAGAGGTGACTGGCTGCATCACACACACATATCTACATCCTATCCATTCATCATCAGTTTTACACACTTAGTTGGGATTTTAAATGCAGAGCACAGCTGGGTGTCAGTTATGTGAATAGTCAATCGTTTACAGCAAAAAAGAGGAGAGTAATTGAATTTCATGGCTGGAACACAGAACTGCTGCTAGATCTCAACATGTGCATCTCAAAGCAGGACACCCATTTAGCTTTCACATCTCTCAATGGCAGAGAGTGAAATAATTAATAAGAAACAGTGGCTGCTATGTAGGAAGCTAATTTTTCTTCCTTCTCAGACACTCCACAACACTTAAGATTCAAGAATCCACTGGAGTTATTGCAATAACATTACAGTACGACACATATCCGAGTTCTCAGCTAAACCAGAGTAGCTCCAGTGAATAATTCCACTGATTTGAGGATTATTAGTGAGGAATGCACTTCAGACTTAATTCTCTCAGTTAATATTGTGTCATTCCATTATGCTGATGGCAAACAAACTGTTTGGGTAATGCCATCCATTTCCCAAGGAATCCATGCCTGTATAATTACCCACAATCAGCTGGAACACAGATGGCATCATATGATCCAAAAGCACTTTATGGAAACATTGAAAGCATGTTATTAACATCCAATAATAACTGTTTAATGCTACCTCCCCACCCCTCTTCTGCACGAACACGCAACACAGCTGGATCGGGAGATGAGAAGGCAGCATTTAACTGAACACTGTTATGAAAGATTTTCAGTCATTGGATTTAATCAATTCATAAATGAGCTTGAAAATAACAGACTCCAGTGTGCAACACAAGCACTGCTGGGGACAGTGCAGAATTAACACTCATTTCAGATTGTCTCATCCGCATCAAGCTCAGCTTTAGGGACTGGGCAGCGTGGAGAGACGCTGCTGGGAGGGGGAACCTGTCTTTGGTCAGATTATCCAAAACAGGTATTTCTCAGCAGATGTGTGCTATTGGTCTAAATGGAGGCAAAAATTTACATCACTGTGAGGGTGCTGAGGTGCTGGCACAGGGTGCCCAGAGAAGCTGTGGCTGCCCCATCCCTGGCAGTGCTCAAGGCCAGGTTGGACACAGGGGCTTGGAGCAAGCTGCTCTAGTGGAAGGTGTCCCTGCCCGTGGTAGGGGTTGGAACTGGAAGAGCTTTAAGTTCCCTTCAACACAAACCAGCCTGGGATTCTATGCATTAACATCGACAGACAAGAGTTTGAGTAGAAAGTCAATAAATCTCCCAAATGAAAACAGTTAACAAGTTGTTAGGTGCCATCAAGCTCTAATGAAAAGCTGCTCCTTCAGCCCCCCAGAAAAGAGGATCAGATTATGTCAAACCTCACTTTTCATTACTAAATACCCCAGTTTAAACAACCTTTTCTTGACAGTTGGTGAGACTTCCTTCCCTAATTTCAGCCTATCTCTGCCCATTTAGTTAAAGGCAAGAAGATCCCTTGGTCCATAACCGATTTAGAAAGAAAGTAAAATTACGACCAACCCAACAGACTTGTTGGAGACTTATAATGGTTATAAATGAATAGCTACAATACCAGGGTCCAGCTGCAGTACCCACCGACTGCGGCAGCATGGGGATTAACACCGTTCCTCTCCAACTAACATCTCCTTGATGAGGGCAGTCCGAGTGGCCTGGATGTCCCAGATCTCATGGAATCAAGTGTGAGCCATGCAGTGTGATCTCAGATGGGGAGATGGGCCCTGGGGAAGACCAAGAGAGTTTTAGGTAAATTCCAGTGAAAGGGAGACCTTTTGCATTGCAGTAACTGAAGATACAACGTGCCACTGGTCAAGGTCCTGGCAGGAACACTGTTGGAGAAGATAAAGCCAAGGGAGATCAATGTAGAGGTGACAAATGAGCTCAGAAACAGAAGCTGGTCAAATATCACATCACCAGCACCTCTGATTTAATGCTCAGTATCAGACATCTGGAGTGGGCAGCACTAGATAAGAACCAGAACAAGGGTGGGAAAACCATAATGAACTAATGGTCATGTCTATGTATGGCACACCATCAGCTGGAGTTATTTTAGTTACATGGGTTTCTATCAGATTAGACCATCAGAGCATATGGAAGGGAAATAAAAACCAGCTCTGGAGACGATGCTGTGCTCTGGGGGTTATAAACTCAGCCTCAGATCCCTTCCTGAAGGAAGCTGTCAATTCAATATACCAAGCTCTGAAGGACCCAGCCAGAGCAGTGCTGGTTCACTGCTGATGACAATCCATGTACCTGTACAACCTCTCATGGAAAACTGGGAGACAAGACAACAGTGGGAGATTTTGTCTTCTGAAAGGAAAGAGCTGCAGACACACATGAGAAGTTGAGGTTGAAGTTATACCCTGATACAAAAGCCAAAAGTAGAGCATTGCTGTGGTCAGTTCTGGTTAAAAAGCCAAGGGTTTGGTGAGGCAGAGCAGCAGTTCTGAGGTGCAGCAGCACGAACTTCAGCAACAGGAGGTCACCTGGTAGACCTGGAGCTTCCCAAGGCCCTGAGGCAGCTACAGCAGCGAATTTACTGAGTGTGAAGTTACACAATAGCTGGGGTCCCATCGAGAATGACCTTACACATGAGATGGGCCAGGAGTTGCCCCTGAAGCCCATCCAACCTGGCCTTGCAATGTCTCTGTTAAAAGTTACCAATGGATACAGTGAGAAAAAGAAACAAATGAAAACTGGCTTGTTTGCAAATATTGCTCTAATTTGTGTGTACGCTTGGCTGCAAAGTAACAGAAACCTTTGTTTGTTTTGTCTTCAAACATCAGAATTGCTACTGAATGTACCAACTGGCACCCTAGGGGCACAGGAGCACTGTTAGCATGAACCACGGCACACCTCACTGCTTGTAAGTGTTTCCAGGTTCCATGATCCCCAATAACCAGCACATGAGTGGTCTCTTCACACCTAATAGACGCCATGAGAACAAAGAAGGGAAAACACCCAGCTCATTGATTCTGTACATTTCAAGTTACACACTGAATAAAACACGTGGTAAGAGAGAACATGGAAATGTTGAGCAAGCAGAAAAGGATTGGAAAGAAAGGACAAATGTTACTGGCCAACTTCACTGGACCCAAAAGCTCCAGTACATCTCTAGAAATAATGCATCCCTGCAAGGAAGGTGTTCCTGCCCCTGACAGCGGGTTGGAACTGGATGAGCTTTAAGGTCCCTTCCAACACAAACCAGTCTATAGTGTTATGAACTTGGATGCTGGAGAAGAGCGATGCAGTCGGGCATAGCCGTGTGCCCTCACAGCCTCACCCACAGCCCACTGACACCAAGCTCTTCCCTTGATTCCACTGGGATAGAAATCAGAGAATCACAGCATCAGACAGATTGGAAAAGACCTTCAAGCTCATCCAGTCCAACCGTTCCCCAGTGCTGCTGCGGCCACCACTGACCCGTGGCACTGAGGCTTCATCTCCATGGCGTGTGAACACTTGTAGGGACAGTGACTGCAGCCCTGCCCTGGGCAGCCTGTTCCAATGCCTGAGCACCCTCTGGGGAAGGAATTGCTCCTCATCTCCATCTAAACCTCCCCTGGAGCAGCTTGAGGGGACGCTGCTCTTTCCCAAGGAATCTCTTCCAGCTTCTAGGGGCAGAGGGATGACACCCTTGTGCTGCACATGGGCACAGGTCAGAGGGGCCTCCCTGCGTCTGCTCATCTCCAGGGCAAGTGCAGCTGGAATGTTGGGAAAAAACAGAGAAGCAGTCAAGGAGAATGAGCGGAGCTGGTTCAGTTCTCCAAAGAAAAGCAGTCTATAAAGTAGCAAGTACCATATTTAGTCCTGTTGATAGTTATTCCAGACGACTGTGAAGAATATTACCACCTTGACATAATCTTACACGTGGAAGCAAATTCCTATTCAGCCATGGCTGTATCAAACATGAGGGAATTCACCTCTCTTTGATACTTTACTTTCTTGCATTTGCTTCTGGTACACAGAGGGCCCATCCTGATTAGCCAAACTGTGCTCAGGATGATGGGCTGTCAGCTTGGAGAGCACAACTGAGATGTGCTCCTGTAAATCACAGCCTGAGCACTGAGGTCCATGGAGAAGGACCCCACTGACACTTGTGCTGTGAAGCAGTCCTGCTGCCTGCACTTCCTGCTGTTACTGGTTATTGCAGTTTTGCTGCTGATTTCAGAAATGGCGCTTTCTGCCCTTCATCTCTTCAAGGACATTTCTAATTCTAAATGGCTAGTTTGGCATTTTGCTGACATAACTCGGAACAGATTGACTGTCTTTGTGCTCCTCTAAGGAGAAATTAAAGGTTAAACTAAAAATGCATTCCCCATCCCTGGCAGTGCTCAAGGCCAGGTTGGACACAGGGGCTTGGAGCAAGCTGCTCCAGTGGAAGGTGTCCCTGCCCATGACACGGTTGGAACTGGATGAGCTTTAAGGTCCCTTCCAATATAAAACAGTCTGTGACTCTGTGATTCTATGAACCAGCACAACATCCTATAATGCATAGGAACTACTGGAATACTCAGTATTTACACAGAAAGGGAAAAATACCCCAGTTCTATCTGGTTAAGTGCATATATTTGCCACTGTAAAGAAAAGATCTGTTCTGAAAAAGATTTTAAAGCCAAAGCAGCTCAGCCCCTGAAGATGACTGACTACATCCTAAAGCCGAAATGTGCTCCCAGATGGTGAAACAGAAATGAGGTACTCATGAACCCTGCAGTGACAAAGCTCACGTTTCTCAAAGGAGAGGAACAGCAACAAGTTGGGAGGCAAATGCTGGAGGCACAGGGGGAAGCACAGAGTGAGGGGTGAGAAATGCCCATGTGCCATGGCACAAACCAGGTCCTGCCATGCTGAGGCCACACAGCTCCTGCTGACCTTGCCAAGGTGATCCTGTCATAGATACCTCTGCATTAACCAGATGTACATGCCTGGGAATGTTTAAGCTATAATCTGGTCTTCTAAAGCTGATTTGATCTGAGATGCTGCAGTCAGTTTGCTTGGCACAGAGACACCCATTCCTCTGTAGTTTCACAGACCAGCTCAGTAAGAGGGTTTAGGACTTCCATGCACCATGGCAAAACCAAACCTGCTCTGAAATATGTTGTGCTTTGAAGGGAGTAAGAGGGGAAGGTTGTTTCAACCTCACTTTAACACTCAGAGGATCAATTCCTCTGGAAAAAGCAGATTCTATGATTCTATTTCCAAAACAAGAGCTCTATAACTCTAACAAGACCAACAACCAGAAGACAGCTAACGCAAAACCTCATTCAGTTTGTGCACAGGAGCATACTGAAGATATAATCCCCATTACTTACAAGCATAACAGTTCCTAATGCTACACTATGTGCAATAAGCATCACATTGAAGATGAACCCAATTGGAATAGCTTTTTAACTGCAAAAGTCATTGGGATGGGCAGCTCGGAATATGGCCCATCCAAACGAAGTGTGTGTGCATGCGATGAGAGAGTTAATAGGAGTTAATGCATGTCACAGAGCCTCCTGCCACCAAGAACGGCAAACACACGCAGATGATTAAATCCCCAACAGCACCATGCGGCCTCCACCTGCCTACAAAACCCACCAGGGACCAATACACAAATCACTGTAAGAACCCCACAGCCCCCCCAGCAGCAGAAGTGCTGCCGCAGGAGCCTCCTGTGGCTCACTAGAGCTGAGCAGCAGCTCTGAAAGCTCTCCTGATGTTTGCTGCTCCCAGGCATGAGGTCCCAAAAGCCAAGGCACTCCTGGGATCACACCAGCACCAGCATCAGAATGCACCAGCAGAGCTGAGGCCCTGGGCATTTGCTGGTTCTGCTGAGGGACAAAACTGGGACAACCTCAGGATATGTACATGGGAAGAAGGGGAACCTCAGCAGCCGCTTCTGCTCGTGCTCTCTTATTGATTAGGTCACTACAATTTACCTGCTGGAGTTCACTTCTGCAGCCAAGTCCCTCATTCTAAATCTATGAGAGAAGGTTTAGATTAGCTATGAGGAAGAAATTCTTCACTATGAGGGTGAAGGCACAGGGTGCCCAGAGAAGCTGTGGCTGCCCCATCCCTGGCAGTGTTCAAGGCCAGGTTGGACACAGGGGCTTGGAGCAAGCTGCTCTAGTGGAAGGTGTCCCTGCCCATGACAGCAGTTTGGAACTGGAAGAGCTTTAAGGTCCCTTCCAACACAAATCAGCAATAGCTGTGGCTGCTCTGCTCCTGGGTAACCCGAGTGTGTTAATGCTTTAACAGAAAATATGTACCAAGTGTGCAAATACACACGGATCACCAAAGCCATAGGAGCCGTCCATGCCCGAGCTGCCATGCTGAAGCTCCTGTGGCCACCTGCACAGGCACCTGCTTGCCAGAATCAAAGGACTTCCCAGCCTGAACCACGAGCAGTGTCTGGGTAGCGGACATGTCCTCAGTGAGACCTTGCACCTAACTGTGCAACGGATGTGTGAAGGTACATCTGAATCTCAGCTTCACAGAGCACAGCTGAAGGCTTGGACGCCTGTGTCATTAACTGCTTAAGAAGATGTAGTAACTTGATGTGTGAGAAAATCTAATCATGGATAGGGGGTAGGAACAAAGGAAGAATTGCTGCTAAAACAAGCAGATTCATGGCTGTGAGCTCCAAGGACCAGAGCTGGGGCTGGCAGCGTGTGATGCTCTGCTGGAGACCTGTGAAAAAGCAGGAAAAGTGTAGGGTATACAAATCTGCTGATAAAAGAGGAGTATTTAGGTCAATAGGATGGGAGGGGAATATAAAGCAAGAAAAAGGAAGACAAAATAAAACAATAACCTCAAACTAGAAAGACAGGTAACTAAGCAACACGCATCTCAGAATGGGAGAGTACAAGATAATCTATGCTTAAAAAAACAATTTGACATATCCTGCAAGCAGAGATTTAGAAGGAAAGACCAAGTCATCACTGAGGACATCTGTCACGTATGCAGCTAGGTAAATAAGACATTAGATTGTAATAGCAGGAGATGGGAGATAAGCTGAAAAGCATTATAACCTTGCAGAGAGATGAGTTGTAGGTATTCATTATGACATTCATCTTCGTCTAAAGGAAACGTAATTGCTGTGACCAGGTAATAAAAGACTGGGGACCTGTGATTTTGTGAAGAGCCATCAGACAAGCAGTTAGAAAATGACTGATATTGTGTAGGAAATAAGGATGTTTCATTTACTTGCTCACAGTAACACAAGAACAAGAAGCCGCCCTGTGTGGCACTGGTAGATGATAGCTATATGGTGCTTCCAGTAGAAAGATGAATGTTCCACTGTGTATCACACATCACAGACCCCGGCAGCAGCTCCACATCGCTCTGCTGCCCCTGGTTCAAACCACCACAAGCCAAATTCAGTGGGGGAGAAAAGCAGAGTCAGGAGGTGCAGGGTGACAGCAGCAGAACTGGCAGCATCCAGCCCCAACGCCACCTGCAACAGTGATCACAGAAGGTATAACACCAACTCTGCTAGCGGTCCCCTCGCTTCAGCAACCAGCGCAGCAGCTCAACAGGTTTGGCTGCAGATGCCTGCCAAGTTTGCCCAGAGCAGAACCATTTCACACTGCAGCCCTTGCTTTGAATACACAAACCCTTTACAAATGAGGATCCAGAGCATTCCCAGGGCTGGCATGTGGTTAGCGATGGAGCCTCTGTGACATCCTGCAACACCAACCCTCTGAGGTGACCTGCTGGAATCATTGGAGCAGGATGGGGTAGAGAACTGTTTAACTACCAGGTGTAGCACCTACAGCAGCTCTAGAAGGGAGAGTGTTCAGGGATCCTGGCTTCTCCAGTCTGTTCTTTTACATATTTGGGCTGTGGAAGGATGCTAAAAGAAGTAAAATACATTGCATTAAAATCATACAGCCTGGCTTTGTCATTCACAGGGGCAGCTGTTGTTTGGGGCACAGGGTGTTGTTTGGGTTTGTTTGGAGGGGTTTTTAAGAGGCTTATAGTAAAACTGGCTGCAATTTCAGTCTATTTTCAGCCACATATAATTAGTAAAACCCAGTTTCTTTTCTCACAGTAAACTATCATTTCTGCACAGCTCTGGATGTATAATTAAGCTTTCACACTGCTTCACTTCTTAAAAGCGTTCTCCCTACATAGTCAAGAGATCTCCAGTAACTAACTCTGCACACACAGCTCATGGAGGAGCTCCTCCCTCTGCAGCCTCTCCATTGCTTCCATCAGGGGATCATTTCACTCCGAGTTCTGCTCCTCACACACCATGGTGAAGCTTGGCCAATGCACATGGATGGATGCTCACCCCTCTGACCCTCCTTACTCAGTCCATGGAGCCCATGCAGGGTAATATTCTGCTTTATTATGGTCTATAAATAGGGCTGCGGAGCCTCCCAGTCTAACCACAGTGTGATGAGGAGATTGGTGACATTGTCCTTGTTTCTAGTTTCACCTCACCTCAATCCCAGCTCTCACCGAGTGTGCATTATGGAGCTAATGTGTCTACATTGGCTTTTAAACTTGTACTCAATTAAATCAGCCACAGACAAACCATCAGGGTACATCTCCCTGGTGCTGCCCAGCAGCACAGGAGCATCCCAGCAGCAGTTGGGTTGGATCAGCTGCTTACCTGGCTTCCAACCAGCACTGACATCACCCCAGAGTTCCCCATCCAGAGTCAAACAAGTGTCAGTGCTCAGCATAGCATTTAAAAACATTTGTACTGAAATCTCACATGTTGGACCCAGGTGTAGGTTGGATGCACATTGCACTTTTGGAGCTCCATGATGGAGAGGAGAATGTGAAGGTGAGCACAGCTTACAGGTATTTTAAGCCCATTTTGGTTTGACAAAAAGGAACACCATGAGCACCACATCAGGCTCAGAGTTGACCTCAGCATTGCCCTCCATCAGGTTATAGTTAGGAAAGAACTAAAGCATGTTTACATGGTCACAAAGAACATGTGCCCTACACTCAAGACCGTATTTTTCCCTTGACAACTGTTCGCTACTGCAATATAATTAAAATTACAATTCTGTTCCTCCTGAAACCAGGGACAAAATCCATCCTTGGGGGCAAAATAAACCAAATACTGTTGTATTACAAGTGTCACAGCCCCAGGGAAGGGAGAGGAGAGTGCACCCTCTGACACTGGCACTGTGCAGAGCCATCCACCCCAGCTCCACACACCCGTCCAAGGCACCGCTCCGGTGATGGGCAGCTCCTTCTCGGCCCCTCCGCACCCTTTGCCTTTGCTGCTGCTGAAACTGATGAGCTGCTTCAAAAACAGGGGCCAGGAAATACATTTCAGCAGCAAAATACAGCAACAAAATGTATGTGATGAACTCTCAGAGGCCGTGCCCCCCAGTATAATGCAGTACTGGGAGCCACAATACCTCCTCCCCACGCAGCAGCAATGCATTCCCTGTTCAGATTCAGACTTTCCGTGCACAACCTGCATCAGGTGTCAGGACTGAAACAACAACGTGTCTTCACCCTTCCTTTAAGGAGAATGTCAGCCCTTCTGTTTTCCTTGATTTCAATTTCTGTATTGAAATCCCATGGTTCCTTCTCTTATCTTGTGTAAAAGCTGGTGCATCAGGGCATGGCCAGGGGAGGTTGGCTTGAAGCAGATCTGCTTGGGCAAAGGGGAGCAGGAAGGAGCCCAGGGCTCAGGCACAAGGGCAGAGCCAGTGGCCTCCCTGTTCTACTGACAGCAAAATACAGAGCCCAGCGCATCCCTGCTGCCTCCTGAGCTGTGCTCATCCAGATGAGACAGCTCCTGCCCTTGGGGCCGTCAGCTCCTCCTGCAGCATCCTGTGCCAGGGATGAAAGGTTGAGCTGGGACAAGGCTCCTGCAGCACCAAGTCACAGCCCCTAAAGATCACAGAGTCCCAGACTGGTTTGAGTTTAAGGGACCTTAAGTCTCCTCCAGCTCCAACCCCTGCCACGGGCAGGGACACCTTCCATAGAGCAGCTTGCTCCAAGCCCCTGTGTCCAACCTGGCCTTGAGCACTGCCAGGGATGGGGCAGCCACAGCTTCTCTGGGCACCCTGTGCCAGCGCCTCAGCACCCTCCCAGGGAAGAGCTTCTTCCATGATTCTGTGATTTGACACCTGGCTCTGCAGACTCAAGATGACAACAGAGCTTCCAACAACAATCTTTAACTGTGCCTCCGAACCACTGAAACATGGTACTGGAGCGAGTACAAACAGAGCTGCTACAACTCCGGCAGATAAACAGCAGGGCAGAGCCTGGAGAAGCACCAGGTCTGAGTGGTGGCGAGATCCAGGAACGCAAGGGAGGTGCGCAGCAGACGCTGGGAGGCTGCTCCAGCAGGGAATCAGTGGCTGCTTTGCTGCAGGGTGCACAGGAGCAGTGGAGGGGGGAATGTGACCGCCCCCCAACACCTCATCCCCGATCGGCAAGAGGAGGACAGGCAGAGTATCCCTGTCCTTCGGGACAAGTTCCCGGACATACCGGCACCCCCTTCCCGTGCTGTGTCCCTTGTGCTCCCCACCCGTGCCAGGGGATGCTGGAAGAGGCTGCATCCCGAGCTCCCTGCCCGCGGAGAGGGAAGGAGCTGCCACCGTGATCTGCCCGGCACTTGCCTTAGCGAATCCGCGCAGCCGAGCCCTGCGGCACAGGAACGCCCGCACGCGCCGCCACGGATGGAATTCGGCTCCCAATGTACTTTAATGGGATCTAAACATCCTCCCGGGCGAGAAGCGCGCCGGGGCAGGGCTCCGGACGGCCTCTCCTCGCCTTTGCCTCACCTCCAGCGGCGCGGCGCCTCCGGCTTGTCACCGCTCCAGCTCCGACGGCTGTGACTCAGCAAACGGAGCCGCTTCCCATGTTTCAGATGGAACTTACCAAGCCGTGCCAGCGCTACGGGGAGGATCTGCTTCCCGGATCCACTCCTCCGCCAGCCTCTCCTGAGGTATTTCCACTGAACCCTCCCCATCTGCTTACATGATGGCAACAGGAAACGGTTTCTGTAGGGGGAAAAATATCAAATGCGAGCCTGCCCGGGAGTCGGGCTGAGCGAGAAGGAGATGATCCCAGCCCCTGTCTGCGCCGGGCGTAAGGGAAAAGGAGGTGTCCTGCTATGAGCCTCGGAGTCCGGCTGCTCCCAGTCAGGCACCCTCAGCCCTGCGGGCTCGCAGGGAGCGCAGCCGCCTGCCCGAGGACCCGGCGCGCTGGTGGCGGGGAGAAGCAGCCAGAGCAGGGCAGCAGCCCCCGTTCCTGCTCCGCATCCCTGCCCACCGAGCATCCCGCCGGGAATTCCACAGGCCGGGATCACTGGAGGGGCAGCTCGCACCTTACACCCCACTGCTGGGCTCGGAATGAGCCCTGGCACAGGGCAGGGTCATGGGGTGCATGGGGAAAGAGCCACAGCCCAGCTTCACCCCAACCACAGCCCTCCTCATGGACCGAAGCTCATGCCTCCCTCTGCTCACACTATAAATACCATGGAGAAGCTACGCAGGGAAATCTCCACGCAGGATTTCAGGGGAGAGGCTGAGGCTGCTCTCTGCTGGGCTGAGCCCACCTAAAGCTGCAGGTACAGGGTGTAGTGCCCCGGCTGCACAAACCCACCTCTGGCTATACAGGGACTGAACTCAACAGCTCAGGAACAGAAAAGCTCATCAACATCTTGAAATCCCAAGCCTGTTCCAATGTAAATGCCAATGTCTTACACTAACCTCAGCAGCCTCAGTGGCTCCTCATTAGGTAACACACACTCAGGTGCAATGCACTATCTGCAGCTCCAACCATGCCTCAGATCCAGACAGCCACCATCTCGTACTTGTGCTCCCCTCCGTCACTGGTCCCTGCCATGAGAGTGTACCTGAATGGGATGCACAGGGCTCCCCTGAGCCCCATGAACCCACAGCAGCTCCCAGGCAGCACCCTGAGTACTCCCAGCACCACTCCATCAATCCTACAAGATTATTTTCCTAATCCAAGATGTCCCAGTTCCCCACTACACCAGATAACACAGAACTGACTGCCCTCCCCGAGGCTATTTCTCAATGCTTTTTTACTCTTTCCCTTTACAACAAAGATCTGAAAGACATTGCCACCGCCACTACAAACTCTATTTGCTAATAACTCGCACAAACACAAGAGGGAAAGCAAAGGCCTGAGGCACTGCCCTGTTGTGCTCAGAGTGCAGCAGGCAAGGGGGCACTGCCATGGACAACACTCAGCACAGGGATGTGGGAACATGCCCACGGGATCAGGGATGCTGTAGCCCCAGCTCTGTGGGAGCCCTTTCCCTGTCTACTCTGAGACCCAGCCCATGGAATTTCAAACCATGAGCAAGTGGAATTGTCAGATGAATGCTTATGGAGAAGGAAAGCTGGAAGTTTACTTCCAGAAGCATCAAGTGCTTGCGGGTTCAGCCTGTGACAAGTCAGCAGACATGTACTTGAACTACATAGAGTGTTTCCCTGCAGTTCTTTGATTAGAAGCAAGGCTGCAGCTGTTATTTACACCCAGGATTTGCTTGTTTTGTTCCACTGCTACCACAACAGCTCCCAGTCATCCCCTGCACATCTCGGTGGATGCAACAGAGCCCTCAGGGTTACCAAACGCCTGACCATCAGGTGCTAAGGTGCAGGTACTGAAGCAGCAGTAAAGCAGGAAAGGTGAGGGCACGATCTCCACATCTCTGTAGCTGTAAACAGAGATCTTCCAACCCCTGCCACGGGCAGGGACACCTTCCACTGGAGCAGCTTGCTCTAAGCCCCTGTGTCCAACCTGGCCTTGAACACTGCCAGGGATGGGGCAGCCACAGCTTCTCTGGGCACCCTGTGCCAGTGCCACAGCACCCTCACAGGGAAGAGCTTCTGCCTAAGAGCTCATCTCAATCTCCCCTCTGGCAGGTTAAAGCCATTCCCCTGTCCTGTCCCTACAGGCCCTTGTCCAAAGCCCCTCTCCAGGTTTCCTGCAGCCCCTTCAGGCACTGGAGCTGCTCTAAGGTCTCCCTTCAGGAACCTTCTCTTCTCCAGGCTGCCCCAGCCCAGCTCTCTCAGCCTGGCTCCAGAGCAGAGCTGCTGCAGCCCTCGCAGCATCTCCATGGCCTCCTCTGGACCCGCTCTAACTCCTGGCAGAGGCAGCCCCATGATGGGCTCTGCGGGGCTGAGCAGGACTTGCAGGGTCCATTTGCAGTGACATCCGGTTGGATCTTCACATCCTACCTGGATGTGAAGATGACTTTACTGGCAAACGGGCTTGTAGCCAGAGAGATCTTACAAACAAACACACACTCAGGAGCAACTTACCCACGCAGCAGCCTTACACCCAGCCCAGCAGAACACTCGAATCCCTCCCGTAGGGAGCTGCTGCAGTTGCTATGGAGCCCTGGACGTGCTCGGCTGTGTTTCAGACCATCTCCTGCCTGCTGTGCAGCAGCCAGTGGCTGCAGCCCTGCTGCTGCTGCCTCCTCTCAGGGCCTGGTTTTGATTAAGCAGAAAGGCAGCAACTCTGCTGCAGATCAGTAAATGTTATTTACAGCAAGATCGCCAAGGGCCAAAGGAACAAGTGGCAGCATCCGCAGTATGCCAGCATACCACATAGCGTGCCAGCATACCACATAGCATGCTAGCATACCACATAACATGCTAGCATACCACAGTAGCATCCGCAGCTGCTGTGCTGACAGAGAATTTCTATGATGGATTTACTCCTCGATCATTTTAGTCATCACAGAATCCCAGACTGGTTTGTATTGGAAGGTATCTTTAAAGCTCATCCAGTTCCAGCCCCTGCCATGGGCACGGACACCTTCCACTAGAGCAGCTTGCTCCAAGCCCCTCTGTCCAACCTGGCCTTGAGCACTGCCAGGGATGGGGCAGCCACAGCTTCTCTGGGCACCCTGTGCCAGTGCCTCAGCACTGAATTACTTACATTTAATTAAACCCTAGAGTTTAAAAGCCCTATTTTAATAATTTGCTTCCAAGAAGGATGCATTTGTGTCGAGCCATGGGTTTGTATTGTGTCTAGGGGGCTTAAAGGGAGAAGTAAGTGTCCCAGTAAGAAGAATGTGTCTGGGACGTGTCAGCAGGCTGGTGCCTGAACTAAGCCAATGGTTTGCTGTGTGCTGGTATAGGCTATGCCTCCATGGAAACCCAAATATCAAAGAATCCAGACAAAACTCCAACCTGACCCCAGAATGTCTCCATGCCCACTGGATCCCAAGGCACGGAGCAGGCTACATGGGCTTGCACTGCACTTCTGTTCTAAAGGACCACCACAGATCCCCTAAACCCAGGCAGGGTGAGGACTGGATCCCTCCCTGCCCCATACTGCTGGCCCCAGCTGACAGATTCCAGGGGGAGCAGAGGAAAGCTGCCAGTTCCAGCAGGAAGAAGATGTGCTTTTTCCTGCTATTGCCATAGAGAAGGAACCCATACATTTTGTTCTGCTTTGTCATTTATCATCTCTTAGCAGCAAATGCTAGAAATAAATCTTCATGCTTCATCCTCAAACAGATGTGGTACAACCTGTTTGTACCCAAATACCCCTATATCCCAGGGAGAATATTACAAGTATCTCCGAATCCAAATCAGACTTCATGGAGAGGTGCTGTAACCATCCCAAATGTGGTATTTTACATCCAGCTTTGGCTCTATGAGCTCCCTCCTGGTCCTCTTCGGAGGAGTAGCAGAACATCCGCATGAGTTACTGCACAAAGGCAGCTTTGGCAAGCAATGACCTAAAGCTGTTATGAGTTGCAGAAGAAACGAAGCTATATCCTCATCTCCAGGGGTGAGTTTGGGCCATTCAGGTTTGCCTTTTCTTCCTATTTCTGATGTTTAACACAGACTTTGGACACAGGCAGAACATGATCCAAATCCCAAACCTGGTTTGACCTTCTGCATGAAACCACACCAGTCATGGAATAACTACAGTTTTATAACAAATAACTGCTACTTATCCCTCCCGCGCGGCTGGTGGCCTGAATTTAGAGACAATAACACTGATTTTGGCTGTAAATAACATCATGTCTCACAATTTTGACACAAAGTTAATGAAGCTGGTGCCTGGAACCCAAAACCCCATGGAAACTTGGGGCCCTAAGCTTGCCCTTATGTTACTTTAGAAGGATGAGTCACATTAATATGAAATAAGCATCTCTGAAATGAGGTTCAGAGTGACACCCTTGAGCTAGGGAACTGAAGCTGAGTTTGATGACAAGTCAAGGATACACAAAATTGCCTGTTTTTAAAAGAGCACTCAAGGTTCTGCATGTGATTGCTTCTTACACCATGGGGAAGGGGTTCAATGTCCTCCTTTGCAGGTGAGGAAACACCTCCATTTCCATCAGTGAATGTAACTGATATGTATGTCTAGGTCCCTAGGGTGAACCAGTGCTGCTGGCTCTTAACAAGATAAAACATTTCAGCTCCTTAGTGTTGATCATAGTGAGGAACAAATCTTTGTGAGGAAAAATTAGTTTCCCTTTTGTACATTTTGATCCCCTTTTCCTAAAGGGTTTGTACTCTTCACAGAGAGCCTCAGACACAGCTCTGTGTGCACATCTATATAAATTATATATTAATTGTTGGTTGTTATGGCATTTCTTAACAAATCGCTCACAGCAATCTGGAGCACACAGCTCATACCCAGTGCAAACACCTCTGCATATGACCCAAGCACTAAGGGTTATTACTACAGGAAGCACAAAGGGTGAAACCTTCCCTGGTACCCCAGGGGTCTTGAGGCTCCTCTATGTTTGCTTACGTACCCAGAAGTGGGCTCTGATGCACAAATTGAAGCACCCAGCTGCTCTGCTCACAATTAGCTCTGTAATTAATCAGTTATGTGCTCAGCTCGCACAGAGGGAAGAGCTGTTGGATGGCTGCAGCACTAAGGCACACTGGGGACAGTGAGGACGCCAGAACCGGAGCATGGCCCATCCTGCCAGTGACTGTGTTAAACACCCAATGCAGGCACATCCTCAGCAGCCGGAGCAGGCACAGCCCAGCACCAGGCTGGAGATACCCATGCTGGAGCATGCCATGGTGGCCATTTGGAATGTCCTTACTCATCCTGAGTTACTTGGGAAAGTGAGGCACTGGCACAGGGTGCCCAGAGAAGCTGTGGCTGCCCCATTCCTGGCAGTGTTCAAGGCCAGGTTGGACACAGGGGCTTGGAGCAAGCTGCTCTAGTGGAAGGTGTCCCTGCCCGTGGCAGGGGTTGGAGCTGGAGGAGCTTTAAGGTCCCTCCAATCCAAATCAGTCTGTGACTATTATAACACCGGCCCCACCTCTAGAACTGTTGCAGCCACACATTGCACAATGCACTTGGAGCTGCGAGTACAGACACAGTGACTGCAACACAGGGGTGAAGGAGACAGAAGATATTTCCAGAGCTCTTAGATCACACCTGAGTTACTAGTACAGGGTTGAAAGAAGTGATGAAGATATAATGGATCCTAAGGCAAATGAGAGGATGAGGCATCGAGCCCGAAGGATGGCTGGAGGCAGGAGCATGTATTGCACAGTTTCCAGGGTGGTTTTTATTACTGACTGAATTATGCGGTTTCATTTAGCGCTGGTGCACAGGAACCTCCTCAAGCTCTGTCCCAAAGCTGTATCTATTGTTTGAACAAACTCTTTTTCTCCCCACCTTTCACTCACGATTTGCACATTCCCATGTACATCTACTTCCACGCAGACATTCCTTCCCAGGAGGTCCATCTGCTCCTGAGCTGACTAATGCTCCCTGATACCACTGCTTGTTGATTGACACAGAAACACAAGCACAGGAAAAATATTCATGCCTGTCTAATAGTCTTCAGTGACAAATGCAGTCGAGTGGCTTCTTTTTTAGTGACAGTAATGATATTTTTAGCAGAAGCACCTATTTTTCTGTACTTCCACATGTTTATTCATAACACTGAGTTAATCAGCAACTTTCCCCCCTCAAAGACTGCTCTTACAGTAACATCCATGCAAACACCTCTGACAGCATCAAGGAGGTTGAAAGCAGTTACTGTTAGATGGACAACTGAACCAGCCCAGTTACTGATGCCCAGCCCCTTGCCAATACTGATCACTAGAGCAATGCCAACAAATGAGCATCTCACTTGTTGGGAGCCACTTCGGATTCCTGCGAAGCACACAGTGTTGGTGTGAGTGCTCCTGTCGAGTGTCTGGGCTCTCCAGCCTCTAGCATTAGCTGATGGAAGAAATTTCTTCCATCCTTTTCTTTCACGTGAACTCCATACTCACAGAAAACTCCCAACTTCTCATCCAGGAAAGAGAATGGATCGTGCGCCATGAAGATCATTTGCTCTCCACTGCTGATGCTCCTCGTGAGAGGCTGCTGGAGCTCTTGGTGAGCAAACACAAGCCATGCTGCAAGGCCAGCCCCCGTCCCCAAGGCCTGCTGCATCCCTTGCCATATCCGTGCCTCTCTCTAGGGCCAGACAGAGATGGTGATAACAGAAGGCAAATAGAAAAGAGGATTTTAGCACCGTGAGTTTCCTCCTCCCCAGCAAAATCCAGACTTCCTGGAGCTCCAGCAATCCTGGCTGCCGGCAGCACAGGCGATGACTGAACAGGACATCAGCCCAGCACAAAGTCCTTGCACCCGCACTGCCCGGTGCACCGGGTACAGCATCACCTCACTCTGCACCCCCAGCACACTCCTGGGGCTCTCACACAGTGAAGCTGTATCCACAGCACAGACCATGAACAAAAGGGCAATGGTGAATGTATTTTGCATGTAAAGGAGGGACAAACACTTTCATGCCTATTTGTTCCCGTTTTCACAAGTCCTTTCCCAAGCCTCACAGCACACAGCAACAGAGCTCACTCAGCTGCCTGGAGTGTACCACCTCTCCCATGGGTTTGGATGTGCAACCTCTGTCAATACCAAGTTACCAACATTAACAATGGGGTTTGACTGATTACAAATTGATGGCTACACCTGCACTACTCTGTCAAATTCATTTTAGTTAATAGTGAGAGTGTCCCATCCTAAACAACAGGCAATGGCTGCAAACTAAAAGAGGGGAGATTCAGACTAGATAGAGGGAAGAAGCTCTTCCCTGCGAGGGTGCTGAGGCGCTGGCACAGGGTGCCCAGAGAAGCTGTGGCTGCCCCATCCCTGGCAGTGTTCAAGGCCAGGTTGGACACAGGGGCTTGGAGCAAGCTGCTCTAGTGGAAGGTGTCCCTGCCCGTGGCAGGGATTGGAGCTGGAGGAGCTCTGAGGTCCCTTCCAACACAAACAATCTGGGATCTGATGATCTCTGTTAATACCAAGCTGATCCTGGCCATCTACTGCCATCCTGCTGGTTACCAGGCACTGCTGGATTCAGTCATTTCCCACACTCCTCCAGCTCAGATTTCCCATTTGAACAAACATAATAATAATAATAATAATAATCTACCACCCAACAACAAAAAAACCTAAAACAAATTTCAAGGGAAGAGCACAGTTGTATTTCCCAGCTCCCAGTCATGAGGGAGCCAACATCCCGCTGGAAACGCCAGTATTTGGTTACAATTACTCCTCATGGTAAGCGTGACACCAAACTCAGTCACCCTCCCCATCCTCTGCTCTCTCTGCTTTGCCCATCTTGGCCAGTTCAGACACCCTTACCCACCACTTACTTCATGCACAGGATGCCCTCCAGGACCATGTGAAGCATTCCTCACTTTTCCATTCCTCTTCACATCTGCGCTATGCCCCATTCTCCGGCGTGCTTGCTTCTCCACTGGTTTTGCTTAGTTCATGGCTATAAACCTTTACCAAGCCAACCCCAGAAGCCAGACTTTGGCAGCACACAGACATTTTAGTAAGAGGGGAAGGGAAAACATATCCCAAGCCGCAAAAAGCAACAAACCTTCCTCTGCTCAGGAAGAGCCACCTGACAAACCCCTCAAACAGCCCTGTGGGGCTCTGCCTAAAACCAGGTCAGCCCTTCTGAGCCTGCTGGGCTCATTGACAGTGTAATGAGGGCACCTGGGAGCACATAACTGGGGTTTAACTCCTGCTAAGCTTGAGTGCATCCTAAGGGAAGGGGAACATAAGGAGATTTCCCTTCCACTACAAGCCTGCAAACCAGCAAAGTCCAGAGCTTTGGCAGTGATGGTTTTGTCCCTGTAAATTACATAAATTACATGCTCAGGAAATCTCAGGGGAAGCAGAGAAAACTAAAGCATAATACATCCTTTTGCCCCAAAAGCTTGCTTTGATCCTTCTCTAACTGTGCTGTGACATGTTGCGATCTGTGGTCTTGGGATGTGAAACTCAGCCTTTATTTTGCTTTTTAAAGTGGACAAGGCTTTCTCAGCACATAACTCATGGTTGCGTGAGCTCTTCAACAGTGAATGCTGCATGAATTTAGAGTCTATGTCACAGAGCAGGAAATAAGCCAAAGGTGAAAGCCCAGGAGCAGAGCAGGGCAGTGTCTGCAGGGCAGGGAGTGCAGAGAGCCTCTCCCTGTGCATCCACAGGCAAACCCGAACAGCACCTGAGAACACCAGGCATGGGACACTGAGGGGAAAGAAGGCACAAGGAAAAGGTGGAAGTGTCGAAGTGTACAATGAATCCTCCTGCGAGCAACATCAATAATAGATCCTTCACCCTGGTGCGTCAAGACTGCCTCAGCCCTGCATGCTCAGCACCCTCAGGAAGCCACTGGAGCGAAGGGAAGTCTCCTGCAGCACTCCGGGTGCTGCCCATCGCAAGCCAACTTCCTGCTGGGAATACCAGGAGTCCGGTAACAAACCCAAACCCATAATGCTCCCTCCAGGGACAACTGGTATAATCCACAGCTTCTGCAGCAACAAGGTGTGACCCACCAGTACAGTACCCAGTCAGTTAAGCATCCAGTCAGAACTCTAGAAATCCCCAAACTGCTTTGACTGGAGGAAAAGGCTTTAACTGCACACATTATCTGAGATGAAATGGATTGACATTGACTGTTAAGGCTGTGTATTATAATTAAGCTTAGTAATTATCCCTACAGACCCAGCTAAAACATTTTCCTTTAAGACCCTTTGCGTTTTCACTTTCTGCCATGGTTTGACCCCAACTGGCAGCAAAGCACCACAGAGCTGCTGCTCCCCCTGCCATGGTGGGGTGGGGAGAACTGGGAAAAGGTCAAACTTGTGGGATGGGATAAGAACAGTTCAATGATTGAAATGAAGTCAAACAGAATAACAACAATACTACCACTACTGCTACTAACAATCATAATGATAATAAAGAGAGAGGGGAATAAAGCCCAGTAAAGCCAAGTGATGCCCAATACAATTGCTCAGCACCCGCAGGGATCAGTCGCTCATGGCCAGCACCCCCAGTTACTGAGCATAGACTCCTCTGGTATGGAATATCCATTTGGATGGTTCAGGTCTGGGTTCCTGTCTCTGCTTCCCCTGGCTTCTAATGGCAGAGCGTGAGAGACACAAGTGGCTGGTGCTGGACCCACACTCGGGTTGAAAGCCAAGTTCTCAGACCCTGTTATTTGGCCAAACAGGGTACAAACAGGGCCACATCAAAGGGCAGGAGCTGAGCTGATCTTCCTTGGAGCAGCGGGTCTGGAGTCGAGGACTGTCCCCTGGAGCTGGGATGCTGCCTGAGGTAATTCCTTGGGGTTGAGAGCCCTCATCTTGACTGGCAAGGGAACCGTGGTTCAGGTGAATTCCCTTTAAACTTGAGGTTAAGTCAGTCATGCAGTATTCGATTTCACTCAGCATCCAGAACTGGTAATTGACTAAAGTTGTCTAAGTATTAAATGAATTAAGGTTATGAATAAGATTCCTTTGGGGCTTGTAAACTCCCTTAGTTAGCTTTGTGGGCCTCTGTGACAGTGACTAATAGCATCTAAACCTTGGAATCTCAACTAAGTGACCTAAAGGATTGATTGTGCATGTATATATATAACACTTTACACATAAACCTTTGAGCAAGTCTGGGTCTAAGAGAGGATCCAGCCACACCTGAACCCCCCTCTGAACCTCATGACTCAAGGGGAGGCTCTCCCTGACAGCTCTATCTAACGCCATCTTCTATGAAGTCCATAATCCAGTGACCTTTGACATTAAACCCCATTAAACCCCAGTCACGTTTACTGTTGGTTTATCAATACAGCACAATGCTGTTTCTGTCTTCTGAGCGATGTGTTTGACTCCTCTGCGACACGTGCCAGGCCACTGACCCACACAGCCCAGCACACCCGGGGCTGCACCCCATGGTGGGTACCCTCCACATCCTCTCCTGAGTGAAAGGATGCTTACTGTTAATAGCTGAGGTGTGGGTCCATGTGGGTGGGGAGTAGGAATTATCCTCTTTGAACTGCTGGAACTGCAGGGACAGTTCCTCCCCTGCCGAGATGAAGGAAGAAGAGAGATCATCTTTATATGGCAGGAACCAGTGAGTCACCCCATCCACTGTTGGTGGCGTTTTGTGTCTCCAGCGCACTGCAGCCAGTGAGCTAGCATACGATGATGGTGAGCCCTGGTCCACCGCATGCGCTGTGCGCATGGCACTTCCTCTGGGTCTGTGGGTCAGAATAAACCATCTCTGGCACAGCCAGCTCCCTCAGGTACTGGACACCTCTCTCCACCGTGGCCCACTTGCCTGGGTGACGTGTGTTCCTTGTAGGGATACCTTTCCCTCACGGCTGACAGCAGTCACCTCCAGAGGCTGAGGGCTCGTGTCCCTCTCCCAGTGGCCTTGTCAATGAGCCTTTCCCTAGCAAGGGATCCCAGTCGCTCGGCTTCCCTCCCCTCTAACTCCAGACTGCTGCCTCCATTGTCCCAGCAGCAGGAGACAGAGGTGCGGCTGGTTCAGCCGCGCCATCGCTGAGGGCTCAGTAGCTGCAGTGCCTCCCACTCGGGTTTGAGGAGCCACAGTGTTTGTCACTGGGGTTGGAGCAGCTGCAGTTCCTGTTCCCAGAGTCCGAGTAGCTGCAGCGCCTGCTGCTGGCGTCAGAGTAGCTGCAACGCCTGTCAGGGGGGTTGGAGTAACCATAGTGCCTGTTGCAGTGGTTTGAGTAGCCACAGTGCTTGCTGTGGGGACTGGAGTATCTGCACTGCCTGTTGCAGGGGCTGCAATGGCTGCAGTGCCTCTCGCAGGGGTTGGAGCGGCTGCAGTGCCTCTCGCAGGGGTTGCAGTGGCTGCAGTGCCTCTCGCAGGGGCTGCAGTGGCTGCAGTGCCTCTCGCAGGGGCTGTAGTGGCTGCAGTGCCTCTCGCAGGGGTTGGAGTAGCTGCAAATCGCTGCTCTAAGCCTACACAAGATCTGAACCACGTTCATCAAGCGCTGGCTGCCAGCATCAGGACCCAGCTGGTGCCACCACCCCTGGGACATTTGCCACGTTCCGAGTTCTCCCTCCCTGCTGCGATGGGCCCGGTGCTGCAGGGGCAGATGCGGAGGGGTCCATGGGTTGGCCCTCCGAGAGCAGTGCAGTTCGTTACAGCTCCCAACAGATGGCTCCCGAAGTGAGATCCGTGGGTGAGGGCACCGACCGCAGCGCCGCGCACACGGCCCAGGTCAGCTCCTCCGGCGCCGCCTCGATCATGCCATAAACCAGCCCCACGAAGTACCCCAGGATGAGGACCCTGCCGCAGGGCCCCGAGGAGAGGAACAGCGCCACCGGGAACACGTGCAGCAGGAGAGGCGCTGCGTGCCGCCACGCCAGCAGCCAGCGCAGCAGCAGCGGCAGCGAAGGCACCGACATCCCGAGCGGCGACCGCCACCCTAACACAGCGACAGCGCGGAACGCGCTTGCCTGGGCGCGCTGCGGGCGGATCTGTCCTTATCTCAACCCTTGGGGCCCCACGCTGGGTGCCAAAAAGGACTGTCGTGGTTTAAACCCGGCTGGCAGCTGAGCACCGGGCAGCCGCTTGCTCATCCCCCTGGTGGGATGGGGAGAGCTGGCAAAGGTGAACCCCCTGGGCTGAGATAAGAACAGTTTCATGGCTGAAAGAAGGTAAATATAATAATAACAGCAAGAAGGAGGGGAAAGAGAGGAACAAAACCCAATAAACCAAATAAACACAAGTGATGCCCAATGCAATTGCTCACCACCCACTGACCGGTACCCAGCCCAACCTGAGCAGTGACCTGGGCCTTCCGGGTAACCCCCCAGTTTCTGTACGGGGCGTGATGTGGTGTGGTATGCAATACCCATTTGGCTGGTTTGGGTCAGGTGTCCTGGCTCTGCTTCCTCCCGGCTTCCCATGCCCCTTCTCATTGGCAAGCATGAGACTGAAAAGTCCTTGATTTAGAGTAAACAACTCAGAACACTCAACCGTCAGTGTTATCAGCATTGCTCCCAGAGTGAAGCCAAAACACAGCACAGCACCAGCTGCTAGGGAGAGAATTAACTCTATCCCAGCCCAAGCCAGGACCTTCACTAACTGCATGCCAATATTTCCTTTGCCTGTAGCTTCCTCTGACTTGTGTGAATGCAAACTAGAGACCTTGAAACCTCAGTGATCATGACACAGGCCCCAGCAGCACAAAGTGACTCATTCCCACATCAAGTTCCCTGGCAGCAAGCTTCAGTGCAGTGCATCTGTCACCCCATTTTCCAGACAGGGAAAGGCTCTGTGGGAAATACGTGGAAGAGCTGAGCACTGAGTGTGGTTGCTCCTGGCACCTGTGTGCTCACAGCCACGTACTCCCTGTTCTGCTCATCCTCCCTTAGACATTCACAGGTGCTCCCACCATCTCCTATTGAAAAGAACCAGACATGTAACTGGCTTTCCCATCCAGTGTTTCTCAAGGAATCCTGGCAGCATAATCTGGTCAATACCTGGCACGCACAAAGCAATTATGATATTCATAGAATCCCAGAGTGCTTTGGGTTGAAGGGACCTTAAAGCTCCTCCAGCTCCAACCCCTGCCACGGGCAGGGACACCTTCCACTAGAGCAGCTTGCTCCAAGCCCCTGTGTCCAACCTGGCCTTCAACACTGCCAGGGATGGGGCAGCCACAGCTTCTCTGGGCACCCTGTGCCAGCGCCTCAGCACCCTCCCAGGGAACAGCTTCTGCCTAAGAGCTCATCTCAGTCTCCCCTCTGGCAGGTTAAAGCCATTCCCCTTCTCCTGTCCCTGCATCCCTTGTCCAAAGCCCCTCTCCAGCTTTCCTGCAGCCCCTTTAGGCACTGGAGCTGCTCTAAGGTCTCCCCTTCAGGAGCCTTCTCTTCTCCAGGCTGCCCCAGCCCAGCTCTCTCAGCCTGGCTCCAGAGCAGAGCTGCTCCAGCCCTTGCAGCATCTCTATGGCCTCCTCTGGACTCGCTCCAACAGCTCCATGTCCCTCTTGTGCTGCTGCCCCAATAATAGACTGTTGTGATTAATCATTTTATCTTGCCAAGGACAAGACAAACTGTCTCATCAGTCACTGTGGGTACTGACTGCTATGGACCCAACCCTCAGATTGCCTCCTCACTCTGAACCTCTGCAATTCTCCAGCGGGACAGAGGCTGTGCTCTGATTTACTCTCTATTTCAACACACAAACATCACCACTTTGACTATACTTAGGGAATGTTTATTCCTACTGATATGAAAGTCTGAACCTGTGCTTCTGAGGCACAGAACAGTCCGTGCTTTAGATGGTTACATTAGGTTTCTACTGTGCCTTCAAGTTCCTCATTAACTTTCTGTGTCAGTATTTCTTTTCAGGTAGAGTAAGAAAATATCACCTCCAGGAATGAGCCCTATACTTACAAAAAGCCAACCTTGTGGGACTTTTTGATGGAACTTCGGAATCTTATCCTGTGGTGTGGTTACTCATTGGAAAACACCTTCTGATTTAGTGGCATCCAAAAGGAATGCTGAGACCATTCTATCACGCAAACCAAAGTGCACGTGGAAACTATCAAGAGATTTGCTTTAAAAGCAGTGTCTTCGTCCAAACTGGACACATTCTAACTGTAAACCCTGGTTAGATTTGATTTGTGACGGAGCAGTTTGAAAAGCAATCCAATATCACCTGAATCAAATCAATATTTTACTATAGACTTAATTAAAATGCACAATGTAGAAAACTTCTCGGGAGGCTGATGGGAATCGGTGCAGATCAGTACATCTTCAGGCACTTCAGCCATCAGCAGCTCTCCCACTGGGCATACCCTAACCCCCTGGAGTCAGTACCATGGCTGACATTGACTCAGTGGCACCAGAACCAGGCCTCTTGCGTGCAGTTTGGGTTTTAATTAAACCTCATTAAGACAGAGCTTGTTTCATATTTACACCCAGTCAAATACGGTATGTGCCATCTGGAGTTCATTTACACTATCCTATCACCCATGGTACATGCCAGGGGACACATCTATTATGCAACTAAGGGTCATGCAAGACAAACCAGAGCAGTCAGCACAACGAGAAGTCTTTTTGGTACTAAAAGACCAAGTTCAATCAATAACATCAATAATGATTTTCAAAGGGTGGAAAGAGGGACCTGGACAGGCTGAAGAGGTGGGACCGTGTGAACCTCATGGAGTTCAACCAGGCCAAGGGCAAAATCCTGTCCCTGGGTGGGGGCAGTCCCAGCACAAACACAGGCTGGGGGAGATTGGATGGAGCAGCCCTTGGGAGAAGGACTTGGGGTGTTGATAGATGAGACGGACGTGGAGCTGCTGGAGCAAGTCCAGAGGAGGCCATGGAGATGCTGCGAGGGCTGGAGCAGCTCTGCTCTGGAGCCAGGCTGAGAGAGCTGGGCTGGGGCAGCCTGGAGAAGAGAAGGCTCCTGAAGGGGAGACCTTAGAGCAGCTCCAGTGCCTGAAGGGGCTGCAGGAAAGCTGGAGAGGGGCTTTGGACAAGGGATGGAGGGACAGGCCAGGGGAATGGCTTTAACCTGCCAGAGGGGAGACTGAGATGAGCTCTTAGGCAGAAGCTGTTCCCTGGGAGGGTGCTGAGGCACTGGCACAGGGTGCCCAGAGAAGCTGTGGCTGCCCCGTCCCTGGCAGTGTTCAAGGCCAGGTTGGACACAGGGGCTTGGAGCAAGCTGCTCTAGTGGAAGGTGTCCCTGCCCGTGGCAGGGGTTGGAGCTGGGTGGGCTTTGAGGTCCCATCCAACACAAACCAGTCTGGGGTTCTGTGAAATAGAGGACCCAGGACTGCCCCAGCGCAATGACCAGTCAGAGCTGCATCTACCACCCCAGCAGTCTCCCAGCACCACCAGTTCACTCCACAGTAAATGCCAAGCTACTTCCAATGGAATGAACTCTGACTGTGAACTGTGACCACACCAGTCTCGTACGATACCCAACACCACTTGGGCAGCAGCTCTCCAGGCCATGTGCAGGTTGCAGTCAGTCCTTGCACATCTCACCCCAGTGATGGGAGGGCTCAGGGGGCATCAGCCCCCTTGGGAACCCGCAGCCAGCCCCATGAGCAGCCAGGCCAGTGCTCTGAGACAGCACCTCAGCCTGGAGCCAGCCACAGGGACCACAACAACCCAGAACCATCGCTTGAAAGGACAGCAAACACATTCTGTATCTTAAACCGACTCTGTGTTTCATCTGAGCTCTGTGAAAAATAAGGTCCCCATTTGCATGTGCCCTTCTTACGGTCAAATGACCATGGCAGCAGTGAATAGCTTGAAAAGCAGCACAAGATACCTGTTGGGCTTAGAGACACACCATGCTCCACACCGTGCTGCCTCCTGTGTGCTTGAGGAAAACAAATGTCCTCAGACACTTCTCAAGCCTTTCCGGCCTCCGTCTCCTCAGACACTGCCCCTGTTTCTATGGGGTACAGAAGGGAGGGTCACACTGGAGGATGCAGGAAGCCACAAATGGCATTTATTGAACCTGCATCTTGATTCTGCCCCATCAGAATAACAACTCCCTGATCACGTGTTCCTGGACATAACAGTCTGTGGCTTTGCATGCAAGTGAGGAGGTTGCGGAAACCCCACAAGGATGTCAGCCATCATTGGAATGATTTCTACAGGGCTGTGTTGAATTCCGGAGGTCCTTTGGGGTTTTGGGTGTATCTGACTGCAGAGCACTCAGCTGTAACTGCCAAAGGAGAATCAGGGAGTTGCATTTGGAGGGGAGATGACTGGTAGAGACTGGTTCATATTTTGCCACCAATAAAGCCAACACTTGATGCTCTAGGGACAAGGAAGCTCCCCATTGCCTTTGCATGCAGGTAAATGCAGCTGCGGTCAGAGATCGGCTCTCAGGAACCATATAATTTGGAAGTCTGAAGCACTGGCTACTGTTTGGCTGCTTTCACCATGCCATGTATTAGTACAAATGCTGCTATGTCTTTAAATTACTCCATCCTGCCAGAGCCTCACAACCAGTGAGGACGTGTGTGTCAAATCCCACAGCCCAGGCAACTGGCTTGGGGAACAGTTTTAGAGCCTTCTTTTTCGGTGTTTTTCCCTCTGCTGGTGATGGCACAGGAAGAGCTGCACTGCAGAAGGTGGCAAACTTAGAAGACACATAGTGTAAAGGGAGGTGTTTAAAAAGAACATTATTTAAAGGCCTTCACTGGTTAACATTCATGTGCTGACACAGTTGTGAATCTGAGCCATGCACAGTAGAGGTAACGTTGCGGCGATGCATTTGGGGAGGATAAAGAAAGGAAAGTGAAGCCCATTTTTATCCTCTGACAGCACACTTGGGAACTGAAGCCTCAGCACGTGGGAGGTGTTGACAACCCTCACTTGCACAGCATGCAGTAAGGAAGGATTTAGAGGCACACAGCTCCACAGAGACACTCGAGGCTAGTTCTTCTCCAGGCATCCAATGGGTGCTGAGCACGTTCTTAACATGGGCTGCTATTTTTCCACTGGGGCCCAAGAGACAAATGGAACTTGCTCTGGTCAAGGTGTTCCTGTACCCTCACACCAGTGTCATCTGCCTTTTAATTCACCACTACACACCCTGAACTGCTACCAGCTGCTATTTCAGGTGAAGAACAAGCACTTGCTAGTCAGGAAGCTGACAGGAGCCAAAGCAAACCACAGATCACTGCAAAAGTAAAGCATTAATACAGCACCCCCCAAACTCTACATTTTGGAGCATGTTTAAGCCCCTGCCATGCACTTAAACACCCAGAGAAGAAGGATAGGATAGGTGGTAGCTAAAGGATGCTCTGTGTCAGCCGACAGCAGTCAGTGTCTCCTGCCAGTAGTGATTATTTTATGCTATACACATTTCTCTGGCAGCATCATGGTGTGAGAAACAACAGAGAGAAGTCAGATCTAGTGTATTTGTTTCCTAATTCCTGTCTGCGCTTGAAGCAGTGTCAGGAGAGGTGCGGCCACATTAACCAAAGGGAAATGAATCCTGGTGATAGGACTGACATTTCCAACCACCGAGGCAGCGAGCAGCTGGGGAAATGGGCTCTGCTCTCAGCGAACAGGTCAAGTGGCACTGTGTGTTCTGCACACACACACTGTGGGCACTGGAGTGCAGCAAACAGGAAATATCCAAATCAGTTACTTGGTGAGCACAGAAACCAGATTATTCATCACAGTAATTCAGCATAACTTGTGTTACACTGAAACACCAACACCTACAGCTGCAGAGATCTGTCAGCAACTCAGGCCCTGACATTTAACTCCATCACACATGACAGGACTATGAAGATCCTGACGAATAAATGGAGCAGGAATTGCAGCCCACGTATCCAAGGAAAGGCAGGGCCATTCCCTTCCTCGGGTTCCTGCATCCTAAAGCAAAGCTGCTGCACAGCAGAGCTGGGGCTATTAACCACCCCAAGGAGGAGCTGGGGGTTAGGAGAGAAACCCAAACAGAGAATGCAAATCAGGACAGTTGGAAATGGATTATACAAAGCCCTTAGGCAGCAGACGATGCATGTGTAACACACATATATAACACACGTTATGTACATACTTAGAGATGCACAGACACACGCAGAACTAACCTCAGAGGCAGGCTCCAGCGTGACGCACACTGCTTGTCCGCACTGCCTGAGGACAGCAGCATTCCTCGGGTGCAGGGCACTTCATTGCAAACCTGGAGGCTGCTCCTAGCACGCAGAGCTAGAAGGATTTTCACTACTCCTGCTGCAGAAGGCTACCAAAACATCAGAATCCATCCCTGCCGCGTGAGATCGAATCTGCCATCCCCGTCCTCTGAAGAGTGGAGCCGGGTGAGAAACGGGCGCTCAGTCCAGGGAAGGATTTAGAGGGCAGAGAAGGAAAAGGGGATAAAACGCAGAGAAGCGGGAGCAGAGCAAAGCGCGCTCCCCACGGAGCGCCGCGGGCGCAGTCACAGCAGCCCGAGCCAGGGGAGGCTGCGGCCGCCGCGCGCTGCTGGCGGAGCGCTGCTCCCTGCGGGCAGGAGGAGCTCACGGCGCGGGGCCGGCAGCCGCCCCTCAGCCATTGCAGTGTCACTGCAGCGAGTGCGGGCGTCACCGCGCGGCCCCGGCAGCCACAGCCCTCCCTCCCCGCGCTGCGAGGCAAGCGGCGGGTACACGGCAGCGCCCCGCCAGCGCAGGCTCAGCTCCAGCTCCCCGCTGCCGGGACCTTCGCTCCGCGGCCAAGGATCTGCTTCCAGCGCTGGCTGAGATGAGCCGCGCTCCTCCTGAAGCAGGGGCTGCGTTACTGAAACGGGCAGAGAGCATCCGAAGGATGCTCAGACTTAGAACCAGCTTTCCACTGGCTCCTAGCGAAGGAGACGGGACCAAGCTATAGAATCACAGGATCCCAGCCTGGTTTGGGTTGGAAGGGACCTTAAAGCTCCTCCAGCTCCAACCCCTGCCGCAGGCAGGGACACCTTCCACTAGAGCAGCTTGCTCCAAGCCCCTGTGTCCAACCTGGCCTTGAACACTGCCAGGGATGGGGCAGCCACAGGTTCCCTGGGCATCAGAGATGCTCCAGCCCTTGCAGCAGCTCCGTGGCCTTCTCTGGACTCACTCCAATGGGTCCATATTATATGGAATCCTTACATATATAAGTGGTTCCTTACATATGTAAGCCTGGCACTGGAGCTTCCCAGGAATGTCATTACTGGTGACCCCCATGCTCTGGAATTACATAGGAGTGGGAATATGGTGGAAAAAAGGCAGGCGTCTTTACAAACTCCTGTAAGATATGACTGGAGAAGTATAGCAGTGCAGAGATGAAAGCATGTCTTTAACGCCAGCTTGCTGCCTCTCACTACTTTTGCAACTGAAAATTATTCAATATTCCTATTCACCGCACTGAAAATTCCCCTTTTCATCAGAACCGAGTAACAAATCCAGGTAAAATGAACTCGGTTACAAGCTACTTGTGTCAGCCCTGCAGTGCAAAATTATCTGCAGGTAAAGAGGATCTGGGGCCTGTCTGTTGGGTTTTTGTATCTTCTTGACAGCTCTGCACAATAGGGCAGCTCGAGATGGGGGCCTCCAGAGAGGGACTCTGACAAAGAAACCCCTGGGCAGTTATTCCTTCAGGATCTATGCACCCACCCCCATATCCCTTTTATTCCAAGGGTGATCTTTGGTTTGGTTTCTAAGACCTTACTGGGTTCTTTCTCCACCTCCATACAGGCCAGTAACTGTTCTAATTGAGTGGCAGCTTCTGCCAAGGGTTGTGTCCCCCTTTATCTTCTGGTTTGTGCTTCTTGTTCACCTGCTCATCGGCAGAGCACAGACACCAAAACCTCCTAGACCTTGGATGAACACAACTCAGGAACAGCCAAACCATCCCTGTGCTATCGACATTCTTCCCTCCCTAACACAGAGCAGAGCAGGTACCAGCTGCTGGAACATCACTGGGAAAACACCAGCTCTATTCCAGCCCAAAGCACATTGAGGTGAGAGCCACAGCTCATGGGCTGGGGCTCAGCACATCAGCTGCTGCTGCTGCTGGGCAAGAGGAGCTGAGCAAACACACACGGGAACACGCAGCACTGACACATGTGGCACTGGCACAAATGGCACTGGCACAAATGGCACTGGCACACATGGCACTGGCACACATGGCACTGACACACAGCACTGGCACACACGGCACTCGCACACGCGGCACTGGCACACGCGGCACTGGCACAAATGGCACTGGCACAAATGGCACTGGCACACATGGCACTGGCACACATGGCACTGGCACAAATGGCACTGGCACACGCGGCACTGACACACAGCACTGGCACACGCAGCACTGGCACACACGGCACTGGCACACGCGGCACTGGCACGCACGGCACTGACACACAGCACTGGCACACGTGGCACTGGCACGCGCGGCACTGACACACAGCACTGGCACACGCGGCACTGGCACGCGCGGCACTGACACACAGCACTGGCACACGCGGCACTGACACACAGCACTGGCACACGCGGCACTGGCACACGCGGCACTGGCACGCACGGCACTGACACACAGCACTGGCACACGCGGCACTGGCACGCGCGGCACTGGAATGCACAGATGTGTAACTCTAAGTTACTCATTCCATGGAAAGTTTACTTATTTAAGCCAACTAATATCTCTCAACGTGAGCACAGGGCTGGAAAGCAGAAGCTTACTCTGAAGCTTAGAACGGAGGGTATGGGGTTTTTTTCCCCTTAAACAATACCTCAGTACCTGGAACTTTCCATTTAAATCCCTGGCTTTTCCCAAGTCCGAAGCCCGCAGCTGTGTGCAGCACCTCAGTGCAAAGCCCAGGAATGTGTGTGACTTCTAACCAGGTCCCTAGAAACCTGCTCCTCTTGCTGTGGTTGTCAGCTCCTGGAGTTCCTTTGACAGAGGTGATGTGGCGGCCCCTGGAGAGAACCATGAGGCCAAGGTTTCTATTGACTTCATAGAAACACCTAGAAAGACAAAAACCTGACAGCACGGCTGCAGGCCGGAGGCTGCCAGAACAGGATCTGTGGGGCTGCAATCAATGTCACAGACTCAAATTTGCCTTACTTCTGCCCATCTGCGCACACAAGCTCCGGGGGGTGTGTTCTCCTAAACCCCAGCCCTGGTGCTTATCAGAAACCTCCTGCCCCTGGGGCACCCCATTGCAATCAGTTGGTCTGCAGACACTGCAGGGTCAGCACCCCAACCTGCACACACAGATGCTGGGGCTTGTGTCGGACCCCTGCAGAGGGGCACTGCCCCCTCCAGAAGTGTCTCCAGCTGGGACAGCCCCTCAGCATTCCCCTTGCTCCTGTGCACACCAACACTTCACAGTTAGATCCTCTCATAGGATCACAGGGTGGTTTGGGTTGAAGCCCCTCTTGTGCTGCTGCCCCAGAGCTGGACCAGGACTGCGGGGGGGGGGGGGTCTCACACAGCGCAGCAGAGGGGCAGGATCCCCTCCCTGAGCCGCTGCTCGTGCTCGGGCTCAGTGCACTCCACAGTGAGCAAATCACACAGAGCCCAGCCCGTTCCCAGTTGAACCCAAGAGCCCTGTCCCTCAGCCCCAGGGCTGGCTGCGGTCCCACCAGAGCTGCACAAACAACCGCCATAGAACCACTGGATAAACAGGACTGTTCTCTGGTTTTGGAGCTGAATCCCAGTGTTTTGTGGCAGTTTGTGTGTACAACAAGGAACACTGACTGCAGTGTTGTAAGTGACACAAAGCAAGAGCCCATCGGTGCTTTACATCACCCACATAAAGGGGGGTTGTTTTTCAGCTGGCAAGAGCAGGGAACCAGCATCCTTCTGGCAATTTCCATGTCCTGAGCGGTACCCACTGCAGGGTGCACTCCTCCAGAGCACTCCACTGCTCAGTGCTTCATCATGCAGAACTAAGATGTTAATGAACTTTAGAACCTGAGCACAGCAAGTAAATAAGAGCTGAAAACATCTTTGTGCTCCACTTTGCTGATTCACACGGAAGTGCTCAGCACTCCCATTTTAGAGGCTGAGAAGCAGAGCACTAGAAGTCTGGGTTTGCTCTGAACATCCTGGTGTCAGCACTTTTCAGTGTATCTGCAGTACAGAGCAGCAGCCCAGCCAGGTGACTGCACAGGAACCGGGCACAAATCCTTCCTCAGCCTCTTCCTCAGGGCCTGCCAGCGGTAGCTGTGGAAGGCACTGTACAGGCACACAGCCAAGCCCTGGCATTGCAGCAGTTATGCCAGAAGCAGCTTGGTTTCCCCTTTACTCTCCAAATGGAACAAAATGAAACCTTCTCAGTCAAGAAACGAGATGTGGAGGGCAAGGGACTTAAGCGATGCTTTGATAGCCGGGACAGCACTCTGCTGAAGAACGTGCAGGGGGCAGGAGCAGCAGATGGCCACATGTGCCCCAGATGCTGAGCTGCAGGGGGCTGCTCCTCATCTCATCCTCTGGAGTGGGACAAGGACACCTCGGGGGTACCACCGGCTAAAAGATGTCCTGAGGACACTTCCTTCTTCACTTACCTGCCAGGTAAGCTCCAATCTGTGTTTCTAATGTCAAACCTGGTTCTACGAGCACCTTTTACAACTGAGAGAATGCAGTTTCTGCGTCCTACTGGTAGAGTATCCATTTGAACATCTAAAATCAATGAAGTCCTACTTACAGTGAGTGCCATTTCCTGTCCCTGCCCAGGCTGCAAAGCCGGCTGATGGCTCTGTGAGGAACGAACGATACTAATGACCAGATTTGTGTCACTGGGCCACCAGAAACTGCTGTGAGAAAGAGTTAACATGTACAAAAGAGATGACAACATGCAAGAAACAGTGATGCATGCCCATAAATTGAACTTGAAGAAATGAAATCTCACCAAAAAGTAACAAGACTGCCCAAGATAAAAGACTTGGGCTTCTCTACACCCAAGTCCTGGGTTTATTTCACCTGTAAGAGGACCTTAGTTTGCCTGTCCCCCACTCCTCTCTGCCTCCTTCATTACGAATAAGACGCATGTCCCATTCCAGCCTGATCCCGTCAGGTCCCTGACTCTGGGGCTGGCAGCAGCAGTGCACAGGCCCAGGCTCCCCACCAGCAGCTTTCAGGATTGGTGACATTCAGGCTGCCAGCGGTGCTGTGGTGCAGAGCCAGGCTCTGCCTCAGGTACAGCCATCCCAGAAGCAGCTCAGGGGGCTCTGAGCAGCTCGGGCTTCCCAGCACCAGCCAACCCCTTGTGCCCAGTGGTCTGATCAATCTGAGCCCCTTCTAAGCTAATGTAAGCCAATGTCAGATTGTCTGCATCAGACTTCCCCATTTAAACCACTTCAGAAATACACTTGCCTGAACTGGTGTGACGATCACATGCAGACCCAACTCCTAATTCCTTTCCTTCTTTGGTCTGTATTTTAAATCAGACCATTAAATTCCCTGTGTCGAGATTGTTATGGGTTTTAACTCTCAGCTATAGACTCTGTGTGTGTCTATTCAATCTCCTCATGTCAGCAGCCTGAGTAAGTATGAACAGCTCAGGAATGAGTATCTGAGAGCAGCGGTAGTTAATGAACACCAGCCCAAGAAATGCACAGCATAAAAACACACGTTCTGGTTTGATGTGCAGAGGCTGCAGGAAGGTTAATGGCTAAGCCACTGCTGGCACTGAAAAACCAGATGAAACCAGGTGGTGCTCAGATTTCAGCAGCTTTGAGGCCCTGTGCTTTGCACAGAGTTCAACAGCAGAACCATGCTGGAGAGACAGGGCGGCATGGAGGGGAAGTGACAGGCCAAGGGGAATAGCTTTAACCTGCCAGAGGGGAGACTGAGATGAGCTCTTAGGCAGAAGCTCTTCCCTGGGAGGGTGCTGAGGCGCTGGCACAGGGTGCCCAGAGAAGCTGTGGCTGCCCCATCCCTGGCAGTGTTCAAAGCCAGGTTGGACACAGGGGCTTGGAGCAAGCTGCTCTAGTGGAAGGTGTCCCTGCTCATGGCAGGGGTTGGAACTGGAGGAGCTTTAAGGTTCCTTCAACACAAACCAGGCTGGGACTCTATGATTCTATGAAAGCAGTGAGCTTCATCTCTTGTGCTGTGCAGTGATGCCATGATCCACAGTGATGCAGGCACGGTCTTCCAAATCAGTCCTGAGAGTGCCCTCTGGTTGCACCAATCTCACACTGTATCTGCTACAAAGTTGGTACAGATTTACTTTGATTTATATTGATAACACATGCACAGCCATCATCAGGCAGAAGCTCGTCCCTAAAGCACATCAAAAGATCCAAAGTCTCCAGGAGCAGGGCCAAGAGCACAGCTCTGAATAGGAGCAAAGGTCCAGGGATGGGCTTCACCAGGGCAGAGGGTGACTGGGAGGGGGCCTGAGGGTGGGTGTTCAGGGTTAGGGTTACCAGTGCACCCAGGGCCCCAGCAGGGTCTCTGAACAGTGTATCCCAGCTCCTGAGCACAGACACTGTGTGTCAGCACTTACATGTGTTTATTACAACTACCCATGTAATTAGCATAGGATCACAGAATGAACCACGTTGGAAAAGAGCTTGAGGCTCATCCAGTCCAACCATTAACCCAGCACTGCCAAGGCCACCACTAACCTATGGCACTGAGGCCTCATCTCCATGGTGTGTGAACACTTGCAGGGACGGTGACTGCAGCCCTGCCCTGGGCAGCCTGTTCCAATGCTGAGCACCCTTTGGGGCAGGAATTGTTCCTCAGCTCCATCTAAACCTGCCCTGGTGCAGCTTGAGGCCATTTCCTCTTGTCCCATCCCTTGTTCCTTGGGAGCAGAGTGCAGCCCCCTCCTGGCTCCATCCTCCTCTCAGGCAGCTGTAGGGAGCGATCAGGTCCCCCTGAGCCTTCTCTTCTCCATCAGAACCCCCCAGGTCCCTCAGCCCTTCCCCATCACACTGTGCTCCAGGCCCTGCACCAGCTCCAGTGCCCTTCTCTGGCCCCGCTCCAGCACCTCAGTAATTTTTTAGCCATTAACTTCAGCTGAGCACACTCAGGGCTCACTCTGACCTAACCCATCCCTTGCCAGCACGTCATGACACACATTCTCTTTGTGTAACTGATTTAATTCACACACACCCCCCCCACCGGTCCGTGGTGTTTGGGGTAGCAAACACTGTAAAACCATACCCCAGCATTCAGGGGTTAAACATCGCTCCCTTCCCTGGTGCTTCCCTGCTGGGAAACAAAGTTTGCCACTTGTACCAAAGCTGCTCCTGTGTTTCCAAACAAATCAATTTCCCCTCCTAGGAGGTGGAGAAGGTGATTCGATGCTGAAACAAGCCCGGTTTGACTCACAGCCTCAGGGGCTGTGCTGGTCAGCACCCAGCCATGCCTCCCTGCCCAGCACCCTTCGCTGTGGCGCTTAGGGCAAGGGAGCGCTGCCAGGTACAGGTATGAGCAAAGTTCCTGCTTTAGAAGAGTTGGCCCCCAAACTGCACCTCCTCATTGCAGAGCATTGCTGGAGTCCCTGAACAGCCCGTGTTAACAGCAGCAGGTTAACATTGCTCCAAGTTCCCTCTTACACATCTGCCTTTGCTTCATCCAGCACTCAGGGGCAACGGAATGACCTAAGGACCTGCAGGCAGCCTCAAACACCGGACACCAGCTCGCTATTCCCACCACAGTGGGCTTGAAGCTACAACATTTTGTCTTTCTTACCTTCCCACACAGCTGCCTTATCCTGAAGTGCATCCTGCAGAGGGAAAAGGGTGGGTCACTCCTCTCTTCTTCCCTGGGCTTCATCAGGAAACCCTAACAGAGCTTGACATTTTCCCAGATTCCTCCTATATCCTGATGCTGCCAGAAACCCATAACAGAGGAAATCGGTTTGGAAACAACGTTCCCCTTGTGCTGCTGAAACAGCCAGCAGCTCACAGCGCATACACATAGGATATGTTCAGGGTTTGCAGAGCACCAGAACATAAAGTACTTGGAGGGGTTTTGTGCTACCAGGAGACATGGTCAGAGCACAGTTCTGCCCCTGGGGAGTATGGTGGAGCTACTGTTGGGTCCCAGAGTGGAGCAACTTGCTCTTCAGGCCTGTGGATTGCGGGTGCCCAGGGCTGTAAACTTCCTCCATGTAGATGCTTAGGGGTTTTGTGGGAAAGACTGAAAAGGTGATGGCATCAGCAGGTCACAGTCACTTTGGTGACCCCTTCCTCCCTCCCGAGCCCGTCCACCCGTATGCGTGTCAATGCAGGGCTGAGCTTTGTTCCTTAAGCACACAAGGAGGAGACCACCACGTCCCCGGAATGCGGGACGCGCTCTTCCTGCCTGCGTTGAGGGTGCCCTGGTGTCCTTGCGGAGCGAGGCGCACAGGCGGGGCTGTTGGACAGCAGAGGGCAACAGAGAGCCACGGGACTCGCACCAACCCGGGGCCGCCTCCGCTTCCAGAGCCGCGGCTGTGCGCAGCCCCCGGGCCTGGCACAGGGGGACAAAGTAAGCACACATTAACCTAAGAACGTGTTGGCCGAAGAGAAACTGAACATGAGCGGCTGCAGTGTGCCCAGAAACCAACCGCGGACCGGGCTGCATCCAAAGGAGCGTGACCAGCAGGTCATGGAGGTGATGCTGCCCCTCTGCTCTGCTCTCGTGAGACCTCACTTGGAGTATTGTGTGCAGTTCTGGTGTCCTCAACATGAAAAGGACATGGAACTGTTGGAACGAGTCCAGAGGAGGCCACGAGGATGATCAGGGGACTGGAGCACCTCCTGTATGAAGATAGGATGAGACAGTTGGGGCTGTTCATCCTGGAGAAGAGAAGGCTGCGTGGAGACCTCAGAGCAGCCTTCCAGTATCTGAAGGGGGCCTATAGGGATGCTGGGGAGGGACTCTTCATGAGGGACTGTAGTGATAGGACAAGGGGTAATGGGTTCAAACTGAAACAGGGGAAGTTTAGATTGGATATGAGGAAGAAGCTGTTCCCTGGGAGGGTGCTGAGGCGCTGGCACAGGGTGCCCAGAGAAACTGTGGCTGCCCCATCCCTGGCAGTGTTCAAGGCCAGGTTGGACCCAGGGGCTTGGAGCAAGCTGCTCTAGTGGAAGGTGTCCCTGCCTGTGGCAGGGGCTGGAGCTGGAGGAGCTTTGAGGTCCCTTCAACCCAAGCCAGACCGGGATTCAGTGATACCTGATGTTACCCAGGCTCCATGACTGTGTGCTGTAGAAAGCTGCACTACACCACTGGAAACACTCTCACCCGACAGAACGCCTGCCCCTCATTAAGTAAATACCCTTCTCCCGGCCCCCGGCCGAATAAGCTGCAACTGGATGTACCTGTGCTCGTAACCCCGGCAGTAACCCAGCGCGTGCCTGCGAAGGCAACACGAGCCTCCACTGCGGGCGCCTGTGCGACACCCCCGGGGCCGCGCCGAGCTCCGGCCCGGGGCACAGCCAACCGCCACGTCCGCAGGGGCGCCCCGGAGCCGGGCCCCGCGGGCAGCGCCGGGGCTCGCACCGCCCGCCCGCTGCTCCGGCCCGGCCCTCTGCCCGCCCCGCGCTGCCCGCGGGGGGGCGCCCTCCGCGGGGTCACCGCGGGCCCCGCCCCGCCGCGCTGCCCAATGGCAGCGGCGGGGCGGTGGCTGACGTCGGGGCGCCGTCCGCAGCGGGCAGTGCGTGCGCTGCCTGTGCGCGCAGGCAGCAGCGCCCTCTTGCCCGCGCCATGTCGCGGCTCAGCCCGCAGGAGGAGAACCTGCAGGGTAAGGGACGGGACGGGGCCGCGGCGCTCGGGCGGGCGGACCGCCGCCGTGGGGCTGCCCGAGGGACGGGCAGTGCCGCTGCCTGCACGGGCCGGGGCACGGGCGGCCCCGCTGTGGCGGGGGGCGCCGGGCTGGCTGCGGGGCGGTGGGTCCCGGCCCGGTGCACCGCGCGCAGCGCTGCCCCGCAGCCGGAGCAGTGCAGGCGGGGGGAGCGCGGGGCACAGCGCGGAGGGGCCTCGGTTGTGTCGCCGCGGTGAAGCGTGGCTGCACGCACGGCGCTCCTGGGGAGGGCTGTGCGCTGTGTGAGTGTCAACCCCGCTGTGTCCTTTTGGGATGTGCCTTGGAGCGGCACTGTCCTGCGTGTAGAGCCTGAGCAGATTTAGCTGTCAAGTGAAGGATCCGAGCGCAGTGGTGTGTTCACGGTTGAGATGAGCTCTTGGGCAGAAGCTGTTTGCTGGGAGGGTGCTGAGGCGCTGGCACAGGGTGCCCAGAGAAGCTGTGGCTGCCCCATCCCTGGCAGTGCTCAAGGCCAGGTTGGACACAGGGGCTTGGAGCAAGCTGCTCTAGTGGAAGGTGTCCCTGCCCGTGGCAGGGGCTGGAGCTGGAGGAGCTTTGAGGTCCCTTCCAACACAAACCAGTCTGGGATTCGATGAAGCCGTGTGATTTACACAGGTGGCTTCAGCCATTTGAGATGTTCTTGTCTTTCGGTGGATTTTTGACTTTTTGTTTACAGTTTTGAAAGCTGTATCTTAAGAAATCAAGCTGTCCAGAGCTGATCGAGTACTTTAAAGCTCACTTGGTACTTCAGTGCTCATCTGTCCTCCCACAGATGTGTCCTGGGCTGGAGTATCATAAGATCGCTCCGTTCAGAATCCTTCCCCACAGCTCAGCCTGTTCAGTTTGCATTGCCATGTTACCTCTGCTTTTGTCTGTTTATATTTCCAACTCTGTAAAGATACGGGCTCTTTTATCTTTAAATGATAATGCAGCAGCACATTCCTGGTGTGCCAGCACAGCCTCACTCTCTCAAGTGTCTAAAAGAAATAAAAGGACCTGGGTAAAGCACATCTACGTGGCAGGTGGGTGGAACTGGATGATCTTTACGGTCCCTTGAACCCAGGCCACTCTGTGATTCTGTGATATAGTGTGATCCTGGTTACAGTTAGCCTCCTCTGTGCTTTGTTGTGTGTTCCCTGTGCTGTATCCAGTGCGGTTTCCATCGGTGGTGTTTGCTGTGTGGAGCAGTTGTGTTGATGCCTGTTGAAACCTGAGCGTGCCTCGGATGTCACACGTCTTTGCAGGAGAAAATAGCTTCTGGCCGCACACAGAAACAGTTGCAGAGCCATCCCCCAGCACTGAGTGCCCTGCTCTCATAAGCAGAGGGTAGAAGCTGAGGAGTGAGGAGAGGTGGAGTGGGAGTGGGCTGGTACTCACAGGGTAGCTGGAGCTCTGAGTGGACGCTGCCTTCAGTTAAACTCCAGTGGTTGTGCTCATTCCTTGGAAACAGCTTGTGCTTTCATAAGTTTGGGGGGAAAGTGTAGGAAAGAGTTTGTCTGAGTATAAACACATACCCAGGCACATAGCACACAGTCACAGGGAGCGGAAAACACAAACCAACCAAACCAGCAAAGCAGTCATTCAGTAAAAGAGGCTGTCCACCCTTCAGAGCTGGGTGACCAGCACGTTTCCATCCAGGGGACTTTGTGGTCACCTGGCTTTTTAATAACACCAGTATCTGTCTTGTAACACAGACTGAGCAGTTTGGCTTTTTGCTGTTTTCATTTCACTTATGAATCGCAGAGTAGTGGATCTTCAGGCTCTTCACAGAAGGAGCATCATCATTTGGTGTTTCTGTTTCACACTAGGGCTCTGCAGGGGCTTCTCCTCTTGTGCAGACCTTAAAAACTGCTCTGTTATTGCTCCTGCTGTTGTCCTTGCTGACCTCCCAGGCTCTGCCTCCGCCTCTCTCCCTTAGAAACACCGTGATCTCTCTCTCCCTTTCCCTGCTCATGCCTCACACATGCTTTCTGCTGTGCTCACCAGAAAGCAGGGACTTTCACCTGCCCTCCCTCCTGTACTCACTGCTGCATTGCCTGGAAACTGTTGTGGGCTGGGCACGATACCTCTGTCTGCTCCTGCTGCTGTTTACTCACACAAACATGTTCCAGAGGAACTTGCACTGACATTTGTGTAATTCAGAGATTATCTGAGCCTTGAGCTGCTGTAGAACTGAGGCAACAGCCGCAGGTCCTGCGGTGCACTGGGTGCTGCCAGCCCAGGAGGGAGTTGTTCAGCACACAGCATGTGACCGACTGTCTGTGGTAAATATACTGTGAGGAGCAAACACATGATCTGGTCGTTGCCACATATCCTCTGTTGCTTAACAGTGACACTGAAAATGCGTACTGCAAACGCTAAACCGAGCAGGGCTGCTGGCTCCTGGGGCCTCAGCTATGCTCCATAAATGAACAAATAAGCTTTTGGCAGAAAGTCCTTGAGACTCTTTTGTTTGGCTGCCACCTGTGTTGAACAATAAGAATTAAACATATCTCCAACCAGAGGCTCCTCAGCAGCAGCAGGACACTGGGTGCGCTCACCAGCTCTTCAGCACTGTGCGGGTTTCCAGCTCGCTGATAAAAGCCCCTCTGCCCTTTGGTATTCCAGCATGTTCATTAGCAGAGGTGTCAGTGTTAGTACTTGTGCAGGTTGCGCTGCACCAGCACACTGGGGAGGCTCAGCAGCAGAGTTTACATGTCTCCTATACATAAGCACTTGGTTGATTGTGGTTCTGTTTTCAATTGTGCCAAACAGGTTCCTGGGTGGAACTACACTTCAGCAGCAATGGCAACAGCAATGGGGGCACCATCAGTGCAGGGAGCCAGGAGCAAGTGCCAGCCTCCATTTCCATTCACAACGGTGACATGGAGAAAATACTCCTTGATGCTCAACATGAATCTGGAAGAAGCAGTTCAAGAGAAAGCTCACACTGTGACAGGTAACCAGAGTGCTCTGTTGTAAGCAAAGTGAAGGTCACTACTACACAGAACCATTTTTGTGCACAAGAGGCAGACAGGGAAATGCTTATGTACACGTGTGCATTTCCATGTGCACATGCATATACGCAAGTGCAAAGAGGGAGAAGTAGGAAAGCTTTGTCTTTAAAAGATCGGTATTTAAGTACTAGAGTGGCACTCGCGTTAGAGCCTGTCCTGAAAGCAGAAGGAAGTTACAGGAGAGAGGACTCGGACTTCTCTCAGCTCATGAAGATGCCACCTTGAGGTTTTGCTGTACCCCCATAAAGGTGTCCAGCAGCTGAGCAATGCATGTACTGCTGATGTGCAGGCAGCAGCCGTGTTCTAGTAAATAAAATAGAGCAGTGGGAAGCTGCTGTGCTAAAGGATCACGCCTTGTGCAGGCAGTGTCAGAGCTGTTCTTAAGAGCACTGAGTGCTGCTCACACTGCTGCCTGGAGCAGGACTGTAAGAGCGAGGGTAAAGAGCAGCTGTGTTTTGTAATGAGGTACATCAGCTAATAGTTCCTATGCACTTGCTGAAGAGTTGTAACCTAGATACAGTTTACAATATAGATATAAAACATAACAGGAGTACAACACAACAAACCAACTTACATCTGGTGCAAGATGTCAGTCAGCATTACAAATTCATTTACTGGATTTGGTGGCTGTGAAGTCTTCACCCTAAAGTTGGTTTAAAACAAGAAAGGAGGGGAGGGAACTACAGGACCAGAGTAGACAGTGGGATGCAAAACTCTTACCTGCCCGGTTGAATTCAAACCAAACCCAGTTGTTATTAGTAAGTAACCCAAGTCAAATCCTCAAGCCTCTGGGCACCTCTGCTCTGCTGAGAAACAGCTCTGTGCAGAAGCTTCCTGGCAGAGTGCTAGAGAATGAAAGATGAATTGCGTACAGTGGCTGGATTACGTCCCTTGCTGACTGATTAGTCTCAGGTTCTGGTCAGGGCTCTGTAGCTCCTTGGGTGCAGGTGAGGTCCGCTGATGAGCTTTCAGTGCATACCATGAACTGTCATAAAAAACTAATGAGTTTTCTTCCTTGTGCTTCCCTTTCTGAAGCCCTCCTCGTTCCCAGACACCTCAGGACAGTCACAGAGCTTTGGAAATAGAAAGTCACAGCAGTGGAGAAAAGAACAGCTTTCAGGTAAAAACCTCATCCTGCTTTGGGAGGAAGGATTCCTTACTCTTTTTTGAAACCCAGCATTAGGCAATAAGAGGTGAAGCTGCTAATGTAGAATCAGGCCTTGTGTTTGTATCTGACTTGCACGGGTTATGTTTTTACCTGTAACTGGGATTTTCCAGAAGGATTTAAGTGCTCTCATCTATGGTGGAGCAGAGGTTACTCTGTTCTGCTCACTGGGTGGATTGTGATGTGAGTCCAACAAATGGGAGACAACTGAGGTTTGCATTGGGATGTGTAGGAAACACATCACTAGGGTGGGTGCAGGCATTGTTCTATGGTGACCATCAGAGCTTCAGAAGCTTCCTCTTTCCCCTCTGTTCCTTCAAATTTCATTTTAGCACATTTACATGCTTGCAAAGAAAATCAGGAAAAATCTCTGAGAGGAGCAGGGAAAGAGGATGCTGTATGTCAACCCTGGTGTAGCAATCCATAGCTTATTGTATGATGACAGCCTAAAGGCCTACATTTTCACTGGAATGTATCAGCTCTAATAGGGCAAAACTTACAAAACATTTTGAGGAGTGGAGTATTAAAAGTGAGCAAATGTCTCTGCTCTTCCAAAGACCTGCTGTGCTATCTTGTGGAAGTCCCTGCACTGTCACGTACAGAGGTAGTAGTTTCTCATTAAACTGAAGTATATTCCATGCCTGTGACTGATTCCCACAGGGTTACCAGTCAGCAACTGGGAATCAGGATTGTATTTCACTTGGAGCCTCTGCATGAAAAGAAATAGCAGCGTGTGATAACCTTGCAAATGTTACCAGCACTGAGTGCCTTTTGCTCCAGTGGGCAGTGCTGTCAGGACCCTCACATCCTGAGTTTAAACAAGGAAGGACTTCTTCCCTCTCCTCCCTTTTTCCGTTGCTGTTGTGTCATCTGTAGATGAGTGGACGCTGTATGTTGTCATCTTGAGCTCTCCTTGATGGCCTTGGTGCTCTGTGTTAGTTTATGGGTATCTTTTCTTGCCCAGTTGTTTTTAAAACAAGTTCCCTGTCAGTATTTAACCTTGTGGGGCTCCAGCTTCACAGTGTCACAGTTGTATCAGTAGTACATAGATGTGATCGGTTCTCAAAGCTACACAAACTGCTTGGTCCTGTTGCCTCTTCCTTGATGTGAAATTCTCCATCGTCTCTCCAGCTCCTGCAGGGATCCAGCTGAAGGAATTACAGCCCTTAGGTCAGCAAAGCACCGTACTGGAAAACAATGATTTTGTATTTCCAGAAGCCCCATGTGTCTCATTTCCATCTCCAGGGTGTCTGAGTGCAGATACAGCTATTTGCATTCTGTGATCAGACACTATTTTTACCTCAAGCCTTGGCTCCATTGAATGCCCATGTATTAAACAAGAAGCTGTGTTTATGCTGTGATTCACTTGAAAACAAAGTCCCTGCTGTTTGAGGGGGTTCTGCAGAGGTGTGTGCAGAGGGACCCGGGCTCTCCTCGCTGCTGCGTGCTCAGCACTGGCCCCACACTGGGACTGCTTTCACTTGAGCCTGATCCCGGGCTGTCAGATTGGTGACATCCGTCCATCCAGTTCCGCATGCAGGCGCTAAGCTGCTTGTGCCAAGTGCCACTCAGATGTGCGCTGGGGGCACTTTCAGATCCTGCATGGAAGGATTAAATTCGGAGCTCTGATGTTTTATTTCCAGGGCAGTCTTTACTAAGCAGATATGGCTATGGGATATTTTCCATTCACATCCTTGAACACTGGCCCTTGTTCAAGGCCGGGTTGGATGGGGCTTGGAGCAAGCTGCTGTAGTGGAAGGTGTCCCTGCCCGTGGCAGGGGTTGGAGCTGGAGTTGCTTGAAGGTCCTTTCCAAACCAAACCATTCCAGAATTCCCTGATCCTGTTCTGAAGAAGGATCTCCCTCCTCCTGTGGGTCTAAGCACTTCCATAGAAGTGATAGAGTCCTCAGTGGGCAGAGATGGGAGAAGTGAGCTCCAGAGCTCCTGTGGCACGTGGCCTTAGAGGCAGAACAAGACCTTTGTTTTGCAGTACCAGCTTCCCACCTTTCACAGTTCTGAGTTGTTTGACAGTGGTTCTTTGTTTTAGTCTGAAGAAGATTTCCTTGAAAGGAGAAGGGAAGTGGAAAGGCTCCTGAAGAAGAATGCGGATTGGATTTGGGATTGGTCCAGCAGGCCAGAGAACATCCCCCCAAAGTGAGTGCTCTGTGCCTCTGGGTCAGCTTAGATGCAGCCTTTTTCCTTCTCCTGGTCTCAACACACGTCCCTTAATGCTGTCACTGTTTTCTTCCTCTAACCAGGGAGTTCCTTTTCAAGCACCCCAGGCGCACGGCCACCCTGAGCATGAGGAACACCAGTGTGATGAAGAAAGGGGGGATATTCTCAGCAGAATTCCTGAAGGTTTTCCTCCCATCTCTGCTGCTTTCCCACCTGCTCGCCATTGGACTGGGGTCAGTGCTACGTTATATTTTGACCTCATTTTTCTCCAAGGCCTGATTCTGACCCCTGATTCCCTCTGTCTAAAGATGAGGAATAAACACTTCTCCATAGAATAAGCCAGGGGTGGGCACAGAGTCATCGATGAGTGGAAGTAGAGTCTTGGAGCAGTCACTTATTTGCCCACTTGATTATAGCTGCTGCTCCTGCTGGGGACGACAGGACTTGTATCCTGATGGAAGAGTGTTCCTGACCTGCTGTATGTGCCTCTTGCAGCACAGCACTCACTGACCATGCGCTCTCCTTCCTCAGGGTGTACATCGGGCGGCGCCTGACGACCACAGCTTCCAGCAGCGCGTTTTAGAGGCACCTCAAGGCTGGTTTCGGAGCAGAGCCTGGGAATACAGGAGGGAAGGGCAGGAATGTGGAGCGAGCTGTGACTCCATGATCCATGTACACCCGTTCTGCTGTGCTCCCAGTTTAGTGAGGGGAACAGGGACACCAGCAGGGACATCTCCTGCAGCCATTCCCAGAGCATGTTCCGACGTGTTCACGTCTGTTATATTGCTTTGTAGTGAAGTATCTTTGCAAATCAGAACAACTCCATGTTTAAAGCCAACCCTGCTCCAGTGTAGCTGTAGTGATTCCGAGTGTTCATCCCATGGCTGCTTTTGTGCTTTGTAGATGTGAGTACTGGTCACTGCTGCTGCCATCGCGACGATAAGGGATGAGCCCCACACGGTGAGTGGCATCTTGTGTCACAGGGGGGCATCAGGACACTTCAGCCTCACTCAAGGCAGATGGTGGTGAGCTCTTTCACTCTGCGGTATGAGTAGTGGGGGGCCACTGTCAGCTGGGAGCGCTTCACCTCTGAGTAAAGCTCACTGGTTTTTACTGTTGAGTGGGGTGCACAACAGCCTGAGTTACAGTGTGGGCTCCGGTGCCCATAAGTAGCTGCTTTGCAAAGGCATTGATCTGTCCTGCCAACTGCTTGAAGTTCTTCTGTTGTATCTACTCGCAGGCCATGGCTTCTCAGCCTTTTAATCTGTAACATACTAAATTAGCAGCTGATACTGCCCCAGCCTTGTATAGATCTCAGAGGCCGCTTGCTCATTGTTTTTACTGATGGAATGCCTCCCAGTGATTTTACCTTATTTAATGAGAAGATGAATGTTTGCCAAATACCATGTTTTATATATTTAAATAAAACGGTTCCTTGTGGACTCAGTTCTGTCATTCCTCTTTCTCTGGTGATTGTCTGGGGGTGGCTCACGGGGCCCTTTGCACGCAGGAGTCTCTCACTGGTTACTGCTGTGACTGAACTAAGAAGTTTCTTTAGAAAACAACTTCACTGCTCCCTCTTGAACATGGCTGAGTTGGGTGCAGAAGGCACTCAGTGAACGGAAACTCGCTGAACTTACACCTGTGTGCTCCACTGCAGGCATCAGTTCAAAACGCATCTGCTTTCTACTCTTATTTTTGTCCTTATTCAGCAGAACTGACTCCTGTGCTCCACCGTGAGGAGGCCACAGCCTGCTGCTGTGGGTGCTACATGCAGGGGAGTGAATTAAACTTGCCCATGGGAGTTTAATGGCACACCTTTCCCAGCAGGGGCAGGATCTGCTTGGGGTTTCCTCACTCTCTGCAATGAAATGGGTTTACAGAATTATCTTCATTTCTGAGTTACAGCTCACACACGTGAAATCATCAAATCACAAACGGTTTGGGTTGAAGGGACCTTAAAGCTCCTCCAGCTCCACCCCCTGCCATGGGCAGGGACACCTTCCACTAGAGCAGCTTGCTCCAAGCCCCTGTGTCCAACCTGGCCTTGAGCACTGCCAGGGATGGGGCAGCCACAGCTTCTCTGGGCACCCTGTGCCAGCACCTCAGCACCCTCGAGGGCAGCACAGCCACGGCTCTCCCCTCACGGCTCTCCCCCCCTCAGAACACACAGAGCGACTCCGGGTAAACAGTTAAAATTTATTAAACTTTTTGGTCAAAAGAACTGAACATTCTGTACAGCCCCCGCGCGGCCCCAGCAGCACGGCGGGAACAGGCGCCCTGCAGCACGCCCCTCGCCCCGGAGCCCCCCGTGGTGTCACATCCAATGTACGGAGTACGGTTTGTTTAGTTTGGACCGTTTCGGACCCTCCGCTCCCCCCGGGGGGCTCAGCCCTCCACAGCCACGGTGCTGCGTGCAGAGCCCACCCGCACAGCAGCCCTGGTTTTAAGGAAGTGGAGCACAAACCACGCTGGAGCTGCTGCCTCCAGGGAGTTGGGGTCTCCCATCCATTCCCAACGTGCAGGCGCATTCCCAGTGTCATCTCTGCCTACTCAACACGTGCTGCAGTGGTGGCAGCCCTCACTGAGCCTGCCCGAGGGCGAGGAGAAGGTGGATGCAGTTTAGGCCTCTTTGGAGAAAACAAAAGTACCTAAGGCTTAAGAAGAGGAGGGGAGAGCAGGATCCCAGCAGCCACAGCAACACCCACCCGTGGCCTTGGTGCCTCCTGCCGCTGGGGTGTCAGAGCCACAGCATGCCCCAGCGCTGGGCACAGCCACGAGAGGGGGTGGGTTTGGGCCTGGAACTGCAATAGGAATACAATATATTATGCCAAGTAGTTAAAATAAACTCTTATCTTCCTGACAAAGACTAAAAAGGTTAAAAACCGTAATGCACATGAGGTTTGGCTCTAGCTAACGTTGAGATGCAACCAATGAACTCAATTTGTTATCTTCAAAGAAGAAATAGTGTTCCACGTTTGGTTTTCCCTCCTGGTCACTTTCTGTTAAGGCTGTGGACATCTTTACACCGACCTCTGAGTCTCCTACTTGGTACAGAGAGCACTTGACAAGGAAACCAGTGCAGTTTGAACTGAACAACAGCTTTGTGGGAAGCTCTGACCTTGGAATCTGAGTTACTACACAAAAACATCAGTATTAGTCTGCCAAAAAACAGTTTTGGGGGCAAACCGTGTCAAGTCTGCCCCTCAGAGTTACTCTGCACAACCTCAGGACATGCAACAGAAAAAATAAGAGGACTGGATACATACCTTCAGATTTAAAAACACTTTTTATAGCTTGTTATTTTATTAAGTGGTTGACACCAGAAGGTGTGGTTAGAGATACAGGTGCTGAGTAAATAGTCATGGAAACCTGTCTACGAACCCAACTCAAGACCTAAGTGCTTCAAGGTAAAACCACCTAAGCCCCGACAAGGCCAGAGGAGGAATGTTCACAGGCGTTAAGCACAATATAATGTTCTGAAAGGCCCAAATATTACAGCAGAGAGAGCATGAGAGAGAAGAAATTACACTGTCATGACAAGTTTCCTTCTTGGGTGTTAGATTTTTGGTCTATCAACTGGAAAGGAAGGCTCAGACTTCAATAAATACACTGGGTTTGAGCGCTGGCCTTCATGGGCACTGTCCATCCATTCTGCCTCTGAGGGTTCCACATGGAAAGCTGTGGCTGACGCTCCCTACCCCGACAGCAGAGCATCCATGACTCCAAACCCAGCCAGATCCTCTCCTGGAGCTAAAGGGAAGTAAGTGCATCAATGTTCTTCACTGGTAGGACAACAAGGCCTTCTCTTTTACAGATAAACAACTGAGCGTAACTATGCGAGACGACGGCTCCGTCCTCGGGGAAGTCATCTCTAGTTAATTTTGTCCTGGAATATATACAAGTTATTGGTGGCAGCTACAGCAATGATGTTCTCCATGGGATGCCACGCTGTGTGGAGGATCTTCTTGTTGAAGTCCAGACTGTCAACGCTTATCTCGTCCTTCTTCCTCTTGCCCCCCGTGCAGACCTTGCGCGGCTTCAGCACGGCACGGGGCTTGCTGCTCTCGCGGGAGGCCTCCAGGGTGACGTCCCGGCGCGTGTTGCGGTCGAACATCCTGAAGAAGTTGTTGTAGGACCCAGTCATGATAGCGCTGGTCAGAGGCAGAGGGAAGGCACATCTTAGTGGTTTCCAGACACAGCATCTGTCCACTCTGTCTTCTCCCTCACACACACAAGGTGCCTGTCAGCCCCAGTTCACGACCATGATGGGGCATCACACTCTTCCCCTCCCTGATGTACACCACTGCTCTGTTCCATCTGGATTTCAGCACTGCCTCCATCCCACTGCCTTCTCCCTGGGTGTTCCTCTGGTCATTCCCCCCAACTCCCATCCAACCTGGCCTTGAACACTGCCAGGGATGGGGCAGCCACAGCTTCTCTGGGCACCCTGTGCCAGTGCCTCAGCACCCTCCCAGGGAAGAGCTTCTGCCTAAGAGCTCATCTCTATCTCCCCTCTGGCAGGTTAAAGCCATTCCCTTGACCTGTCCCTACAGGCCCCTGTCCAAAGCCCCTCTCCAAGTTTCCAGGTTTCTGTTTCATGCTCTTCACCTAGGGAATCAGTACTTAAGCAGCACGTAGCAATCCCACCTACCTCTGCAGTAGCAATGTAGGAGGAAGGTGTCACTTTCTTTGCTGACCCCTGTGCACAACTTTGAGATTTGATTTCCCTAATCACTCTCTCCATCTAACCTATGTAGTGAATCTTCTGCTCTCCAACAGTGGACAGGTTTAGGACAAAGCTTGTTTCACAGCCTGATCCTATTACCACCCTTATTAAACCTGATACCTTTTCACTGAAGAGCCTGCAAGCTTTGCCTGCAGACAGGTCCCTCGTTTAGATGTTTCAGATTTACTCAATCTTCAACAACGTAAGAATGCCCAAGTGAAGCCAACACAAAGCACCCAGACACAAGATCCAGACCTGCCATGGTCCCATCTATGTTATCTGAAATCATTTTAACAGGCAGCTCATATTGCCATAGCTGTTTCATTACAATCTGAAAGCCCTGCTTATGGTTTTCCAGACTGGAAACCAAATCCCTAATGCTAAGGGAAAACAAAACCCCAAACCAAAGCCCTGAACCTACCTATCAGAACCGTTCCAGCAGCACTCAAACTTGTCAAAGATGCAGTCATTTTCATAGAGGGAACACAGCTTGCTCCGAAGGTACTCATGAACCTTTGGGAACATTGAAATTGGTGTTAGATATAAAGAAAGAGAAGGAAAGGGGAGAGAGGAGTATTGAAGAAAAGGTGACCACCATACTTGGTATGTCTCTACAGGCCTGTTCTCCATGTTGAGGTCCCACACCTTGACAGACAGGTAGTCTCTTGTCATCATGTATCGGCCACTGTGACTGAATTTTACATCAGATATCGAGGATATTATCTCTGAAAAAAATGATCTGCTGCTAGGATCCTCGGGCTCTTCAAAAACTGCAGACAGAAGACACAGTGACAATGAAACCAACACCAACCTTCGCAGCCTCCAGCACCTGTGGTGCTTGCGAAGCTTTACATCAACATTCTGGCTGCTTTTTAAAGAAAGGTGCTGGCAAACACTCTTTAGGAATAATGTCTTTTTGAGTAACGTCACGCTCTTGGTCATCAGATGCTAAATGCCCATCTCCAACGTTCCCAGCTGGAGCACAGCATCAGCACATTACGACTCATGGGTCTTACGAGTCCATCAGAGGAAAGAGTTAAACACCCACACATGGGTGCAGTGAACATTACAATGGAGCTACAAATCATGTTGAACATGAGCTGGTGAAAGCCTCAGCACCCCAAACAGTACCTTAATGCATGACCCATGCACTGAGACTTGTGTACAACCTACTTCAGATCTGAACAACAGTTGTACAATGCAGCCTACTCAACTATTAGTATCTGCACTTGAAATGCAGTTTGTATGTTTTTAAAAGCAGATTAAGAAATGTATTATTTAAACTGAGGAGTCAGTCTCTGAGGTCAATGTTTCAGGACACAAGAACTATTTAACTTTTGAATGGATACCTTTTAGCAGGATGTTATTCAGTCACAAGCAGTTACAAACCAAAGTGCTTCTAAGTAACTGAATGCAACTCTAACTCAAATACATGGAATGGCCTCACAGTCTGCATTTTCCAATGCACAAATATATCCTTCCACCAGCAGGAAAACCTCATCTGCACTTTAGAGAGCTTACCTGCAAGTGCCAGTGTGGTAGGTCACCCCACAGGGCTAGCAATACGGCTAAACCACAATCATTACAGTTGTGAACAAAAGGCAGTGTGCAAGGCATAGGCAGTTATCCTTATGGCTTCAATACAAAAGCTTTCCTTTCCCATGGAAGTTTAAGTGGCTCAGCAGACTAAAGAGCAAAACTTACTTCATGCACAGCATGTGGCCTTATGAATTAATTCTATGCTAGGAGCTGCAAATGTCACAAAGTAAATGGATTCTGGCAGCATCAGCCCAGTTTCTAATGCACAAAGGTGAATAAACTGCCCTGAACTGGCATTTGATAAGCAGATACCTTGGAGAAGCACCAAGACTGAGTCTGGACAGAAGACAGGTCTCACTGGTGCCAAAAGCACTTGTTCCCATCACTTTATGATGCATAAATGGGTAAACAGGAGCAGAGTCAGATGGTCAATTGTCTCATGCTACACTTCTGCTTGGTGATGGCCTAGAACAAGACAATTAAAATGTTCCATTCTACAAAACTACCACCCCTTACCTTGTATGCTCTTTACCAAAAAGCAGAACTTGGCATGGTCATTTACAAGCAGAACACCTAACACACTCTATCTTGCATGAAACCAAAGCAAGAAGCCCGGGAGCTAAGACTCATCCCAACTTACACTTGGAGTGCCTGTCACAGAGTGCCGAGGACCGCATGTCACAGAGGCGAATGGTTCCTTTGCTGCTGCTGTACACGAACACATTACAGTGGTGAGGGTGGAACTCCGCAGCAGTGATCACCTCTGTCAGCTCCTCCATGTTAGCAGGCTTAATATCTACAATATCTGGAGGGGGTTTGTAAAGGCAAGTTCACATTCAGACAGCTTCTGGCAGGTGACTACTGAAAAACGTTAAAGTACCATGTAGAAAACCAGGGCGAGATCTTGGTTTCCACCACGTGCCATCTACACACAGTGACCCGAGTAGATAAAGTAGATAAAGTCTAGATGTTCCAAGTAAATTTAACAGATGCTGGAGATAATTCCAGACTCCTCCAAAGCCTCCTTCTTAATGCTTCCTACTGAACACATTCTTTACCTAAACCTTTGGAAAACTCACACATGACCTATTGAACACTCAGTATTTCTGCAACCTCTACCTCACTGCAGACTTGTGAGAGGAGAACATCCTGAGCTGTGCATACACAGCCTTGCAAAGAGGTTTGAAAGTTATAATGGTATCACCTGCATGGAACCCCCCTGAAATTTAAGAGAAGTATCAACTAAAGAGACTTTGGAAAGGAATATCTAAAGTAACAAAGGAGTTGCTTCTCATATCTTTCTACTCTTAAGTCAACCAAATTCCACAGATAAAGGACGCTCCCCTAATTCCTCCATTTCTCTTTGGAAATCAATCTATCAATGATAATTGTACAGGCAGTTTTCCACTTCAAGGATGCTTGCACTCAGAATGAATGAGAGCATCCTAAAGCCTGCTTTCACTGTACTGAACTCCAGACTTCCAAATCCTCTATTTTAATCCCTAGATTCAAACACCTACTCTGATGAGTAAAATTAAAGTGACTCTCTTAAACACACTCAATTGAGAATTGCCCTAGTGTCCATAGAGAAGAAAAAAAGGATACTAAAACTTCTATCTGTGATTTCTAAATGCCATAGGTTAATTCTTAGGTCATCTGCAGAAAGGTACGTTTCATGATCACTATTTACTGAAATAGAGTTTATGTGGTAAGTATGTGCATTTGCAAATATCCTTCTGGGACTTGCTTCTACCATTAGGTCCATGGGTTTCAAGATTGGCACCTGAAACATGAAAAAGAACACTCAGTTGTGGCATACACCTGATTTCTGATTCAGAAGATCTTAATTACAATCACAGAATCATTTAGGTTTGAAAAAGCCTCTAACATTGTGGAGACCAACCATTAACCCAGTGCTGCCAAGGCCACCACTAACCCATGGCACTGAGGCCTCGTCTCCACAGTGTGTGAACACTTGCAGGGACAGTGACTCCAGCCCTGCTCTGGGCAGCCTGTTCCAATGCCTGAGCACCCTTTGGGGAAGGAATTGTTCCTCAGCTCCATCTAAACTTGCCCTGGTGCAGCTTGAGGCCATTTCCTCTTGTCCCATCCCTTGTTCCTCAGGAGCAGAGCCCAGCCCACACCTCACTCCATCCTCCTGTCAGGCAGTTGTAGGGAGTGATCAGGTCCCCCTGACCCTTCTCTTCTCCATCTGAACCCCCCAGGTCCCTCAGCCCTTCCCCATCACACTGTGCTCCAGGCCCTGCACCAGCTCCATGCCCTTCTCTGGCCCTGCTCCAGCACCCCAATGTCTCTCTTGTAGTGAGGGGCCCACAGCTGAACACAGGGTTTGAGGTGCAGCCTCATCAGTGCCCAGGACAGTGCAACAGTCCCTGCCCTGGCCCTGCTGCCACACTGGTCCTGATACAGGCCAGGATGCTGGTGGCTTCTTGGCTGCCTGGGCACAAGCTGCTCATGTTCAGCTCTGTCAACCAGCATCCCCAGGTCCTTTTCCATGAGCAGCTTTCCAGCCACTTTGCCCCAAGCCTGTATGGTTGTGGCCTGGGTAGAGAACCCAGAACTGAGCCCTGCTTAACTTCAACTGGCCTTGTCCCATTGATCCAGCCTGTCCCTATCCCTCTGTAGAGCCTTGATACCCACAAGCAAATCAACACTACTACCCAACCTAGCTGTCATCTGTAAGCTGACTGAGGGGGCACTCAAATCCCCACATTCAGATAGCTGATAAAGGTATTAACAGAGCCAGGGTCAATACTGAGCCCTGGGAACACCATGGGGGTGCTGATAAATGTTGATGGCAATTAATTAGTTGCACACCACTGATTTCCATTTTGATTTACTGACTATAAACACTTCTGAAACCCACTGAGCAAGAAAGCAATAAAGCAGCCCATGAATGATGACTTTGCTGCTGCCAACACACCACCTCAGACACTGACTGCAGTAGGAGTATCTGTCAAATACAGCAGCTTCGTAGCTCGTCCCACAGGGCAGTGGTGGATGTTTATTATGATATTTGAGATCACGTTCATTTGAAACAAGCATTTTAAACGCCCCCCACATCTTAGAGGGGTGTGAAGCTGGGAAGAACAGTTTGCAAACAATACCCCACTGTGCTCCCTGAACAGCTTTAGGAACACCCAGATGCCCTGTCACAAGCAGCTGAGCTGCCAGGGTCAAGTGGACTAAGCTTCCCCCTAGCTCCTTCTCACTGATCAGCAAGTGAAGAGCTGAAGGTTGCCCAAAGACATCCTAAGCTGTTCCAGTACATGGAATTTCACAGAACACCAAATTACATCATCTAAACAAGAAAAGAGTTATGACAGTGTTCAAGACAATCTGTATTCCCAGAACAAGAAACAAATGAACTCAAGAGCTTGCCAATTGCTGTCACCATATCTGTATCTCAGTCTGTTTACATCAAACTGGAATGGTTAAAATTAATCCATTACTTTTATTAGGCAATTCTCCTGTCTCATCACACGAGTGTTCCTGGCATGGTCAGCAGTGACACTGCCTTGGAAAGTAGCGAAAGCCTCAGCTCAATTCCTATTTATGGCAACAATCACCACCTAAAACCCAAGAACCACCCTCAACCCCACACGATTCCACTTCCTGAGCTCCTGCTGTGAATGATTCTAAGTTTGGAGCACTAACCCTACCTCTACATCACTGTGCAAGTGGAAAATGCCAGGACCCTTCAAATACACGTTAGGTTTTCCAAATGCTCAGAACTCGCCTCTAACACAACCACCTTCTACCTTACCACAGAATACTCAGCACCCTGCTTACATTGGAGTCTTGTTCTTAGAGGAAAAAAAAAAAGACCAAAGAAGTTAAATCTCAGCAATATTGAGGGGGAAGAACTATCAATACAACCAGAGCCAAATTCTTCCCCAATTCACAAGGGCACATGCTTTAACCCAACAGAAGGGCCCTACATGCCAGCTTCAGAGCAGCCCTTGGGGAAGAGGTACAGGTTAACCTGGGCACTGGGTCCTTCATACCAGCACAGACACTATGGCACTATCCTCTGCTGACTGGCTGTGGTCAGAAGGATAAGTCAGAGTCTGAAATCAATGTGCAGTCTGCACTTTCCTTTGTGCTGCACTGAGACCTCAGACTATCAAGAGCACAGCAGGATGAGCCCATGCTGGCTATGTACTGAGCACAGAGTAGTGCAGCCCCAGCCAGAGATACTCCAAAACGCTGTGATCTCAGGCTTGAATGACAACATTTTGTTGTATTTCATTGCTGTCAATAAATCAGCGTTGTCTTCTACAATTCTAATATACTGAGGTGGACAAAGGCTTCTCTAACAAAATATTTTCATTTTAAAAACAGCAAATTTCAACAGGCTAAAATGTTCCAAAAAAAAAAAAAAAAAAAAAAGAAACAAAACCCAACAAGCTATTGGGAAGCCAATAATATAATAATAAAAGTTTGCCTCAAGTTTTCCAGAGGAACCTTATTTAATAACTACACACACATATAATGAAAAGTCTCCATTTTTAATACAATGTTTTCAGCAACCCCGACCAAGCCATTTTTAATCTCCACACTGCAGCTGAGCACTTTGGTAGTAACAAAGGTAGAGAAGTACATGCAAAAAGATACTAGAAGTCTGCAAGCAGACACGTACCCGCAGTGCTGTGATTCTGAAGGGATCCCGCAGTCTTCCATCTTCATCTTTTAAATTATAACCTTCAGCTCTTTTATCCCTTTCACTTATTTTCCATAATTTAATCGTTTTATCTAAAACCAAAAATTCACATGCTTGAGAATGAATTCAAGTCAAATAAAATCACTAAACAACAGAGGCAGCAGAGTGGCTGTTACCTGTGTGTCTTGGTTTCCCCTGCATGCAACAGGAAGGGCTTAGACAGGGTCCTTTAAACACCAAGGTAACACAGAGTAGAGCACCCCCCAGGTACTCTGTGCCTTCAGCTACGTTGTTCAGCAGAACCAATACATAGAAATCATTATCAAAGTTAAGGCTATTCTAATTTCAACGTGCAACAGACAATAGTCATTCCTGCTTTTACAGTTTCATACAGCAGGCAGGATATCAGCGCTTACACAGTCATTCAAGAACAAGGCAAAAAGTGATCCAAACTCTTAGGAATAAGCATATTCCTCTGAAAGTAACAGCAACATTTTCCATAGAATCATTTAGGTTGGAAGAGATCCTTTAAGATCAAGTCCAACCATTAACCTAGCATTGCCAAGGCTGCCACTAAACCATGTCCCCAGTTCTCCATTTACATTTACAGCTTGCTCCATGGTGCATCAAAATGAAGCCAACTCAATACATAAGAACCACTGCTAAAATACTGGGGAAAACCCAGAAACAGCCATGAAGTGCATAAAAACTTGTCATTTCCAACTTGGAATACATGGAAGCTGCGCAGAAATTGCAAGCACACAGTGAATATGGTATAAACCTCCTCCTTGAGTGACTGCTGTCCTTCAAACAGCTGCTCTCCAAAACACATGCGATGTTTTGGCATTTAGAAAGCAAAAAGATTGTAAGCCCAGTGCTTTCATTTCAAATGAAACTGTTACAAATCCATCAGGGATTCCCAAAAATTACATTTCAAAATTAGGATGATGAAGTCAAATCCAGACTTCTGCTACAGCTCAGCACACCAGGAACCCCTTTATATAAGAACTATACAGCAGGGTAACATGGTATGTAAAGCGACAGCATAGTCTGTCTGTCCCCAGAAGGCAGCTCTGGAACCGTGTCTCTTGCTGCTTCCCTCATTTCTACATTCATACATCTTAGTACTTAGAGTATTACAAACAAAACACACTTCACATACAAAGAAGACATTAAACCAACCCCAAACCCTGCAGACACCCCCCCCCCCCCCCCAGCAAGAGAATATACAAATGACGAAGTCCTCTGTGCAGAAATGACGTGTCCTTACCATTTGTGGACAGCAGGAAGTGAGCAGCATTCTGTTGTGGTAACCACCTAATTTTATTGATTTTTTCCTCAATTTCTAGACTTTTCAAGTAGTCAAACTCAGGTTCATGACTCTGGAAGGTGCTGTAAACGTTGTATTCCCCCCTGGAATGAGGACGGCTTTTATTCTGCAAGGAAACAGTAACATCAGCTGCAAGCAGTGTCACAAGTTCATTAGGAACTGCACATACAAACTAATGACTACAAATTGTCAAGTAGAAACTTTTACAACAGATCTTGAATTTACATTTTTACTCTGTGATATTGTACTTAGTTTAGCATCAATATAGTCCACACAGACTTAAAAGCATCTCTTTATATATTAATACATGTGTACTCATAGAACACAGCCCATTCCAAGGCATGCTGGCCACAAAGGAGTCCCTGTGCTTGCCTGGGAGGGTTTAAGGCTATTCCACCTCTCCTAAGCAGTTTCAGCAGAGCTCGAGCAGGGAAGTAACATCTTAAAAGTCCCACATCACCAACTCCATGTCATTAGTTTCTGCTCCTCACTTAATCTCTATGCCCATCCTTTTCTCTTTACTCATTCCTGTAAATCACCACAGTATGGACATAAAGTGGGTTTCCAGAACAGGAAATCAATGTAAAATGACACAAGACATGGACTAATTGAATATGGTTTTTATAGAAGTCATCATGCTGAAGGCACAGCAAGATCAATAAGATCACTAGATCTACCTCCTCTCCTACTCCTTTTAAAGCCTGCTGTGTCCAGAAGTGGTATCAAGGTTTATAATTGAGCTTCAGCAACTTTTTTGTTTGTCAAAAAACCATGAAGGTTGGAATTAGTACATTTTCATCTAAGCCATGCTACAGTGCTAATCATGGTGTCCCAAAGATGATTAGAAACACACTGACAACTTTTCCTCTCACAGAACTAGAAGACCACTTTGTATGATCCTCATTTGGTGGCAAGGAACAGAGATCAGTCACAAGCATCCACAGATTTGCAGTATCAGAGCTGGGACAGTCAGTTATCAGGCTTTCAACTGGGTTAATGAGAGATGGAGATTCATGTTTGGAGAGCTGCAGAGCCCAGAACTCCTGAAAACAAGCTCCCCAAACACAGTTGGAAATCACTTGCTGGAGAAGTAGCACATCACTTCCTCCACAGAGGCAGGCAGGCAGGCAGCAGGGCAGGAAAGCCCATCCTGCACCCTGACTGGTGGCAGAAAACACAGCAGGACTCACAGCCCCAGAGACCACCAGACCAGCCTGTGTTCCGACACAGTGACCTGGGTAAGGTTACTTCAGTGAGAGGTTTTCCTGCACTCTCTCGCAAGTATGGAGTTTAAGTTAATGCTGGGACTTTACATTATTATTCCTTACTTGTCACTCTTTCAAATGTTGGACAGGATGCCCCCAGCTAACCCTGCTCAGTATCACTCTCTGCATCATTTACAGCCACCTGAGCATTGAGCAAGCTGTGGCACTAGGCAGTGGCCTCACTCTTTACTCACACTTTTGGGTGGAATCATCAGCTGCTTGGAACTGATGTCTGAGTTCAAGGCGTGATGTACAACAGTTCAGCCCACCTTCCCAAATCATAGTGTATGGGGAATTTTATAACTACCCTAAGCTGTTGGTAACCTAGGTGGCCTAGTTAAAATTCACACCGTTGAAAAATATTGGTTGTAAGGTTTTATTTACTCTAGATCTATTCCTCCACTCCATGACTTATGCAGTTTTACACATGCCAAGAGATATGACACTTATGCCCAACTCTTCCCTACAGTCTGCACGCACTCCAGAGAACACCTGAGTATTCCTGGGTGAACAGTCTGACTGGTGGTGTTTTTCCCCCCAGCTGGGTTTTGACTTACAGAACAGCTGAAAGCCAACTAGTGACAGCTCCACTCTCAACACGCATCAAGACGGTTAGAGATCCTGAGCAGGTGGACACTTCTGACCTTGATCTCTCTGTGCCTTGGTTCAGTCTCTAGAGCAGACTAACTGATCCATCAGCTATGAGCTGTTAAGGTGCAGCTGGGCAGCGTTTCAGCAGCTTTTTCATGACACTGCCTCTCAAATCCTCACAGTAAAACAGTAAGTCACCTTTGGGTTATAAAGAGGTTATAAATAGTATCACAGTGAGCATGAAATGCAATATACTGGAAGCTGAGATACCGGATATATAATACTGGATACTGCAATATACTGAGCATCAGCTGAGCCACACCACAAAAGAAGGAGGATTCTGCTGGAAAAAAATGGGAGCATCTAAAAACCAGTGCAATTCATGCACAAATGAGCTGAATTAAAATTCCAGGATCAGTTTTGGTATTTCTGACCCAGGAAAAGCTCAAAACAAACCAAAGGTCCAAACTCTCATCAGCTCTTCAAAGGGAAGGATACACAAGTTCTTTGGTGGGGGAGCAGAGGTGAAAATATCCATGCGGAATATTGACTGTTTAAAGAACACAATTCCAGATTTCTCCCAGACATGATAAAGTATGACAAATATGTTTCAGCATTTAGTGCACTTTTCCAATACACATTATTTCTCTGGATATAAAAACCTCGGAGACAGCTCTGCAGGGATGAATGGGCAGCAGAGGCTACAGTGTTACCACAGAACTGAGCAGCACAGTGAGCAGTCAGCCAAGAGCTGTGCCACTGCACTAGGAAGAGGCTTCCCCTCTCTGAACTGAAAATGCTGGAGCATTTCCTGGAGAAGCTGTTCCCACTGGTTTTGATTCATAGGACCCTGAAATGTATCAGATTAATTCTTCAATTTTTGAACCATCTCACCCTGCTGTCCTTGCAGCTTAACTTGTATCCTTATTCATAAACTTGTCTTTCATTATCTTCAAAGGCATTATAATTTCAGAGAACAGAATGGTTTGTGTTGGAAGGGACCTTAAAGCTCCTCCAGTTCCAACTCCTGCCACAGGCAGGGACACCTTCCACTGGAGCAGCTTGCTCCAAGCCCCTGTGTCCAACCTGGCCTTCAACACTGCCAGGGATGGGGCAGCCACAGCTTCTCTGGGCACCTGTGACAGTGCCTCAGTGCCCTCCCAGGGAACAGCTTCTGCCTAAGAGCTCATCTCAGTCTCCCCTCTGGCAGGTTAAAGCCATTCCCCTCGTCCTGTCCCTACATCCCTTGTCCAAAGCCCCTCTCCAGGTTTCCTGCAGCCCCTTTAGGCACTGGAGCTGCTCTAAAGTCTCCCCTTCAGGAGTCTTCTCTTCTCCAGGCTGAACCAGGCCAGCTCTCCCAGCCTGCCTCAGATCAGCCTGGCCAAGTATAAAGTTCAGAGGAAAGTCCAGCGGCAATCCTGCAACACAATACAGAGCACGACAGGTAGGGATGTGAAGAACTCCCTTGGATTCTGGGGACTTTTTTTGGGGTAGAGGGTGGTTTAACCACCACAAACCAACCTCCCAGGTTCAGCACAGGGCATGTATTTAGAGATTTGGCTAACTTGGGGTTTTCTGAGAAAGCCATCAACCGCTGAAACTTCACAGCATGGAAAGATGAAGTGAGACAGTGCAACACAAGAACAGTGGAGTAACAGCACTTTTGTTTTTCAAGTCACTGACCTCTTGTTCCCTTTGAAATATAACCACTCTGCCACCTTTGTCTCCTGTTGCAAGAAGATCACCAGAGTAATTAAATTCAACTGTTGAAATAATATCAGCTGCAAACAGAACAGAAACAAACAGCACTGTAATGTGGGAAGCAAAGCGAGATGTTTCAAGACTTGAACACAAAATTACTACTTGTATTAAAGCAACAACACAACTCCTTCATTTACATCATCATATCCAGACACTAAGCCATATTTCAAAGCCTAACAACATTTTTAGATTTAGGTTTATAATCTAAAACAATTCCTCATTTCTCTGTTTAAGCTTTTGAGGGCCTTCAATCATGAAAGAGAAGGTATACTGCTTTAGGAATCCAGACTCTGTATTTTATCTGTTGCCAGTAAATGCTGAAGCACGTAATGCAGATGGGAAGTCTGTGCAGACCTAAGCACAAATCCTGCTGGAAGCAGTTCACTTGTGATACTGGTATTGCTTTGGAGCAGCAATGCACATGCACTAATCCAACTGAGGCCGAGGCACACCTGCCTTTCCCCATGCCGAGTACTCATGCAGTTAGTTCGGGAACCGGAGCTGGGCATCCCCCTCTGCCAAAGGGGGGGGGGGGGTGAAGGAAGGAAAGAAAGGAAATGCTTCCAGCTGAGCTTCCAGAACTAAGTCTGCGGAAGCACCAGCACACACACCACAAACAAGAGCCAAGGCTCACGGCACCTAAAGGAATGGGAGAGTGAAGGAAAAGAGAGCAGCACCTCCAGTTCAAACTGACTTTGGTGCCCTTGGGACTGAACTCTGGAAACCACCAGTGTTGGTTCACCACTGCTCACCACAATAAATTTTTAGAGGTGGCAGTAAAGAAATAACTGCCCTTAAACAATCTCTAACCAAGGGACAGAGAGATAAGGGGCTGTAAACCTCTGTCAGGCTTCAGGCATATGGCAACAAAACCAACACAGCATTCAGCATCAGATGGTGAGCAAACATTCATCCCTGACATGCTCATCTGGGCTGGTGCTTGCGGCCACACAAGGGCTTCACTGAATGATGCAGTTAGAGAAACGGCAAGATCTGAACTATATGATACCAGTTAGTTTCAGAGTTTTCAATGGGAGAGTAGATGAAAACTGCTTTCCTGTATTGGTTTTGCGGTGCTCTCAAATTCCTTTCAACAACCCCCACTCTTTTGAGGAAGGCAATTAGAAGTCTAAGCAGTTTTCCCAATACATGATCCATATTTCATCTTTCAATAACAGATGCCTGTGAAAACAGTTTTTCCTAATGCATAATGATTTACCTTCTCAGATTAAAAATAAATATTAAAAGTAAATAAATAATAACCTTCTACAGCTGTATCCCAGCCTTCCCAACCACATTACTAACCTGCTTCTGGACACATCTGATTTTACAATCATCTTTCTTTCAAAGGTTATGAAAAGATTCCATTTTGGTAAAGAACAGGATTATCACATATAATCCCAGCCTGGTTTGTGTTGGAAGGAACCTTAAAGCTCCTCCAGCTCCAACCCCTGCCACAGGCAGGGACACCTTCCACTGGAACAGCTTGCTCCAAGCCCCTGTGTCCAACCTGGCCTTCAACACTGCCAGGGATGGGGCAGCCACAGCTTCTCTGGGCACCCTGGGCCAGCGCCTCAGCACCCTCCCAGGGAACAGCTTCTGCCTCAGAGCTCATCTCAGACTCCCCTCTGGCAGGTTAAAGCCATTCCCCTTGTCCTGTCCCTACAGGCCCTTGCCCAAAGCCCCTCTCCAGGTTTCTTGTAGCCCCTTTAAGCACTGGGAACTGATCTAAGGTCCTCTGGAGCCTTCCCTATTTCAGCCTTTTCTCCATATTGTCAGAGTAAGTCATGCTGACATGTACATAAGGACAAGAGAAGACAAACTACTGTCACACACTGGCTCACACACAGGATCTTGCTGCACTCCTCTCATATGCAAGAACATCTGTGATTCTGATTGTCCAGAAGCAAAGGTTTGTCCAACTTCCCCTGGTTTTGCTCCACTGTGGCCAGAGCTCTGTTCTGCAAGTGGCAGGGGAACTTCCCTCCTGTAAACTATGGACAGCAGCAATACCTATGGCTTTACAGTAAGATATTCACCTGGTAATACTGCTTTGCAGGCATGAAAAATGTTTAGGCTCACTTTTGGAAAGGAGTTCTATTCTAGTTAGTCTAGCTACAGAGCAGGAAACTCCTACCTGTCTTCAAAGCTGGTATATTAAAGGACAACTAAATTATGGCTCTCTACAGTTTCAACTTCAAAGGCACTGAGCACTTCCATGGGCAGAAAACATCCTCCCGACACAGGAGAAAGCTACAAACATCCACCTTTATAATAATGTAGTGGAAACCACCCTCAGTGATTTCAGGAGACTGCCCTGTAAGCCTTGAAAGATGCTCCAAAATCGAGTACAAGTGCTCTAAACCTTTTGACATCACCATTATCTCCCTCTATCACAGAATTCCAGAATGCCATTAAGGTTCTAACCTCCAAAGCTTCCTGAGCTCGTTATAATGGGGAGTGAAGGGGGACAGAGACCACCACTTGCTAGGATTCAGAGATGACAGCAAGTTTAGACCTGCAAACTAATTTAACCCCACAAAGGTTTCATACTGGGTGCTTCTGACACCAGTATCAATGCCTGTGCTCTCTTTAGGTACTGAGGAATGCCAAGAGATCCAGAACACCTAAATTAGATGCTTAAAAGTAGCACCTGTGAGCTCTTCCTCTCTAAGGTGGCTACACATTGCTGCTTGGGTTAAACTCCAAACCCCGGAAAGCATCACTGCTGCACAGCTCACTCAGATGAATGTGCAGCTGCAGTTCATGCTTAGGACCAGCACTAACTACACACGAACAGCATCAACTTCCCTCTCATTCTTCTAAGCTATTCACAGCCTTCTGTCAAAAGCCCACCCTTCAGACAACTGATGAACAGGGAAGTCAGACAGTCACTGTTGGGGAACACCACCTAAAGGGGGTAGGTCCAACTTCCAGGGGATTTTAACTTCATTTTCCGAACACGTAATGGACGACACACTGCTTTACATTCAGCACACAACCTGACAGAACAACACGCATCAGAAACCTGGTCCCACCCCTCCCTTCGGAAAATACTTTAATACACAGCACCTTTTTCCATGATGTGCCCTAGAGATCCAGCGAAGGAATGAGGGACTATGAAACTCCCTGAGGAGGCTCATGCTCGGTGATGACTAGATCTGGACCAGAGCCAGGCAGCTGGCATGAACTGTAAGGGAGACCGCCAGTGGAAACTAAACTTAGAACGAACACTTCTCGGTGTGTCACAGAGATCAAAGGTGACACACCTTTCCCTCTGACACACTGTTGTTATACTACAGAGGGTTTGATTCTACAGCTGGAAAAAGGTGCAGGAGACATTGTATAGCCTCCTACAGCTGATGGGAAGGAAGCTGAGAGTGCAGAAGGGGATAAAGTGGCAATTATGTGCTCTTAAATCAGTCAGGACATCAGAAGCTGGGACCATATAACCCCAGACTGGTTTGTGTTGGAAGGGACCTTAAAGCTCCTCCAGTTCCAACATCTGCCATGGGCAAGGACACCTTCCACTAGAGCAGCTTGCTCCAAGCCCCTGTGTCCAACCTGGCCTTCAACACTGCCAGGGATGGGGCAGCCACAGCTTCTCTGGGCACCCCCTGACAGAGCCTCAGCACCCTCACAGGGAAGAGCTTCTGCCTAAGAGCTCATCTCAGTCTCCCCTCTGGCAGGTTAAAGCCATTCCCCTTGGCCTGTCCCTACACCCCTTGTCCAAAGCCCCTCTCCAGCTTTCCTGCAGCCCCTTTAGGCACTGGAGCTGCTCTAAGGTCTCCCCTTCAGGAGCCTTCTCTTCTCCAGGCTGCCCCAGCCCAGCTCTCTCAGCCTGGCTCCAGAGCAGAGCTGCTCCAGCCCTTGCAGCATCTCCATGGCCTCCTCTGGCCTCACTCCAACAGCTCCACATCCCTCTTGTGCTGCAGGCCAAAGAAGTACCTTTAAGTACCCGGCAGAGTTTAACAGCCCGAAATAACGATGCTTCTTGAGCGAATCCGAATTATCGAGCAGATCTAAGGTCAAGCAAGGGCACGCGCTGGGCACTGAGCTGCCTGCCCGGCACAGCAGCAGCAGTCGGTCGCAACCAGCGCAGCCGCTGCCGTGCCATGGCAAACTGCACACAAGAGCCCTCCTGCGGCCGGGCTGCCAGCCCTGCGCGTCCCGGAGGCTGCCTGGAGCGAAGCCACTGGGCACCTCAGCGGGAGGAGCACTCGGGCTGCTGAAACTGGGCAGGAAAGCAGCAACTTAAGGTGTCAAACCGCCCCCAAGGCTGTTCCGTGTCCTCCCCGGCAATCACCCCACACCAAGCGCTTGTTCAGCTGGCTCAACAACAGGAGTTTGCCTCTCCCAAAGGAGAACTAGTTCAGTTCCCTCGTGGAGTTCAATTAGCATTTCCTTTTCAATGGAACCAGATCATAAATTGGGGCTGGAAGCGTCCTCTGAATTCTATTTTAAATTGTCCCATCTTCACCTAGTTTAACATACACAGTTTGACGTTAGTACAAAGAAAGGGCAAAGCAGCAGCAAGAAAGGAAAGTAGCAATGAACGTTACTTTCACGCTTGCCAAAGCTTTCTGTGCCTTTTCTTATAAGCAGTAAGTAAAGGCAGAGGCTATTTTTAATATTCATGACACAGTCCAGCACTCTGGGTGCAAATCCATTGCCTCAGTATTATTTTGTCCCCCTCTGGAATAGTAATTCCAACAAGCTTTCTGCTACTGGAAGTATATTTAATGAATTGATGTGATTCTGTTAGGTTTGCTTCTATGTAGCTCCTTGTCATGCTTTTCATTGTACTTTAATAGGAGTTAACATGACAGGTAAATATCCTTTCTTCCACTTGCAGCACTCACTTTCCTGCGCCTTTCCTTTACTTAGTGGTTTTGTCAGCTTTAAGCTATTCCCCCAAATGTTAAAATACTCCACAAATGGCACAATAGTGACAGCTCACACGGGAACTGTATCAACAGGTACCCCAACCTGTTGGCACTGTAGAGACAAACAGCAGCAGCTTTCACTGTGCACACAGTAACACACAGCTGTAAAGACTTGCCCTAGCTTCTGTACACACTCCTGCAGCTTCACATGTTAAAATATCACCCAACTGCACCTAGCAATTTGCCTTCTCCTGCAGCCTGTGCTGGCTTAGTCTTTGAAAGGATTTTCCTCTCTGTTCTTTGACATTCCACTTGTCATCTTTCTCTGGTACTGAGAATGTTTACCCTTAATGCCCACATCCCTATACCCCTGTGCTTTTCTGACCAGACTGTCCTAACTTCGTTATGCATCTAAGTCAGGAAAAAGATACTAGATGCAAAAGCTATGGGTGAACTTCAACTGTGAAATAAGGCATTTATGAATGACTTCTGACTGCCTTTAAGGTCTCCACCTCAGCTGTAAACTTCCTGGCTCCCTTTAAAAAAGGACAGATATGCTAAACATTTTTCCACTTGTATTCATGCTCCATGCCTATGCAGGTCCAGTAACTCATGGTGTGCACACATCAGGGAAAACAGGAACCAAAACCTGATACCATGGTAAAGATTCCAGATTTGAATTGCCTGTGTGATGGCTGCAGGGCAGAGTCTCTTCCCACAGAAACCCCAAATGACCACTTCTATGAAGCCTGAAGATCACCAGGAGCTTTGTCTTCTACAGCATAACTATTCACCCCATACATCTGGGCTTTCTCAGCATTAGGAGTCTAACAACTGCGAGATAAAAGCTTCCAAAAATCCACTAATGCTGTATTCTTCACACACATCTTAGTCTCCAGAGTTAATTACATAAATATGTTACTGTATAATACGTAGGTTAACAGAATCACAATCATTTAGGTTGGGAAAGACCTTTAAGATCAAGTCCAGCCATTAACCCAGCACTGCCAACCGCACCACTAACCCATGCCCTTAAGTGCCACATCTACACAGCTTTTAGATGCCTCCAGAGATGGTGACTGCAAGACAGTAAGCCAGTGCAATTTACTTTCAGGTGGCTAACACCCTGGTTTTAATGTTGTCTGACAGCACTGGAATTCACAAGAACACTTATTATTAAATACTACTGGCAGAGAGCAACATTTTTAGGTAATAGTGTGTTGCAGAATAAAGGGAGAAGACAAATTTTTGGTCCATGGCTTGTATAAAGACTTGAGATTAACATCTGAAACATTAAGACAACTCTCATCAACAGGAAACCAACATACAACATGCGCTCAGGTCAAACCCACCTGCATAGTATTATGGCCCGGCTTCAGTGTGCCTTTGAGTCCAGACCCACCCCCCAACCACGTGCTGGGCTGCAGCCCCAGAGTGTGCACAGCAGCTCAAGGAGGGGATTTCTCCCCCTCTGCTGTGCTCTTGGGAGAACCCCCCTGCAGTCCTGATCCAGCGCTGGGGCAAAAGCACAAGAGGGATGTGGAGCTGTTGGAGGAAGGAGATGCTGCAAAACCTGGAAGGGGCTTTGGACAAGGGCCTGTAGGGACAGGCCAAGGGGAATGGCTTTAACCTGCCAGAGGGAAGATTGAGATGAGCTCTTGGGCAGAAGCTGTTCCCTGTGAGGGTGCTGAGGCGCTGGCACAGGGTGCCCAGAGAAGCTGTGGCTGCCCCATCCCTGGCAGTGCTCAAGGCCAGGCTGGACACAGGGGCTTGGAGTAAGCAGCTCTAGTGGAAGGTGTCCCTGCCTGTGGCAGGCGGTTGGAACTGGATGAGCTTTAAAGTCCCTTCCAACAAAAACCACTCAGTGATCCTACAAATTAAACACCAGCAAAACCCCTTCCCAGAGTCAGTATCAGCTGTATCCTGCAGATCGTCACACACAACATACACAAAGCAGGGAAGATGAAGGAAACTTTCAAAATCTTTGGTCCTTGCTGGGAATGGGGGCTCTTCAGAATGCTCACAACAGTCCTCTGGGCAGTGGAGACGTGAACTGTCAGAGGATCAAGGCAAAGAGCACTGCTACTGAAAAGCAGTGCATAATGCTTTAGGGAGGGCAAGAGCAGGTATCTCAAGTCTTGTTTGTGGCAGAACACTGCTTTCAGGAAAAAAAAACCCAAAACAGAACACAGCTTAAAACCCCACCTTCTGTGCAGTTCCATCTTCAGCTATAGCCCATTACTTACAATGAAAGGAGACCATACACATGGCTTAATGATAGAGTCATTAGTACCATATTTTACAGTTCTTACAGAAAACAAATCTTAAAAGCCATCACCCAGCTCTGTCATTCCTTCCATGCAGTTTTAAGCACATGTCAGATAGCTGTGCCTCTTCTGGAATAAGTTCAAGTCTGAAACTGTGCCAGAATTTGCCTTAAAACCAGCAAGAACAGGCCAGTTAAATTCCTGAGCCCCACAGGAGAACAGTTTTGAACCACTGACTTGTAAAGATGATTTAACACTAAGTGTTTTTAAATCCCTTGTATCCAGACTTGAGAACAGTTACAGGATTAGAGTCCAATATATTCTTCTTAATTGTGGGTTTCTTCCCCACTTGTGCTCTGACAAACTCCTGAGCTGGACTTCCTTAGCACTGTAACAGGGTTTAAAAGGAGAAGCAAAGAATTTGTTCACCTGATGACAACAGGGTATCTTTGAGCATAATCAGTGCTGTCTATACCTATTACTATTTGAAGACCTTTTATAAAACCCTAACAGTACTTATTTTTGATATTTAAATGGAAATATGAAGCTTCTGAACAAGCAGAAAATCCAAGGCAGGTTTTCTGAAAGTCAGTGACAACTAATTTTGTAGAACAGATGTTCTGCCCCTGTGAAATACTTCACAAAGGTTCATCCTCAAGTTAATGGACTGGAGCTTCGAAGGGGCTCTTGTCTTCTACCAAAGGGCACCATGTACAGCATTCATGGGCAGGACCAGGCTTTACACTCAGCTGCTTCACAAAAAGGTTTCAAAATCCACACTTGAAGCAGGTGAAGCTTTAGCTGATGTAGCTCTGAGAGGAAAGCAGTACCTGTTTCATTTAGTGGAGTCACCATACCCATAAAGCTGCTTGTGTCTGGAACAGGAAAACACATCTAATCAGCATTTACAGAAGGAAATGGTTCATCTCAATCCCAAACCCTGCACTGACTGCTTTAAACCCCAAAGAAACCCCAGCGTCCACAGTGGGAAACCCACAATGATCTCCACAGCACACTGGCTCCCAGTCTGACAAAGAGCAGACATTCTGCCCAGCGGTTCCAGCCTGTCACTGGCACAACTGACTCAGGAAGACTTAAAGTGCCACTATATATATACACATATATATATATAAAAATACATTGTTGATTACATCCAGAAGTGCTCCTGGATTATATGCACATCTGGCCCAAGGAACTTAGGAATATCTGCAAACTATTTAAGAAACTGTTCTAGGTTTTGCTTGCTCAAAAAAAACCCCAAATAACCAATCACCCAAACAGAGCAGTTTTGAACATAAAAAACAAAACACTGAAATATCAAAACTGATGAGGTCTCAGGCAGCAGTATCAATAAAGAAATAATAATTTAAAAATATTCCTGCATTTAGAAAGGTACTTTCCACCAAAAAAAGATCCAGGAATAACAAGTCTCAGTAACAACAAGGCACTCAGTAGGGGTTTTGTAGGCACATGTTTACACTAACAACAGAATTACTATGCTGCTTTAAATTAAATGGTCTTAATATCAACTCTTTCATTCAGTATCTCTTTTATCCCCTATTCCTCCTCCGTGAATCCAATTCAACTTTTCTGCATTAGGAAACTCTGTATTTCAGTAACTGGTGTATCATCCCTGCTCTGCTTGTGGTGGCCAGACTGGACACACAAACACTGCTCTATTTCTTTACACAGAGCACTGTACAGATTCAAAGATTACTCAGTGCAGAAAGGGACTACACAGAAGACAAGGATGAGACAAAGTGATTTATAGATTAACAACCTACTTAAAAAACCCTGGGTATGGAGACGGCAGCAGCAAATCCAACTGCAGGGATCTGGCATAGCCATGTTGGCATGTGTATCAAAGCAATACATGTGAGAAACAAATACTGAATATAAAGATACCCTAGAATTGCACTTCCAACAGAAGTGACTTTGGTTTAAGGTGCTTGACTATCAGGCTTTGTCATTTCACCTACTGACTGAATTGTCTGTAAGAACAGCCTGCAAAAAAGCCTGCATTTAATACATCTGACAAGTACTTTATGTCGTCTTTTTTTTCAGACTGCATCTACAGAGCTGCTTTTTCACAGAACAGAAAAGAGGAAAAAAGTTATTTATAGAAATTCCAAGTTTCACCATCACAAAAAACTTACAGGAAACTCCCAGGGGTTTTATGTAATATCTGTAGCAAGGCAACAGTCACCCATCACATAGGTTTAGATGCACAGTTTGGTAAAAGATGGTTTAAAGATGTTTTAGAAGATGGTAATGAGTAAATAGTTCTTTAACTGGGGACTAAATACTAGCAATGTAATTGCACTCTTATTGCATACTGCTCAATCAAATTCAGGCAATTATTAGCAAACATATTGCAACTTTATTTAATTCTAATTTCAAGGTGAAAAAAACTAATGAGGGAGGCCCACAAACCAAAACACACAATCAGTCTAAAAGCTGCAAGTAGTTCTTGTTTGCCAGTAGGAAAACCAAACTCTATACCAATAGTGCAAAAACAAGTGCTGCACAATTATATTAGTTGTTCCCTGGAGAAAATGAAAAGCCCCACATGTAGCAGCACCACACACAATCTGAAGCCCTCACTCCAGGGGAAGTCACATTAATAACATGCATCTGGGAATTTTACCCTGGGAAAACCCAGCGTAAAAGTGTTGAGTGTTGTCACCACTATTACCTCTATTCCTCCTAGTTATTCAAACCAGAGTTTCCCTCTCTCTAACCCAAGAGCTGTGCCTCAGTGGTGCGTCTCATCAGTAAGAAAAATTCTTCTTTGAACAATCCTGTTACACAGTTAAACAATTAACTGGGTTTAGGACACGCTGGTGTTTCAAAACTGAGCAGCCTTCTGGCTCTACACATCACTGGAAAGTGCTCATAGGAGTAAGGTGCTCATAGGAGTATACTTTCAGTTACATAGATGCTAAATCCTAACAAAAAAGGACCACTTGAGAAATTCATAAAAGCCACTTCAATCCATTTTCAGAAGAATTCTGGAAACTTCAGAACCATAGCACAAGCTAAAACATGTATTTAGAGAAGAAAAAGGGAAGAGAGCAACAACTCAGCCTGAGCACTTGTTTCTCAAGCAGTTTTCAAGTCCATTCCTCCCATAGCTACGACTATGAACGGAATGCCAAACAAGTGGCATGAAAACAGTGTCAGCGTAATTCCCTTGTAGTAGACAGTTCGGAAAAATACTGCATCCAGTAAAGAACAAACCCAAGCCACACACTGGCACTGCAAGCTGCTTCACTTGATACACGCAGCTATTTCAGTTAACGCAGTAAAATCAAACAAACAGCACAGAACTGTTTCACACACATGCTTCACACCCTCTTTGCTAAATAAAACCCAAACAGTGTTGCCAACGTGAAAAGTCTGAACACTAAAAATTTAGGGGAAAAAAAAAAGAACTCTCATCAAACCTGAGCAAAACTTCATGTCGTTTCTACACACTACAGAAAAGGCTTTTTCCAGTTGAAGCATTCTCCTTAGCTTATATCACTGTAAAGCTTAGAAAGTTTCAGAGCCATGCAAAGGTGTGCCCATTTTCCCTGCTGAAACACGACTATTTATAGCTCCCAAATGTAAGGAGTGGGACTGAAATTTCTTCACAGCTGCAGGAAACCTTTAAACTCTGCTTTTTAAATGAAGCCCAAATGACAGACCTACATGCTCTCTGCTGCTCTCTTTGCGTCAAGGAAAACTTGACGAGCCTGACAGACTCCATTCATGTTCCCCCCTCCCCGCGGTGTTTTATCACTGTCATTACCTTTTTCTCCCTAGTGATGAGAATTAAAGAACCGGAGGAAGACACCGTGCCTTCCCTATTATGCTCTCCTGCAAAGAGCAGCACGCTGCACCGGGAGCTCAGGCAGTAGCTTAGTCATTGCAACACACCCTTCCCCCGAGCCTGGGGCACGGACCGAGGAGATGCTGCCGCCGCTCTGCCCTTCCCAGCCCCGGCTCCCTCAGCGCGGGCGTGACACCGATGTCGGGAGAGGAAAACAGGGTGCTGGCGGCTCCGGCGGGCGGGAGCCACCGGCGCCTCCGGGAGCCCGCGGCCCGGCCCTCCCCTTACCTTCCGCCACGTCTTCGTCGATCGCCCCCTTCACCTGGGAGAAGCACCACTGGAAGTCGTTGCTGCCGCCGACGCCTCCACCTCCTGCCACCCCTGAAGCGGGAAGAGAGGCCGGTGAGGGTCGGGGCGACCCGCGGAGCCCCGGGCCCAGCCCGCTCCCCGGCGGGGCCCGCTCCTCAGCCGCACGGCCCGCCCCAGCGCAGGCCACACCGCCTCGGCACCCCGCCGCGGCCCGACCGGGCGCCCCGCGGTGCAGGCCGGCTCCCCGCCATGCCCCCCCCCCCCCCGCCGCGCGGTGCGGCCTGCCGCGCCGGTCCCGCAGCGCGCCCCGCCCGCCAGGCGAGCCGCGGCCCCACCTGCCATGTCGCGCGGTGCCGGTGCGGCGGGGCCGGTGCGGCGGGGGGGGGGCAGGCGCCGGCCGGGAGCGGGTCACAGCCGCACGGAGCCGCCGCCGCGGGAGGCTGCGGGGGTTCAAAATGGCGCCCATTGCCGGCCGGCCGGATCCGGTGACGTCATCGCCACGGCTCCCCGCGGCCCCGGGGCGAAGCGCCGCGGCGGGAACGGGCGGGCGCTGAGGGCGGGCGGAGGAGCGGGAGGGGGGCGAGCGGGGGGCGAGCAGAGGGGCGAGCGGGGGGGGCGGGGGGAAGCGAGCGCGGCGCTCCGAACTCACCGTTCCGAACGCACCTTGACGTGAGGGGGCGCGGCGGGCCGGGGCTGCCATAGCGGCGGGGACTGCCCCGTTCATGCCCCTCCTGGGCTGCTTTGACTTCCCCCGCTCTCGCACCCCCGAGGTTTAAGTGTGGCGCTGCCTAAAAGGATAAACGTGGTTCTTAGTTGCGCTCTCACTGGGCGCCGCAGCCCGCAAGGCACGGCCTGGGCTCCCGGGGCCTGCGGCGGGGCACGGCCCCATTAAGACAGGCAGCCCCTGGGGCCTGTCCCCTGCCGCGTTTGGAAGCCCCGGTGGTCAGGGAGCTGCGGTGGTGTCCGAGGTGCTGCTGGTGTCTCCTGATGGTGTAACTGTGCGCAGCTGGGCGCTCAGGGCGGCTGAGCCCCGTGCTCGGGAAGCATCCATCCCCGTACCTGTCTGCGGAGATCACAGAATCCCAGCCTGGTTTGTGCTGGAGGGGACCTTAAAGCCCATCCAGCTCCAACCCGTACCACGGGCAGGGACACCTTCCACTAGAGCAGCTTGCTCCAAGCCCCTGTGTCCAACCTGGCCTTGAACACTGCCAGGGATGGGGCAGCCACAGCTTCTCTGGGCACCCTGTGCCAGCGCCTCAGCACCCTCCCAGGGAAGAGCTTCATGCTCCTGCTTTGCGAGCTGTGTTACTGATGCTTTGTTCAGTTTTGGTCTCTTATAATTTATTTTTTTTTTTCAAAGTAGGTGCAGGTACTGAAAGCTGTAAGGGTGAAACTTCTGCCCCTAAATCCCAAAGAGCAAAAAGAAAGAGCAAGTCCAAAGGAGGCCACGAGGATGATCAGGGGACTGGAGCACCTCCCATATGAAGACAGGATGGGAAAGTTGGGGCTGTTCAGCCTGGAGAAGAGAAGGCTGCGTGGAGACCTCATAGCAGCCTTCCAGTATCTGAAGGGGGCCTATAGGCATGCTGGGGAGGGACTCTTCATGAGGGACTGTAGTGACAGGACAACGGGTAACGGGTTCAAACTTAAACAGGGGAAGTTTAGATTGGATATGAGGAAGAAATTCTTTACTGTAAGGGTGGTGAGGCACTGGAATGGGTTGCCCAGGGAAGTTGTGAATGCTCCATCGCTGGCAGTGTTCAAGGCCAGGTTGGACAGAGCCTTAGGTGACATGGTTTAGTGTGAGGTGTCCCTGCCCATGGCAGGGGGGTTGGAACTGGATGACCTTAAGGTCCTTTCCAACCCGAACTATTCTATGATTCTATGATTAGTTTTGTGGTGTTTTTTTCCCCAAAACCACTGTGTTGTCTTATTTTTGACCTCTAAGTCCCTCAGAAGATGGTATAATGGGAACGTTTTAACTTCTAGGGAAGTGTTAAGTGCTTAGGAAGGTAACAGGTCTATATTGTTGTGTCTTAAACCTTTGGTGTGTTCCCTAAATCAGGTTGGTTGTAGGAGATACAAGCCAAGTGGTTGATGAACAGACTTGGTTAGTTGTGATCTTGAGCGCAATTGAGAAAAGAAGTTACCTTGTGCCTTATGAAGTGAGAGTCTTGTTAGTGATAAATAGCACTCAATAATGTGCTCTTCAGTGAGCCTTCCTCTCTTACTGAGCCGAAGTTCACCCGGACATGCTTCAGGATCTCTCTGCAGAAGGACTCAGGTCTGACATCTGCCCCAGTTCAGTAGGGCTCCTCTCAGTGCATTTCTGCTCTGGCTGACAGCCTCTTCCCATTCCCTTAGGTACAGAAATGCATTTGACTTTAGTTTTCTTCATTTAATTGCTTGGTATGGTATCTGTGTCTATGTATGAATTCACTACTTGATCGGTGTTGCTAATTCCTTATGCAGTGTAATGCATATTTAAGAATCTAAATGAAAGTATTTTCAGCTTAGTCTTTTGGCTGTGTCTTCTTTGCAGGTGTAGGGCAGTGATTTTTTAAGGCACGTGGGTATTAGTTTCATTTTATTCAGTATCTAGTCTCTGTTCTTCAAAGAGAACGTACAGAGAAAGCTCTGTGCTTAGAAAAGCTTCCATTTGTCTGTTGAAAGCTGTTCATTTTCTGATTTGATTGACTTGCTTATTCAGCCCATAGGGAGCAGCCAGCTATTTCCATATATAAAATTGATGTTATGCATGTGTCCTCATTTTGTGGATACCTGTAACTTTTGTGTTAAACAATGAAGAGTATCTTACTAATGGAAATCCAAACAGTATTAATTTGATTTTTAAAGGAATTCAGTCTGGAATTTTTTATTTTTGAAGGTGATTTTATTGCTTTGTATTCAAAATGTTGAAATAAAACCATTCAGTTCATGCACACTGTGAGCAGAATAGGTGTAGCTCAACTGCTGACCAGGACTTGTGCCTTGAAATCTCATGATTGAACCAAAGCCTGGCTTCGTTCCGCTGCGGAACTGAGGGGAGGGTTTATGTCACCCTGTTGGCTTGAGTCTGCCTAAGTCTTGATGACAGCTCCTGGTCATGAATCAGGTCTATGACTGAGCTTCTAGGAACTTTGAAATAAGAAACATCAATTTAAAAGTTAAATAAAATCAGCGGATCCTTGGTTTTCTTACCAGCTTTTTCTGCTTGTGTCATGTGGCCCTGATGGTGAGCTGTGTAATGGTACAATTTCAATAACCAGTAAAACCGAAATGGCTGGAGTCTATGATGTATGTTCAGTCTTCATTCCTATCTTAGTGTTTGTGTGTGTGTGTGTGTGGGGGGGGGGGAGTTGGTTTTTATTTTCACTTTTTTACACACTAATGTGTGTTTGCAGTGAACTGGATGCCTTTGTATGCATAAATTCATGTGAATTAATGAGTTTGTGTGACCTGAGAGAGAATTCAAGTGTTGACACAGGTAAATTGTTTTGAGGATGTCCTGTTAATTGAAAACTGAAGTTAAAATGGCTAATAGGTAAGTTAGCCTCTTGAAATGGGTCAAGCATTTGCTCACCTTCTGATGTGTGTGGCTTTATGAGCAGAATGTGTTTTAAAGTGCTGTTACATTCTTGTGAAGTGCTTGTGGTTTTAAACAGTTGAATTTATACGCAGAATGAACCATTCTTATTGATTATTTCCAAAGGATCGGTTAATTAAAATGAATCACAACGGTTTGTGTTGGAAGGGACCTTTAAGCTCATCCGGTCCCAACCCTTGCCACAGGCAGGGACACCTTCCACTCGAGCAGCTTGCTCCAAGCCCCTGTGTCCAACCTGGCCTTGAACACTGCCAGGGATGGGGCAGCCACAGCTTCTCTGGGCACCCTGTGCCAGTGCCTCAGCACCCTCACAGGAACAGCTTCTGCCTAAGAGCTCGTCTCAATTAGTTTTTGCAAGCTCTCTAAAGTTTGAAACTCAAATTCAATAGAATGTGTTGATAGAAATAGATGGAGCCCTGTGTGGTCTGTTGGGTGTTGTGCATTTAGAGACCTGTTGACAGTTGTCTGACCCTTGTGTGGGACTTGCTTAAAATACTACTCCACACGCTTGCTTCTACCTGGAATTTTGTGTTGGATTGTCTCGGATTGCTGGAAAGTGTTGCAGGCCTGGCTGTCCATGCCCTGGGGGAGGCTCTGGCACAAGCAGTTCCATGGGTGTGTGGAGCACTATTGTCCAATTCTCAGAATTCAAGCACAGTGTGTCTATGGGGCTGTTCCCAGTTGTGTGGTTCAGTGTCATGGATTCAGGAGCTGCATTTGGCAGTATGTGACGTTTTGCTCTTGCTGAGCAAGAAAAGAGACTGAGAGCCATGTTTCCAAGTGAGCTCCCAAAATAGCATCCTGCCCAGGCACCTGCTTCGTGCCCCCTGACATATGCTGTGTGAAGTGTTGCTGCCAACTCAGCAGCAGTTGCTTCTTGTCCTGTTTCCCATTATCTGGTTGTGATTAAATAAAGCCTTGCGTGCTGCTGGGGGTTTGGTGGGGGTTTTCTGCTGCTCTTGCTTTGGAAACAAAGCGTGCTCAAAGTTACATATTCAAAACCAAAGGGCAAGCCCTGGGAATAATGTTTATTGGCATAGGGAACCAGATTTCACTCATAGATACATATCATGTGCTGACTGCCATAAAACATGATTATTCTTAGGTGAGATGAGCAACAGATCTATATTTTTCTCCATGGAATTTTTGACAGTCTACCAAACTTCACAGAAAGTCTGTGCTTTACAAGTTGGTGAGTCACCTTGTTCATACAATCACAGGTTGGTTTGTGTTGGAAGGGACCTTAAAGCTCATCCAGTTGCAACCCCCTGCCATTGGCAGGGACACCCTCCACTAGAACACTTGTTAGCCCCCTATTTGGTCATCCTACCTGTATTATTTTACACTGTGTTCATCAGTATGGTATATAAAGATGTTCTGGTGTTCAGTCCTTAACTTTGGGTGTTCCTGTTTAACTATGGTGCTTTGCTGCCTGTGCTGTCTTTGCTCCCACCCTTTGTATGTGGATGCCTGTCGCAAAGCCTGAGCTACAGACCCCTTGCTCTGCAATATTGCCATTTGGACTCTCTTTCTCTGCACCACAGTGTCCTGGCATCCTGGCCCCTCCATAAAGTAATTCCCTTTGCTCATGTCCAGCCTCATGTCCTAACCTGTGGTTCTCTGGCTCCCAGCATCCCCAAGCACCACTCCTTAGCAGAACTGTCCCTTCCCCGCTGCCACCACACTGCATGTCCTGTGCTGAAATCCCTGTGACACCCCGCAACCACCAGCCTGGCACTGCTGATCACTTCTTCAGTGAGGGCAGCTCTTCCAGGAAGCAGCAGCACAGCTTCTGTTTGTGCCACCAGCCTCGCTGCTGCTGCACATTGCATCGGTGTGTTACAGATACCTTCTGTGTGAGGGGACGGAAGGGATGATGGCACATGCCTTGCTCTCTGTTTACAGCTCAGCCTGTGCCCTGGTTAGTGTCCTGCCCACCTTCCACTGGCACTGGCAGGCGTTTCGCATGGGTGTTTAGAGAGGAAAGAATGTGAGGAGAAGGGAGGAGCAGCAGAGACATTTGCTGCAGCTGGCAGTCACAATGAATGTACCTTTGGAACGTCAGCTATAGAGAGCTGAAAGCAGTGATTTTTTATTCCCCAAAATAGAAACGAAAGAAACTCTATGATAGCTGAATCACCATCCGACTGAAGAAAATGTCTGGTTTATGGTGTTTTTCATGCTGTGAGCCAGTAATTGCTCTCTGGCATCATAAGGAAAGATCTCGAGCTAAGCAAAAACTTTCAGCACTCTGTGAACAATTCTGTACAAACCACTTCTTCAGTAATGTCAGAAATGTTTCTGCTTGGAAAGGATCTTGGGACCAGTCCCTTCATATGCCTGGTTGAGGAGCCACAAGAGTTTTCTACTGAACTGCATTGGTGTGGATTTCAAAATGGTTTTACACGTTACTTGGGACAGAGGCAGGGATTGTTTAGTGCAGTGACTCCCTGTTCCATAAAACTGTAGCTGGAGGTAGCCAGGATTAACTTTGGAGATTTTTTGTAGGGAGCTATAAGGTCCCCCCTGAGCCTTCTCTTCTCCATCTGAACCCCCCAGGGCCCTCAGCCCTTCCCCATCACACTGTGCTCCAGGCCCTGCACCAGCTCCATTGCCCTTCTCTGGCCACGCTCCAGCACCTCAATGTCTCTCTTGTAGTGAGAGGCCCAGAACTGAGCACAGGATTCGAGGTGCAGCCTCACCAGTGCCCAGGACAGCGCGACAATCACTGCCCTGGCCCTGCTGCCACACTGGTGCTGATACGGGCCAGGATCTGTTGGAATTCTTGGCTGCCTGGGCAAAAGCTCATGTTCAGCCAACCAACACCCCCAGATCCTTTTCCACCCAGATGGGTTCAGGTAGTGTGTTCTATGCAGGTGTAAATCTCTCTGCAGTTCAGTTTTCTTCTGTCAGAGCAGACAAGTGGAGCAGCCCCAAACTGTTGTTTCCCGTCTGTGTTTTTCCTGCCAGCAGGCAAAGTTCTTGAAAGACCTTCCATGTGCACCCTTTCCATGCACAGTCCTTGTTACTGAGCACCACGGGGGGTTGTGTGGTTGATTTCCATGAAAGCTAGGAATCCTGTCTTACTTCACATTGGGTTCATCTCAGTTAATGGGAAGGTTATTTCCTTTGACATAAGTGGTTCTTTGCTTTGTCCTGCCCACAGCCGGTCTCTGCTGTTTTGCTTCAGAGCTTGTTCATTGTGTTTCCAAATGCTCACTATCACAGAGGTGCTGTCCATTCCTTTCCTAAGGGGAACAGCCATTCCCCTTGTCCTGTCCCTACATCCCTTGTCCAAAGCCCCTCTCCAGCTTTCCTGCAGCCCCTTCAGGCACTGGAACTGCTCTAAGGTCTCCCCTTCAGGAACCTTCTCTTCTCCAGGCTGCCCCAGCCCAGCTCTCTCAGCCTGGCTCCAGAGCAGAGCTGCTCCAGCCCTTGCAGCATCTCCATGGCCTCCTCTGGCCTTGCTCCAACAGCTCCACATCCCTCTTGTGCTGCTGCCCCAGAGCTGGATCAGGGCTGCAGCGGGGGTCTCACCAAGGCACAGCAGAGGGGGAGAATCCCCTCCCTTGACCTGTCAATGAAGTGAAAACCAGATAATCTTTGCTCTGTCACTCCCTGTGTTCTCTGATGTGTTCTACTGGCATTTGAGCAGATGGCTTCCCCAGCACATGAGGGCACTGATCCAAACAGCCTTTGTTCTGGGGATCATTGGTGTCACCCATCTGGAGATGGCCCTTGATGCTCTTTTAAGACCTATGCAGCTGATGGACTATGAACATCTTGCTGAAATACTCATGTTCAAGTTACCTTTGAAGGAAACTTGTGTTATTTGGTTTGAATGTGATTGCTCAACCCTCTGCTTCTCCTGGATTAAAGTAGAAACTGTTGAATTCACAAGCTGGAGAAGAGGATGTCAGACACAGCTGTGAATTAGTCACATCTGGGGTAGCAGGATTTGCATTCTATGACCCTGCTAAATGTCAAAGTCTGATTCCCACCCCGCTCACTGCTCCGCTCCTTGCAGCTTCAACTGAAACTTCAGCATCATTCCAACCAGTTTGGGTTTGTCCAGCCTCACCCAGCTTTTAATTGCAACTTGTGCAGTTTCCACCGGAGAAGAGAAGTTGCAAACCTGTCAGGACGAAATCATGAGTCAGGTGTGTAGCGAGGTGTGGCATGGAGGCTCCTCTTCTTGGCTTGAAGGAGTCAGTCATCACCCCACATCGCCAGTGCAGCGCATCAGGCCGGGTGTAGGGCTTACTCAGCTCTGAGGTATTTCTTCCTGCGTAGAACTGGTGTGGATGTGAAAACAAAAAGAAACACTTGTCTTTGAAATGAAATGCTTGAATCCTACTGTAAGCACTCAAGGGAGGGAACACCTATTTGTTTGTTTGGACACTGGAGCAGGCTGCAAAGAGAAGCACTTCAAAAGACCTATGTGTGGTGAGACATGTGAATGAAGCAAATGGCATTTTTTCCTTGACGCTGCTTTCCTATTCTGAGATATCAAAGGCTTGAATGAGCACTGGTTTTACCCCTCTTACCACACTGATTGCAGTGAATGATTGCAGGAGGGTGGAAAGACTGAAGGGCCGTACAGACCACATTCATGGCTTAAAAATGAACGAGATTAACAAGTACTTCTATGTCCATTGTGAGCTCCTGCAGGAAGTGCATGTTCCAGCAGCAGTGCTGCAGTAAACCCTTGGAGTGCTCTGCTCATGTGCTTTGGTTCAGGAACAGGGTTAATCATAGAATCCCAAACTGGTTTGTGTTGAAAGGGACCTTAAAGCTCCTCCAGCTGTAACCCCTGCCATGGGCAGGGACACCTTCCACTGGAGCAGCTTGCTCCAAGCCCCTGTGTCCAACCTGGCTTTGAACACTGCCAGGGATGGGGCAAATCACAACTAAATTACTGTTCTTGCCTGAGAGGCAAACTGATGGGGCTGAAAAAGCTGCCTTCCCCCACCCTGGCTGTAGATAGCTTGTTGTTTTGAAGAACTGGGTGAGTTTGGTGTCCCTTTCTGAAGCTGCCTGCCTGGAAATGGCTTAGCAGCATCTATGGAGGTGGTTGTATCTCCAGTCTCTGTGTCCCACTTCAGTCACGTGTCAGCAGAAGCACGCTGAGATGTGGCAATGGTAGAGTTCAGAGCAAAATTCCTTTCTGTTCATCAGCAGAAGTAGCCAGAGAGATTCCCAGGGGACATCAGGTATGGATGAGACAGCAGAGAAAGTCCGGGCACACCAGGATGTTCAGAACTGGGTGAGACCTCAGGGCCAGGCTGTTGGACAGGGAAGAGGTTCCCGGACTGTGGATTTGCTGGTTGTGGCTGTTGAGGACTGAGAGGATCTGGAGCTCCCGCTGGTGTTGTGACCTTGACCACACTGCTGCAGGCACTTCGCTCTCCCCTGGCTCTTCCCATTACTGGGTTATGGAGATTTATACTTGTCCTTGTCCTGAGGATTCAGGCTCTGGTGACTATATTCCAGCTGCTGACAGTAAGGGGGATAGATGCTGCATCCCAGCACTTCTGTGCAATCAGACAGAAAATGAAGCTGGCTACTGGGAATGAGGATGTAGTGATAATGGATGCCTCCTCATCAGGCATTGTTTGGGTGGTTTGTACCCATTTAATGCTGTTTAGGCTAAAGACATGATGAACAGCCTGTTCCCAAAGCTTATCTTGTACTACCAGGGGGCAGGAATGCTGTCAGTGGGAATGATGTATCATTCACAGGTTGGATATTTACACTGATAAGGGGGATTTGGCTAACCCTGTGGGTTGGGAAGCTTGCATGAGGTGTTATCTGCAGCTGGGACCAGGGAGTTGTAAATACTGATTGCGGTTGTAAGGCTTGTAGTTTGATTTCTTTTGAACTAATTAGCCTGCAATTAAACCTCATAACAATATGCTATTATCTGCCCAGCAGATTTAAAACCCCTGCCGTGTTTTAAATGTCTTTTCCCCCCTTTGAAGTGCTGTGCTTTTCTTTAATACAGATGTTAGTGACCCCTTTGGGATCTCTTGGATTCCCTTAGCAGCGTTAGGACGTTTGGTGAAGCAAAGCTTCCTGTACCCAAGCAGCTCCTCCTGTCTGCTCTGGAACCAACCGTCAGGGTAAGTCTCAACACTGAATAAAGTTCCTGTTGGAAGTTCAGCCCTTAGGCCATGGAATATTCAAATATACAGTGGTTTTCCTAAAGTAGCACCTTTAAAGTGTTGCAAATATATATATATTTATGTGGCATGATTGACGCAGGTGCTGAACTACTGCGTGCTTTAGCTCTTGTAAGAGATGAGAATGGTTTGTCTCGTTTGCTGCTGCGCTTATCCACTGGCTCGTGGTACGTACACAATGCTCACGGCACGTTGATACTGATTTCTGTGTGCAGTAGTGCTCTCTGCTGTCCTGGAGCCAGCACTGCAGCACGGGCGTCTCATCGGCTGGAGCGGCTCCTTTGCGGGCCCTGCACCAGGACGGCAGGCAGGGCTCGCTCGGTAGTTTGTGGATCATGCAGAAGCAAGTCATTGTAGTTGCTGAAGCTTTTTCTGCGCTTAAATCATTCCGTTCTCTCAGCAACCTCTGCTTGCAGGGAAAGATGTCGTCCTTAGGAAGTGCAAGGTTTTCGAGCACTAAAGTTTACTCCTGAAGCTATTCCTGGGGATGAGTGTGGGGTTTAATGAGGTGTAACAGGGATTAACAGGGTTTTTCCTGCCTGGGCACAGAAGCAGTTGTGCTGGGGCTTAGGACTGTGTCTGTGGGAATGGCTCCTTCTCTCCATCCCTTCCCCTGAAGCTAGGGGCATACACAGGCATTCATGACAGAGTGGTCTCTATTCTGGCACAGAATCCTCTTGGGTTACAATAAGCTTTTCTTTCTGGACACTAGTACTTGATCCTGTCTCATCACAGGATTAAGCAGGGAAAAAGGAACTTAATCTGCTCTGAAACAGCACTTGGAATCTGGAGTAAGAACCTGTCTCTTGTTTTCACAGAGGCAGAGAACTGAGGATCAACAAATCAAATCGTGAAATAATCAAAGCAGAGGTCAAGGGTATTAAACAAGGAAGTTTCAGAGAGCATGGAACAAAGCGTCCCTTGGAGTGCCTGCTTGTCCCCAAACCAGCCCTCTTTAGCTGTCGTATGTTCATCACCCATCCCACTCTGCACGAATGGGAATGTCCTCATGGAAAACAGGACCACCGAGGCAGTTCCCTCCTAGCATTCATGGAGCAGGAAGCTGATCTCTGGGGGTTGGTGCTGGAGGATGGTGCAGAAGGCCCCTTATGGGTACTAAATGGTGGGATAAAAAGGCAATCTGCGGTGGGCTGCCCGAAGTGGGAAATCCATGGATTTCATTTCCTGTGTCAGCCCAAGCAAACATTCCCTGTTTCTGCTTGTGTTCTTCTGTTGGTGGTGCATTGTTATGAACCAACCTCAGGTGAGAATTTGGGGTTTCTTGCTGAGCTTGCTTTTCTCAGAGGGGCTGCCCGTGCTGCTGGCAGCAAAGCACAGCAGGCCTTTGTGAAGAGCCTGCACTTAAAATCTGCTTTTTGCTTTCTTTACACTTAAATGCTGGCCAGGACTTTGTCCCTGCTGGGAGACATTGTGCCCTTCCGAAAGCAACAGCGTGCTTCAAACTGGTGCATCCATTTGTTTCCGGTGTGTGCATAGCAGGAATGACTTTAAGTGCGTTTGTTGTTTAAAGATCCAGAGGGGAACAAGCAGTAGTTTGGGTTTCACTCTACTCTTGAATTAGTTTCAGCTACTTCCATGCCCTGTCTCTGAGCTTGGCAGTGTCTGTAAGTTGTGAAGGCTGAAGATGTTCCTCACCCAAGTGCAGGGAAGCAGCACTGGGACACGTGTTCTGCAGCGTGTAATGGCCTGATGTGCAGTGCCTTCCTGTTTATGGGGGGAGACAATGGCTGACATGGGAAAGGCTTCTCAAGCACCTTTCAATTTCTACAGTGTTTTCAAACTCACAGTGCTTAAAAGTATAAGTAACAGATGAACAACCTTCTAGAAACTGGGGGAAAAGTAAATATATATATATATTCTTAACTGAAATGGCTATATGTGTTTTTCTGTGCCTTTCCATCAAAACTACATGTAGCATGCATCACTGCGAGAGCCTCTAGGGACATGCCAAGGGGAATGGCTTTAACCTGCCAGAGGGGAGACTGAGATGAGCTCTTAGGCAGAAGCTCTTCCCTGGGAGGGTGCTGAGGCGCTGGCACAGGGTGCCCAGAGAAGCTGTGGCTGCCCCATCCCTGGCAGTGTTCAAGGCCAGGTTGGACACAGCGGCTTGGAGCAAGCTGCTCTAGTGGAAGGTGTCCGTGTCCGTGTCCGTGTCCGTGCCCGTGGCAGGGGTTGGAGCTTTAAGGTCCCTCCCACCCCAAACCAACGCGGGATTATATGAGAAGAATGAACTAGCTCCCTTGTTCCTCTGCCCTGCGAAGCCACTTGGTGGCACCATTGTCCCTGTGATCCCACCCTCGAACCGCCGCGTTTTCTGATGTTTTAACTCTCGGGAGCTTTCAGAAGCGGCTTCCGCACATGAATGAAAACAGGCACAAGCAGGATTTTTGTATTTAATGATTACAATATCATGGAGATTTATCAGAATGGATTGGCTTCTCCGGGTCACGCTTCCTCATCTTTCTTTAAAGTGGAGAATGTGTAAAACACAGGGAAATGTCTCTGAACCCATCTTCAAGCGCTCCCACACTCCGAGGCAGTGGGTAGAATGCTAATAGAGGAAAAGGGATTTGTATGAAAATGCTTCATCATAAGTTAAAGGTTAAGGATTCATTTTCATACTTGGTAAGGAAGAATGCGTGATTGCTATCTTCTAATTCAGAGAAAGAAGTGATGGATTAATGTCTACAGGACCAAAAGGCACCACAGAGAGGACAGGTGACAGATCCCTAGGACATCTTGCATTCAGATGCCTTTTTCCTTTTGATGCTTGCCATGCTTCCTTTTTCCTTGTGTGACCTGAATGAGGGAGGCTCATCCCACAGGATAACGATATGTTCTGCATGCAGGAATCAGCTATAGCCGCAGCTCCTGCCACCAGCTTCCAGGTGGTGGTGCCTGGATTAACCCAGCTCATGCTGGGAGGTGACTCCAACCTGCAATTTGCCATATTCTTGAGTAATGGTATTCAGCCAGTTGTGAGGACATTTTCTCACACGGAGACATTAGAACGAAGATTACTATAACATACTCAAATGCTGTCTTGAGAAGCTGCACTCCGAAGCATAACACTTCCCAATGTGGATATGAAATTGAAGCAATAATAAAAATGCAGACAGTCATTACATTGATACTTGGCAATGACTTGCCAAGTGCTCACAATGTCAGGTTAAAGGCATTCCCTCTTGTCCTGTCCCTACAGGCCCATGTCCAAAGCCTCTCTCAGGGAGGTCTTGAGAGGGTTGAGACCACAAAATGTATTTTAGGGCACACTGGAGAGCTTTAGCTTGGCCTGGATAGCAACTAATAACTGCCCATGCGAGGAATATTCCCAGTGCTGGGAGGCTTCCCTGCATGATCTGCTTCCCACAGCTTTCCAGGGAGCTGGGAGCAGGCTGAACCACATGGATCCTGGGACTGCCCAGGCTGATCTTGTTAATGTGCCATTAACAGAGGCCCTTTGCCTCTGAGCAAGACTGGGAACGTTTAGTTTACCCTTCACCACAAAGTGAGTGCTGGTGGCTCTCAGGGGACAGATCCGGTGTTCTGCAGCAGTGCAGGCATCAGCAGCATCACTTGAACCACAAGGAATAATCACAAGAACCCCAGCAAGCTTGGGGCCTCCTTTAGCATTGCATCTTCAATGCGTTCTGTGAGGTCTTCCTAATTCCCATTCCCACTGGTGGGATGAGTTGTGGTGGCTGTCCTGGTTTCCCAAGGGAGGATGGGAGGACATTTCAGTGCAGAGCAGAGGGTACTCACTGATTTAAGAGAATCATAGAATAGTTTGGGTTGGAAGGGACCTTCAAGGGTCATTTAGTTCAGCCCTAAATTCTTGGGATTTGACCCTCCATTTCTTCTCTTGGAAGCTGTTATGGCGAACATCTCTCCTCTGTATGTCTGCACAGGTAGCTGTAGGTAGCCCCGTGTTAATCTCACTTCAACTGTGTCAGTTCAGCATTTTTCTTCCAAGATGGATGCAATAAATTGGGTACTTGCTCCCATAAGTAACTATTGAATGGAAGTGTCTGGTCTGCAGTGATATGGAGGACTTGTTGCTCCTGGAGAAACTGAACTGAATGATGAGTTTAGCATCGGGCATATTCTTAATAGTGACAGGCCATGCACTGGTGATTGACCCTTCAACGCTAAGTATTGACTGGATGAATCAATTTGCTGTGAACATCTTGTCCCAAAGTATTTGTCTCACCAGCTCCGAGGTCTGTGGAGCCTTCTTGGCACGGCGTGCAGACAGTCCTCCTGGGAAATGCACTGTGTTACAAATGTAAGTGATAGATCTAATGGCAGAACAGCTCCGCAGCTGCATGCTGATGGCCGCCAGGTCAGGGAGGGGATTCTGCCCCTCTGCTGTGCTCTGGGGAGACCCCCCCTGCAGTCCTGATTGGCTCTGGGGCACCAGCACAAGAGGGACATGGAGCTGTTGGAGCGAGGCCAGAGGAGGCCATGGAGATGCTGCGAGGGCTGGAGCAGCTCTGCTCTGGAGCCAGGCTGAGAGAGCTGGGCTGAAGGTGTCCCTGCAGGTGGCAGGGGTTGGAGCTGAGTGAGCTTTGAGGCCCTTCCAACACAAAGCAGTCTGGAATTCTGTGATATTCCCTTTCCTGGTTTGCCATCCTGCCCCTTCAATGACTCCTTTGTTTCTGCTGGCACCTCAGTGCATTGCCCAGGGGCTGGAGCAGTTCTTGAGCAGGACGTTTGCTCAAGGGGACTCTGCTTCTTGCTGAGAAAAACCCAAACGGGTGTAAGTGGAGCCCATGCTCATGAAGCATTCCTAGGGAAACACCTTGCATGAAGCCGTTTCCCCGTCCTTCCTGCAGTCCTATAACAACACACAGGCAGACACGGCGCCTCCAGGTTTTGGCACAGACACTGTAAACCTGTAGCTGCAATTTATTTCCTTTGGGAAGAAGGAGTTACTAGTAAACTGAATGTAGCCAGGCAATAATGTGGATGTTTCCGTGATGTGTGAACCCGGGTTTGCTGCTCACCCTGGTGCAGTGCTGAGTGCTGGGGTGGCTCAGCACTCGTCAGCGGCAAACCCGGGTTCTGGGTGTTGGTACCCACCTCTCCAGCGTGATGAAAATCCCTGTCCTGTTCCCGCTCTGCAGCTTCATTATCAAAACTCATTATCAGATTTGTAATGAAGAACCAGGCCTGTTTGCAGTTTGTAAGCTTGGTGACCACGGGCAGATTGCCTTTTCCACAGCCCTGCTCAGGCAGAGCAAGTGCCAGGGAGCTGGAATGGTTTTAATATTTGTTCATCACGCTGCAAAAAGCAATGAGAGGAATAATCCAATTGAGGGAAAAACACTGCCTGAAATTATTGTTCTAATTAGTAACTTGCAAAGGCTTCTTATTAAAAACGGAGAATTGGAGCTGAAGGAACTGGCTTTAGCTGTTTAGAGTGAAATGACCAGGGAATGGCTCGGCTCTCCCATGCGTCTGTAATGAGATATTAATGGCATAAAAGCTTTAATATAGATTTTGAAAGCAGCTTTTTTACTTTTGGTGTCACACATTGGAACTGGACACTGTTCTCTGGCAGGGGCAGACGAGGACCTGACTTTCTGCCGCTGTGGATGTTTCCATAGAAGGAATTAAGAAAGAATTGGGAGTGAACAGGAGAGGAAATGCAAGAGACAAATCAGAGGAGAGAGCGAGAGGTTGGGGGTGCTGAAGCAGAGGTACCAGACAAGGAAAAGGAACCTGGGAAGACTTGGAACTCAGAAAAATATGTACATTCATTCCTGGCTCTTTTTTAGCGCAGAAACACAAGAAACAGCCCTTTGGTTCATGCTAGATGTGGAGTTTTAACCCTGCTTTACCACTTAAGCCCTTCTTTATCACTTAAGGTCATACAGCATGAAGCTGTGCTGGCGCTGAATTAGCACGTCCCAGAGAGACATATTATATTAGTATTTTCTTAACGATGTAGCGGCTAACTGGGGAGAAACACTGAGGAGCTTTCTGGGATGGATTTGTACAAGAGGGATAGCAGCAGCCGAGGCTGCAGGTAGGGCTGTGCCAGCAGCCAAACCAGGGGCCGGGTGCGGAGCCTGCACTGGCGCTGTGCCGTAACTAATTGTTCCTTGCCATGTCCCTGAGAGGGATATGGAAATGCAACAGGGAAATTAGACTGTCCCAGACATCAAATCCACCCCCAACAGATGGGGACCTCCAGCTCTGGAGTGTGTTATCTATTGCATATAATCCTATGCAACTTGTGAGGTACTGATGCCCTGAACACCGACTGCAGGGGTCAGGGGTGCTCCGTGTGTTTCGGAGCTGTCAGACTGCAGAGCAAAGGAATCTCTCAGAGGATTGTGTGGGGTTTTCCCCTTGCTTGTTCACTGTCTCTCTGATGCTCCGTCCTGTATCTGTGTTTAATGCACAGCTGAAGCAGTGCACAGGCAAGGATTTGAAGGAAGGGTGCTGCAGCAGGGGAACCATCATCCAACTGATGGGGCTTTTGGTGGCTCCAGAGAAGCTCACTCAGAGCAGGCAGCAGAGAACTGCTTTGTTGTGACACTGGCTGTGAAGGGGAGAGATTCCAGATGAAAGAGATGCCAAAGTATCAGCGTGCAGCACCTGAACAGGGCAAATAGGGCTGGTAGCACTTCCCTAACAGACTGCTTGTTCAAAGTTCTGCTTTATATCTAACCAGGTATTGCATTTGCTGTAGTGTCAGCTGTGCATTTAATTACTGTGGTCAGTGACAAACAGGGTTGTGATAACTGCTTAATGCCTGTGCAGCTGTGCACATTAGAGAGTTGTTATGGATGCTCTTCACCAATGTGAAACATTACCATTAACCTGGGCAGTAGCTCTGGTTTATGTTCATTATGGACAAGTGTCATTTAAAAAAGCAGCAGTAGGTACCTCAAGGGAATAAAGGCTCTTGAAAGTGATGAATCCCTCAAATGATATAGGTAGAGACTCAGGGAAGCACTTCTGGATTTGACATATAGTGTTAGCTAAAATCTGGGTTTCTGCTACTCTCAGTCCTGATTCTTCACAAGTATCCAGTTCTCCTCGCAACAGCATTTGGGATAAGGGAGTGGGTAGGTGTGAACTGCGTTATGGAGAAGGCAATGATGACCACAAAGTCAGTGTTCAAGGCCAGGTTGGATGGGGCTTGGAGCTTGCTGCTCTAATGAAAGGTGTCCCTGCCCGTAGCAGGGGTTGGGACTGAATGAGCTTTTAGGTCCCTTCCCACAGAAACCATCCTGTGATTCTATGAATGCAGAATACAGTAAGGTAATAATAACTAAATTTGAATGTTAGAACGAGATTCTCACCATGAAACAAATGCACATGAATAGAAGGTTAAACAAGGAATTCATCGGAAGTCAGTCAAAAGACAAAAGTTACTCTGAGCAAACAGTGCATTTGAAAGCTGATCACTGCCTGATGCAGCAGCTCCCGAGTCAGTGAAGGTCACTGGGAGGAAGCCAGACAGGGATGGAGGGATATCACATTCCTGAGCACATCCTCTTCCCAGAAAAGCCCAGGACTGCTGCTGATGAGGACACTGAGGGAGCCAGATAGCTGCAGCCCCCTCAGGTGGGGACTGAAGAGCTGGAGAGGCTGCAGCACAGACACAGCTCTAGCTGCACACAGCCCCATGGATGCTGTTCCTGCAGGTCTGGGGGGCAGCAAATGCTTTATTGTCTGTTTTCTTACACCTGCACCTCCAAAGTGCACAGAGGAAGTGCTGAATAATGGGACCTTGAGTACCCAAGTGAAAGGAATACTGATATTCCTCCATTAAAAAAGCATCCTTTTAACCCAACCTGATACCCACTTTTCAGTTGGGGTGCTGAGCCTGACAGCCAGTCTGGGGGATGTCACCCCATCACCTCCACTGTTCGGGTTATCTCCATCACTTGAGAAGCGGGTTTTGTGAAACAAAGAATAAAAAGATTATTTATCAGCCTTCCAGGATTAATTAATCTATTTTAACAAGAGATTTTGTGGTTAATCAGGCAGAAAGTGAGGATAAACACAGAGTAATATTGGACCCTATGTATCTGACACTGGAAAACCACTGTGTGTCTGTGCAGTGCTGACCTGCCCAGCAGTGCCCAAACTCCCTCAGCCTGTCTCCAGAGCAGAGCTGCTCCAGTCCTCTGATATGAAGATGCTAAAGCAAACATCAACCCAAAGGCACAAGTTTAGAGCCTAAGGAAGAATGAGAAGGCAGCAGTGGTATCACAGCAGGGCGGTGGCTGTGGAGATCCGATGGGATGCTGAGTGCCTCCAGGATGCCTCTTTGCCGGGATAAGATGCTCTTTCCAGGAGCGGAGCCTCTGTATTGGGCAGCCTGGTCAGTGCCCGGCACCAGCCTCACAGCAGATGCAGCCCAGCAATGCATTTAATCAGCCTTAATAGTTTTCTGAGGCTAAACTTCAGTTATTTCCTCCCATTTAGGGAGCACTGGGAAAATGCTTGGACACAATTATGTTGAAGACTGAATGGGCTGAAGCTTCCTCTTGTACCAACAGCGTCTTCTTGGCACAGAGCTCGATCACCCAATTCAGCCCAATCCCTTCTCAAGCCAGTGTAAACTGGTGGTGCTCTTTGGCAGCCATATGCTCTATCACAACAAGATGTGGGCTTCATCCTCCTCACTCTGTTTCAGTGTGCTTTCCACCACTGCTCTTGCCTTCTGCGAAAGCACTGTAATATTTCTGTTTATACTCTTTTGGAGACAAAATCAATATTTGTTAGGTGCAATTATGAAGAATGATGGATGCACTGTCGGAAGCAGGAGAGTAGGAAAAATAACATTATGGCACAGGCTTACTCTTAATAAAAGCAGAGAGGAGATACAAAGAAGCTGGCCTGAAAATCCCATCCCGAATCAGGAGCTGTGTAATAAACAGGAAGCTTGTCAAGTGTGGGTTTAAATTGGAGTTGATTGCTTGCTTTGGGCACTGATGGAAAATCTGCTTAAGTAGGAGCTGAGGCTGCTGGGCTGTGATTGTGCTGCTCTGGTTTGCTTTGGTCACTGCCCTGTGTGTGTCATGTGTGGCTCTGCAGATCTTCAGCCGTATCCTTCCTCTGCAGGACAAGATGTTGGGGCCCCTTGGAGAGATGCTGCTGCTTCCAGCACCTTCATTTTCCTTCCAGTTTCATCTTGGCTTAATGCTAGATGAGTTGCAGGCTCATGGCATTGTCTCACCAAGACAGGCAATGGAGCCAGGCTGAGAGAGCTGGGCTGGTTCAGCCTGGAGAAGAGAAGGCTCCTTAAGGGGAGACCTCAGAGCAGCTCCAGCACCTGAAGGGGCTGCAGGAAACCTGGAGAGGGGCTTTGGACAAGGGCCTGTAGGGACAGGACAAGGGGAATGGCTTTAACCTGCCAGAGGGGAGACTGAGATGAGCTCTTAGGCAGAAGCTGTTCCCTGTGAGGGTGCTGAGGCGCTGGCACAGGGTGCCCAGAGAAGCTGTGGCTGCCCCATCCCTGGCAGCGTTCAAGGCCAGGTTGGACACAGGGGCTTGGAGCAAGCTGCTCTATGGAAGGGATCCCTGCCCATGGTAGGGGATTGGAACTGGAAGAGCTTTGATGTGCCTTCCAATACAAACCAGGCTGGGATTCTGTGGTTCTATTACTTAGTGGAGCCTGTGGGGCCAGGGTCCCACACCAGTGGGGACAGAGGATTCTCACTCCAGCTGTATCTCTGTGGTGCCTGAATACTCCATAGTGGCAGTTTTGTTGATGTTCAGGTAGGGCTTTGTTTGTTGTTGGTTTTTCTCCCTTCTCTGTGTTCAAGGTTAAACTTCCCACTACAGAGAATCAGTTGGTGAAAGACAAAGGGCGCTGCTCTATAGGGTAAGTGAAGATACATTTTGCAAGAGATTTTCGGCTGCAGTACCTGAAGGTAGATCAATACTTTCTATTTGCCTTAGCACTAAGCTTATTTTCCTTCCTCCGGAAGAGATACTTACCTGTGCCTTCCACCAAAACATTAAACTGTTCTCTTCTGATAAATAGTAAGAAAGACGCTTTCCAGGAGCTGCTTTAGTGTGCAGGAATACATCAGTGCTTTGGATAAACAGAAGAACTCACATCTCTCTCCTACCTTCCAGACTCCATGCTGGGTCCAAGCGTTGCTGGCATCCTGCTGGTGGAAAACCCCAATCCCAGAACACCAGAATCACACTGTGTGATTGTATGGAAATTCATGTATCCAGAGGCTGGGTGGCTGTGTGTCTGTGTCTTCCATAGCATAGGGTGACTTCTACTGACCATAAGTGATACTCGTGTCAGTACCCAAGCACACACCTTTACCTCGCATCACTTCTCTGGCTGGGGACACAGCATACTCATTTGTAGATTGCTCAGAGTAAATAGTGGTCTTGGGCTGTGTTGTCCTTGCCTGGTTTTAGGAAGGTGGCCTGAGATTTAGCAAGGCAACAGGGGAAATCTTCTGCTGTTTCTAAGCTGATGCTCATTCCTCTAACTGGGGAGAAGAGTGTGGGTCTGGTTTTAAGCAGAGGAGGATTGAGCAGCGTGAAGGTAGCACATCATAAAATGCTGGTTCCCAAGTTGGTCCCTGCAGGGTAATTACAGTGAGAAGACAATGGTAAAGTAGTAAAGAGATCACTGTCAGTTGTGAAGGATACCTGTCTTCTGGGTTTTGCTGAATTTCAGGACTTTGCTCAGTAAAGGCACATAAGGCAGTGCAGAGAGGTCCAATGCAGTGCTTTAACCCTCTAGGTCACCAGTGAGGAGCCACAGAGCACAACAAATCTGTGCTGAAGGAGGACTATCACATCATGCTGGTCTGTGTCTATCTGCTTTCCTCATTCCAGGGCTGATTAAACACCTGCATTAGTATTGTCTGACAGTATCCAGACTGTATTTGCATGTCTTGTGCAAAGTGTTCGACACTATCTCACACGACATCCTTGTATCTAAATTGGACGGACATCAATTTGATAGGTGGACTACTCAGTGGATAAAGAACTGGCTGGATGGCCGCACGCAAAGAGTTGTGCTCAATGGCTCAATGTCCAGCTGGAGACCAGTAATGAGTGGTGTCCCTCAGGGATCGGTGCTGGGACCGGTCTTGTTCAACATCTTTGTCGGTGATACGGACAGTGGGATTGAGTGCGCGCTCGGCAAGTTTGCCGATGACACCAAGCTGTGTGGTTCTGTCGATACGCTGGAGGGAAGGAATGCCATCCAGAGGGGCCTTGACATGCTTGTGAGGTGGGCTGATGCCAACCTGATGAAGTTTAACCATGCCAAGTGCAAGGTCCTACACCTGGGTCAGAGCAATCCCAGGCACAGCTCCAGGTTGGGCAGAGAAGAGATTCAGAGCAGTCCAAGGAGAAGGACTTGGGGGTGTTGATTGATGAAAAAATGAACATGAGCCGGCTGCAGTGTGCACTCGCAGCCCAGAAAGCCAACCGTATCCTGGGCTGCATCAAAAGGAGCGTGACCAGCAGGTCATGGAGGTGATCCTGCCCCTCTACTCTGCTCTTGTGAGACCTCACTTGGAGTATTGTGTGCAGTTCTGGTGTCCTCAACATCAAAAGGACATGGAACTGTTGGGACAAGTCCAAAGGAGGCCACGAGGATGATCAGGGGACTGGAGCACCTCCTGTATGAAGATAGGATGGGAAAGTTGGGGCTGTTCAGCCTGGAGAAGAGAAGGCTGCATGGAGACCTCAGAGCAGCCTTCCAGTATCTGAAGGGGCCTATAGGGATGCTGGGGAGGGACTGTAGTGATAGGACAAGGGGTAATGGATTCAAACTGAAACAAGGGAAGTTTAGATTGGATATGAAGAAGAAATTCTTTACTGTGAGGGTGCTGAGGCACTGGAATGGGTTGCCCAGGGAAGTTGTGAATGCTCCGTTCCTGGTGGTGTTCAAGGCCAGGTTGGACATAGCCTTGGGTGGCATGGTTTAGTGTGAGGTGTCCCTGCCCATGGCAGGGGAATTGGAACTGGATGATCTTAAGGTTCTTTCCAGCCCTAAGTATTCTATGATTCTATGATTCTATATATTCATAATTACAGCCTCAATTCACCACGGTTATCATTGCCATCTATCTTTGCCAGCAACAACCGATGCAGACAATACCTTGCAGGGATTCTCTTGAGGTTTCAGTCTGGAGCTTGCACACACTGAAGTGCAGTTCACCAGGATTATTTCTTATTCACTGTCCTTCAGGCTTTGGAGGCTTGCCATGCCTGCGTGCTCTGGGCTAATTCATGGATAATTCATCCTGTGTCTGGTCACTGTGCTTCACCACAGGTAGCAGAGGGAGCCCAGCCTTGTTTTCTCTGGGCAGGGATGAAGAGGAGATCTGCTGGTGAATGAGCTGCTGCTGGGGTGGCCCTGATCAGTGATTCTAATGAGCATTGAGAGGAGGCACTTGCATTTGATGCCTCATTGACAGCACATCTCAGTCTAATGCAATGAGAGTGCTGACATCTGATGCACTATATTGTTTTGCACTAATGTGTGTTATTTCACTTGAAAATTCAGCTTTCATTTAAATATTAAACCTTTGGTATTTTGAGAAGAACAAATTGTTATATTTTGGTGTGTTCATTAGAGCCAAAGTATAATAATGTGTCTTTGCAACAGGCGTTATACTATAAAAACACTATTTCAGCATGCTTTAGTAGTCTAGAGTGAATGAAGAGCTGAAATATGCTGGTAAGAGGAGTTTGCAGCACCCCTCCACACGATGTGGTAGGTTTGTTCAGTGAACCCCCAAGTACTGTAGCCATTCCTAGCTGTGATGACCTCAATGTTATGTTCTCTTATGTGCCAATATATAGATGTTGCTGAGCACAGAAATCGTTTTGGATGGTATGGTGGAAACATGATGTAAAGGAATTTGCTTGCCATGGACTCACTCACATTCCTCTCTGTGTCTCAGTTTGAATATCTTCAAGCTGTGGGCAGCAAGATTTAATTTGTATATGAAAACTGTCTGGAAAGAGGCATGTGCTGTCATCTTAGCTTAACAACAGTAACAAAAAGACCGTACAAGAGAACTGAGGGTACCTACAGCTGCACTCGCTGTCTTTACTCACAAGGAAGAACTGTTGTTATTATTATTATATCCTCGCTTGACCTTTGAAGACCAGTGTTGGAATGAAAATGTCCAAAATGTGCAGAATTGCCTAGATAGCAAAGTAATTGTTACCTCTGATCACTGCACAGGAGACAGATGGTGCTTACATTTCCTGTTAGGTCTCGAGTTTAATTTTTCTTTGAAGAAGTATTTCAACTTTGTAAGAGCCATCCTTCATAAATCACAACCTAGGCCAGATCTCACTTGCAATAGCCAACTGAATTAGTGAACTTGGGCCTTCTTCACTGACTTCATTACTGTGGAACTTTTTCTTCTTATTCTTTTCATCAGTAATGAAGAACCTACTTGGTTCCTGAAGGCTGATGTGCTTTGTGCAACCACAGTGGCTTGGGTTAGTTTTCCCTTCCAGACAAGGGGAGGTCAGCATCAAGGAGTGTAGAATGGTTTGTGCTGGAAGGGACCTTAAAGCTCCTCCAGTTCCAACCCCTGCCACGGGCAGGGACACCTTCCACTAGAGCAGCTTGCTCCAAGCCCCTGTGTCCAACCTGGCCTTGAACACTGCCAGGGATGGGGCAGCCACAGCTTCTCTGGGCACCCTGTGCCAGCGCCTCAGCACCCTCCCAGGGAACAGCTTCTGCCTAAGAGCTCATCTCAGTGTCCCCTCTGGCAGGTTCAAGCCATTCCTCTTTGCATCCCAGCTGTGTGGGTGCTGTGAGCAGCAGGACCTGCTTCGGGATCCTTCCAGGGGGTTCTCTGTCTGGTTTTGCTGCTTCAGAGCGCGCAGGACCTTTCCTGGGAGCTGCAGCAGAACTGAGCTTTCCTCCACGGGGCAGACGGACATTTCAGCTCCGAGGTTTTCTGTTGCCGGCCGGACGTTGCATTGCAGGCACTGCGGGCTGCCAGTGCCTGCTCTGAGCCACTGTGGGAGGTGAACAGGAGCCCATATACAGAAACCACCGCTTCGCTCAACCTCCGCTTCCCGCCTCCAAAGCCCTCGGGGCAGCTTGGCTGGGCTGCGGGCTCCAGGCAGAGCTTTCACTGACATCGGAGCCCTCCGCTGCTGCACGAGTGAGTGAAAGCCGTTAAGTACTGCGATCACACTGTTCTGTGTAACAAAGGTTCGGATCCGGAAGAAAAGTGGTTCCCTTCTCTGAGGAGCTTTGCGTCATTAGCCTCAGAAATGGGATATTTGTCATTGAAATCATGACTAAAGTAGTGTGAATGAGGGGTGCGCTGGGGAAGTGACAGCTTCGGGGGTGGCTGTGCCAGATGTGCAGACATGGGGGTGAGAATGGCCAAGTCAGGCGCATCCCTGTCAGCGATGTCCTGCAGCGCCAAGGGGAAACCTGGCTGGAGTATTCCTGTCTCCTGCCTGGAGAGGGAAACACAGACCAAAGCTCGGAGCTGTTGTCCAGCCTGTTTGGTGTCTGTGTGTTGGGAATACTGAGCAGTACCACCTGCCTATTATTAGACCAAAGCAGAGCATGTGTCTGTTGATGCATAGTTGTTATAATTCTATGTACAGAATTATACTGTATACAGAATGAGATCTATACATACAGAATATATATACTCAGAGATATTATGTATACATACAGAATATATAGACATAATTATATCTAAAAATTCAGTATCTACATACACGTATATATGTGTGCATATATTCATATATATGTATATATATTTAGATGCATATACATATACACTTGTATATATATACATATTGCATTTATGTGTATATATGCACATAGCTGTATGTATATGTATATATGTATATTATATATGTATATATACACACATAAGTGTATATATATAAAAATACATATATACATATAAACACATATGCATATCACTGCACCTTTCCAGAGCTCATCATGCAGCCAGGCTGTAGGATGCAGTTTCAAAGGGAGCAGGATTTCCTGTTTCTCCTTTCTCCTAATGTAATTCCTCAAACACGCTGGTGCACTGAGGCTCCTGACCCTGCTCAGTGTGATCACATCAGTATTGCTTGCACTTAACCTCAGGGATCGCCAAGATGGATCGTTTCAATGGGTAATTAACAGCTCTTAATTATTTTACTTGGGGAAGGATGGTTTTATTCTTTTACAGGAACTGCAGCCACCCAGGAGCACCCAGCACCGACAGTCGGGCCCTGCTGGTTCTCTTACCCATGTTCTGGGAAAACCATGGAGTAGATGGCTCCAGAGCCATGTTCACAGTGGGTAAGAGGAATTCCCACCTCTCCAGGACCTATTCCCTTTTTTTCCTGTCCCGTTAATGATAGCATTCTGTCTTTTCACGTCACCCCATTTCATCTGCTTCTTTACTTCACAAACTGTTGTTTTCAGCCTTTGCTGTGACCTTCCCCAAAGCAACATCGGAGGCCCAGGGCTCATAGTCTCCTCAGGAACCAGAGGCAGGCTTCCCTGATTTGGTAACAGCTTTTTGATCATGAAGGTGGGGCTGCAATTTCTGTAGCAGAGACCTAATAGTAGGGGAAGGACAAGTCTTGCAGGGGGAAAAGCGCAGTTCTGCTCAGTTCCAAGCTGCTATTAGCTGTGTGTGATATGGAGCAAGTCACATAACCTCCCCCCGCCCGGATTCTATGAGATCCAAAGTAAAATAATGCCTTTTTCCACATTGGAAAGGATAGAAATGAAGAAATAAATATAGGCATGCTTTTTATTCATGTTATTCCATTCAGACGGTGTGCTTCAAAGGCATTGCTCTGTACAGGGAGGTTATTTTTAAACACTATTTGTTTCAGTCATCACCGCAAATGGTCTCTTGCCCATCCAATTAAACCCACGTTTTGTGTGATTTATAACTTAAAATCAATTTCGGCTACAAGGGGTTCATGTTTCGAATTTTAGGTGTGAGACTGAGTTACAGGTCAAGCATTCAACTGGTGCTTGTGGTTTCGAAGTCTGATGTGGTCCACAGCACCAACTGGGATCAGATCCTTCAGCAAACTGGGAGAGGAGTGCACGGGCACCTGAAACAGGGCAGAACGTGTTGAAAACAGCCAGTGGTGATGTCGTGGTTCAAGCCCAGCGGGCAACCCAGAACTGGGAGCAATGCAGAAAGTCAAAACCACAGCACTGCACCAGCTACTAAGGAGAGAAATGACTGCTACTGCTGAACCCAGGACAGGTGATAACACTGTATCTACAGGGAATATCCTTGGGTTCCTGATCTCAGTTATTAACTGAAATGCTGCTGTGGTTTGAATGAAAAGGATAAGAGAAGTTTGAAAGAGTCCAGAGGTGATGGGCTCAGGCCTGGCTCAGTCACCTCCCAGGGCTGGGGAAGGACATCAAGAGCAGATTTCTTTACTGAAGTAAGGATTTATGTGGCTGCAGAGGTGGTGCAGACTCATGATCAGCATGATCATGGTCGTTGATGCTGTTCAAGCTTCCACGGCACTGGTGAGGCTTGCACTGTGCCAGAGAAAATCCACCCGTCTCCTGCTGACCGGTCCTTAAAACCAGAAGTCTCCCAGCGGTTAGAGGACTGCTTGCCTGGAATACAGGCTTCCTATTGCTTCTGTGGACCCGCATCAGGTGGGTTAAAGGCTGGTGCATGTCAGTGTATCAGCTGCAAGACGCTGCTGTTCACAGTCTCCCTACATCCTGGCACTTGTGAAAAATGGGAAAGGCGGCTCAGGCAGAGAGTGCCTCAGGGGGGAATAACTCTGCCTGAGTGACGGATAAAAACATCCGGAGAATCCCAGCCTGGTTTGTGTTGGAAGGGACATCAAAGCTCCTCCAGCTCCAACCCCTGCCACGGACTGGGACACCTTCCACTAGAGCAGCTTGCTCCAAGCCCCATCCAGCCTGGCCTTGAAGTGTCTCAGTGTCTGATCCTGAGGATAACCCCTGAGCTTTGGCTCCATCAGGACATCAAGGCTAAAGACTTTCAGTGCCTAAAGGGGCTACAGGACACCTGGAGAGGGGCTTTGGACAAGGGCCTGTAGGGACAGGACAAGGGGAATGGCTTTAACCTGCCAGAGGGGAGACTGAGATGAGCTCTTAGGCAGAAGCTGTTCCCTGTGAGGGTGCTGAGGCGCTGGCACAGAGTGCCCAGAGAAGCTGTGGCTGCCCCATCCCTGGCAGTGTTGAAGGCCAGGTTGGACACAGGGCTTGGAGCAAGCTGCTCCAGTGCAAGGTGTCCCTGCCCAAGGTAGGGGGTTGGAGCTGGATAAGCTTTAAGGTCCCTTAAACACAAACCATTCCAAGATTCCGTGAATCTCAGCTCTTTGCTGCTGCTGCTGCTGAGCATCTCCTTTCCATTCCTGTGCCTGTGCTGGCAGGAGCCTCAGCACACAGTGCTCTGAGGCGATCTCTGAGTGATGGAAATGAAACCACACAGTGATAAGTTGATCTTATATTGCTTCTGACATGTCTGAGGAGCTGAAACAACATTTCCTTGTGTCTCCAGCACAACCGAATGCACTGTTAGCCTTGGGCTCTGGAGAGGTCCTACATTGCCGAGGAGATGGGCCAACAGCTCTTAGTACAGAACCCAAACGCCACAGGTGGACAGAACAATGTAATTCAGCCCGTTGTGGAGCAATGACGTCCTCATGTATCATCGGTGCAGATAGCTCAGGATCTGCTGTCAGTCAGGTGCAGCTTGCCTGGGCTCCTCTTTTTAACATCACACAAATGTTTTTGTCACCTCTTCCATCACCTTCCCAAAAAACATCACGGGAGTTGCAGTTCCTCCCTCCCTGCTGATCTCTTTTCCAGGCTGAGCAAAGGAACGGCTCATCGAGATGCCAGGCTGTGCTTCATTCTGACTTTATCTCTCTCCACGCAGAGCCCTCTCCCCCTCTGCAATCCCAGTTCTGCAGTGCACTGAAATGACAGCTCCATCTTTCTCCTTCCCCATCTTCTATTTATTACAGAAGATGCAGGACCTCTGTCGTACACGGGGGGGGGGATGAAAAAGGTGGTTGTGAGAGGGACACAGCCTGGTTTCTCCTTGCTTTGAGCGCTCCCTTTTTATCTTCCTTGTTGTTGTATAAATTATACATCCCTGCCCATCCACTTTGCACCTCCAGTGTTGCTTGTACATCCTGATGACAAAAATAGGTGACTAACTCGGGCTGATAAAAGATCTGAAAAAAGCATGTCAGTGGGAGTGTGACTGCCCCATTTTTGGGTTAATTAAAGCGGGAATGTTTCCTCCAGCTCCAGCCCTCTGTGGGTTTGTTTCTCGATCAGGATGCTACACTTGCAGGGTTACCTGCGTTTGCCTTGGAAGGGGACCCTGCTGTGTAAGACCAATGTCAGTGCTCACATTGCTGCAGACCCCATGGTTTGGGGATCCCAGCAGGTGCAGGGGGGTTGAGCATCTCCAAGGCTGGCATCCCACAGCCTCCCTGGGCAGCCTGCCCCAGTGCCCCCGGCCTCACAGTAAGCGGGTGGTTTTCTGTGCTCACACAGGCTCTCCTGTATTTAATACATGCCATGCATAGGGGTGCCTCTCTCACCGTGTAGCCCCTTTATCTTATGGGCAGTAAGATGTTTCTCAGCTGTTCAGACCTGCTCCTTAGCTGTAGTACTGACACTGAAAATGAAATGTGGGGTCTGAACCCAAAGCAGCTCCCAGCCCTGATCAGACAGTGGCTGCAGACCCACACTTATACTGATCGCGAGGTACTGCAGCGCTTGATGGCCTGTAGTGATGACATAGACAGGGGAGATTGAGATGAGCTCTTACGCAGAAGAACCACTCTGTGATTCTATGCTTTTTTGGGTCTTTTTTCCTGCATGGAAGCAACCCCCCCAAAACCACAAAAACGTCAGAGAAGGAAGGTTTTGCTTAATAAGCAGTTGTCCTGTTTGTAAAATGAATGGTAAAAGGTAAAAAGCAGCCCTGAGAGCTTGGACAAACCCGTGTGAAGCTGAAAGTTCTTGTTCATTTAAGCCCCAGATCTAGCACATTGCAGGTCAGTCTTCAGCCTGTTGCAGGGGTGTGTTGGCTGTTTAAATGGATAACAAAAATGCTCGGTCTCAGAGAAATGAAGAGAAGGGAAGGCTGAGACTTTGAGCAGACATTGGAAAGCCCGTGTTTCAAGCGAGAAGCACCTTTCTGGGTAACAGGGTTGTAAGGAAGAGGCTTCAAGGGTTTTTCTTATGTTATTCTCCATCGGTACCTGCACCAAACCACCAGGTATGAGTCTTGCTGGAGGCAGGTTAGGTCAGAAATGACTCCCAGCCTCACTGGAAATGCAGTTTCTGGGATCTGCAGCCTTAGATGTGCAGAGGCACGAGTGTTCTACGGTTCATTTGGACAGAGGCACAGCCCTGCCCTTGGTTTCCTCTGAACCTTGTTCCGGGCAGCAGAGCCACCCTGGGTTAGCAGAAGGAGACACATCCTTTCTGCTCACCGGAGTAGGAGATCTTTTTCTTCATGTGTTCAGGCAGCAGCTTCTGATGAGTCATTTGCTTACAGCAAACTGCAGTGCTATTAACAACACTTTACACAGTGCAACAGGAGCCACTGGTCCTCACATTTCCTGAGGAGGAGGATGCTTTTTCACTTGTGGGACAACATAAGGAGGAAGCATCTTATGAGACTGAATATTAGAGGACTGCAAAGCATTGGTATTAGGGCAATATTACAGTGCAGGTTTTCACACTCAGCTTTAATCGTAGAATCCCAGACTCCCAGCCTGGTTTGGGTTGGAAGGGACCTCAAAGCTCCTCCAGCTCCAACCCCTGCCACGGGCAGGGACACCTTCCGATAGAGCAGCTTGCTCCAAGCGCCTGTGTCCAACCTGGCCTTGAGCACTGCCAGGGATGGGGCAGCCACAGCTTCTCTGGGCACCCTGTGCCAGTGCCTCAGCACCCTCCCAGGAAAGAGCTTCTGCCTAAGAGCTCATCTCAGTCTCCCCTCTGGCAGGTTAAAGCCATTCCCCATGGCCTGTCCCTACAGACCCTTGTATGATGGTGTCAGTTCAAGCATTGCTGTTGAACAGTATAATCAGGTCCCTTCAGGGGTTGTCCGCTGGACACCCAGCATAATGCTGGAGTTGGCGGCAAATGGCTGTAGCCTAGGTGAGCTGCAGGAGCAGTTCTGGTGTTCAGGACACAGATGTCAGTTCAAAACCTCTCTTTTACTGGTGATTCCTGTCTATTCCAGGTGCGTCTTCTGAAAGAGTAAGGATTGGCAATCCTGAGGATTGGAGCGGCCAAGGTTTCTGTATGTGCTCACTCTTGTCCTGGTTTCAGCTGGGATAGCATTATCTTTCTTTCTAGTAGTTGGTACAGGAAACTATCTCAGCAGAAACCAGCCCATCTCCTCAGTACATTAAGGTCTGTCTGAGATGGTAAAAAAGAAGGTCCTGGGCAGGCGGTTGCACTGGAGAAGCCAAAGCACCCAGAAGACGGCCAGAGCTGTGGTGTGTGTGTAAAGGTGGTCCAGGATAACGTGCCATCTATTTCATGTCGGAAGCAGTCAGGAGATTTGTTTTATGTGTTGATTCTCTCCTCTGCCTGCTGTGAAGTGCAGGTGCCGCATCCCTGGCTCTGTGCCTCCGAAGGGAACAACAAAGGGTTTCAAAGTGTGCCTGGAAAACTTGAGGAAGTGCTGAATTTTAACCAATGAGGAAAAGCCCACCTCTCTGGTGGAGCCGGGCTCAGCGCCTCTTCCTTGGGGAGGTTTGCAGAGGTGGTTTTGCTCTTTATTGGGGAAGCTCCACTGAGCAGACATTTCACAACGGGGTGTGTGTGTGTGTGTGTGTGTGTGTGTGTTAGTAATTATGCAAATAAATGCATGGAAGTGATGTTTAACTGAGTGGCATTTTCTTTTGCATATGTTCCATTTTCATTTCTTTCATGTTCCACCGCTAAGTGTTTTGAAAGCAAATGAAAGCTCGATAGAAAGCAGATAACGCTGAGCAGCCGTCTGCCAGCATGTGCTAAATCAGAAGTTAAGAAATTAGCTTTATTCTCCAATTTGTTGTATGACAAAGCCTTCTCTTTGCTGCTGTCCCGGGGGAACGGGCATTCATTCAAGTAAGGATTTATTCCTAGTGGCTCCCGATCAATATATTACAAGAATTCTTAGAGTAATGAGAGAAGACTCTCACATCCTCAGAAAAAGACAATACAGCAGCAAAATCAGACATAGAAAATGGGTCAGAGGGGTGAGTTCCATCTAAGGAGAACATAGATTAATCTCTGCTCTAAAAGCCAAGTGTCCTTGTTGCTGCTTGCCTACTGCTCACTGTTGCATGTCCTTAGGTTGCTGTCAATTCAAGCCCCATGCACTTGAGAAACTAAAAAGAAACCAAGTAAGTTTATAAATGTCAGGAATTTAGGCTCATGAAACAAGTATTCCAGTTATTCCTGTTCTTGGATCTCCTCATATGCACATGGGCATTTTTCAGATGAGTGCAGGGCTTTAAAAGAGACCCAGCTACTTTACAATAGACTCAGGTCCCCAGAGAGCTTTGCAGATGCTTGGACTTCCTCCTCATGACCCCCATACAGAATGCAGTTATTACCACTTTGTGGTTCTCTTTTGGAAGCCTGATTGTTTTGTTAATCTGTGAGTTTACCCATGTGGGGTTTCTATCTAATGAAAGGAAGAAAACACCAACTTAAACAGTGACAGCAGAGGAAGAAAGCTCCTCCTTCATCCTCCTCCTTTACTTAAAGAATTTATCCAGACCCCATGAACCACTGTTTCATAAGATCCAGTCTCTCAGGGATGTAACAGTACCACAAATATCCTATACTTAAGAGGGACCAAGTCTGTTTATTCAGATTTTAAAGATTCCTCTCATAAGCAAAGAACATTTGGATATAACCTCACTCTGAGGAATCATCTCCTATGAGACGGGGCTCTTTTAAACCCAGAGACTTAACCAAGCCAGCGTGGTTCTGACTGATTTGGACTAATGTTAGTTTTCGAAGTTGAGAAGCATTTTGAGACTAATCCTGATAGTATTTACTCTGCTTCTCACAAGACCATTCACCCCAGGGGGGGCTTAACCCTTCAAGAGCTTGTGGAATGCTATGAGCGTAATTCTCCCTCTCACGCTTCCCTTAACATCGCAGGCAGTGATGCAGGAGCGAGGGATTATTCTAACTGGTTCCCAAGAAAACACTTGTATGTGCTAATGAGGACGAAACTCCAGCCCTGGCGTTGTTCAGGCTGGAGACAAGAATCCCTAGGAGAGACATGAGAAGTCTTTCATTATGTAAAAGCAGACTGCAAAGAACAAAGCCCTGAGCTGTTATCCGCATCCACTCAGGGCCCAGAGGAAATGGGATGCTGAAATCACAGCTCTTAGTATGGATAAATGTTTTCTGCTGGATTTAAGAGCAGATTCCCATGGAGGCTGTGGGGCTACAGCTTTGCTACAGGAGGGGATAGAAAACATCTGTGGGGAATGGCTCAGATATGTATAATCCCACTGAGAGGATGGGCTGGTTTAAGGGATTCAGAGTCCATTTCAGTTCCTTGTCCTACTAACATCTAACTTTTATTTCTCCTGTATTTATGTGTTTAGTAATTAAATGTGACTTGAGATTAAAAGATCCTTTGGTCATGTATTAATTAATGAAGATCCAGGGCAATCCTGTGAGGCCACTATTCCCATTCTGCAGATGAGCAAACTAAATAAGGCAGATGAAGTGCTTGGTGATGTGCACAGAGGCTGTGGTTCCAATGGAGCCCTGGAGTGCTGACTCCTCTGCTTTTTCCTACAACCACATGCATTTATTTTCCTGTTACTGCCTTGGCAAAATGCTCCCTTCCCTGCTGTCAGGAAGAGCTTTCTCTTCCTTAGAGTGATAAAGCGATCTGAACTCTGGGCAAAGCTCCTATGGGAAGCAAATGATCCTGGCGCGAAGGATGAGGCTAAGCCGGAACGAAGCAATGGATAATTTCCTGTGAAACACAGCAAAATGAAAAACCTAAGGAAAAGACCAGGAAAAGGCAGTGTCACTGCTGTTGGTGGGTGTTCTGTCAAGTGTGATCTTTCTGTGCCTTGGAAAACTTGTGTGCTTTACAGACATGATAGCAGCCTATAAGTACCAATAGCAAACCAGCTTTCTCAGGTCCTGGTTTTGCACATATCCCCTTGGCTTTAACTCAATTTATTCACTGGGTTGCCTCCTTCCTGGGAAGTCTTCCCAGGAGGTGAACCAGTGTTTTCTGCCTCCTGGGAACAGCCGCTCCAGGAGGCAACAATCTTTTTCCATTTGATGTTTGAGCCACACATGAAAATAATAATAAAAAAGAACACTGTGAAGGGAATGATTTTGTAAAATGCCTCATTTCAGTCAGATTGAGACTGTTTTTCCTTGTTCACTGCTCTGCTGTCCTGCTCCTATCACCCAGCTCATTGTCTTCAGGAACCCTACCCCAAGAGTAGGTGCGCAGAGATTTACTTACCAGGAATTACCAATTCTTGCAACACTGAAGTCAACCTCGATGACGAGATTGTTCACTCATCCTGCTAGTAAAACACTCTCTGTATTTAGTTTATAGGTAAATGCAGGTTCACAGCTGCCAGAGGGGAGACTGAGATGAGCTCTTAGGCACAAATTCTTCTCTGTGAGGGTGCAGAGGCGCTGGCACAGGGTGCCCAGAGAAGCTGTGGCTGCCCCATTCTTACACTTCCCAGCAGAGCTGTGAGTTAGGAAGTGAAAGGCCATCAGTAAAAGACATCAAGGCTTATCACAACAGTTTGTTCTGGAAGCTCAGCAGAGCAGAATCTCAGTTAATGCAGCTGGAAAACTTCTTAGAGGGAAAGAAAATTTTAGATGCTTTAGCCAGTGGTTCGGGAGAATGGGCTTGAAAAGTAAATGGAAGGGAAAATGGGAAAATGAATCTGCAGGTTCAACAAATACACTGTTCCAGAAGGAAAAGCACACTAAAGGGGCTGAGACCTCCATCAGCAGAGTATGAGCACTTTCTCATGTTCCAGTTTGGTTCATTAGAAGCAAGAATTGAAGCTCCCAGGGTAGAGGCAGCAGGGAGGCTGCAGTGTGCACCTGAGGGACAATTCCAGCCAGGGTCTGCAGAGACAGGAAAGGTTTGGACATTTATTATCAAAATGCCCTATGGGATGGATGATTATTTCTTCTCTCAAGCATTATGAACTATTAAAACTGTGAACTGTGACTGTAGATGATCTCAGATTATCTCCTCTCCCCATATGTGTGTTTATAATCCAGCATTAAGAAACTCCAGAGCCATTATTAACACTTGACAGTAATTGAATTTATGGCTACATGGGGCATTGGGATGCTCTTCTCCAGCCATTGAGAGAGTTCATGGAGCAATGGATCATGAGCTTTCCCGTGCCTGCTCTTTGTGAGTGCTTTGGGGCTCCCCAAAGGAGCAATAACACATTCAGACAGTGTCACCATAGGATGAAAAAGGTGCTACCCAGCAGGGAAAGGAGCTATTGGCACATCAATGGGAGCATTTACGGGACCTGAAACCCTGTTCCCTTTGAATGGTCTCTAAAGAGGCGTTAGCAGATGCTGGTGAGTGCCAGGATGAATGAAAGGGCCCTTTAACACTCCTCACCAATGGCTATGAATGAGAAAATTAACCAGAGAAATTGCTGAGTGGGCAAATGAAGAGGAAGTCAACGACTGATGAGGGTGGCCATGTCCCTCTGGGTAATTCCTCCTGCTGTCTGTGACATAAATGGGGTAATAAAACATATCCCACACCTTCCTCCCCAGGGGATGGAGCTGACTGCACTGGCCTTTGCTCCGGGGCGGCTCAAAGCATTTAGGTCCCCACTTTGGGTTATTGCTCATTAAGGAGGAAGAAAAAGAGCCCTATGAGGAGGTGTCAGTGTCTGACAAGTGTTGACAAATGCTGGACCACAAATTGTCCTCTACATACAGAGCTGCGGCTCAGTAATGGAACAGGTTTTGCCATCTTACACCTAAGTTTCCACTTGTGGGAAATGGAGAATAGCAACGTATCCGTCATGCAAATAGAATATATCCCATGTGCTTCAGGATGTTTTGGATTCTTGGAAGATCAGAGCTACATAAATATACAGACATGTAAGTTATGCAGGTCAGTAGGCACGTCTGGTGAGTGTTCCCAAGAATCCTCCATCTCCTTTCATAAATAACATGCTCTTTTTTGACATGATACCAGAAAAAAGCAAGTTTTGCTTCTTTTTAAGCTTGTATTTGAGCTCCTTGCCTGGTTCATTAACAGGCCCAAAGAGCTCAGCATGTGCCATGCACTGGGGTTATACCAAGGCCAAGGAAAATGGTATTCCATCTTTTCCTAAAGGCTCTATTATCCCATTCTCTGTAATAGCTCTAGGCTGTCATCTTGCTTCTAAGCTAGAGGTTAATGGGAAAAGAAAGGAGGTGGTGTCGTTGTCTCTGTTTAATGCACCCAAGCAGGGCAGTGCTGGATGGAGCAGCCGCTGAGCTGCTGTCAGCAGGGGTGCAAAGTGCAACCCTTTGCATTTCAAGTGTGCCACGTGCTTTTGGGAAGGCTTGGGAAGCTGCACCCATCCTCCCCTGCACTGTAAATTCACATCGATGCCTTATAACAAGATTTCTTTTGATCCCCTGCCCTAAGCTGTTGTGTTGGTCTCACCGTGCCCTGCCTGGCTGCCCTTGGCTTTTGGGGATGGCCACTGGGCATTTTGGAGCAAGCTGCTCTAGTGGAAGGTGTCCCTGCCCGTGGCACGGATTGGAGCTGGAGGAGCTTTAAGGTCCCTTCCAATGCAAACCACTCTGTGATCCTATGATGCTCTTTACCGGGGGGAAGAGTCAAGGGTAAGAACTCTGCCCCACCATGGCACTGTGGCCTTGGGCAGCGGTTTGCAGCTCCTGGCACAGCACCATCTCCACGCACACAGCAGGGTGGGATGTCCTATGGCTGTCACCTCCTGAACCTTCTGCTGGTTTAGACTTTTCCACTTTTTGGTTGAGGTTTTCCAGATTTTAAGTATAGCATTTCCCTTTCTTGCTGACAGGGCTGCGAATCATGATACATCGCTGGCTTCGCTTTAACAGGTATGATGAATGAGGTTTCCTCTTCATTCCCCTCTTTCTCACACACACAGAGCACCTGTCCCCCAAGCCCTCCCCGCATCCCTTGGGAAGGTGATGCAGTGTAAGGGCTTCGTGCACTGTGTGGTTTAGGGTCATCCCTTCTTCCCTGGTCAGAAGCTGCTTGTCAGAGTTACAGGATCCTCCTTTGACAACCTGTGAAAGGGAGCTAAGGAAGAGCTTGTAAAGCACCCGGCGCTGTCACACGGGGACAAAGAGGGAACTTCCTGGCACCTTTTGAAATCCGGCTATTCCTAGAAATTTGTAATCATAGCACAGTGATGATGGGTGGAAAACAAAGAGCTGCTAGCAATTCACTTATATGTGCCATAGAAAAGGCATCTGGACACACTGCTGGGTTCAGGAGAGGCAGGGTTTGCTCACCTAGATTTAGTGACTACATGGATACAGTTAGAAGCAGTTATTGACATGATCTTGGAATTTAACATAATCTCTTGCATAGGTCTATGAACAGGTAAGAACTTAAAAATCTCTTGGCATCCCCTCATCTGTGCTGCTGATCTGCTGCCACTCACAGGCTATAAACCTGCTCATCCTCCCAGCATGAGCTCCCTTGAAGGTCTGTAAAATCCTCAGGCTGCAGCTGTGCTGTACTTGGGGCAGAATTCAGCAGGGGTCATGCTCTCAGGGGATGTGATTGCGGGCAGGTGGCTTTACAAGCCCTACCCCTGGGCACAGCCTATATACAAGTGAGGCTTGCACTGGGGTCAGTGCTATCAGGTCAGGGTTAGGTTTGGTGCAAGGCGGTGGGGTGAGGTGGGCAGAAAGCAGTCTCAGGTGTTTGGATGCAGTGCTGGAATGGATGGAGCTGAAGCCCCTCTGGCCTTCCAGTGGTGTGAGGGAGCTCTGAACAGCCCCATGAGGGAGCAGGGATGTGGCATGAGCCTGGGGACACCAGGCAATAGAGAAGCCTAGCAAGAGCTCTGCCTTTAGCCTGTGCAAGTCATTGGAGTCTCGCAGGACGCTGTGAGTATTGAAGTTGTTTTTGCTTCTGAAAGCAGGAGTCTGAGATACTACTCTCTTTTGTTTTGTGACTGATGACTTCCAAATGCCCTGTGTAATGTGATGGTGAATGTGGAGATGTGGAAGTCTCCAAAGAAGTGGATTTTTTTAACATGGGAAGCTTTGTTTCTCTAAAAGCTTCTTTTGTGCTCAGCAGCATCCATGTAGCACAGTAGTACACAAGAGTCTATTAACTCTTATTTAAAGAGAACCTGTCTAGTTAGCACAGCACTGCAATGGCAGTTTGCCTATGGGAAACCTGGAGAGGGCCTTTGGACAAGGGCCTGTAGGGACAGGACAAGGGGAATGGCTTTAACCTGCCAGAGGGGAGACTGAGATGAGCTCTTGGGCAGAAGCTGTTCCCTGGGAGGGTGCTGAGGCTCTGTCAGGGGGTGCCCAGAGAAGCTGTGGCTGCCCCATCCCTGGCAGTGTTCAAGGCCAGGTTGGACACAGGGGCTTGGAGCAAGCTGCTCTAGTGGAAGGTGTCCCTGCCTGTGGCAGGGGTTGGAGCTGGAGGAGCTTTGATGTCCCTTCCAACACAAACCAGGCTGAGATCCTGTGAAACCTAGAGCTTTGAAAGGAGCACATAGACCCCACTGACTTTCCTTTGTCCTGGAAGCCAGAAGGCACTGCTGCCTTGTTGCTCCAACTAGAAGCTTATGCTGATGTAGACAACACAAAGCACAAGGTTTGCTCTGTTTCAGCAGTGATTAAAAGACTGAAGTGTGAACAATAACTTCTTTAACAAAACTGAAGATGATCCTTGAAATGGAGCATGTTATGTGCAGAGGAAGAGCTCTGTGATGGTTGCTGAGGCTCTCCTGAATTAGCCGAGGATGCAGGGCTCTGTTTCTGGGGATTCTTTTTAAAGGTTTTAGTTCTCAGTCTGCACAGACACTAATTGGTTTATTTTTGTCTTGGGCAGACAAAAGCTCAACTTGTGAAGTCAGACAATCTGGAAAATCCTGGCCTTCATCAGCGCACAGGACATACTCCAGTTACTGAGAAGCGCAGCCTTGTTTTGTCATCACACATCTACACCTCAAGCAGGGTTTTTTCCCTAAAAGCTGTTTTTGTCAGCAGCAGTACTGCAGTTCTTCAGCTCTATAGAAGACAGAGGCTGAATCAGGGGTAGCAGTGCCAGATCTGAGTGCTGTTTGAGAGCTGCATTGGAAAATGATTCCTACAAACTATGCAGAAGAAATCTGTTCAGCTTTCCAGAGGCAGTTGAAGTCTGGAGTGTTCCCTCTTGAACCTTCCTCTACAGGGGGATCAGCTGTCGTCAGAGGCTGGGACTGCAGGGATAGGATATGGGATAATGGCTTTGAACTGAAACGGGAGAGATTGAGATGAGCTACAAGAAACCTGGAGAGGGGTTTCCCTCTCCAGCTCTTCCCTATGAGGGTGCTGAGGCACTGGCAGCTTAGAGATTACTGGCAGCTTAGAGATACAGCATCTTAGAAGATGCTGTAAATATGACTTAGGAGCCTCCTTGTCTTGAGGGCAGCCTCATCTTCCCCAGGCTTCTCCTGGAGGCACATACAAAACCATTTCTTCAGAAAACACCAGTGTTACCTGCTTTGGGGACATGTGGGTGCTCATGCCTGCTGCTGAACAAAGCAATCAGGGCACTCACAAAGATGAGGCGCGACTGCAGGAACAAACCAAGACAGAGCCTCAGTAATTCAGGTCATGGAATGGTTTGTGTTGGAAGGGACCTTAAAGCTCCTCCAGCTCCAACCCCTGCCAAGGGCAGGGACACCTTCCACTAGAGCAGCTTGCTCCAAGCCCCTGTGTCCAACCTGGCCTTGAACACTGCCAGGGATGGGGCAGCCACAGCTTCTCTGGGCACCCTGTGCCAGCGCCTCAGCACCCTCCCAGGGAAGAGCTTCTGCCCAAGAGCTCATCTCAGTCTCCCCTCTGGCAGGTTAAAGCCATTCCCCTGTCCTGTCCCTACAGGCCCTTGTCCAAAGCCCCTCTCCAGGTTTCCTGCAGCCCCTTTAGGCACTGGAGCTGCTCTAAGGCCTCCCAGGAGAGCAGCACAGGGGCAGGATCCCCTCCCTGAGCTGCTGCTCACGCTCTGGGTGCGCAGCCCAGCACACAGCGGGGTTCTGGACTCAAGCACACACTGAATCCAGGTCATGGGGAGCTTCTCCTCACCCCACACCCCAAGTCTTTCTCAGGGCTGCTTTTTCCATGCTGGAGCTGCAGGTAGGGAATGGGCTGGTTCTTGTCCTGCACCCCCAGCCTGGGGCATGGGTGCTAAGGCTGTCTCTGTGCTGGATCTCTTGCTGTGAAGCTACCGCAGGCAGCACAATGCTGTATAGTCCTGTTGCCCCTTGTGTTGCTGCAATCCTCTTGCAGGGTCTCCTCTACACATCATGCAACTGATATTGGTACAAATTGGTCCTCTGGTTCAGCTGCAGTGATTATCACTGTGGTTGGAGTGGCTGCAGTATCTGTTCTCAGGGTTTGGGTAGCTGCTGTACTTGTCACTGGGGCTGGTGGAGCTGCTGTGCTTGGAGCTGGAGTAGCTGTGCTGTCAGTTGCTTTGCTCTCAGATCCAGGGACATTTTTTCCCTTTTGAAGGTGCTGGATGGTGTTGAGCACGGCTCTGTAAGCATAAGCCGAGCCCCAGGGCGTTGTCAGGATTTGTCCATCTCTGGGGTGACCAGAATGACAACACACCTCCTTTAAGTGTTTTACTAATTCTTCTGGAGTTTGCATTTGTTCAGTGGTGATGTTCCAAAGCACTGGGGGGGCCCACTGGCCTGGATACTCGCTCATACTATCCCACACACCCTGCCACTCATGACTCTCCAGCCTCGGGGAAAATCTGTTGGTCCCCCTATATCATTGTCTAACCCCAGGCAAGGCCCAAACCTGACTCTGTTCAACCCTTGGGACCAAACAAAATGGTCATGGGTAAAACACGCTCTGTACCTGTGCCGACATGGTGATCCCCATCACAATCAGGACGCAGGTCTCAAGGGTACCTAAAAGCCATTCAAAACTTTCAGAGCTCTCAAATGATGCTGTAAATGGTCTGGTGGGGGGGCTGGGAGTGTAAGGGAATGTCTCCTTCACAGGTTGACCACCTGAGGAGGGGAAATAAGATGTGTAGTTGCTAAGCACTTCTGTTATATACCTCCCAAAGTATAGAGTTGGGGACCACACTGGGAACACAAGCCATATCAGTTTCATGTTCAATGAGTCTATTGTATTACATTACTATAAAGTACAACGAAACAAGAACTTTAGCCCAAGGCCCCCAGCCAATAAACACCAACACAGCAAATACCGGCTCTAAGTAAGGTACCACATGCTGAAACTCTGAGATCAAGAGCAACAACTTCGAGAGCCAATAAATCAGCATTGTGACAAGTGACTATTAATCTGAAACAATGAATGCTTATCACAAATATGATTAGACACACTCTGGTCAGATCTGTCATTATCTCAACCCTTTCTGCCACACGTTGGGCACCAAAAAGAACTGTTGTGGTTTAAGCCCAGCTGGTAACTTGGAACCATGCAGCCATTCCCTCACTGCCCCTCCTTCTTTCCTCCCTCTCCTGGAGGGATGGGGAGGAGAATGGAAAGAATGTAACTCCCACTGGTTGAGACAAGAACAGCCCAGTAACTAAGGTATAACGCAAACCACTGCTGCTGCCAACAATAATAATAATGGTAAAGGAAATAACAAGGGAAGAGAATACAACCGCCCACCACCCGCTGACCAATACCCAGCCAGACCCAGCAGTGATCTAGCCCTTCCGGGTAACTGCCCCCAGTTTATATAGTGGGCATGATGTGCTTTGGTATGGAATACCTCTTTGGTCAGTTTGGGTCAGGTGTCCTGTCTCTGCTTCCTCCCGGCTTCCCCTCCTCCCTGGCAGAGCATGAGACTCAGAAAGTCCTTGGTCAGAGTGAACATTACTGAGCAGCAACTGAAACTGTCGGTGTTATCAGTGCTGTTCCCAGACTGAAAGTCAAAAACACAGCACTGCACCAGCTACCAAGAAGGAGAAAAATGACTGCTACTGCTGAACCCAGGACGAAAGCCTTGGAGTATTTTGGAGATGTCCTGTGTGTGTGTTAGCATGAATAGCAGTATCTCACTGATGCTGATTGCTGCTTGCTACAGCTTCTCCATTGCTTGCCTGCCGTCCCCCTGGCAGGTATCCACTGAGAGTCTTTTTGTACACAGCAAAGTTCACCCGGCGGTTTTAAGTCATGTCTATTTGGAAGCACTTAGGGCACAGTTGCCCTGTGTAGTGTTGCAGGAGTACATTGCTTCCAGAATTAAAACCAATGCAGTTTGATAAAATAGCTGTTTCATTTTTTTTTTTTGCTTAGAGACAAAACTTTTATTGTAGCAAATGGAAATAAAATCAATATACATGGAAATGACTTGCATTTGGGGACCCTGGGTGTTGCTGATTTAATACTGTTTATTTAATGGCTTGGCAAGAGTGTGGTTTGTCTGTCTCGATAGATTTTGAAGAAAATGGTAATGTTTTATAGCAAACAGTATAAAATTCAAGTGAAGGCATCTTAATCAACTCCTATAAAACTTAAATGAGCGATTGAACATGTCATAAGCCGAAGTCATATTTTATCATCCCAGTCGTATTAATGCTGCAGCTTCTGTTATGATGGCTTCATTAGTACTTGGGAGGGTTTCAGGGCAGGAATGTGCCATTCTTCTCGGGGTTCCCTTGTTCCTTGTCTCCATCCAAAGTTCAAATGTCCCCCAGCCCCTTAGAGAAAGTAGGTTATTTTCCCAAATTCTGATCATATTTAATCTTATCCTGAATTTCAGCATTATCCCGGATGGATGCTGCTTTTGCAGCATTGCTATAGTATATAATAAAATTAGTATCATATGCTGGTATTTCCCAGTATATGGGACAAACCTGGATGGATCAGACCAGTATGCAGCGGCACCTCAGACTGTGGCCAAAGGGCCTGTTTGAGTACCTACCTACTTTAAGAAGCATTTAGACTGGTGAAAAGCCTGTTAAACAGGGGTAGCCCATGTGGCTGTTTGCATGGCACATCCCTCCTCTAAGGGCATGGTTTGAAACTGCAGTTTTAAGACAGTGAGCTGGGATTTAGTAGAATAAGTGAGTATCTAGACCAGGTGGTATTTAAGATCAGAGCAGGGAGCCCTTGTGATGAAGATCCTGAATTGTGGAAAGGTTCCTTATGGCATCTGCTGTCTGGAATTCCTCTGTAAGGCAGCTTTCAAAGGATTGCCAGGAATGAAGGTTTAATTCCTCTTTTGTATTGAGAAGGCAGGTTGGTAGCTCAGACCTTCCTGCAGCATGGATGTCTTCCTGCTAAACATAAAATAGGATTGAATATCTTTCCATGTATGTGTTTTTTAAAAGGCAAAAAAGGGTACTGGAAGATCAAGTAGCTGCTTTTGGTCAGGCAATACCTAACAAGAAAGCTGTAGGTGAAGGTCTCTGTAGCTTCCTTGGCAGTGGTGGTATCATGAATGACAAATAATGAATCTGAATGAATACATTTGCATTCCTATTTATTGAAAGCAATCTTGAAATATCCCCAAGCAAGAGAGGTTTGTTGTGAAAAAGGGAAATTAAGGTGACATTGGTAATCAGCCAGTGACTTCTTAATGAAAGGTGTCAGTGCTAGGGGCAAAACCAGGGACTTTGGTGCAGTGTTTTCTGGACCAGTGACAGGTTGGTGGGGAGGGAGACCGCCTTCGTTGGTGGGGACGAAGCTCTGATTTCTGCTTGTGTTGATGCTGGTGCTGCTGTGGGTTATCTGAGCGACAGAATCTCACTCGTCGCTCACCTGCAGTGATTTTCATGCAAGGGTGTTTTTTCCCGAGGTGTGTTCCAGGGCTCCGAGGTGGATCCTGCTGGTGCTGGTTGTGCTTCTGCAGCTCTTAACACTGGAAGCCCCCAAGTGCTGCTGACTGATACCATATTTTTAGTAGTAGGAGTTTGGAGCAGTCTGAATTCCAAATTCCGCCCTCCTTGGTTTTGTGCTCTGTAATTCCCATGTTGTTCAGATTGGCTGAGGCTCCAGCAGAAGGCTCCTTAACACACACTGGGAGAAACAGTCTCATTTGACTGGCTGCAGGAGCTGATTGAATATTTTCCAAGATTGAAACGAGACAAAGGCAAGAGCATCCCCCTGTCTTGAAAAGGCCGAGTCAGCTCCTCTCATTCTGAAGAGAGCATCGCCTGCATCATCCCCCTTTTGCTGCAGTTTCTCAGCTGCCTTTGCCAGGGATAACTCTTGTTGAGTGGTTCAGATTTTTATACCCTACCACATGCTCCCCTGTGATTCCTGTTCTGCGGAGAACCTGTGCTAGATTACGTATCGACACCCACATGGGCTGTGTCTCAGCCAGCATCACTATTCCCTTTGCACAGGGAGGCTTCTGGGTTCTGTGAATGAGTGTTCGGCGGTGAACTCTTGTGGGTTTACCTGGCATTAAACAGGAGCTACTGTTACAGCCACATACAAGTCAATAAAAAGGTTATTTACGTCTGTCCATTTCTAATAACTTGTACAGGGAATAACCACAGTGAGACACAAACTACATTTGGTAGCTCTGATTTAACATGTCCCTTCTGCTTCTCCTTTGCTCCTACTTCCATCTATATTTGCCTCTTTATTGCCTCAGCCTGAATTTCCTCAGTACCTTGGGGAATGGATGGGCAGTGCCGGACAGGCATTAGTTGAGATTCCTAATGAAGAAGCTCTCAGATGGTGGCAGTATAAGACATTAAATAGAACCCAGACTCTTCTGCTGGGAGGGAGGTCCCTGCCTCTCCCCGCTGGCCCCTCAGACCCATGCAGAATGACTTCTGGAACCCCTCACTCTCACATGCAGCAAGGTGGGCTCCTGAGGGGGGAGCATGGTGCTGGCTGCGGCTGCAGAGAGGCACCAGGGATGCCACTGTTGTTCGTATCAGGAGGAACTTGCAGGTGGAGGTGGCTGTAACTCCTAGTCCAGTTCCCTTTTACCCTGGAAACCCATAACTTTTGCTGCTCTATCACTGGCATAGATCAGTGTTTAAGTTGGGCTGTGCTGCAGGGGCAGCATGCAGGTATCTGCATTTTCCATGGTGGGGAGGAGAACATGGACATACAGATTGCCGTCCCTCCTGCTAAGCCCCAGTGACCTGAGCATGGGGCAAGAAATGGGGATTAAAATTCCCAAACTATGGGTAAGGGTACAATCGTAGCAAGAAACCAGGATCTAATATACTTGAATTTCAGGAATAGTGCTATGTATTCCTGAAGTAAATCAGGATTTGTATTGCAGCTTTCTTTCTGTGCTACTCATATGAAGCACACTGCAGTATCTTCCTTACGCTCCCCCTTATATTTCAATTTTAAGCTTACAAATCATTAATTCACAGTTTTGCTTTTGTTGATCAGATTCAAATGACTGTCATTCATTTGAGCATTTGCACGCGTCCTCCCTCACCTCCATGAAATATTGTCCAGGTCCACCAAATGGACTTGGGAATCACAACCCTGGACAGTGGGCAGAGTAACCTGTCAGTGCCAGAGCCCTGCATGGTGTGGAAGAGGAGCTGGTGCCTCTGAAGCTGAAGCACAAAACTGAATGCTTTAATGGTAGGGAGAAAGCACAAAACACTCATTTTCCTAAAATAGCAGGCAGTTGTGTGGGCTGCAAGGATGGGTTTCCAGAGGAAACTCATTAAAGTGCCCTACATCTGGCTTTTCTCATATAAAGAGGCTGAAGGAGATGCTGAGCGCTGATGATTGCATATGATATGGGGAATCTTGGATCCAAAATAGATCCTTTCTTATGGAAAGGTGTACAGAAATGCAGCAAGCTCTGGGCTGTGCGCTGCAGTAAGGTGATTTGGACACCTTTTGCTTTGGGAAGCTTTATTTTATACTCCCTGGGGCAAAGGAACTGTCTGAGACTGCTTCGTTGAGCCTGGGTGACTCAGCTGGTGAGAAATTAGGATCAGTCTTAAATTCCTTGTATAAAATTCCTTATATATATAATATATATATTCATATGTTTTATGTGTGTTTAGTGACTAGATTAATCCAGCGTACCAGGGATACAGACCACAGCCAATGAAATACCTACAAAGCTGCAGCTGCAAGTCTGTGCCTGTAACATGAGCAGGTCCTGAGCCCCTCTTGAGTAAAAGTTCCCCCTTCAAACCAGGCCATACCCACATGAGCATGTGCAGTAAGATACTCAAACCCTTCTTGATGATATGGATATGGAGTGTGAACACGCTTCAGGGATGACAGCCCACATGCGCTGTTCCAAGCCTCCAGCCCAGTGAGAGGGGTGTGAGTTAGCTGGGTGGTGGCTTCCCTTGGGAATGGGATGCTCTGCCCCAAACTTTGGGCAGCTCTGGTGTCTGCTCCCAAACCACTGCTGAACTTAGGGGCAGTAGCCTGAGACCGGCTGTAATTCAGAGAAAAGGACTATTTAGAAGCAGCTATTTCCCCTTCGTCTTATGCTGCCAGAGGGGAGATTGAGATGAGCTCTTAGGCAGAAGCTCTTCCCTGGGAGGGTGCTGAGGCGCTGGCACAGGGTGCCCAGAGAAGCTGTGGCTGCCCCATCCCTGGCAGTGTTCAAGGCCAGGTTGGACACAGGGGCTTGGAGCAAGCTGCTCTAGTGGAAGGTGTTCCTGTGCGTGGCAGGGGGTTGGAGCTGTATGAGCTTTAAGGCTGCTCCAACCCAAACTGATGATTCTATGACTATGAAACCATAGACTGATGTGGAAATGTCACTGGTGTTGTCTCTGTGTGTTTTCCTTGCTCTGTGCTTTAGGCACCTTCCAGAGCTCTGAACTAACTTTAGTGTCACAACTATTCCCCTTGAAGCAGACAGCACAGCTTGAGAGGGAAAAAATCAGCATGTGTGAAAATGCTTTCAGGATGGGAAGATAATGGCCCTATTTCTTTTAACCCAAATTACAGCAGTCCTGATGTATCACAGTGAAACAGCGGAGCAGATATATGTGGTTGTAAGAGAAAGCTAAGTGAGCATAAAGGCAAAACCTTTGGGTTACTGAGAAGTTTTCAGCACACCAGTGCAATCCTTGTTATGCTGCAGTGAAGCTCTGCGGTGACCTTCAGGGCTGCGCTCCCATTGCGAGCAGAAGCTTCTGAGTGATCGCCCATGCCGCCTGCCCACTGCGGGGGTATTTCTGGCTTTTGGTTTTGTCTCAATCACTTGAAAGGTCAATAAACTGCTCATTTGTTTTGAGAGCAAACGGTTCACTGGGCTGACAAATCTCACGTCTCTCGGTGCTGCAATGCAATAGGACTTTGACATCGCAGGCGCTCCTGCAGATCTGGATTTGTAGCTCTACGTGTAAAGCTGATGCAAGTTAATAACCTGTTAAGGGTGGTTTAACCTTTTCCCCTTAACTCCCTTATTTTCCCGAATTGGCATGTTTTGGAGCTCCAGTAGCTGTCCTCTTTCAGTCAAACTCTTTCACGTGTCGCAGTTGACTCACAGCCCTTCCTTCAAAGATTCATCTTTTATGGTTGTCACGTGAGCAACACCTAAATCAGCTCCAACTGGGCAGTTGTATTTGCACAGTTCAGTCTGAACAATGGATAAATGGACTGTTTTATTTTAGACTCCTGCCTGAATAATCCTGGAGTTTCTCCGTGTCACTGGGGAGTCGCTTCTTGAGGAAACCCCAAACCAGCAACAAACAACCCCCCCCCAAAGCACCCATAAAACCTCAGGTGTAGTAGGAAAATAATGCTTGAAGAGGGAGGGAAACCAAACAAACCCCCCCTGTCCAAGCACACTGGGAGAGCTTCCTTGCTCAGGGGAATGAAGAGCAGAGGGGCCACAGTCTGGGTGACAGTTGCCCTAACCAGGGTTACCTCACTTGTTTAAAACTGAACTTCCCTAGTCGTGTCACTGGAAGAGAATTCCATAGGACATCTCCTTATGGGTGGCGCAGAACCCAGATGCTGACAGGAGCGCACACTCTTGGCTCTGAGCAGTTATTGAACCATCTGGAGCCAGTGTGGCTGGTGTTTAAAACAAACCCCCTCAATACCAGTCAGTGCTGCCTAATTTAAAGCACATCTAATTTTCCCATTGGTTTTTTGTACTGTAAATGCCAACGAATATATTGAGAGCTGCAGAGTCATTAATAAAAAAATGAAGAAGTCTTTAAACTTGCAGCAAGAATAACTCAGAGAAACATTACAAAAGATCATTGATTCATGAAGAGGGGTTAGAGCTGAAATCTCAGCTTTGTGCAGTGAAAAATAAGAGGAAGACGTGGTCAGGAGTGCTACCGTGGCTGTTCTCTGTGGATAAGGATGGGAGATTAAATGAACGACAGTCTTGGAGGCTTTGCTGTGGCTTTTAGAAATGGATTTCTGCCCAACTGGTGGATCGATTTCCAGGGTAGAACGTAGAAACTTGGTGCCCTTATCTTCATAGCAGATAACAGGATTGATTTCAGAAAACACATAGAATGCTTAAGATGCTTCATTTATGGATTAAAAGTATCCAAAGAGACCAAAGCAATAAGAGAACTGTACAAAGAATGTCCCTTTAAATGTTTAAGTTAATATGCTTCAGAGCACTCTGAAGGACCAGAAGGTACATGGAAAACAAATCTGATTCTGAAGCAGCAAAGGTAAGCTAATGAAGCTCATCCTATCAAACAATTTCAATTGTGGAATAAAATGCAGAGGTGGTATAACTGATGTGGTTCTGAACACATGAAAAAGCATATTAATTGAATGTATAGCGAGCTCTGGATCAAATGGAGGGAGGGGAGAAGAAATTCCCCCAAACCTTCAAGAATTCATCCTTAAGGAATCTCAGGAATATTATTTTGGAGGAGATATTGGGAGGGGGAATATAAATTATTTCTAGACGAAACTGTTCAAAGATGGCTTTATCTTGAGTGGTGCTTCACTGCAGAGGTTCTTGTCATCGCCCCTGCCTGGTGGCTGAACTTGCTCAAGCTGAGCTCACAGTCTTGCTAAAGGTGATAATTCTTTGGATGGGTTTGTGCTCAATGAAAGCAAGCAGTGAAATGAAGAGTCAGCTGTGCACAGTGCAAAGCTGCATTCTGCCTGAAGAGCTGTATTCACACACTGGCACCTTAGGAAACTTAACCTTAGGAACCTATGTAAGCGTGTTTTGAGCTGGCTTTCTAATAGGGATGAATCAAGCATACTCCAAGTTACCTTCTGAATTTGAGCATAGACTCCTAGCCCGAAATGGTGGCAAACCCTTCTTCCCAGATTTTCCTTTAGTGACAAGAAGAAAACATGAAATCCAGGAGAGAGTTTGTACTTTTGCAATGTCTTTCCAAGAACTTCAATTCCCTGTCTCTGTCACAGATGCCTTGCTGGTACTGCTCATATGGGCATGTGAATCAGCAAGGAACAAAGGGACGTTGGAGACCTGATACTGATGTTTTTGGAGTTAAGCTTGTTTGGCTTTTGCATTAGTAAGGTCTGTAAATAGAGATTATGACAGGGTTTAACTATTTCTGCATAAGAGACATCTCCAAAGGAACACAATTTGTCAGTTCTGTGTCACCATATGGAATAATGTGAATTTAAGGAAGCAAAAGGAGGAAAAGGCTGGAGAAGCCGAAGCAAATTGACTTTTTTTGGAGGCAGCTTAAACCCCCTTCTCCTTTGTCAGGCGGTGTTTGGTGGGGATCAGATCAGATTGTGTACATTTTGAATGGGAAGGAGTTCCTTTTCCATATTTTAATTCCTGAAATCTGTTTTCAGTTCAGCCTTTGCTGTTGCAGGATGTGCATGTCTTCCAGGGGACAGAGCAGAGTATGTGTGGTCTTCCCAGCACACTTTATCCCAGCACCATGGCTCCGTATTGGGATTCTGCTTTACATTCATCACAGTCCACTAGTTTTTAACCTCTTTTTACTTTTTTCCCCCACAGAAGACCCTCATTAGGTGCACATATAATGAAGAGTAAAGATCACCAAATGTCCTGACCAGTAGGCAGGGGCAGGTCCTGCTGTCCCCTCTCCCAGATTTGTAACCTCTCCTGATAATGCAAGCTGTGCACACAGGAGATGTTCTGCTCAGAGGGAGTCCTACCAACATTAACTGAAACTCACTGCTCTGGAATAATAAAATCAGATGAATAATTACGAAGGTCAAAAGAGGTGGGCAGGAGTAGCGAGGTGTTTATAGCAGGTAAGATGAGGCCAATACGGCTGAAATCTGGGTCTGGGCCACATCTGCTTTTAATCATTGCCTGCTAATGTGCTGACGGGCTAGGTGGATGAATGCTCTCTTTTAAGGCTGTAAAGGATGGGTTGCCCAGCACTGGACCAAGCTTTAATTTCGGTACAGGTAAAGCCATTGAGGTCAATAGTGCTGAGATCGGCTGGGAGCAGCTTTGCTGGGTCATTAGATGGTAATGACAGCTGCTGGACATTGAGGGCCCCTGTGTTTATCTTGAGCTAGGTATCCACGGCAGAGCGGTTGGAACTGGATGACCTTAAGGTCCTTTTCAACCCAAACAATTTTATGATTCTATGATCCATGTTTGGCTCTTGTTGCAGCTTTTTGCAACTTCTTTGGTGGAGACATCTCTCCACAGAGGTAACTGATTACGGGTAGGCAAGGAAGCTTACAAGGGACAGGCCAAGGGGAATGGCTTTAACCTGCCAGAGGGGAGACTGAGATGAGCTCTTGGGCAGAAGCTGTTCCCTGGGAGGGTGCTGAGGCGCTGGCACAGGGTGCCCAGAGAAGCTGTGGCTGCCCCATCCCTGGCAGTGTTCAAGGCCAGGTTGGACACAGGGGCTTGGAGCAAGCTGCTCTAGTGGAAGGTGTCCCTGCCCGTGGCAGGGGTTGGAGCTGGAGGAGCTTTAAGGTCCCTTCCAACACAAACCAGGCTGGGATTCTGTGATTCTCAGAAAACCTGGGGCCAATCTGGCTGTTTCTGTTCTCTGGGTATTATTAAATCTGTATCCTGAAGCAGCACCAAACACTTTTTGTGAACCAGTTGGTCTTTTTTTCAGGAACAACTCATAAAAACCCCTGACTCTTCAGCTTTCGTAGCTGGCATTAAACTACTGAAAGGAGGAAAACATTTTCTTGGTTAAAAAAAGGGGAAATTCACTGTTTGCCTTTGGCAGGTGATGCTCACAGCGAGAGCACACAATTTCCTCACCCCAGCACGCTGACTGCCATTTCCAGATCTGCCCTTTTCAAAAACCCATCTAAAGCTCATATTTTCTCCAGGTTTATGTTCTGATTCGAACCCTGGGCTTGCCGTGCTGTGTTTGTTTCTCTTGTGTGAACCTACTAATTTTACAGGGGCCTTCTGCAATGCATTGTGTGCTTTGTATCTAAGCATGATCCAACCGTAAGCATTTATGCACGTCCTTGAAAACAGAAGAATAACTGAAGAATAAGCCAAGAACTGATCAATCTGTTGCACCACTTAAACAAGGGGAGATGAGCAAAGCACCACAGGAAATACTGGATTTAGAGATGTGCTTTTCTGAAGAAAAGAACTTGCCCACACCGGTCCCTTATTTTAGAGCCTGGATAATTAGTGTAAAAACAAAGGATCATTATTTAACAAATGGAACTAATTTGGCAAGGTAGGATTAGGACCCAATGGCCTTACAGCATTCAAATTGCTTCCATCACTTACAGATGTGTTAGCAGAAGCAGAGGGTGCTGTTGCTTCAGTGCCAGAGGATTTTGAGGCTGGTGGGAGCCATAAGCAGATGTTTGGGGCCAAAACTCTCCTTCCTGCTGGAAATGGAGGGTGATGCCTGCTGCAGCATGGTGTGTCCTTGGGGGGCAGGGTTCAGATCTTCAGGGTTAGCACACGTTGTTGGGCTAAAATAACTCTTTTTTTGCAGCACAGGGGTTAGCTTATGCAAATGTAGGTGAAGAACAAGAGGAGGGGGATGACGTGGAGGGTTTGAGAAGCAGTGAAAAGGTGGATTGCATCACTCCAAAGAAGGAGCAAGACTGAGAGGAGGTGGGGCTCATACTGGGGAGATGGAAATGGAGATGTTGAACAGGCTGGAAATGAGAGATTGGGAATAACAGCTGCAGATGGTGGTAAACCTGGATTTTCATTAAGGAGGGAAGAAGGACATTATGGCTGTCTATTTGTAAGACCATGCCCTGGCATCAGCCAGGGTTACTTGGGCTGTGAGTACTGATGCTGGGGTGATGGGGACCAGCTGCTCCTGGCATTTGCTTGAGGGAGATAAGATTTTATCTGAGCTGGGGAAAAAAGGTACAGAACTGTGCTTAATTCTAATTCCAAGAAGTTAAGATCATAATAGGCCACAATACAGGGGGCTGGGTAATAGATTAAAATTTAAAGGAGCAGGAGGAGTTAGCGTTGTGTGCAGCAGCCCATGGGCTTCTCTGCACTTCACAGCTGGGACAGGTCTGGGCATCTTGTGCCCGGTAGAAGTGTCATGTCCCCATGTCCTCTGCAGGTGTCCTTCATGCTCAAGCAGCAAAAGGCTGTTTCCTCTATTAAAGGCATTGCTGTTGTCCGCTTTCCTGTTGGATTCAAACCCTTTCTGCTGCTGGAGCAGGAAAAAGATCTGTATTTTACTGCAGGAACCGACTTTTTCATCTGGGATAAAGGAGCACCAGACCACGCAGCACTAAGGGTTTGTAGCTCTTGCAGAGCTAGTGCCAGCTGCCACTAGAAAGCCATCAAAGGCAGGACTGAAGACACCAGAAAGTAGTTCAGCCTTTCAGTAGGTTTCTCCTTCAACCTATGCCTGGAGGGTGTTACTCAAGCAAACTGAGCTAAACAAACCCCCCGGGCTGGTTGAAGGGCAGGTGAAGCTCACTTGATGCCTGACCTTTGCCTTTTGAGTCATTTTATGTGTACAAAAATAGTCACTTTGCCAATGCAAAATGAGTTTTTACCAGACTGAGTGCTTAAAAACAAAGATTTAAGTTTTTTATCTCAGGTCAGAGAGGAAACAAATTCCTTCAAACAGAAAATAACCCCACAAGTGCAGCCAAAGACAAGAAGATACCCTAGCTTATGGAAGAAATGTCGAGCGTTGATGAAGAGCTAATACAGAATTTGCCATTAGCCTTTTATTGGTACTGTGATTGCTTTTTTTCCCAACATCTTGACTAATTTTGAGCCCAGGTTGACTCAGGCTTTCGTCTCCCTCTTTCCTGCCCAGAGGCCAGTTTTTGAGAGGGGATCCTACAATTAAGGCACTCATTAAGGGTGGATGTCATCACTGTAGCACGGATGGTGGTGGTAGCACCAGCAGCCTCACTGGTGTTTGCTGGGCTGCCTGTACCTGTAGGACATGGGAATGGCTTTAACCTGCCAGAGGGGAGACTGAGATGAGCTCTTAGGCAGAAGCTGTTCCCTGTGAGGGTGCTGAGGCGCTGGCACAGGGTGCCCAGAGAAGCTGTGGCTGCCCCATCCCTGGCAGTGTTCAAGGCCATATAATATATATATAAATATAGTATCATGACCTCTCTTGTGGTTGATTCTGTTATAATGACTAAACATTATATGCTTCTATCATGAGAGGAATGTTTTTAAACCACAGGTGCCAGGTAATCAGCAGTGCATTGCAGTAAAGAGCTGCTTTGGCATCGAGGCACAGGAATAAAGGAATAAAATGTGTTAGATTTTTTTAATCAATATTGGATCCGTTATTTGGATCATTTACTCTGAATAATTGCTACTTGGATTCCAAAGGTTACTCGGTGCTTTGGCTCAGTAATGCACTGGTGGATGGCACTTACAGGGTATAAAGTAGATAGAGTATTATCCTCTGGGGTTGTGCTTGGGTTCTGTTTGTTTTTACTGGAATTCCCTGTCTTGTTTATTCTTTAATGACCAATGGTGGAAACCTTCACTCTGGTGCCAACGTGCTGGTTGAAATCTGCTGCTTCTGAATACAAATGGTCACTAGCCACTTTGTCATTGATCTGCATGTGCAAGCATAGATATCCATGTTAATGTAAAGTTGGTGTACTAGAGCGAGCTATGGATTTGTGGGGACTGATTTAAGTTGTAATTACTCAGAACAGGAGATGGGGTGTGTGGCTAGAACATGCAGATTGGTTTTGCTTGTTAATTCTTGAGTCATGTCTTCAGGTGCTTTGATGGAGATACCCTCAGGAAATGAGTCAGATGCAAAGATGAGCTGTACACAAGGAATGCCTAATTAATAACTACAATCATAATATTTTGGTCTATATATTAAAGGAAGCCTCATTAAAGGAATTGAGGCTGCTTTTTAGGCTGGTTTGATTGTAGGGAAACTGAATCTGTCAGGGTAACTAGTTCTCTGCAAGAGCTTTGACTCCACTAGTTAAAAACAAACTAGTGCTTGTGCATCAGCTAAACTGATGACTTTCACACCTGAATGGCAAATGGGATCTGGGGCTGTTTGCTTTTCACCTCTCTGCAGTTCTCATTGCCACATTTGAGTTCAGATTATTAGGAAAACACTCTGTTGTATGCTTGGTGCCAAGAGAAACAGGATTCCCATCCCAACAACCATTGTAAAAACACTTCCAGTGCTTCTGTAAAGCAAATATCTGATTGCTGCTTATAATATCCCTCAGCAGACCTGGTTGTAGAATATCCCTTCCCTCCGTGTAATAACAATTGTTTGGTTTTAGCTGTTTAGGATGAAGCATTCTTTGTGGAATATCTGCTTGGAACCACTGCAGTCTGGAGGAGGTACATGCTGAAGACTGCACTGTATTCCCATTCCTAGTACTTTGCTGGGGAGCATTTCGGGTTGCTTGGGTTTTGTGGGGGTTATTCCAAAGGGTGGGAGAGCAAGATCTGAATTTTGAGTTGGTTTTTCGATCTACTTGGCATAACCAAAAACCAGAATGATCATTTTTCATAGAATTTCCTAAATAAAGTTTTGTTATCTGGGCATCTTAACCCCTATGTGCTTCCAATAGAGGATAGCCCTAGGAGGAGTTTCACATTGGTGATCTCTGAGAGTTTAACGTTGTTTTACAGAACCTGGGAGATGCTGACATTTATAACAAACTTCACTGCTATTCCATACTTGGTCCCTCACTGATGAAGAAATTGTTTTTCTTCAGGAGAGACCTGGAATTCCTCCTGCATCCCACCAGAGAGCTTCAGCAGAACGTACGCAGGCACAGTGTGGTGCTGAACAGGGTGTACTTTAACTATAAGATCATTTCATTAATAGCTCAATGTTCTCCACAGAATTATGAATAACTGGTGTGCAAAGCACTTGTTCTGGGGACAGTTGTTAGTGATTGTCGTGGGCTTCAGATGGAGAAGATAATTATATTAGGATAATGTATTGGTTTCCTTGCTAATCACAGGCAATTTACCATGGTTTTAATAACCATGACTTGTCACTTCAGACCCAGTGAAGTAATGTAAAGGAACAGATAAGAACTTCATCTAGTAATTCAATATATCCCATGCCTATTATCTCCTTTGTGGCAAGATTTGTGTAATGTGAAGTATTACAGCTTGAGTAGAAGATTCCATGAAGCTATTAGAATAAATTTCCATAAAGAGCTTTGTACTGAGCTTTTTGGGGAGGAAGTCCTGGAAGAACATGAAAAAAAAAGCCATTTCCTGGCCCAGGTTTTGACCAGCATTTGAGTGGTCCCATAATAATTTTCTACTTGTGGCTTCTGGAAGAAGCGTTGTATCCATTTACATGAGACACAACTGTACCTTATTCTGTTGATCTCACAGGCAATTATCACACAAACACACATGCAGAGACACAGGTTTTGCTGCGTGAGTCTTGCTGGTCTGCAGTAAGGAGGAAGAAAGTGCAAGGAAATGGAGAGAAGAAATAAGAGTTACTTAAATTTAATAATAATAAAGCATGGAGGCCAGGCTGGGCACAGGGGCTTGGAGCGCCCTGCTCGAGTGGAAGGTGCCCCTGCCCATGGAATGGGATTAGGACTGGATGAGCTTTAAGGTCCCTTCCAACTCAAACCATTCTCTGATTCCATGGACGTGAATGAGATCTCTTTACTTAGCACTAGAGCCACCTAAAAGGCTATGCCTGGTTTTTTAGGTGCCATTTGATAGCAGCCAGTATATACCAAAATTGAAAGCATTTATAGCTTCCTGTTGATGTTATTTCCCTCGCAACAACCTACAGATAAGCTGCCTGATTTTGTGTTAATTATGATGCTTTGCATGCAAAGGACATTCTCTATTCAAAGGTACCAAATATTTTGGAATCCCTCAAACTCTACTTTCACATTTTCTGCATAAGCCCGGTAGAGAGAAGGAATGCACAGTGCCAGCTTCTCCTTGTGATAAACCGCATGTTTCCTAATGACTGACGTGTTTGCAAGGTAGGGGTGTGACATATCTCTGCAGTCAAGCTCTCAGGGATGAGGAGACCTTGCCTAGATGGGGTAATTCTGGCCAATAGGCACACCAAGGAGTAAGAAACCACACATTGTCTTAAAATGATCTGGTGAAATTAAAAAGTAATTGAAATTTATTATTTTAGGTTGAAAATCAGTGTCTTATGGATTAAAAGCTGATGACAGGGGAAAAAACTGGGGGAACTTGTTTCCAAATTCTATAACTATGTGTAAAATTAGCCAGTTTGTGGGGTTGGAAGCTGTTTAGCACCTCCTCCTCCCTCTTCCCAAAAGCACCATCAGTTCATGAGCCTGTGCTGAGATGGTGGAAGTGATTTCTGCCATGCAGAGGCTGGTGACAGGGGACAGCACTGAGCACTGTCCCATACCTTCTCCTGGGTCGTCATCTTGCTGCAGACTGCACAGATTGCCCCTCACCATGAGCTGACCTGCTCTTTACTGTGAAAAGGTTGAATATCCAAATGTGAAATCAAAATGCAATGTTGCTCTCTCAGATAACAGATACTCTCACACTGCTCCTTACTTTCTCTTCCGCTGCAGTGAGAAAGACATTCAGTACAGGCAAAATGTAGTGAAGAAAATACATGTATAACAGTTGCAGGGTCCTGAGAGTAAATCACAGGTCATTATCTTTTCCTGTGGAGTTACAATAGTCTTAACAGCCCTACAACCTATTATTGTCTGTTTTCTCTTGTCATTATCCTTTGCTTTTGCTGATGCTTCCAAGCATCCTTCCTCCCTTTCCATGCTTTCAGCAGAAAACTGTTCCTCTGCAGTGTGAGGGGGGCATTTCCTGGGGTTTTCTCACTTTTTCTGTCCCCTGGGTGTTGTGACATGTTGTGACATAAGCCACCACACTTTGCAAATGGCACAGAGAGACCTGCTCCAGTTCTGCCCCATGAACAGTAAGTTGCTTTTACCAAACCTGTGCCTTTATGGCACTTCCTGTCCATGGAGTTAATGAAGTGCAGCTCTGTCTGTTCAAAGCAAAGCAGGGGCTGTGCACAGGGGGCTTTATGCCTTTTCCATGACACAATATGGGAAATACTCAAATTTGGGAAGGTAGGTTTGGATGTGCAGGTCCTACTGCTGTGGCTGATGCTTTCGCAATTTGGATTGATAGTGTCCCTGTGGCTCAGTGTCCCAGCATGAAGAATTACCTGGTGTGGGTAATGGAGGAGGATTGGACTAGGCAAATGTTGTTGTTTGCTTTCCTGTGTGTGGCACGGGTGGGATCAGGACTAGTCCTGGAATAGGCAGGCACAGATTTTGAGCTAATAGAAAACAGTGCATTTCAGAAATGGATTAAATATGGAAAATAAAGGGGCAGGGATAATTGAACAGGAATGTGACAAACAAGCTTTTTATTGAATTGGAAAGGCTTTCTCACTTGCTATGAACAGAAAATTGAAGAAAGAAATCGTAATATGTGTTTTTCCAATCGTGGGATGTAAAACACAATTCTGCAAATACCCCAGCAAAATCAGTGTCAGTTTTGGATTAGTGGGCAATGCTACAACTGTTAATGGAAGTCTACTCTGCGTGGCTGCACATTGGACTCTCAGTAACATATTCCTGCAGGTATTTGTTGCATACTGAACAGGGAAGAAAACACAGAGCTTCTTTTTGCCTTTCTTATAAAATCCCATTTTGCCCAGTAGTGTTCAGTGGATGTTTCTGTGAAGAATAAATATCATTAGTTTGGATGCTATCACTGAAATGCCACTAACAGGCTTGATTTGCATATGATACAGTACCCACTAGAAGTAATTCTGCACATAGCTATTAGATAATTCGGTGATTCTTGTGCTAAGCCAAACTGATATTGGGAGAATCAACTTTTAAGTAGTATTAAGACTGTGAATGATGCACTAGTTATTCCCTCTGTGTCTGGTATCCTTTTAGTTCAAGTTGTGTGCTAATACAGAGACTGTAATGACTCCTCTAGTTATTTTGGTGCAGTTTGTTCCAGGTTATGGGTTGGCTGATTTCCATCCTGGAACAGCTGTGGCCCACTATGAATTTTCCCAACCATATTTTTCAAATTGGAGCCTAAAAAAATGCACTGCACATAAACCTAATGTGCCTATTTCTTTGAATAATGTAGCAAGGCACTTAATTATGCTTACATCCAGATACTGATCTAAATATAGAAGCTCTCCTCGGGAGGTTTAGCTTGGGGAACTTGCAAAGTGCCGCTGAGAGCAGTTACTTCTCATCTGCTGATCTGCCCTGGAAATGATCAAATCTTCCCATTTCGAAAGTAGGACCTTTGGAGCATCCTGGAAGGTACCTGGAGTCAGGTGGTTCATGCAGGAGTCCAGCTCCACCCCATGTCAGACCAGAGGAAAATCTCATTAATCCATTCCATTTTCAATGTGAGACTTGAATTGGGCCATTTTTCTGAGCTTTTGGGTGCTTTTGGTTTAGTTTGATGGGTTAGTGGTGGACTTGGCAGTGCTGGTGAACGGTCCAACTTGAGGAGCTTAAAGGTCTTTTCCAACCTGGCTGATTCCATGAAGCAGACTGTGGGTGATGAGCCCCCAGTGGCCCCATTCCTCTGTCCCGTCCCAGCTCCCACTCCTGGCTTGAACCTAGCTTTCTTCTTTCTGTGTATCAAGGCGCAGTAGTTTCACATGACCAAGGTTTCCCTCAGTGTCTATCCCAGGCAGCTTGTCATTATTTCTGTGGTTTTACAGGATTCACTGACAGGACAGGTCGGAGACCCAACTTTGTTTAAGCATCCTTGTGTCTCCTGTGCTTTGAAACCTTGAATCCACCTTTTTGCAATGAAAACTAGCACTTTGACTTCCCTCGCTTCGCATTCTGTCATTTCACATCCCCATCCTTCTCCCATTTGTGTTCTGCAGGGCTGGGATGTCAGGGGGAATTGCTGTTTTGTTAATGTGTGCCTAGCTCTGTTGTTGAATAACTGAAAATTAAAATTCAAGCTTGCTTAAAGCTCCAAGCTTCCAGCTACCACAAACCCCTCATTAAACTTGCATGCTCCCATTGAAACAGCTTTTGGCAGTGAGTCGGAATTCCACATAAGTCTATTTTTGTCCCCTCCCTAAATGTTAGAATTCATAATCGGTTTAACATTAGTTGGAAGATACCACAAATAATATTGATGTTAGAAGCCAACCGGGAAGCAGCTTCTGCTGGTCATAGGGGTGAGTGGGTAGTTGTTATATTAAATGCAGTGCTGGGTTAGTGTGTAGCTTAAAATGAATGAATTAGTTAAACTCACCATTCAGACAAACCTTCTGGTGTGGCTTGATCTGACTTTTCAAACCCAGTTTGAAGTTCTTAACCCAAGTTCTTAACCCAAAGCGCATTTTGTTCCTCACACAGAGACACCAAGTTTTTTTTCCTGATGGGCAAAATATGCCCTTAAATAAAGATATCAAGTTTTCAGATGGAACTGTAATCCTGACAATTTAAAAGCAAATTGGGAGCTGCTTTCTCGGAGAACATAAATTCACATTAGGCATTCTGCTGTCTCTGTGGGTGTAGAACTTGCTTTATAGAATGCAGGTATGACTCAATCTCTTGTTTTCTGATTCAGTTTTATGTGACCCTACCACAGGCTTGCAACTATCAAAATGATTAGTAACAACCAAGGAGCAAAATCTAGCAGAGTTAAGGCTTTTCAAAGATCCCCATCTAGTAAATCTGGAAATATATCAGAGAGATTTTTCATAATATGGACCCTTTTCTAGACAATACTGCTCAAATGAAGTGTCTGTGTTAGAAAACAGCTCATATTTGTTTTCTGATATATGTTTGGATAGCCTTCCTCTACTTGAATTCCATATCTTACATTTTCAGACCTCTCCTCCATGTGATACTATTCTGAGTTGTCACAGGGTGATGCCTGACCTCTGCAATGTATTCTAGGCAATGAAACTCAAATGCTGATGTGCTTTTCACAGAATCATAGAACAGTTAGGGTTGGAAAGGACCTTAAGATCATCCAGTTCCAATCCCCCTGACATGGGCAGGGACACCTCACACTAAACCATGCCACTCAAGGCTATGTCCAACCCAGTCTTGAACACCGCCAGCAATGGAGCACTCACAACTTCCCTGGGCAACCCATTCCAGTGCCTCACCACCCTCACAGTAAAGAATTTCCTCCTCATATCCAGTCTAAACTTCCCCTGTTTAAGTTTGAACCCGTTACCCCTTGTCCTGTCACTACAGTCCCTAATGAAGAGTCCCTCCCCAGCATCCCTATAGGCCCCCTTCAGATACTGGAAGGCTGCTCTGAGGTCTCCACGCAGCCTTCTCTTCTCCAGGCTCAACAGCCCCAACTTTCCCATCCTATCTTCATATAGGAGGTGCTCCAGTCCCCTGATCATCCTCATGGTCTCCTCTGGACTTGTTCCAACAGTTCCATGTCCTTTTTGTGTTGAGAACACCAGAACTGCACACAATACTCCAAGTGCAGTCTCACGATTGCAGAGTAGAGGAGCAGGATCACCTCCCTCGACCTGCTGGTCATGCTCCTTTTGATGCAGCCCAGGATACGGTTGGCTTTCTGAGCTGCAAGCGCACACTGCAGCTGGCTCATGTTCATTTTCTCATTGACCAAGACCCCCAAGTCCTTCTCCGCAGGGCTGCTCTGAATCTCTTCTCTGCCCAACCTGGAGCTGTGCCTGGGATTACTCCAACCCAGGTGTAGGACCTTGCACTTGTCATGGTTAAACTTCATCAGGTTGGCATCAGCCCACCTCACAAGAGTGTCAAGGCCCCTCTGGATGGCATTCTTTCCCTCCAACGTATCAACCGAACCACACAGCTTGGTGTCATCGGCAAACTTGCTGAGGGCGCACTCAATCCCACTCTCCATGTCACCGACAAAGATGTTGAACAAGACCGGTCCCAACACTGATCCCTGAGGGACACCACTCATTGCTGGTCTCCAGTTGGACATTGAGCCATTGAGCACAACCCTTTGCGTGCGGCCATCCAGCCAGTTCTTTATTCACTGAGTGATCCATCCATCAAATTGATGTCTCTCCAACTTAGATACAAGGATATCGTGTGGGACAGCGTCGAATGCTTTGCACAAGTCCAGATAGATGACATCAACTGCTCTACCCCTGTCCATCAGTTCCATAGCCCCATCGTAGAAGGCCACCAGATTGGTCAGGCAGGATTTCCCCTTCTTAGTGAAGCCATGCTGGCTGTCACCAACCACCTTGCTGTTTTTCATGTGCCTCAGCATGCCTTCCAGGAGAATCCACTCCATGATCCTGCCAGGCACAGAGGTGAGACTGACTGGTCTATAGTTCCCCGGCTCATCCCTTTTCTCCTTCTTGAAAACGGGGGTTATATTTCCCTTTTTCCAGTCATCGGGAACTTCACCTGACTGCCATGATTTTTCAAATATGATGGACAGTGGCTTAGCAACTTCATTTGCCAGCTCCTTCCGGACCTGCAGATGGATTTCATCAGGTCCCATGGACTTGTGTATGATCAGGTTCCTCAGATGGTCTCGAACCAGATCCTCTCCTACAGTGGCCCAAGGTATTCATTCTCACAGTCCCTGTGTCTGCCTTCCAAGACTTGGGTGGTATGGTCAGAGCATTTGCCAGTGAAGACTGAGGCAAAGAAGTCATTAAGAACCTCAGCCTTCTCCAAATCCAGGGTAGCCAGTTCTCCTGATAGCTTCTGGCAGGGGCCCGCGTTGTCCCTAGTCTGCCTTTTATTTGCAATGTACCTATCGAATCCCTTCCTGTTATCTTTCACATCCCTAGCCAAGTTTAATTCTAAGTGGGCCTTAGCTCTCCTAACCTGGTCCCTAGCTTCCCAGACAACATCCCTGTATTCTTCTCAGGCCTCCTGTCCTTGCTTCCACCTTTTATAAGCCTCTTTTTTCCTTCCAGTTTTCCTCAGCAGCTCCTTATCCATCCAAGGAGGTCTCCTGGCCCTCCTGCAGCACTTCCTTCTAGTAGGGATGTATCGCTCCTGAGCTTGCAGCAGGTGATCCTTGAATATCAACCAAGAGTCTTGGGCCCCCCTGCCCTCTAGGGCTATATCCCATGGAACCTTACTGAGCAGGTTCCTGAAGAGGCCAAATTCTGCTCTCTTGAAGTCCAGGGCAGTGAGCTTGCTGCACACTCTTCTCACTGTCCTGAGGATCTCGAACTCGACCATCTCATGATCGCTGCACCCAAGGCTGCCCTGGAGCGTCACATTCCCAACCAGCCCTTCCCTGTTGGTGAGGACGAGGTCAAGCATGGCACCTCTCCTTGTCGGCTCCTCTATTACTTGCAGAAGGAAGCTGTCTTCCACACAATCGAGGAACCTCCTGGATTGCTCGTGCCGGCCGTACCATCCCTCCAGCAGATATCAGGGTGGTTAAAGTCCCCCATGAGAACAAGGGCCTGGAAGCGTGAGGCTGTTCCTATCTGTATATAGAGCGCTTCATCCACCGAGTGCTCTTCGTCAGGCGGTCTGTAACAGATCCCCACAATGATGTCTCCCATCGCTGTTCTCCCTTTAACCCTGACCCACAAACTCTCTATTGACTGCTCACCTGTCCCCAGGTACAGTTCCATACTCTCCAGCCTATCCCTAACATAAATAGCAACTCCCCCTCCCCACCTACCAGGCCTGTCTTTCCTAAAGAGCCTGTAACCTTCCATTCCAACACTTCAGTCATAGCAGCCATCCCACCATGTTTCTGTGATGCCTATGATATCATACCCCTGTAGACGTGCACACATCTCTAATTTCTCGTTTGTTCCCCATGTTATAGGTGTTTGTATAGAGGCATCTGAGCAGAGCTCCAAATGAAGCCGGCTCATTGGCTGGAGGGACTGGAATATCTCTACATTGCTCCAAGCATTTATTATAGGTGCTGGCAACTGACTGGGAGTGTTGGGATTGAGTGATGCCCCCTTCCCCCAACTCCCCAGCCAGCTTTTCCTGGCTTTTTGGTATGGACTTAGTGATAAGTATTTTAAGTGATAACTGGAACTAAGTTTTACAATTCACTAGCATCTTGGACCCTGCAGAACCATTCTTCTCCTGTCCATTGTATCTGGGCATGAGTAAGCCCACAGACAGGACACAGATTTCCTTTCCTATTCCAAGTCCCCTAACAGAGTCCTCCTGTCAAGGAGATTAAGAGGGGAGCTTGTAGCTTATAAACTGTAATACCACCATTGAGTGAACTTTTATACCCATAAAATCTCAGTATATCAATTACTATAAAGAGATTTCTTCTTAAAGCTGCTGCTTCTGTCCATTACTGTGTTGCACCAACCCCACATTAGGATGCAGCATTGCGCATTGTGTAGTCTGGGGAGAAGCACTGAGTCCCTCTGCTATCTGGTCCCTGGGGATGTAGAGAATGACCCGGCTTGGGGATAAGGACCACTCATGCTCAGGCCAGCATCGTGCAGAGGAAGAGGAGGAACTTTCTCTGTCAAACAGTGTGAACAACTGCTAGATCTGGCTGGTGAGAGCACAGCAGCCAATGGGAAATCTGGTCTGAAATAAAAAGGAGAGCAGTCCCATCGCTGGGTCAGGTCCAGCCCATGTAAATCCATTATCCTCAGTGAACTGCATTGATCCGCATCAGCTTAGGATGTGGCTTCCTGTGGGCTTATTGGTTGTTTCTCCCCTTGATGACTTTGGATTCTGTCTTTGAAGGAGAGAGTATGTGCAAAATTATTTATTGAGAGTAGAACATTGATACACTGCTTCAAACAAATCTGTTGATCTACAAATCAAGCGGAGTACACTGAGAATTAGCTGCTTTATTATAAAATGAGGTATTTAGCCATTTATTATTTACAAATAATTAGGGAAACAAATTGCTTCGTAATCAGTTCAACTGCAAGCACTTCTCAAAGTCATTTTCTTTGTGCCACCAGATCCTGAAGCATGGAACTTTTTTATTTATTCCCTCCCTGACTTTGTATAAGACTCTATTTCCTGGTTGCTCTCTAGAAAAGGATGAAGTTATGTGAGGTCTGACAGCAGTTGCCGACCAAGCCAGAGGACTCTTCATAGAATCCCAGCCTGGTTTGTGTTGGAAGGGACCTTAAAGCTCCTCCAGCTCCAACCCATGCCATGGGCAGAGACACCTTCCACTGGAGCAGTTTGCTCCAAGCCCCTGTGTCCAACCTGGCCTTGAACACTGCCAGGGATGGGGCAGCCACAGCTTCTCTGGGCACCCTGTGCCAGCGCCTCAGCACCCTCCCAGGGAAGAGCTTCTGCCTAAGAGCTCATCTCAGTCTCCCCTCTGGCACGTTAAAGCCATTCCCCTTGTCCTGTCCCTCCAGGCCCGTGTCCAAAGCCTCTCTCCAGATTTCCTGTAGACCCTCTTTAGGCACTGGAAGAATGTTACAAGGTCTCCCCTGTACCTCTCTTCTCTCAGTTCTTCCTCCTTTGCTCTGACTCATCTTCATTCAGGTTGGCTGAGGATTTATTTTGACAGATCAGTTCTCTCTGAAGGATGGGGGCTGTCTATTTTGCAGGCAGAGAAGATTAACATACTGATTAGCAGTCTGATGGGTTACGATTATATCGAAAAGTATGTAATGACTTTAAGTGTTAAGTTCAAAGCCAGGATCCAGTAATGTTTGAGCTACCCCAATAGCGTTTTCTAAAGATGCCATGTGTGTGCTTGTCCCCTCCCTCAAGTAAGGGGAATGATGGGCAGCATCACTCACTGTCCCTCCTTTGCCTGGTAAGCTGTGCATGGTCATCACAGCAGGGTATGGGCTCCACCAGCTCCTTTGCCTTTTCTTGCATATTGATGCCTCTCTCCCTTTTAGACACTGTAGGGGCCTTGAATGACAAAAAGCAGCATGACTGGATTTCCCACCTGGGAGGAGTCATATTCTGTAAAAGGAGAGGATAAATAGTAAGATATTGTTTTTGTAAACCAATATTTGGGTGGGTTTTGGTAGAGGAAAGGCTTTCCCCGAAAGGGCTCAGCTGCTTACTAGCAGTGCAATGACATGGCTTTGTATCAACGTTCCCCTGGAGCAGCGAAGGGCATAGAGCAAACTTGCAAGTTTGGAGTTCATTCTTATGGAGGGTGACTGAGGTGTGTGCATGTGAGAGAGTGAGACTCCAGCTTCACCTACTGCTCTGCAGGGTTGCACATCGAGGTTTCCATCCCAAGTTGCTCCCAGCTGCACAGGCCATGTGGTTGCTCTGCTTTTAACCTACACTATATAGAAACTGAAGAAGCAGAATCCATGGTGCCGGTCTGAATGAATAACCTGTGGTTTAGTTGTGGTTTCGGTAACATCAGATGAGGTTGGTTCAGTGTAAAGAGTTATTCCTGTAAGAATGAAAGTGTTTGAAATCAGCTGCTGCTGTTTCTGATCTATTCTTGCCCACAGGAAAAAAGATTCTTAAAGAGTAAAAAGTGGCATGAGGAAAATTACCATTTCTGGGAGGGTTGGTCTAATTTCCTACTGAAAAAGGATCAGAATGGAGATAAAACACACACCAAGAGGGTACATGCGGCTTGCCTGAGGTGATCTGTTCAGCTGTTTCATCTAACTGCAGAGCACGAGGGCTGGCGAGCACTGTGCAAAAGGGAGGATTTCCTCAGGAATAGAAGTGCTGTAATTTAGCAGTGAGAAACTGCAGGCAGGACGAGCAGGTAGTGATAGTGATGGTTACAGATGCATTTCAGACCGGGGATTGGTGTATTTGGTGAGGAGAGTTGCGTGGCTCAGGAGTATTTCCAATGTGAGCTGAGCAGTGAATGCTCTGCAGTGCCAGAGGTGTAATGGAGCAGCAGTGGACATGTTCCTTATTGCACCCTTCCTTGCAAAGCTCACCAAGATGTAGCTGCTCACAGTTAAACTAGAGCAGGCTGAGCTTCTGCCCTAACAGACAAATGCAGCTTACATCAAGTCAAGACAAAAAGCACACCCAGGGCACTGATGGATATGATCGCACCCACATGAGCAGTGTCTTGCTGGGTATAGCTTTTCAAATGAGAGCTGTGTTCATGTTATAATACACAAGTTGCACTTGGTGCTTGAAATCTTCCTGTTTAAAGCCAATCCATCTTTCCTGAGGCACAAAGAGGTTTATAATGAGAAGTCTGGCTTATGTTTGAAAAGGAAGCAAATTTGGGAACAGTCTGTAATAAAATTACATGTAAGAAATAGGAAGGTGATAAAAACCTGTTGGAAAAGAGTGATAATAATAAAATTAAGGTAAGCTGATTTCTGTGCAAAATCCTCGGTGTTTTTATATGCATTCTGCACGACTTTCATGCAGTCGTTAGACATGTTCTCTTCTGATTTCAAGCCACCTCTCTGGAGTAGTTGATTCCAAGGCTTGACACATCACTTATGAGCAGGATCATGCTGTGTTCAGTCCCTGGACACTGATCAGAAAGGGTATGGCCACTATGGAGCCAGGGACCCACTTGTGAGTTCTGGTGGCTGCTCACCCTTTCTCTGCGCACCCAGATTTTTATCTCTCCCTGTTTTTATCTTCTCCTTATCCTGAACACTGTCTCTGCATGTTACAGGAAGAGCTGCCTGCCCATAGCTCCCAGTGGGGTTATTCTTGGTTTCTGGACTCAAAATTCTCTCTGTTAACCCCAAAAGGTATTTTTTTCAATTGAATTTATTAATTTAAAGAGGGAAACATATGACTTGAAATGATCAAATAGTGCTTGTAAATGACCCAGTAATGAATTATTTGTCAAAGCTTACCCTTGAAATTTCCTTTTGGTGCCTTACAGTCAGAATCTGTTGAATGCCAGTAACTTGAGAAAGAGCTAATCAGTAAAACCCCTCGTTATCGATGCAGCGTATGGTCTACTGAGTCCCAGGGCTGGGAGAACTTATGTATCCTCTTTTGTTCTTACTTTTCTAGTGTATGTTTGAACCGTTAGTGGAGCCATAGGGAATGAGGAGAGCTGCAAGTGCAAGGTCCCTCTGCAGCTCTGGAATTAGTCTTTGTTTTGGTTTTGCTCCTCTTGTCTTTAAATAAAACATCTTGGCTTTGTAAGGTGCTTCCATTCAGACAAGTGATGGGTATTCAGAGCTGCTCTGACTACTGCTGGAGACATGTCAAAATCAGAAACCAGCCGAGTTACTGCAGTTACAATGTGTGAGCATCCTCCCCTTGGCTCTGGTTGATAGCTCGGTGCATATTTAAACTTCCATCACCATAAAATCAGCATGGAAAATCTGTAACAATCTGCATGTCATTAGCACATTTTAATTGTCAGGACTCTGAGAACAAAAGGTTTCCAAGCACAGACATATTCCAGTGTTGTATTTGCCCTGAATATCCATAAACATTGGATCTTAATTTAAGATTATGCAAAAGGGTTGAGTGTTTTTGTCTAAGTGACAGACAAAACTCTAATGATGCACCCAAGCAGGAGCACAGGACACCAGGATAAGGCTGTGGTAGGAAAGTTTGTGTCTTCTCTGTTTTCCCTCTCTTGGCAGTTGCTCTGGGAGGTCCAGATGTCTGCTGTGGACACACAGTGCAAAGCAGACAGGAGCATCTGCCCATTGATGTCCCTTATCCCCTGGGATTGCTCCTTCTGCTGCTGCTTGGGCTGCACGGGAGGTTGCCAGCATGTACTTAGGCTGCATTGAAAGAGGACTGGCTGGGTAAGTGATAAGGAACATCTTTATCTTTCTTGGAAATGGAAAGACAAATTCCCAGGTTTAATTTTCCAACGCACAAGGCTGGGAGGAGCCCCTTGGGATCTGACAAACCAGCCTCTGGAGTCTGCATCCAGCTATTCCAAAGAAATGCTTTATAAAAGTTATTTTTTCACCTTTTGTGCCTCTCAGCCAGATCAAACATATGCACATGAAATATGTCAGTGAAACCAGAAGGGGTGTGCTAGTTAATTAAATGCATGTTTTTATACCACAATTCATTTAGTCATATAGATCAAGCATTTAGTGAATGTATATAATGGACACAAATGAAGCTCAGTGTAAAATACACAGATGCCCCATCCCTGGCAGTGTTCAGGGCCAGGTTGGACGGGGCTTGGAGCAAGCTGCTCTAGTGGAAGGTGTCCCTGCCTGTGGCAGGGGTTGGAGCTGGAGGAGCTTTAAGGTCCCTTCCCAGCACAAACGAGCCTGGGATTCTGTGGTTTACAAGTGGCAAAGATGGAGCAAAACTTCGGGTTGCTTTGCTTTTCTCTGCTGCTTTCTAGAATTGGCACAATGCAGGATCCATCGTCAGCTGTCAAGGTCATATCTAGTATAGAAACTGAGAAAAAAGTAAGTGATGAAGGAAATCGGGGCTTTCTTGGCTGAAATGAGAAGGAAAAGCTTCCATGGTGTTAGGAGGTTGTGAGATCGATGCAACTGCTACCGGAAAAGCTGCACTTGTTTGTCCATAGCAATAGTGGAATCAGACCCCAAAGCTTTTGTCATGTAGCTCAAAACCACTTCCAGAAAAAGCTCTGCCCCAAAGCTCTGGATGCCTTTCCCAAGCAGCATTTCTTGTGCTTCATCAAGCTGTTTATTTCCCTTTCTTTGTGCAGCTTCTTGGGGTTTCCTTCAGTTTCATTTTGTAAAGCTAACACACAGAAGCACATTGGGAGGCATTGAAAACCCTTGCCCTGTCTGCTGCTCTGCTCTCTGGAACAGCACTTGGGTCCTGCTCCACAGCCCCTGCATTGGCTGCCTAGACAAGCTGCTTCCTAACAAGACCTCTATTGGCTTTGCCCATCAATACACCAAAAGGCATTTAATTCCCCTTATTAATCCTGAACAAATGGCCTGCTCGCTGCTCATTGGCATTCATTCATTACCTGGGAGAGGTTCACTATCCAGGATCAACCTGCTGACTTCAGTGAGATAAAAACCTACAGACTTTTGTAGGCTCCTTTTATCCAGAGGAGGACATGGAGATGCTGTGAGGGCTGGAGCAGCTCTGCTCTGGAGCCAGGCTGAGAGAGCTGGGCTGGGGCAGCCTGGAGAAGAGAAGGCTCCTGAAGGGGAGACCTTAGAGCAGCTCCAGTGCCTAAAGGGGCTGCAGGAAAGCTGGAGAGGGGCTTTGGACAAGGGATGGAGGGACAGGACAGGGGAATGGCTTTAACCTGCCAGAGGGGAGACTGAGATGAGCTCTTAGGAAGAAGCTCTTCCCTGGGAGGGTGCTGAGGCGCTGGCACAGGGTGCCCAGAGAAGCTGTGGCTGCCCCATCCCTGGCAGTGTTCAAGGCCAGGTTGGACACAGGGGCTTGGAGCAAGCTGCTATAGTGAAAGGTATCCCTGCCCATGGCAGGGGTTGGAGCTGGAGGAGCTTTAAGGTCCCTTCCAACACAAACCAGTCTGGGATTGTATAACGTCTGGGAGAAACTGTAATTTTTAAGATGGTGCTTTTAGGTCGTCAGTTGAGTCCTGCTTAGACTTCTTTGTATGGAAACACCAGGAAATAGGTGCAAGAGTGCCAACAGAAACCAACTGACAGTAAGAAGCAAGGGTTTATTTGGGGTTGTTTTTCACTATTATTATTCCAGTGTGGCCCATTGTTACTCCTAAGAGCAGCCTGAGCAAACCCCTTCCCACCTGACAGGTTTTCTCAGCTCTGAACTGTGGGCAGAGTGAGGATGGGGCTGCCCCTTATCTTGGAGGAGAGCATCGCACCCAAGAGAGGCTGCAGCTTCTGTGACCTGGTGTGAGTGTAAACTCAGGTGAAAACTAGGTTTTCCAGAGCTGCAGCATCTAGCAGGCATAAGGACAAGGCTTCAGTACCTTTATTGTCAGGACTGCAGTAAAAAACTCTCTGAAGTTATATTATAAACTTCAAATTTGGTCCTAATTCAGGAAGAGACTGACTGAGCATCACGAAGTTCACTAATGGAGATACTTCCTCAATACTCAGCGAGGGAGGCCAGGAGCTTGCATCTTAAATAAAGTTAAACACCCTATTTATCTTACAGATGCAAATGTGAAGAATGTTATTTAACTGAGGCTCTGCATTTTTAATCTCTCACGTCTGACATTTCAGTATATGTCCTGCCCCTTTCTGAGACTCCATTATTCTTGTATTACAGATTAACGACAAAAAGACATCTCCTATATACTTGATCTCTGCTTTTGCATATTACGCTGTTGAAAGGTGGAATAGATGAATAGATTTAATAAGAACCTGAATGTATCTCCATGAAGGAGCCAAGTTATGACAGCTAAAGAGCACAGTAAAATAGGAAGAGTGAGAAGAGGCTTATCACCTGCTAAAGATGGATTGGAAGAGGAGGTGTAGACACTCACGTGCAGGTGTACACACAGACACCGGGCTTTCTGAAGAACAAGGCACCAAAACTGTAACCACCACAGAGGCTGGTGCTTCCCCTTGATGACACTGACTATTTGATTGGAAAGCAGCTCTTTGGTTTCAGTTAGCAAACAGTAAGAAATGAATCTGGTCAGGAGCAAAGCATATTGAAAAGCTGATACTGTGCTCGGAGTTCTGGGTTTATGGGATGCTTAAAACTTGATTATTCCTCCCCAAAGCTTCAGGCTGCTATTGAATGAGCTACTTATTGACTTAAAGGAGAAAAGGGTAGGTCCCCAGCAGACATCAAGAGTTTTATGTAATGAATGTTCAGGGGTTTATTAGAAATATGAATCAATTTAATGAAAATAAATACAGCTGGCACTTGGCTAACAAAAAAGTTGTAATAATGAGCTGTTATTGTGGGGAGTGGATCCTGAATTACTGCAGTGTGTCAGCACTCTCTTGTTTGGTATCAGGAGGTGCTGTGTACTGACTGCAGCGTTTACCTAAAGCCTGTCAGATCATTAATTCCCATTCTGAGTGGGTCCTTCTGCGCAGCTGGAAACAGAGATCAGCCATCAGGGATCAGAGGGAGCTGTGGTGGACCTGGAAGCATCCTGATCCTGACTCTACACCCGGGGCTAGGAGTTGCTTTTGTTGTTCCTTTTTTTCTCTCCAAATATAAAACCAATGAAATTAAATCATGGTTTAGACTGACCCCAAATGGAATCCATTCAGTTTCTGGCAGAAGCAAAACAACAAACGTTGTTGTACTTGTTTGCCTTTTCCAGCATTTTAAGAAAAGAGGCAAATCAATGAAAGGGAAATTCTGAGCTTAAGAACTGTTCAAAAACCCCCTCAACAAACCCTCTGGAGTTTTCCCATGCTTATTTCTCATTAATCCTTTTACTGATCAATTGCTGACTCTTAACCAAGATGTGCTGTTTATATCTGGTTGAAACATTCCCTCTGCCTGAGCACGTGGATGCTTTTTTCCACACCATCTCTGGGCATCCCCCCAAAAGGAGGAGTTTGAGGGGAATTTGGTCCCTGCCACAGAAAAATGGTAGGTTTGTTACAGCCCTTATGCAGGGCTGAGAAACTCCTTTTCCAGCCCCAGCAAGCAGTCAGGTACACATCTTCAAATAGCTCAAATCAATCAAAGCTCACCTGGATTCTCTCTATGAAAGGTGAGCTATGAGGTAAAGGCGCTTTGCTTGTCCCTCTCCATGGGGCAGAGGTAGGAGGTGGTGGGTGATGTGCACAAATGCCCCTGTGCTTTTCTGAGCTCTGGATTTTTCCTTACAAGAAAACCAGGAATTGCTCTGTTCCCATCTCTGTGAATCAGCCAAGTCAGGTTTTATTTTCATCCTGTATATTCACATATATATATATATATAAAGGGATGAGGTGTGTGGTGTTGTACCTGAAGCAATGGGGTTTCACCAGTCCGATAGTTGATTCAGTTCCACTTGCATAACTTGCCATGGAAGCAGAGCATATGGCTATTTTCATAGAATCCCAGACTGGTTTACGTTGGAAGGGGCCTTAAAGCTCATCCAGCTCCAACCCCTGTCTCCTAAGGTAAATGAATCACATTTTGGAGACTCAGATACATGCTTTCAAGTGCCTCTAACTCAAAGTGTATAGAGAAGAGATTGTTCTGAGCTCCAGCAGGGCTGAAATAAACCCTAAATAGTCATTGCAATGCACTAACACAAATACCTGTTCAAGATACTAGTGCTACTGAGTCTCCCTTCTCTGTGCTTGCACACAGGAGCGCTGCTGAGAGCTTCGTTGCTATTTTTTCCTTCAAAGTTAGAGATGACAGATGCTGTTCCTTAAGTAGTATTTGTTTTATCTGCACACTGTTGTTGAAGGCAATCAAGCCAAGAGGTTTCTAAGGGTGTGTTTTGGTAGGCTCTGATGTAGGGTTCTCATGTGCCTCTCAGCGAGGGGTTGCAATGTGCATCAGAGATCAGGCTCAGAGAGATTTTAGCTCGTGCCATAACATTTAATTCCCATTATGGGCACCACACTGTGTGGAACGTCGGAATTGCTCTGAAGCCTGACCTGGGTGATGGTGTGCTGCAAAGTGGTTGTGCACTCTCTGGCCTTACACTAGCCTGAGTTTTTGCTGGAAAAGTAATAATTTCAAGGATGTGACGAGTGTAATGCAGGCATTGAGGGAGTTTGAACTGCCCACCTCGTGACTGATTATAGGTTCGCTCAAAGTTCACACCTTCGCCAGCTATTTCACTGATGTCAATGGAATTTCAAGGACATAAAACTGCTCTGACAGGAGACTGAAGTCCTTTGTAAAAAGGAGTGATCTTGACCAAAAAAACCTGATGCAGCTGAGTGAAAACCTTATCTAGCTTGGGCTGTTTTCCTTTTCCCTTTCAGATAGGATTAGAAGTCATTTTCTGGTGGGGATGAAACCCCTGGAAAAAGGGAAAAGGGTAGCTTTGGTTTGGGTAGTGGGAGGATTGGATGGTGGCCAACAGTTGCACACCCAGGCTTTGGTGACTGCGGGATGTACCGAGTGGAACAGTGCTACTGGTGCAGTACACAGCAAGTGGTACTTGGAATAGGGTGGGAAATCTCAGTCCCGTGAGACTGCTGATGGACAGGTGAAAGCACTGACTCAGAGTCAGAAATCCTGCCCTGGTTTGAGAGCTGTTTTCAAACAGAAGCTTCACTGAGCTGATGTGCTTCTATGAAGATGTTCACTCTGATGAATAAGCATTTTCTGATGGCAGAAGCACTTTGTGGGGAAATTGTTGATGAGAGATACTTTGTGGTGTTGTGGAAAGCCTCCCTTGGAGCTCCTGCTCATTGCCAGCTGGTCTCTGTTGTCAGTGTTCAGCCACTCATATACAGTGTATGACATTTTCAAAGACAGAGGTTTTAACCCATTTCTAATTTAACTATGAGCTGAGCAATGTATAATGTCAGAAGCCAAGACACGTGCAAGTGGGAGTCTGTACCTGAGCCTTTGTAGAGTGCTATTTGCCCTCTGCTAATGGCCATGCTATTAATAACTGGAGGCCAGGTTGTGCCAGCCACCATGTCTCCTCCAGGTGCGGGGCGCTGTGTGCTCTTTTCTGGGCTCCACTTTCTACCCAGTGTGGGACTGGGAGGGGATGAGGGGATTTTGTGGTCCTGAAGATCACTCAGGTCCAATTAATGGCTCTGGTTGCTGCCAGTGTGGGTTCCTGAGGGGATGTAAATTGAGTCCCATCACCTTTTGGACCAATATCAGCAGAACTTCATTATAATTTTTGTTTTGAGGCTAGCAATGCAGCCCGCTGAGCATGGGCAGCCACAGAGGATGGAGGCAGCTTAAGTCCCGTGTGCTTGGTGGGGGAAGCATTGATGCAACAGAACTGTTTTACTAATGAATGTGTTCCAACCAAATCTGTTACGTAGAGAAAAACGGTTTCCAATTGAAGCTCATTTGTAGTCACGAGTAGGGCTTAAGGATTTTTAACCTTTCTTTCCCATCACTCCAGCCTGCAATGAAAGCCTCACCGCAGAGACAAAGCCACCATTGCATTAAGGTGAGGGTATTAATCCTGAGAAATAACCGGTCCCTGTGGGCTGCATTGTGGTGGCATCTGCTCAGCAACCCAATTTAGATTCTGCCTGGTTTTGATGGGTGTGAGACCAGGGTCACGGGCTCGCCTCCTGGGAGGGGAAAGCGGGATGATGGTCCTTGTTTAAATGAAATCCCACTTAGCGACCATGCATTCTGATTAGAGAAACCCCAGCAGTGCTGCCCTGAGCTGCTGCCAGACATAAACCTCTGCACTTAACATGTAATTGTACAATGAGGAGGTGTTTAATTTACATGACAGGCAAACAACTGAAATCCAACCCCTGGTCTTTATGTTTGATTAACGTTAAAGGAAGCAGCTTGGGGTTCCTGATGGAGCCAGCAGGGAGAGGAGCACACTGCAGCCGCATTCCCACCCGGCAAACACCAAAGAGAAGAACACTAAACATCTCTCCCATGACAGGTAGGTGCCTGTTTCCAGCTCAGCATAGGTAAATACAGACAGAAACCTTCCTGTTTGTGTCTGTGGCAATCCTGGTAAAACAAAATGATATATTCCCATCATAAATATTATTTCAGAGCTATTCCTGCTTTAGGACTACTTTATTCTGCTTCCCCTTCCTGCTGGAGGCCGTTATAGAGAACCTTATTGGTGCAGGTATTTTCAGTTTCCTAGAAATAAAGCACCTTGAGAACAAAAGGAACAAATAAGCAAAATGAACAGAGGTTCACAATGAACGTTGTGACTGCTGAAGGGAAGCTGAAGTGCCCTGGCTGCTTAGCATTCCTGCTCTTTATTCCCCCAGTTCGCTGTGGTGGCTGCCAGAGTGTCCCTGAGTCCTGGAACTAGTCAAATGGTTCTTGAAAGATAGTTATTGAATTTAATGGTTTTTACATTGTGTACTACAAGAGTTAAGGTGCTGGCTAAATGATACAGGAGCATCCATATGGAATCAGGTTCACACCAAAGTGCTGATGTTCTCCAAAGAGTTTGGGGAAATATCCTGCAGTATTACACAACCAGGGATGCACAATGCTACAAGAGGGGAAAATGCTGGCTTAGCTGCAAAAGCAGAGAAAGCTTCCAGGCAGTGATAAGAGGATTAGTGAAAACATCAACGACTTTGAAAATCTGAAGTATGGAAATCCTGGACCCAAAGATAACATGGGATCCAATGGAGAACTAAATCTGCTCCTGTTTACCACATGATGCAGCAAACAGCTTTCATTTTGTACTGCTTGTATCAGCTCAGTTATTTGAACAGCTTGAGCTTGCAGGCTGTGCAAGGGTGCCCAGGGATGGAAATAGTGCATGGAAAGCAAAACCCGGGCTGGCTGGGACCTGTGAGGAGGGCTGGGGCAGCAGCTCCTGGTTGGGGTTTCAAGTCCAGCTTTGTCCAGCAAAGCTTCTGCTGCACTGCTGGGGGTGCAAGCAGGAGCTTTAGGGTGTCTGATGTGCACACTTCAGTGCCAACTGCTCTTGTTCCTGTCATAAAAGGTCCAGAGGGACCTGGGCAGGCTGGAGAGGTGGGACCATGTGAACCTCATGGAGTTCAATCAGTGCAAGGTCCTGCCCCTGGGTTGGGGCAATGCCAGCACCAACACAGGCTGGGAGAGACTGGATGGAGCAGCCTGAGGAGAAGGATTTGGGGTACTGGGCGAGGAGAAGCTCCCCTTGACCCTGCTTCAGTGTGCGCTTGAGCCCAGAACCCCCCCGTGTCCCTAGTGGAAGGTGTCCCTACCTACGGCAGGGGGCTGGAACTGGAAGAGCTTTAAGGTCCCTTCAAACCCAAACCAGTCTGTGATAAAACACGCTGAAAATATTCCATTAGTAGTCTCAGCCTAAACACCCTCCATTGAAAAGTGGAGACACTTCATTTTAGGGCATTACTTGCTTTCTAACAAGAGCTTCTCTAATAAACAGTAAACAAAACCCCACCACTTAAATCTCTAAAGAAATTCCTATTTAATTAGAGATGCTTTTGGGATTCCTTATTGTTCAGCCCTGAGAGTGCATTTAGTCATTTGCACTATTTTGTTATATTAATGATACAACAAATAAGATGACCTATAAAGCATCCTTTCTATCTGCACATATTACACAAGTGACAGGCTGCGCTCAGAAGTAAGTAATGAGATGTAGTTAGGGGGGAAAAAGCCCTCATTCAGAAGTGAGCCCATAAACTTTTCAACAGGCTTCAATAAAGCATAATGCAGCTTCTCGCTGCACCTATCACTCTGGAAGCTGCTAGAGCTCAATGGGCAGTTTAGCATTTGTCTAAGGGATCATCTGAGCCTCCACAACCCCTCACAAATGTGCAATGAATCACCAATTCCAGTGATCTGCTTCCATGAAAACTGTTTGTGTCTGACATTAAGAGCAGGGGGTGTTGCTTGGGTAGGGGGGGAAGATGTGGAGGGCAGCACTTTGGGTGATGGAGCTCACTCAGCAGGGCTAGGGGTGCTTGGCCGCCTTCCCCAGTTCCTCCCCCTTTCCTCTCCTTTCCACAGCACTCAGGAGAAGCCAGAACTGGATAAGCAGTGGCCAAGGGAAGAGCAGCCTCACTGGCGCTGTGAAATGCAGCATGTGGGTACGATATCAGATGAGTTTGTCTAAATTTACTCCATGTGCTGCTCTGTGATTGTTTATCCTGATAGTACTGGTTTAAATAATCTCCTTTTTCAGAGCTCAGTGTTTCTGTAACCTTTGCATTACTAAATATGTCAGTGTTTCTATGTAAGCATGCAATTGAAATCCTGAAATCCATCTGTGAAAGGTTTCCTTTGCACTTTAAGAGTACAGATAGAAGGCAAACACCTTCTTACTCCTGAGTGTTGGCAGAGAGTTTTCCTCCCCTTCTTTCACCCCTCTTTTCTCTCCTGCAGGACTCCCTCAGCAGAGATGCTGCAGCTCCTGGGCGCAAGCTGCTGCCCTGGCTGGTCCCTGCCTGCGCAGGCAGTGCCCTTGGGAACCAGGGACAGGCTGAATTCTGTTGGCTTGAGGGAACTTGGCTGTTAAGATCTTGATTTGCTGCCCTTCCACTGTGAAGAGGAGCTTGGTAACCTGACTTCTTAATAATTGTATAGCTCAATATAAGCAGCTTCTAAATGCTTTGTCCATGCATTTGGGTTTTCCTGGCTGATTTATGCTCCTCTGGGGGCATTGCGGAAGCCAGCATGCACTGTCAGGTTTTGGCATGAGGTTTTGCAAGGGTATAAATCAGTAGCAAAGTACCCTTGGAAGGTGCTCGACTGCCTCCTCCAGAGCATAAGGGCTTAGTTTGAGATGGATGTTTTATATGAGGAAGTACACAGAAACCCCAGCAAACTTGGCATTTAATAACCTGCTTAGTTTTCCCAAAGGTTTTTTGATGGATTTAAGAGCTCACCCCTTATATGCTGGCAGTGAACACCAAGGTAGTGATCTGCAGTGAATTATCAGTGTTCACCTCTGGAACCTGCCTTATAAACCCCAGAGCTTGTGTTTAGATGAACAAAATAGCTTGAGCTCTCCCTGTACACCTGGCTCTTACCTGTCTGTCCAGGTAATGAGAGTGCTGCAAGTGTGACCTCACCTTGAGTTTGAACTTTAAGCCTTATGTTTGAGAGGCCTGTGTGTTTTGGGGCTATATATGAATCTCTAAAACTTGCAGAGTACCGACACGGTTCCCCTTGTGCCCCAGTAACTCAAACCAGTGTGATTTACTGTGTTATGCTCTGCAGTGCTCATACAGAAACCAACTGCTTTTGGTGGCATCGTTACCATACTCCATGGTTTATGTGTAATGTAGGCAGGGATTTTGGGAGTGCAGCTGGTTAAATGAGGGGCTGAGAGAGGTGGAGGGTCCCATCCCTGGTGCTGCTGCTGCCCACACGTGTGGTGGACGCTGCTGCTTCAGAACATGCCAGTGGGATGAGGGAGCAGCTGCTTGGAGAGGAGCAGCCGCCCCAGGAAGCCGTGATATTCCTCAGGGTGAGAGTGTCAGATGTGATTTGTCTCTTGGAGACGATAGACTGAAGGGAATCATGGAAACTCTGTGGCCAGCATATGACTTGCAGACTGTGCTGGAGTTCTAAAAGGACAAAAAGGCAACAAAGTGAGAGAAAAGAGAGTAGTAGAAGATACTGGATCCTAAATTTTAACTGGCTTTATTTCCTAAGTTTTCTTCTTACTGTAGAACAGTTCTACTCCTACCTAAATGTCTTCCTTGACATAATGACAGTATCATTTGTATTTTCACCTATTCCATAGAATCAGACTAGAACTTTTCATCAAATCTTTCTATGGAAGAAGTCTACATCAAATATTAAACAAGTAAAAGAAATCTTACTTCTATAAGAAGTATGAAAAGAGCCCTGCTCTGGGGCTTCCATTGGGGGCAGTTGTACAATATGAACTGTATTGTATAGTTTAATTTCTGCTCTTTCTGGCATAGAGTTAAGGAGCCACTGGGAGAATCTGATTTATGTGGCTGGCCAGATTCAGTAATCCATTTGATCCACCTTCCTTTGTGATCTAGTACATGAACAGTGAAGTAATCTCAAAGCATGAGCAGTGGAAGGCTGGGAGGCCAGGACAGATGCAACATGGTGTGGGTCAAGTACCAAAAGAGATTTCATGGCTTGTTTTAAGCAGCATTAGAAAGCAATAATGCTTATTATTAATGTTTAAACTAGCTTTAAATATTGAATCGTTAGCTTTTTTTCTCTTCTCTCCTTTTTCCCCATGAAAGAGAAGCTGGGTGATGAGGGAATGACTTGGCTACAGGAGATCCCAGACCTGATGCATGCCCAGGGACTACCCTTACCATAGGTAGCAGGTCTCTCTCTGGTTGCTGGTGTGTATTAAAGTAGAGGGAGGATGGAATCTGTGGTATGGCTATGGATATGAGTTTTTCCCCACAGGAATGGGATTTTCAGCCCCAAGGCGCTGCTGGGAATTGGGCATAGGCTGAATCTCAGGTCCCACCTCATCCAGGTACGCAGAGCCCATGATGGGAGCAGTGGTCAACCTTCTCTAGCGCTGAAAGGTCCTGTTTCTTTCTGTAACTCATTCAGTGTGTGCTGATGTTCTGCTGCTCTGTGGATACCGGTGGATGCACACTGTGACATTTGCTGGGGAGAACCCATGGTAGGGCAGCTCAGCCTGGTGGGCTGTCAGGTTCAGGGGTAGAAAACACCATTTCCCTTCAGTCTTAGCTGTAGCCAAATGGGATTTTATTTTCCTTTGTGCAACAAGCTCATATTTTCTTTGTGAGCATAACAGGAAATGGAATCGATAAAAGCAAATCAACAAATCACTCTTCCTTGGGAAAGTCCTTCTCCAGGAAAGTTAAAGAACTTGAAATAAATAAACCCAATCTAAACCCCAACTTCATTTCTCACTTCAGGTTTTACCCAAACAAGCCACAGGCAAAACAAGTCACATTTGTTCTCTTTCAGTAAACACATCCCTGTGCTTTCACAGAGTCTCGATTTTGATGCAACAGCCGCTTTTCCTTCCCCAAACACAACACCAGCCCCTAAAAAGAAGTTTGTAGGCTCTGTGTGGATGGCAAAGGATTCCTAACACAGCTGGGGGGCTCAGCCAAGGACTTGACTCAAGCAGGGAGTTGCTTTTCGTTTTCTCCTGCTGTCATGCTGGCCTCCATGCGCTACTGATCAGCTCAAACGTTAAAACCTCACCCTGCTTCTATATGTACTTTTCACAGTTCAGCTTTGTGGTCCCTGCATCCCTCCACTATTCTGTGCGTACAGAATCACATGTTCAGGACTTACAGGAACCTTTTGTTTACTTTGGTTTATTCTCTTTAATTTCATTATATGTTATTCATTGAGATTTAAAGCAGTTGTTTTGTCCTGCACATGAAAGCATTGCACTGGGAGCTGAAGCAAGGATGCATGTTCTCTTCACTAGGGAAGAATTTCATGCCTGCACCTCTCATGCCTCAACACTTCTTCGCTATAACTTAACTGTAGAGCAGGAGCATCACATTTCAGACCACCTCTAGCAAAACCTGTGAGCCCAAACCTGCCCAGGCTGGTACCCTTGTGCTGGGTACCTGAAAATGTACAGCCTAAGATACATGATCCCTAAAGGAAATTCCGGGAGAGGGACAAGAAAGCGGCAGCCTCTACTGTGGGGCTCTCTGGAACAGGGCAGCACATCCGGGTGCCTGGTTAGCAGAAGTCCCCGGTACCAGTACAATGCTGAAAGGAAAGAAAAGTGAGGTAAATCCTTGAAATACACCATAAAAAGGAAGGTGTTTTCTAGGAACAGTAATTGTCTTACTGCAAGTGATGTACTTGAGATGCACAGCAGGGGAGAGTGAGGTGAGTTATTTCTGTATCGTATGTTAAGGCGGAACATTTCTGTGTCCTAGCAAGGGTGCATCAGTTAAAATTCAGACAGGGTTTCTCTTCTTTGCTGTTATTTATTACTGAAGTCGGGGCAAAAGACTCTAAATGTTCAGGAACTGTTGTTCCCGAAGCTGTGTCCTGCATGCTCAAATTAGTGTTCAGCTGATCTCACTCAGTGTTTAATCTCATAAGGTGATATTTGATGAGGGTGTTTATCTCGCTGTTGGCACTGGCTTAAAGCTGTCTCCAGTGATGATCTGTACACACAAGTTCAGTAAACATCAATAGACCCAGAACGGCCCTAAATAATTTTGTATCCATTTATCCTTCTGGAGCACTGTTTCTGCACTAATTCCTCAGGCTCAAAATCTCTCCCACTGCCGGTAATATTGGAAAATCTATTTCTGAGATATTTCTTTTGGGAAAAATCTCAGTAAACTTTATGCCATTACTGATGCAGGTTTTCTTGGAAAAACCTGGAAAACTGTTTTCTGCAGGGAAGTCTCTGAGCAGCCTCAACCCCAGTGCTGGGGCTGCAAGAACTGCTCTGGGCAAAGCACCTGGCTATGGAAAGCTCCTTCAGGATGTGGTCCTCCACACCCAGTGCTGCAAACCAGCCTGAACATGGTAATCAATTCTGACTTGGTCTCTTCAAGCATGAAGGCATTGCCTGTGGGGCTGGAAAATGGAAAATACCAATGTGAGCACCTGTGATTTGCTTGGCCTGAATGAGGGTGAAGGGTGCTGCAGGGGTCTTCGTTGCTTCTTCCTTCTAAATGTTTCCTGGCCTTTTTAATGATCTGCATTTATTAATCAATATTTTACAATGAGAAAACGTGATAATAAGTGTAACTTTGGAGCCCTGGGGAGGCTGCCTTCCCTCCTGCCCATTGCATGAGCACGTGGGCATCAGTGCCGTGCCTGAGGGATGAGGGAGGTTTCTCTCTGCAGGCTAGAGCGGCTGCAGGGTGATGTTGTTTTCTGTCTTGATTTGCTCAGGAAGTGGAGATGTGGATGCAAAGTAGCCTGGAGCCAGATTTTCTCTTGCTGTAGTGTGGAACTCAAGTGTCTCAAAATAGCCTGTTTTAGTTCAGTGTACGCAACCTGTGCCATTGCAGAAGAAAGTAAATATGATAAAAAGAAAGGAAAGCAATGAGCTGGAGCAGCTGTGGCTGTGCTGAGCTGCTGCGGTGCTCTGAGCCTTAAGTTCCCAAACACCAGCTTGTGATCTGTGGATGAGAAATGTCATTTAAGATGAAATTATTATCAGCAGCATTGATGATTTTGACATGCAGAGTCCTACAATGGCAAGCGAAGCCAACATGCTGTTATCCAGAATGACCACATTTTATCTCTGCTTGGCAACAGTGATGTGTGTTTGCCACTGGGATGCTGTGTGTAAAATGTAATTTGAATATTCAGGATTTAGTAAAGGCAAAGGAAAAGACGGTGGTTTGGGAATCGCTGGGAAACTCTGTTCTTTACAGGGAGGAGTGGACCTGAACAGCAGTTTATACCTTCCAGATGGAACTCATATACGGTCAGCCCAGAGAGATGTGAACAGCTTTGATCTGAGACAGGATTTCCAGCAGAGATCTCGTGTTGCTGGTGACCCCAGGGAAGGTAACGTGAGCAAAACACAGCAGCTGACCTCTCCATTGATCCAGGAGGTGCAAGATCTGTGTTTGCAGAGGTCTCCTGGCTGCGGTGCAGCTCCCTGGCTCTGTGCAGGACCCTCAGCCACCTCCATCGCTTCCAGCATCACAGCCTTAATTGCAGCCCTGAGTGACCAGCATGCCTTTGCTTCCTACAAATTCCAGCTCCTCTCCCGAGAATGATTGTTTTGCCCTGCACAGTGCAAGCAGTGCAGCTCTTATTGATCACAGTCATAATAGATCTGAGGATGAAGCCAGGAGGGAGCTCGTCTCTTCTCCCAAGTAACAACAAAATAGGACAAGAGAAAACAGCCTCAAGCTGCACCAGGGCAGGTTTAAATGGAGATGAGGAACAATTCCTTCCCCAAAGGGTGCTCAGCCATTGGAACAGGCTGCCCAGGGCAGTGCTGGAGTCACCATCCCTACAAGTGTTCAAACACCGTGGAGACGAGGCCTCAGTGCCATGGGTTAGTGGTGGCCTTGGCAGTGCTGGGCAATGGTTGGACTGGATGAGCTTGAAGCTCTTTTTCGACCCAGTTGATTCTGTGATTCTATTCTATGATTCTGGGAGCTGAGTCAGCATTTCACAATAACTGTGTTTAATGTTGGCCAAATAGAAATAACTCCATTACTGTTCCATTTGGGGTAGGAAATGGTTTGATTTAGAGTAAATTGAGTTTAAGTTGCCTGCGTGGCTTTACCCCTCGGGGTTGCACAGAGGATGTTTCCTCTTGCAGTGCTTGCATAGGCAGAAGCTCTCACGCTTTGTGGGCAAATTAAACTTTTGTGGAGGGGAAATTAGCATTAAACAGCCCAGCCAAGGCAAGCTGAGTCTGCACTTCTCATTGGTACCTTTGTTTTGTATATGGGGAGGAACATTTTTCCAAAGAATTATGAGAAGCTTGACGTCAGTAGGAAAACTCGAATACAGAGCACCCGGGGATGCTAATTAATAAAAGTTGAGGTGATTTCCCTAATTTCACAGATTAATTCCTAGATCCGCAATAATCGATGGAACTTGACTCCCTGTGAGGGAAAACACTAGAATACAAAGCTTTGACCACAGCTAAATAAGATAACTAAATAAAGCTGCACTTGCAGGTGGGAGCTTTCATTTGTATTCCCTGTGCTGATTTTCAGTTGCTGAGCTGTACAGGGGGCTTCCCATGCTCCAGAGGTAAGTCAAAATACAAAGTCTCTGGAAACAACAGTCTTGGTCTTTTCTGTGGGTTATAAATGAACATTTCTTCACTAAGGTAGCAGGAAAACACCTTGGCAGGTAATTGTAAAATGAATTGGTACATATCTACCTTTGCATGGACACATGCAGTGTATATACGGTCAATAAGGTGCAGTGTACATACAGTCAATAAGGCTAGTTCATCTGATGTAGTTAAAGCAATGTCCCTCAAAATTTGCTCTGGTGCTCACAGCTCAGTTCCAGATCTTTCCCAGCAGAACATACCTCTCTTGTGCACAAATGTGTGATGATTTTGGTCATGGAGCTTCCCTCTGTCTAGACCTGTGTCGTGCCCTGAAACATCTTGTATTTGTCTGTATGGAGCCCCAGAGGAGCGGTAACCCTCTTCCTGCTTTATGTCATGAGGTGCTGCATGATACTGGATCCTTTGCACTTGGTTATCGCTGTGGACCGGGGCCCTGGGAAGGTTTTGAGGTCTCTGTGAGAGTCTGGAGTCAAATGGATTTAGTGCTGCTGGACACACATTGGGTACATTTCTCATCATGAGTCTGTAACATTACAGAGTAATTGCTAAGGCTGGAAAGTCAAGTCCTCGAGGTTTGGGAGAAGCATTCTTGGCTTAATATATTCTTGTATTTGCCATGATTTATTCTTTAATTACATGGAGACAGATACACTGTCCATGTTGCTCGCTGCCTGATGCAGCATATCCTCATGCACACTAACTACAGCCTCCTGTATAGCAAGAATTATAAGTTTCTCCACGGGATCTCCTATAGTGCTGTTCCTGATCGTGCTAGAATGCTTCACAAAGTTCATTAGTTTTCTTCCCAGCACTCCTGTGAGAGGAGAAGGCATTGCCCATGTTTTTAAAAGAAAATTAAGGTACAGAAAGATTAAGCTCAAAAGTATCTATTAATTTCTCCAAATCTGACATGCCTCATAGCTTTTTTTTTCAGACTACCTGGCACTATTAATTACTTTCGTATTTAATTACAGAAATGGTTAAATATAGCCCTGGAAAGGATATCAAGTCATGCAGTAGTTCCCCTTGCTGTGGATAAGATAAAATCCAGGATATCCAGGTAGGATAAATGCCTAACCCTTAATGATGGAGATGTTATGACTTTCTGAGTGATCTATTCAAGTGCTTAACGTCTGACTTCTATGTTCCTTGCTGCAGTTTAATCCATTACATTTTGCTCCTTCCTGGGGAAGAGGAAAACCAGCTTATTTCCATTTCCTTTGCATCTTTGAAGACTGCCACCATACATCTCTCTTTATTTTTATTTCTCCAGCCTGCTTCTTTCTCAGTAGGCATTGCTTTCCCCAGTCCTGACTGGTTTGGTGCTTGCTTTGGGTACGACACATTCTCCTGCAATGTACCTTGCCCAATGAGCCACACTCCTGGGTTGCTTTTATCCCTCCATGTGCTTTATGGTGGGTGTTTGGGGTTTTGTCTTCACTTTGCCATCGTCTGTGCTCTCCAGAGCCTTTCCTGAAGAATAACTTTTTGAAGAGTAATTCCTCTGTAATGTAATCAATTGTATTGATGGAATTCAACACAAAGATGATTCAACACAGCAATGATGCTCCATCCCTGGCAGTGTTAAGGCCAGGTTGGACAGGGCTTGGAGCAAGCTGCTCTAGTGGAAGATGTCCCTACCCGTGGCACGGGGTTGGAACTGGATGAGCTTTAAGACACCTTCCAACGCAAATCAGTCTGGGATTCTATGATTTGTTATACCTCTGTAGATGCAACCTTTTGCACTTGTCTTTGATGAATTAAACCCTACTCATGCTGCGTCTGCTCAATCAGAGACAACTCTAGTTGCAAACCAGCAGTTCTGCAAGTTGAATCTCGGTGTCTGAGGTTGGGTATCTGTCTGAAAATGGAAACATCAGGTCAGTAAAAAGCTGGGCTTGGTATGCGAATCCTCTGCATGAGGGAGATGCCGGAGGGGCAGTGAGGGAGGGCGAGCATCTGGTAGTGAACTGCAAGATCCAGTTGTAATGTTCACACTCAAAGCAACCTCGGTTCTGGCATCACCTCATTTTTTGAGAGCTTTCCTTTCATAACATGCATTTGTTTAGCGTCAGGTTTTAAAATCATATAATTACCTGGCCTTTAAGAAAAGCAGACTGCAAAACTCCACCATTCTCCTTGTGCATCCTTGCACAGATATCCCTTATGCATGGTGTAAGAATTCAGACAGTTCATTCCCATTTGAAATGTTTATTAGGAAAAGCCATGGAGGCAGCTGCAGGAGAGGAGGAAGGGAAGAAGGGCAACTACTTTTCTAAATTCTTTTGGAAACTGTGATATCAAACTCAAATATGAAATAAATAAAATAAATATACAGAAACAGGTAGGAAACCACAGCATGTGTGGATAAGTGTAATCTGCAGGCTTTTTTTTGAATTAGAATAATTATTGTTATTAAAGGCTTGGAATATTTCCTTCCAGCATCACTGAAATTTCCGTTTCTTTGGATGGTGCCTCTTTTGATTTTTCTGTATAATGATAAAGTTGTCATGCCGTGTATCTACAACAGGAAGAGCATAGAGTTTGCTCTCTTTGCCTGTTGCAGAGTCATAACCTCTAATTCCAATCACCTTTCCCAGCTCCTTTATATCTACAGTATAATTTCAACTTTGTTCTATCTTCATTTCAAATACCGCTCATAAAACATTTTTTAAAAGCTCTGTTCATATTTGTATTTGATGGGATTTTTTGATGTGGGTTTTTGCATCTCAAAGCCCAGCTATTGCAGAATCGCACATTGACTATTGCTAATGCATAGTTCACCCATCTGCAAAAGTTCCTTTAAAGTCCAGTGAATGCAAGAAGGAAGATCCGCTCTAAGGGAAATGTAGGCTCTATGCAAACATATTTTACATTCTAGCACTGTTCTCACTAATGTTTCTGGCACCGTTTTTCTTTCAGGGAAATAAATCCTAACTGAAAAATAAAGTAGCTTCTTTTTTCTTGTCCTTTGTGGGATAACTTTTATTCACAGACACTGGACTTGTAGTGGTTTTGTGCCGTATATGTCAGAGCTTTTTTAGTCTCTTCTGAACGTTGCTAATCACAAAGTATATTGTCTGGACAGGGGACAGGACTGATAGCTGGTGAGCAGTTAATACAGCACATCAAGATACTGCGTGCCAAGGGAACACAAGCATGGTGCATCGATGAACAGCTTGGGTAAGGACGTTTAAAACTGAATTTAATTCAGATTTAAAACTGAAATATAATGATGAAAGATTCCTGAAAGGAAGGGAACCAAGAGAGTGCACTGGGGGCAAATAGCTGCTGGCTATTTACTGAGTGTGGTAGGGGTTTGACCATCAACATCATGGAGACCTTGGCTCTGAAGTCCTCAGCTGGAGGTTGTGCCTTGCTCTGTTTGTTCTTCAGAAGCCGTATTAATTAATTTGAGACAATAAAATGTACTGTTATGATTGTAAGAAAATAAAAGAAAAGATTTTGCATACTAAATTAAGCTGAGCCATACACTTTATCTGAGCCTTTGTTCAGGGGAAAGGAAAAGCAGATTAATAGTCAAACGTTTGCTGCCTCTTTTGTGCTAACGTAAAGGCATAAATACTATTTCAATTCTTTTAATGCATATATATAGTGTTGCCTGTGAAGCTGTGATAAGTGCACATCCAAACTGACTGAAAGGCTTTTTTCTCATGGTGGATTGTTAATAATGAGATATATCTGAAAGAGTCAGGGGCAAAGAGAAACTGCTGGTAGGCACTAATCATTAGCAGAACAATAGCTTCATGGTTTTCCACACCTTGCCACTAAAACCGTGAGCATTGTGAAACCTGAAGTACAGAAAATAAAGAAAATAAATCTACTCATCAGATACAGTTGATCTCTGCCTGGTGATCTAAGATATTTCTAGAACCTACCCCCAGACAGTAAAAGCAGAGTCCTCCTCTGTATTTCTTCTCATTTCTTGCTGATGAGTTTTTCTAACAGTGGTTATTGTAGCAGCATCTGTTTGGAGAAAGGAATTTTTTTAGAGGAAATCATGTTTTGTATTCATCTGCCCATGACACCATAGAGAAACCGGAGCTATAGGTCATTTGCTTGGTCTAATTCGGAAACATGCAATCACAAATTAATGCCAATGGTAGCAATTAGCATTATGAAGTACACTTTAATAATGTCTCTCCAGAAAACACATGTTCAGATCTGATTTACCATTTATATGCAGATTTTCGGATGTAAATGAACAAAAAGAGATGAAGAAACCTTCCTGTCTTCTTTTATATGCTCCCAACTTTTAAGTGCTCTAAATGCAAATACATATAAGCATAGAATAACAAGTGCCCAATCTTTGCTTTATGATACTGCATCACAAGATAAACATCAGGATGATCTGTTTATGGGTTTGGTTTTGATATGTCGGCTGTTAAGAACAAGAGTATAAACAAACGGCAGGTTTTGCCGCTTTATTACTAACTAGTGTCAATTAAAATACCTAATGCGTCTACCCCTGATCAGACAGGTCTCTACGAAGCATGAGATACTGCCAGCAGTTAGGGATATGGGATTTACAGGAGGCTCCTTTGGGTTCATGACAGACATTTGTGCCAGGTAGAGCTGATGCTGATGGAGATGGGTTTTCAGAGCTGTGATACTGAAGGGTTTCACAGGAGTTCTGCAAATCAGGGCGAGGGGACTCACCTGTGTCTGTAGAGGTATTGAAAGAGAAAGGAACCAGGTACTAGACTTACTGCTCACCATCACCCCTCTGGGGAATAACCATGTAATCATGCATTGGGTCATTTTTTCTGACTGAAAGAGTTGTCTGAGAAGCCATTGAGAATCTCCAGTTAAAAAATGAGATTTCTGTGATTTTTTTTAAATTTCAATTTGATGAGTGCTCTCACTGTTATAAAATGCCCTATATATTATCTTCTGATAAACATGATTTGTCTCTCTCAGTTCTCTTCTTGTGTTAAGATTGAAAAGATGTAATACTGGCCTCAACTTCCTGGTCAGGTAACAGGTGTTAAACATATCCATCCGACTGACAGGAATCGTAAGATATTTCCTGCTCCTGAGTAGAGAAAAAGTTTGTGGGAGCTCAAGAATAAGTGGCAAAGCTTTTGACCATCTTCAGTCCAGCAATTTTCAGTGCTGCGTTTGTATTTATAATTCTTTCCATGGTTATTAATGACATGTTGCTTATTGTACTACAGCCTAATTTGTCTAAATACCAAGCTGACAATGCCAATGTTACACTGAGAATCCAAAGACAAAGTTAAAATAATCAGGAGTCTGCTCTATAACTCAAAGGCATCTATAATCATGTCCAAGACAGAAAAACTGTGAGAGATCAATGCTTTTGTGAATGCATGGGCCATAGTGAACATGCTTTTGGGAATGCATGGGTCAACAGGGACTTCCTTAGAAGCAGACTGTTTTAAATGGGTAGGACAAATTAATCTAGTTGCCAATAAAACTAAACAATCACAAGATGGAAAGTGGCCAAAAGCAGCTGCAGGATTTCTGTGAAATCCAATTTGATGTTGGAAAAGGAAATGTCATCGCTGTGCAATTAAATCCCCAATACAGTTAAATGGAAAACGTCGATTTAAACATTCCAATGACTTTTGTTCAAATCTAATGAAGCTAATCAAAAACATGTTTTCATAATCAAGGCAGCAGTGATAGCAAACATGGTGTTTTCACTGCATCAGCTTCTGCCTGCCTGGTGCGGATAGGCAGCTTCAAGAAGTGTATTGCAAATCTGATACTAAACCCTCTGCTTCCTGATGGTTGTCTTTGATCCTGTGATCACAAAGAACAGGACTGACAGCATGAGCAAGTCTTACAAGGCAGTAACAACTCTGTTTTAATGCAGTTTTAATGTTGTAAAAGAGGTGGTATGAAGCCAGTGAGAGATTTTACACTGGCGTTTTAGTGCCTGTCATTATGGCAATTGAAAGTTAAAAATTTTCTTCTATGTGTTAAGGATATTTAGCCATAACTTACCACTGAATTTTCATTGCACTGATAGTATTTTCAAAGGACATGACATCAGAAGACAAGATTTTTACTTCCATAGCAAAGATTAAATTTTATGTGTGAGTATATGATTAAATGAGGTGACGGCTCTGGTTACAGGAAGAGCTGACCTATTATTGCTGGGTTTCAAAAGGAGATGCTGCTCAACGATGTTTAAACACCAGAGAGGTCAGAATTTGGATGTGAAAGCATGGATAAAATCAGAGATTTTTCATTTATGAAAGGTCTGAATGGAAACTCTTGCTGGGAGAGTGTCAGCTTGGTGTTGGATGCAAGTGTTGCTTTGGGGTCACTGCCTTGTGAATCAACAGGCTGAGACAGATGCTTGGTACCCTCCCTGCTCTTTGCAGATATTCAACGTGTTGGAAAAGCAATTAGGAAAAAAAAAGTCTACAATTGCAATATTTACAGCTTTCTTCCTATACTGAACCTGCTGTTTCTAGGAACAGAATGAAGAATTCACCCAAGTGGAAAATGGGCAAACACGAAGCAGGTAGCACTGCTTTTACAATTTAGCAGGAAAATGAGAGTTTAAAATACTTGTTTCTTCATTGCATTGGTAAAGCTATGTGTTTTTTTCTCTCCATAAATTTATCTTGCTCACAATTCATTATTCTCAGAAACATACATACAAGGAAACAAAGGAAAATTTTAAAAGAGGAAGGCATCTAAAATGTCTGCTTAACCACATCTTGTGGCACGGTGAATTATACAACAGCCCTTTAAAGGTTCATGAGCAGTTCTTGTGTGTGGCTGCGCTTTACCTGCCCATGTGGCTCATCCATAGTCACAGAAACACAGAATTAATCCAGTTGGAAAAGAGCTTCAAGCTCATCCAGTCCAGCCATTCCCATCACTGCCAAGGCCACCACTAACCCATGGCACTGAGGCCTCGTCTCCACGGTGTGTGAACACTTGCAGGGACGGTGACTGCAGCACTGCCCTGGGCGGCCTGTTCCAATGGCTGAGCACCTTTGGGGAAGGAATTTTTCCTCCGCTCCAGTATGGTTGCACAGTTTATTTTCTCTGGTTGCATGCTTCAAAAGCATTTTGAATAAAACCTGAACAAGCCAATGACACAGTCAACCATCATGGGACAAAAATTGCTGCGAGAAAAAGCGAAGTAGAAAGTTCAGATGGCTTTACACTGAGACCAGGAACCAAGGCTTCACATAGCCATGGAGCGGTACATCACAAAGACTGATGGAGGCATGGCTGGAGAGCTCCACTCATGCCATGAAAGAGATTAAAATTTCACATGCATTTATGTGATCCCTCAGCATGTGTACATTAGAGGCACGTTTTTGTGGGCATTTAGAGCACTGGGACTCCCAGCAACTGGGGATTTTGAGAAGTGGGAAAGCTCACACAAAGGCAGGCTGCTCTGTAGCCTGGGCAGTTCTTCTTTTGGATAGTGAACTGGATTCGAGGGAGTGGATCCTGTTTTTATCCCTTGCAAGTGAGCAGTGAACATCCCATTGATGTGAGTGAGCAGACCCAATGCCTTTGCAGAAACCAGTGACATTACTGTCACAGTAAGTTAGGAAGAAACAAATTCTGAGCATTTCAGTTTCACTCAGAGGAGAGCTATTAGCTGCTCAGTAACAGGTGGGAATGAGATTTAAATCCCTTTAAAAGACAATTGCATAGTTAAAAATGCATTTAGTTGTGCTATTGGCACTTTGCAGATTTTCTTTCATTATCCTTAAGGAAGTGGGTGAAATGCAAGTCTGAGCCTGAGCCTGCCTCCTACCATCTCCAACCAGAGACAGTCTTCAACAGTTGAATGACATTTATTTGCTCTGCAGATATTATTTGTCTCTCACGCTCTCGAAGAAGTAAATTGTCCATATGTTTGACACATTAAAAAGTGTACTGAACATTTAAAGCAAAAATAATAGACATCGTGCCATGGGCATGATGAATACAGTCTGGGGAGATTCACTCCAGGAGCTAAATGCCTTGAATTAGGGTAATGACAGTTTGTGTCTCAACATGAGCTGGCTGTGCTTCTTATTTATCACAGATGCCTATGAAGAAATTGTCTCTGAATTCTTTAGAAGCTTTGCCATCTCCTCCATTCAAGACTGAATAAAAGTTAGCTATCCACCAGTATTTTTTCTGTTTCCAATAGGAATTCTCTTTTGCTTGCCATTTACCTTTCTAAATGTGATCCAGTCATTTTAATTCTTCTGTGAGTTTTGTGCTTTAGATGAAATAACTGTTGCTGGGAAAATATTGCCTGCCTAACTCTTTGCCAGGGAACTAAACATTGATATTTTTTTCCCTCTCAGATTATTCTGAGGAAGAAATGTAACTTCACAGCAAATGAATGTAAAGGGGGAAAAACATCTGTAAACATTAAAAAGAGCAAATAAATAGCTGGTTTAAGACAAAAAATCCTGATGGATCATTCTGAGCAGAAGAGCTGATGGCAATATGGATGCTGCCAATAACTGACAAATGCCTCAGCTTCTGAAAGTATCTGCAGGCTTTGGCTTTGGCTTTGTGTTTTGGAGACCACATAATAAAAACTGTAATTGCAAAAGGTTTTCAAAAGCAGAATAAATTGCAAAATACAGTGTAAAATAGATGGGCTTCATCTTTTTCCTCTCCTTTGGTCACACTATGATAACATGAACGGCCATTCTTCCCTCTACACTCCTGCCACGATGTGAAACTTGGCTGAAACCCAGGGTTAGAATATCAGTGGGAACTGTCTTGATGATAGCAAAGCAATGTGCAGCATTGAATAAATCACCCAAGAAGACTCCTGTGGCACTGGACAGTGCAGGTAGGCTTTGCCCTGTGCCCATGGATGCTGCCCCCACCAGCACAGCCCTGTCTTGATATGCAGCATAGACAATGGGCTGGAAACAGCTGGCAAAGCCAAGTAGCACCGTGCACAAAACTTCCAACCAGCAAGCCGGCTCATCATCTCTCTGCTGCTGCTCACTCACTTAAACATCCATCCCTGTTTCTGCAAGAGGAAACATTCTGGGTTCCTCCACAGTAAATAAAGGCTGAGGACCATTTCATTAACAACCTCCCATTGATTTAGTACTCCCCTCTGATCAAGGTATTCACCTCTTCTTTTAGTTGAGATTGAAATGCTGCTGTTTTTTTCAGCAGTAGTGGATAAAAGGCATGTTTCATTACTTCCAAGAATATTCTGGTACTCTCCTTAGTGGTTGCACGCTGATTTCTTTAAACACATGAGCAATCACAGTAATGTGGTTGTTGTTTTCACTAAAGATGAAAACAGGTTCCTGGGAAAATAACAGAGGCATATTTTGAACTGAAGCAGAGGGTTTGCCTCCTGGAGACTGGCTCCTGCATGAGAAGCATTGTAAGATCACTAGAATTTTCCTGCAAAAGGCTGTTACAAAGACTGCTGCTCCCTCGAGGTGAGGTTTCATCTAGTAGAGCGCTGCAGTCAGAGGAAATAACACAGTTAATGTCAGTGGGTTTTGAATCAGGCTGAGGCATCCTCAATAGTTCAACCAGAAAAATCAGATTGGTTTTCAGAGCTGTAATCTGTCCTGCACGCCTCCATCCCATGAGCAGCTGATGCATTTCTGTATGGTGGCCTGAACTTTAGTGAAGTGGGGAAAAGCGATAGAGAGGTGAGGATCTGCCCAGGGCCACCCTGCGCTCTGTTTGACCTCGTGGTGTCCAACACACTGAGCAGTAGCTGATAATTAGACACTGAGCATCCTGGGGATCCCATGCAGGTTTCCCAGGACAGATGTGTCTGCAGGTTTGTGTTTGCCCTCTGTGAGGGGATGTGGCTCATCCACAGAAGGTGAAAATAAGAGTTTGTATAGAAGGAGCTGCTTTGAACTCAGACCTTTGGCTCCTCTTTTGCATTTAAACAAGGCCGTTAAGGAAAGCCATCAGGAAAACTCAGTGAACACAGATTTTTTTACTGCAAAACACTGATGGCATTGCTTAAACTGGTCCTGGCCTGGAAGTTTTTTTCAACCACCAGACCCTGCCTACAGGCATCTATGGAGTCCTGCCCACTCAGCCCGCTCCCTGTCTTGTCACCAACTGCAATGAATTCTAAAGGGATTGTTTTAAACCACCACCTTTAGATGTTTTTAACGTCTTCCTCTTCAATTTTTAAAGTTTAGACCTTTTGTCTGTCTTCCAGGTAAAGATCTCTCCTGAACCCAAGCAGCAACTTGGGCTCTTCAGGTTCAGAGGTGCCAACATCTGCAGCCAGCATCCCTCAGGGGAAAGCCATCTCCCATTCCTCACCCTAATGCCCCATTTGCGGCTGAGCAACTGGTTCAAGAAGCTGGTACAGAGGTTGGGTTTATCAGCTTTGTTGCATCATCCATAAGGAGTGTTCTGGGGATGGGTGGGAAAGGACCAAACAGGGACATTTCTGCCCCAAAGGAAGATGCATGGGGTCATTGCACCAATTCACCTTCTCTTAGGCCATTAAACCCTTTTCTGCAAATCACAGTTCGCAATCCAGTGAGTTTTGCATTGGTCACATAAAGAACAAAATACTGGCAGCTGTAGGAATTCTCTCATGTTTTGTATGGAACATTGTATTTAAATACACCTCACCTGGTCACCAACATGAAAGCTGGCGATGAGTGCAAATAACTTGTGAATATGTAACTAGAAGAAATGATCACCAACTTTACTAGTTATTCTCATGACAAATGCCACTGTTGTACATCATCCGGGTGACTGCAGCTGATTATGAGATGTATGTTTCTTAGGGCATTTGCAGTTTGCCTCAGGTAAGAAACACAAGGGAAACTTGAAGGAAATTAGAAGGCTTGATGGGTCATCTCTGGAAGTGACTCTTGCCCCCCAGAAACTTTTGGGTGGCCCAGGGTGAGATATCCAGTCTTGGTATTCTGTGCTGCCAGCAGGAATGCTGTTACTGTTCACCAGTTAATTGAATGATAGAATCCCATAATGGTTTGTGTTGGAAGGGACCTTAAAGCTCATCCAGCTCCAACCCCTGCCATAGGCAGGGACACCTTCCACTAGAGCAGCTTGCTCCGAGCTCCTGGTTCCAACCTGGCCTTGAACACTGCCAGGGATGGGGCAGCCACAGCTTCTCTGGGCACCCTGTGCCAGTGCCTCAGCACCCTCACAGGGAAGAGCTTCTGCCTAATATAATTGATATAAAATAATGGAGGGAGACACGGACGGTTATTCTGGGACACCCAAGGAGACCTGTCATCATTTCAGTGCTGTATGGGGCTGGGCTTCCAGGGTAAATAAATAGGACCTCTGGCTTTCACCCCATTGCACAGCCACACCTGCTTGAGTTGTCTGAAAGCGTCACTGGGCTTCTGGCCATCTTCCAGTGTGGACAAGAGTGGGATGTGACAGCTCCAAGAAGGAGGTCACATTGTTTCTAAAGCAAAGCCATACCCTAAAAATCGATGGGAATGCTCCTCTTTTGAGACAAATGAATACACTCAGGCTACCAACAGAAGTCTTTAACCTTGTGCAGAATGTGGACTGCACACATCTCCATAAGCAGCTTACCCTTAGGCCATAAACACATACCATTTGCACTCCATGCTGAGTCATGGCCACACAGCTCAGTGCCAAGAAGAGTTGTTGCTCAGGTGAGAGACCCTAGTCACATCTTGTCACCAAGGCAGAGCCCAACCTGGAAACCCTTGTATGTTATGCTTGTGTCCTGGGTTCAGCAGTAGCAGTCGTTTTTCTCCTTCTTGGTAGCTGGTGCAGCGCTGTGCTTTTGACTTTCAGCCTGGGAACAGCACTGATAACACTGATATTTTCAGTTGCTGCTCAGTAGTGTTTACTCTGACCAAGGACTTTCTGAGCCTCATGCTCTGCCAGGGAGGAGGGGAAGCCGGGAAGAAGCAGAGACAGGACACCTGACCCAAACTGACCAAAGAGGTATTCCATACCACAGCACATCATGCCCACTATATAAACTGAGGGCAGTTACCCGGAAGGGCTAGATCACTGCTGGGTCCGGCTGGGTATTGGTCAGCGGGTGGTGAGTGGTTGTATTCTCTTCCCTTGTTATTTCCCTTATTACTATTGTTGGCAGCAGCAGTGATTTGTGTTATACCTTAGTTACTGGGCTATTCTTATCTCAACCCATGGGAGTTACATTCTTTCTATTCTTCTCCCCATCCCTCTGGGAGCAGGGGGGAAAAAGGGGGGGATTGAGCGAGCAGCTGCGTGGTTCTGAGTTACGGCTGGGCTTAAACCACGACAGCCTGTATAATGAGTTTGCAGTTTCTGGAGGCACATGGCATCATGCATGTCTTCCATAATCCCTCTATGCCTGAAACTCCTTAAAATTCAGAGTCTGGGTGATGGAACTCACACATGAGGAATCGCAGTGTTTTAGACATCACCTTTGTACCAGACATCCATCACAGCTGAGGAAACTTCCAGATTGCTCTTTACAAGTGCTCTCCATCTCCCTTTCTCTTTCTTCTTGGGAAGGATTTGAAGGCTTATGAACTGAGCATGGCAAACTGAGTTACAGACTCTGGTCTGACAAAGTCTCTCTATCCCCCAGGCCTCAGATGAAACCATTTTCCCCAAACTGAAAACACTTGAAAGACTTGTCTTTGTTCTCTTGTTCAGAAAGACTATGAAGGCCTAAAGTCCCCTCAGCTGCAGAGGGTGAAATTGTGTTTGGCTTGTCTTTTTCAACAGTGCTGCATCATGTTCTTGAGAGTTTCTGCCTCTTTTCCAGGTATGATCCCATGATCTCCCTGGGAATGTCTCATCACATGCGGCATGTGCTGCCAGCTCCTCCATGCCACTGGAACAGGATGAGCTGGGAAGCGCTCCGGAGCTGGGCAGCTGAGTTAATGATAACTTAATGTCACTTCCCTCCTTTGGAATGCCTGCACTGCCTCTCCTGTGCTCGGGTCTTGCAAGCATCTTCCTCTGCCATTAATGATGGGTTTAACTTGCAGCTACAAGGAGAGAAGCATGAGGCTGTCCCTCCTACAGACTAGTTGGTGTGACAGTAAACAGAGGTAGACAAAGAAACTCAAAGGAGAGGAGCTATAGACCAAGATCCAAAAAAGACAGGGAAATACCAGGCTCATAGCAGGATAACATTTAGGGGAGGGTTCCACCAGCAGTGCCTTGGGTCTGGGGTTTCATTCACTTGACCTCTGGGGAGCAGAATTGCACTTGGCAAGAGCCAAGTGTTTTGTGCTTTACTACTAGCTAGTTTTAGGCAAGTAGTTTGCATTTACTGCCAGCTTTATTGGGAGATTTTGTTTCTCCTTGAAGTCACCCAGCCTTTGCTCTCTTGCAGTGTTCCTTTTCATATGTCCTTGAATTGCATGAGATTTCCAGAATGGGGAGCATACAAGGCAGCACAGGCTAATTGGGAGAGCTGAACGCGTTATGTACATGCAGGTCACCATTAAACATTACCACTGAGATTGGGAAGAAGAAGCAAGGGAACCTCATCTCCCACCCTCTTGTTTCTCCCTCTTTGCTTGCTGCTTTCTGAAGCAGTTTCCTTTCTATCTGTCCCAGTTGGTGTGTAGTACAACTTGGAGAATGCACATTTGATTATCTGTCATGTGCAGATGAATTTTCCTCTGCAAACACAATAGTCCATTTACAAGTTCATTGGACACTCCTGAAAATATTTCTCTAAACATACCAATGCAGCATAATACATCTTGGGGAGTGCGACAAGGGTAACATTTACTGCTTTAGTGCTGAAGATGCAATTGGGAACAGTGGTTGTAACACTCAGTGTGTGCAAAAAACAATGTCAAAAATGGAAAAGGTTTTCATAACGCTTAAGAGGACATAGGTTTTATAGAATCCCAGACTGGTCTGAGCTGGAAGGGACCTTAAAACTCATCCAGTTCCAACCCTGCCACGGGCAGGGACACCTCCCACTAGAGCAGCTTGCTCCAAGCCCCTGTGTCCAACCTGGCCTTGAGCACTGCCAGGGATGGGGCAGCCACAGCTTCTCTGGGCACCCTGTGCCAGCGCCTCAGCACCCTCACCACCATTAGCTCATGAAGATCAACTGATTTTCTCAAGAGAATAATTCATTGGATCATCTTCTTGCTTTAGAAATTGTAATTGAAAAGGTCTTTGTTCTGCAAGCACAAGCCTTGGCTGTTCAGAATTATGGTTACTTAGAATGCATTGAATTTACAGAACTCGAAAAATAATTATAGATTTGGGGCAAAAAACATCTCACCCAACTTTAGTGCATGATGCATTGTTTTCTGATGGACTAAGCATATTTCTAATGAGTCTCTGAACTAAACCAAGATTCACAAAAAATACAGTAACCCAAACTGAGGTTGGAACTGAATGATTTTTACTGTCTTTTCTGAGCCAAACTATTCTATCCATCTGTGAGAATATGAATTCTGCCTAAATTCAGAATAATAGCTCCTGGAGGTTCCTGGCTTTCTGGGTACACATGCTGTTTTGATACTGCTGAGAAGCTCCACATCCATCTCATGCCTTGATGTCCCTACAGTCCTCTGGTTAGGTATGTATGGGCTGGATAAGGGGGATACCCGCCAGGAGGCCATAAAGACCTCTCGACTCTGCATAACTCTGACTCTGAAGAAGAGACAACAAAATGACAGCAGAAAGTTAAATGTAGTCCGTACACTGGGCAGGGAAGGTTTGGACTAGAATGGAAGACAAAGTGTGAGTAGATTTACCAGCGATTATAGAATCATAGAATAGTTAGGGTTGGAAAGGACCTTAAGATCATCCAGTTCCAACCCCCTTGCCAGGGGCAGGGACACCTCACACTAAACCATGCCAACCAAGGCTCTGTCCAATCCAGCCTTGAACACCGTTAGCAATGGAGCATTCACAACTTCCCTGGCTAACCCATTCCAGTGCCTCACCACCCTTACAGTAAAAAATTTCTTCCTCATATCCAATCTAAACTTCCTTTGTTTCAGTTTGAACCCATTACCCCTTGTCCTATCACTACAGTTCCTCATGAAGAGTCCCTCCCCAGCATCCCTATAGGCCCCCTTCAGGTACTGGAAGGATGCTCTGAGGTCTCCATGCAGCCTTCTCTTCTCCAGGCTGAACAGCCCCAACTTTCTCATCCTATCTTCATACAGGAGGTGCTCCAGTCCCCTGATCATCCTTGTGGCCCTCCTTTGGACTTGTTCCAACAGTTCCATGTCCTTTTTATGTTGAGGACACTAGAACTGCACACAATACTCCAAGTGAGGTCTCAGCATCCAAGGCTTCATTGCTGCCATGGATGCGTATTTAGGGGCAACCATGGGAAAAGGCTATAGATGGTCTATTTCAAATCTGCTCCTTGGCTTGTTGTGTGGAATAGTATTGTACTGTACCCATTAATTGTGAAAACCACTTACACCTGGTTTGCTGCCTTTCAGGTCTATCCCATCACAAAAGGAAAAATACACCTGGACCAGAAAACAATTTGGATAGACCCTGCTGTCCTTGATTTATTGTTTTAATTAAAAGCTTTTTAAGCTTTAATTAAAAAGGTACATGAGCATTCAGTATTCAAGAAAAATGCCTTTGTGTTTAGGTCAATTGAATAACGTAAAACATAATGAGATACATATTTCTCGTCTGGAGCTTCACATGAGGAAAAGCAATACACATAATTAAAAAGTAAACTCAAACTGATAGAAGAAAGCCATTGTAAGGCAAAATAAAAGGTATACTTTAAATTACACCAGCAGAGAGGAGGGTTTTTTATTTCCTCACTGTAACATCCCTTTAAACTCCTGTGGTACAAATTGACTTGACTTCACAGATGTGTATCAAAGACTGTGCTAAACTGAGCAACGGGTTATTATTTCTAATCCTAATGGTGCTTAACACAAACCAGAGAGTAAAAGCTGGGAGGTGACAAGCTGTAGTACAGGAATTGGGAAGCTTTCTGCATTGGAAGTCACCTGAAGTTACTTACACTCCTCTTCAGTACCACCATTGTGCGGTGTGTCCCCCAGTTTCTTCCTGGGAGCTGGTTTACCTGATGTCTTGGTTTTTAGTTGGTCCCATTCCCACTGACCATATGTCCCAATGCACCATGGTCTCAGAGGAGAGCTAGTGCAGGGAAGATGCTGTGTGATGTCTACTGCAGCAGTTCTATGGCCTCACAGTGTGTCCATCTCACATGTTAACCTCACACGGTGAAGCAAGGCAAGAGCTGGCCCCAGGTATCCAAAGCAGCCAAGCCCTCAGTGTTGGGAACTGTCTGGGGACCGAAATGAAATCTGAGTGCAGGCAGTGGGTGTAATGAAACAGCTCCAACTCGATCATTTTACAAAGAAATTCCATTTCACTCTACATGCAACTCATATTCCAGACATCTAAAAAGTGAAGTAGGTGTATTTTGGCCTATATTCCTGCTAAAGGCTCAGAAAGAATAGAATAAAGCATCTCTGAGCTCTTTGAAAGATATTCAGGTTTTTGTGCTACCTGAATGCTTTATTTCTGCTCAAGATTCTCCTAAAACATCTGTTTTCTTGCAGAGCTGATGCTTTCAGGATCAATGCCTGGGAGAGGGGCAACATTTGCGTCTGCCCCTGAGGGCTCAGCACCCACTGGGGACAAAACCTGACCCACTCAGCAGTCTCTGTGCTTGCTGAGCAGCTGAAGCAGCCACACACAGCGATGCTGGTTCAGGTTGGTACCATATGAATCCAGAGATGCTCCTTGCCCACGTCGTCCCAAGAGACACAGCTCCGTGCTGGGTGCCACTGGCTGAAGGGCAGGGTTTGCTTCTGCTGCATTCTCTGTGGTACCTTTGTGCAGAAACCTGCACGCTCCAAAACAAGATGTAAAAGATCCATTAAACGAAGGATAATGTCCTGGTTGGATCACTTTGAATTTCCTTCACTTCCTTTGTAGTTCAATGTTCTTACCAAGGCGCTCCGCCTGGCTGCCTGGGGAGGTGCTTGGGGAGGTGAGGCACCGAAAGCGCTTATATGAGCACTTTGAAGGCTGCAGCTATTGAATTGCTTGTCCTCGCTTCAGAACTTGCCGAGGTCTGCAGGAAGGAACATTTCTTCACTCCAAAGTATTGCATTGCCTGGGTAGTAGAGATTGAGCTTTTTTCCTCGTTAAAGCCCTCTCTACACAGGGAGCCTGATCTGCTCTAATGCCGCAGAAGAACATGGTGACAGCAGCATCTCCTCAACACCTGTTCCACATCCATAGGTCGCTGCCCATGTCAGTGCTGGGAGGAAAGGATGTTACATGAGCCCCTGGGGACTGATGCTGTGTGATACATCTTGCTTTTCATGCTCTAGATCAAATATAAAACATTAAGGGTAAAATAGAAACGCTGGCAAACAGCTGGATAATGGCTGTGTTGATCAAATCACATTTGTGATAAATGATGGAAGATGTACACCACCAGCTTGCTTTCTTAATAGAAACATAATGTTTCCATAACTAAGACCAAAGAATGTAAAATAAGATTATGTTTTCCATTTTTTTGTTTGCAGTAGAGCTCAAATATTGGAGGAATGGGAGGACTTCACTTATGAAGCCAGAAGGAGCCATAAAGTCTGCATCAGCCTCTAATTCTTGTCTTATTTATCCTCATTCTTTCATACCCATCATGAAGTTCCAGTTTCTATGGATTTAGAGAGGAAAAACTTCACAGTAAAGATGTAGATGCAGTAAATAGAAACCGGTTTTCAAACTGATTTGATTTTTACTGAAGCCAACACTACAAAATTCTATGAAGGATTTTAACTATTTTTTAAGAACAAAATATTTTGGCACCTTTTCGAAAACTCTAAAAATTGAAAGAAAAATAAAAATATTTGCATTTTACAGCTTTAAAATTGTGTAATTTTATGGTTTCTTTTTTTTTTTTTTTTTTTTTTTACTTTGTGAAGTTGCTGATAAATCATGAGTAGATTTTTGTGTCCCTATGGTGTTAGTGGCCCAAGATTCCTATGGCCACAGAGATTGTGAAGTTAGTTTGTATGTTTTAGAGATTAGAAGAAACTCTGAGTGAAGATTGTTCTCTAAACAATCTTAATTTGTTATTTTCTTCTATTAAACCATTTTGTTTCCATCAGTGCATCGTTGTGTGTCAACGTTGTAAACAGTAAATGAAAGTGTTAAATGAAACTTCTGAGGATTTGTTTTAGCAGATTTTGGCTTCAAAAATCTCATTCTAGCTTGATTTGAATCAGCACACAGATGTTTCCTGTGTTGCAGGTGAAATGTAGAGATTCCATCCCAAAAGATGTTTTCTACACAGATCTCCTCATGCTAAGGTCACTGCAAGGGGAATGCTTTAGACAGTAGAACATCTCTATTTTAAGTAGTACCTGATTTCCCTTTTATGCTATGAACGGCAGAAGTACACAGCACACAGCAGCACAGCTCTTCATGTCCACATTTAATTGAAGGGGCAAAATCCTTTCCTAATTTCCTCCCTGTGCTTTTGTTTAATGGGAAAGTCACTGCTTCAATAACCAAGTTCTGCCTCCACAATTTCTTTCACCGACTCCTGCAGCAAAATAACCTGAGGCTCAGTGGCTGCACCAGCTTGTTAGTGACACCTGGGAATATTAAGTGGATCCAAGAAAACCCAGCTGGTGTAAATACAGAATTGAAGGCTGGGAAAATTAAACGGCTCCAGGAAGATCCAGCTGGAGTAAATGCAGAATTAAGGTCACTATTTAAAAGGAATGGAGCAAGCGCATCCTTCTTGCACTAGGAAGGTGATCTCTGTATGGATGCTATCTCTGGAGCCTTCTTCCTAAGCAGGCTTTGTAAAGGAGTGCTGTCCTTGAGGAAGATGTTCTTATTTCTCCTGCACTTGCTGCCCTGTGTGCAGCTCTGCTGAATGAAGAATGTGCTGTATGGGGCCTTACAGAAGGAGAAGACCTTGGTCTTTAGTTGGTGTGCAGGGGCCTGATGTGGTCTGTGCTGGATGGTCCAAGCTGCAGCTTGGAGGGATGGGTAAGTCTCTGCATCAAAAAGCCCTGTCTGATAAAGAATATTCAGAGATGTGTGTGAGCCAGCAACTGTTTCGTGTACAAAAGCCTTGAAAACCTGTCAGAAAGCTGCCCTGTGACTCGGATGCACAGGGTAGAAAGAGGCTGTAGCTGAGGGAGATGAGAGCTTGCTGTGAGAGTGCCTGTGACTATCAGTTTGATCTGAGCTGCAGCAGCTGTACTTCACGCATGCCAGGGGGTGTTTACAGCACTTGTAAGGCTTGGGAGAAAGGCATGTGATGTGGAAAACTGGGGAAAATACACTGAGTTATGTATTGCATAAGGAAAAAGCCTGCTGAGGCTGTTTGACTGGAGAGCTGCAAACTGAGTGAGACAGCGCTGTTGATTCAGTCTGTGCTTCAAACAGGGGTAGTGTCTTCCAGAAGCAGACAGGATGGCAGAGGAGGGTGAAGGATATCTCCTGACACCCTGAGCACATGCCCAGACCACATAAATCATTGCTCTCAGTTTGTATTTATTTATTTGTAGCTTTTCCCTCCCTTTCCATATGTCAGACCTTCTTTTATGCCCGAGTGGAGTAATTTCCATGTTGAATATCTGCCTGTTTTATTAGACAGCGGCCAAATTAACAGCTCTTTATTTTGCTGTTAATTGGTGTTAGGTCAAAAACTCCAAAATGAGGCTGCAAAGCTGCATCATAAAGGAAGAATCCCCAATTAGAAATGTTCATTTCTTAAGTGGTTTAAAATCAAAACATTTTTTCTTCTATTCATTAATATGCTTTCACAGAAGCAGAGCGGGCTTCTGGAAAGGCTCTGCTGGGGAAAGCATCAGAGTTCCCTATGGCTGCTTGGCATAACTTATTCTAGCCACTGTGTATATTGTTCTTCTCCATATTACTCAAGCGCAAGGGTGTTGACTGTTCCTGCTGTTTATGCTGCCAATTATTAGCTTATGACTATGTTTAAGTCATTGCCCACCCCTTGTACTCTTTAAAAGTGTTCTAGCAAATGCTTGGCGCTCTGGCTGGGTAAAAATTCTGTGTCCTTCCTTTGTGACCAGCCAAGTAGGTCACTATCACCTTTCTGCTTAAGAGCACTGTGCTTGTTATGCAGTTCACTTCTGTCAGGCAGACTTCTTAGGCCCCTGTTTTTCTTGCTTACCTTTCTGTAAATTGAAGGTGACTGGATATGCTCAACAATCCATTCCTGTTTAGGGGAAGTCAACTTGATTTTTGTCCCCTTACAAAATGACTGGGTCTCCAAGGTGCACAAGAAAGGCCATGTAAGCATTGTATAGCTGGAGTTGATACTTCTGAGTTTTCATTTAGCACTACAGCGCTCTAAAAATACTGTACACTAATCACAGTCTGGTTTAGGTTGGGGGGGACCTTAAAGATGATCCAGTTCCAACCTCCTGCCACAGGCAGGGACACCTTCCACTAGAGCAGGCTGCTCCAAGCCCTGTTCAACCTGCATGAAACCCCAGCAGGCACTTCTACTCTGTTTTACTTTCTCTCTTTACCTAGCTATTATTTGGAATTAATGTTTCTAGGATTTTTACATTATGTGCTGCAGCCTCATCCAAGATCACATTGGTGCCCTGCAAATGGTTTTTATGTTACTGAGTATATCCCCTTTCCTTATCGATCTTAGCAAGCTCCTATCTCTTACCCTTTTGCCTTTTTCGCCTGTAGCCTGGTCAGGTTGTTCTTATTTAGCTGATGACTAGATAACGCTTGGTCTATTGTGGAATGGTGTTTCCAATCTGCATGCTCATCAGCTCTGATTCATGTGAGAAACAAGTTTCAAGGCTACCACAGACTGGCTTTCTTTTGGTGGAAGAGGGTTAAGAACTGGCATTTCTGTAGTGTTTGCTTTCTGAATTTCCCCTCTGTAGTCAAGTTTTAACATAATGAAACTAAAAATAGATGCCCAACCATTTTGATGACTGCTGGAAATACAGTACATGGTGAGGTAGAAATGACAGAGCACAATGAAATGCTGATAATGTGAGTGTGTTTCCAGTTGTTGAAGTTTTACGCAAGAAAATACTGTATTTGATATACCTAGAGCGTATGGTAATATTATGGATTTATTTCAAAGGTCCCTCCCAGTCTGCACAACAAATCTACAATGCATGTAGTATTTTGATTGAGTTCTATCACTCAGATCATATAAGAAAGTTAATATTAAACTTTAATTGTATTGATTTGAGTGACCTACAAGACTACCAGTGTAAACAAAGTCACACAAGGGCGAATCTGTGAGCTCCAAGTGCTTCAATTAAATCACTGCAGATAGACTCTCCACCATGTGATAAGACCAGGGGGGTCAGCCAAGGACATGGCTTCTAAAGCCCCCAAAGTTCTGCTTGTGCAGCAGACTGCCATGGTGAGTAATGCACCATAATTGTGTGCTTGAGCTTGAGTGGAGTCCACAGCTCCTGGGTGCTTCAGCTGGTTATTTCCTTTATCATACATCCCACACAATTGATCTGAGACTTCTTGCATTGTCTTAACAGTGGGATTGTTCTTGCTCTCTGATAAAAACACTGTAAGACTCTCATACCCTACAGAAAAAATACTTTATCTGAGACAAGACAGTTGCTGAGTAAAGTTGATTATAAGACTGTTTTTGTGAGTGGAGTGCTCTTCATCAGCTGAGTAAGAACAAAGTTATGTACCACTGATGTCTGGAAAGAAGGGGTCTCTGGTCAGACTGTGTTCTGATTTGAGATCCTGTTTTTCTTTCAGTTCATACAGCAGAGGCAACAAAGGATGAGCAAATGATGGGTAGTGCCAGGAAAGGAAAACAAAAAGGGTAGGTCTGCAAAAATCAAAATGGGTCCTGCATTCAGCACAGCCCTAAGTACACAGTGGTGAGGACAATGAGATGTAGTGCAATGGAGCAAAGTTCAAACTCTGCCTGCTCAGTAACAGAGCAATAGACTTAAAACTAGCAAGAAACACAGACAGTAGGAAATAAAGGCAGAATAAGCATGGACAAGGTGTTTGAAGCACTGCTGACCAGGATGTGCTGAGCTGGGTGGTTGGTACGAAAACACCATCTGAATGAAAAGTGGTTATAGTCAAAATAGTGGAGTTTTGCACACTTGGCCAAACCCAGTTCCCTGAGACTGCCAGTTCTCACCAGTAGAACAGTTGTGAAGGTCCTGGGGAGTTATGATTTCAAGAGGAGTGACTTTGAGGTGTTGAATACAGAGGTTTGGGAGGCAGTTCATTACAGTCCTTCACAAATCTTGCTTAAAAGCCATGAGCTGCATCCAAGTCTATTCCTGAGGGAATATATCCATTGTTTTCTTAAAATTGTATGGAATAAAAGAAAGCAGTCGGGTATTGCTTAGACTGTGCTGTTCCTTCTGGCTTAGGAAACCCACTCTTGGGCTCTGCCAAGGTGATTAAGCTGCAGAGAAGATAGTGCACAACGTTTTCAATTTGGATGTGGCTGAAGTGGGTGTTTTGTCTGAACTCATCCAATGCAAGACCCTGCTTAACTTTGTACTGATGATATCCCAGCCTGCATCTGCCTCCTGGATTTCACTGTGGCTTGAAAATCCAGCCAGGATTGTTTGAGGCTTGTATGAGCTTAGGCTTAACTAGGAGCAAATCTGGACCAGCTCGTGATTGCAATGGCTTGGTATAAGCACAGAGTTTACTGAGTGAAACTCATCAATCCGGGGTCTGCATGTGGCCTGCAAAATGGCAACTGTGAATTTCTGTGTTTTTGAGGCTGTTTCTGTGAAAATGGAAATGAAGCTGGAACAAGCAGCAGCAGCTAAAATTAAGGCAAGTTCCAACTGCTTTGCTGGTGAGTGCAGGCTCCTCTTTCTAGGGAAACAAGCAGCAGCTGGTGTAAAAAGATGTCTGAAATGCCCAAAGTTGTTTGAAGTCTAATACTGTTGGCTTTATGGTAAACTGTTGGAAAGCTGGTTACAAAGCAATAGCTGGGATTTCCTTTGCAGTGCTGAAATAAATGAGGGATCTGCTGCACAACCAGACTTTTGTCTCACTTTAATTAGCTTTGGAACTGTAATTCTGACAGTTGCTCCTGGTCGGATTTATTCTTCTGACTGCAAGCTTATTTGTCAAAAAATAACCAGATGCAGAGCTTGCAGAGCAGTTTTAGCTCCCATCCCTCCCCTGAGCATGAACTTCCATAGCCCCTACCTGGGCAGAGGTCCTTGCAGGCCATTGTCATGCCTGAAGCGCAGCTGAGTCCCTGTCAGGGGGTGTCTTGCTTTTACATGAAACTCATCATATTTGTCCCCTTTCTAAGAGACTGACAGAGTTTTGGCTGTGTATTTCAGCCTGGGCCATCAGGGAAACTCAATTACTTGGGCAGCTGCTATTTTGCAGGGCAGGATACGAGGTTTGTTAGGTGGAGGTTTTACTGAAGTCGAGTGGAATTTGTCTTCTCCATGCAGACGGTTTAATTTGTAGTCAAGTTTCAGAAGGCTGCAGGGCCTGTACAAGCAGAGTTTGGAGCAGAATTTTAAGTGGGGTTTCAAGCAGGTTGCAGAGCACAGGATGAAATGGGAAAAGGTGAGCTCCATGCAATATGGGCTGTGGATGGTCAGAGAAGAGGCTGTATAGCCAGAGCTGCTTCTGTTCTTGTTTCTCCTGCCCCTCTTCGCCTTTATCCTTACTAACAGATTTCACAATCATTGGCTGAGGGATAATTTTACATGTGTTTTCTTGTTAACAAAGCTTTAAAAGCAGCTGTGAGATGTTTGTTTAGTGTTTGTTTCACATGGCTCCCTTCTGCCTCATGCAAGTGTTACACAGCCCATTCTCTTCCTCTGGAGTTATTCCATCCCTGGTCCACCATGATGTAGGGTCTAATGTCTATCTTTGCCCCTGTCCCTCTATCATTCCTCAGTGCTAGATCCTATTCTTCTGAACTGATTTCTGCTATTCTTCTTGGCTCTCCCTGCTCTGTCTCCCACAATCCTGATATTCATCCCAATGCCACCTTTCCTCACATTTTGCAGCCTCCATCCAGAAAATGACACATTTATGAATCAACATAAAATATGTTCCAACTACTCTTCCAAAAAGATATTGCCATGCCCAGGAAGTGCCTTCTTCAGTCATTCTCCTGGAGTGCTGAGTCTCCTGCTGATTCTTATTCATGCATCTCATATTTGTGTAGGCAACAGCTATGTTTCTGTGCCTCATTCTGCAGCAAAATGAGAAGGTGAAACTATTAAGAACATGTTTTTTCCTGTTATGTGTCATTGATTGTTTCCTTTTGTTCCTGGGGAGCCATCATTTTACATAGAAATGTTTTCTTAAGCAATGTGAGTCTGCTAGAGCTGCATTTGGCAGACTCCAGGCCTACATAACACTGGCAGTTGTCTTACTTTTGCCTATTGATCCTAGTGCTTCCTCTTGCTTCAATTTCCTATACTGATTGCTGTGCTCTTTCAGCTTTTCAGGGCAAAATGTCATGTTTTCCTAAGTATGCTCAGGTAGCTCTAGCCCTCAGGAGGACTTTGGGTATTAAAGTGGATGATCTCAACGGCAGGTCTGGAGGGCAGAGCACAGAGCATGTATGTGTCACATCTGCTGCCTGTGTTGAGCACACGCTTTCCTACCATCAAACTCTCTCCTGCTTCCTTCTGTGCTCACAGTTAATAAAGGAGCATGGCAGACTTCAGTCTGCTTAAAGCTCTGCATGAGCTATGCCTTCACTACAAGCATTTATCTTGAAGTAGTTCAACTACAACACCAAACTGGAGTAATGGGAGTAAAAAATCAGCTTTGTCCAACAATTCCTTAGGAGTTCTTAAGGGTTAACATAAAACTTCTACTACATTTTACTGGAAGAGGGTTTTTAGTGGTGGTGTTTTGCATGAATATGCTTTAGAGGAGCAACAGAGAAAATATTCTGAGCTATGACTAAGAACCAGCGATCAGCAGGATAATCTCCATCTGTTTTGCAAAATCAAGTCTTGTTGCAGTTGGCCAATAGAAGTATTTCTAAACAAAATGGAAGCATCAAACAAATGCATCTGTGAGTTAGAACCTCTCAGTAGCTGGTTCATCTGTGCAACAAATAATGATCAGAGGACATCTGTTGCTGCTTTCAACAGGCAGCAAGCCTACATTTGCGAGCACCTTGTTTTGACATTAACTGGTGTATGAGGAGGCTATTTTTTCTGTTAAATGAGTATTGAAGTGCCTACAGATGATGAAAAAACTTAGAATAGTCACAAAGGTAAAGCATTGATTGATTAAAATAATGCAGCCAATGTATGCAAATTGGATCTTTCCCTTTAACCACTTATTGCTCTACTCAAGTTTTATGATCCCTATTCCTGGAGAGCAGCAGATATCCAAAAGAAAATGGTAGGGTGATTCCAGACCCTTGCAGAGAAGTTCAGGGTACCAGTATGACTGTGAGAGCAAGCTCCACCTTCAGTCCATGTGGCTGAGCACATACATACATTCTGAAAGCATCTGCTCAGCTAGTACATAGAACCAGCTGCAACAGACTGCAGAGGTGTCTCAATTGCTTTTGCTTTCTTCCCCCAGCTCCTGAAGTGGTACTTTGAACAGAGGACGGCAGCAATGAGGCTCTTACCTGTCACACTTGACCATTAACTATTCTCAAAGCATGTTCCATCAAAACCTGCAAGATCAAACCCAGAACGCATGACCCCACTGCAGGATGTGGTGCTTATTTCCCTTCAATTCACCCTCTTCATTGCAAAGCTGTTTGGTGATAAATTGCTGAGATGAAGCATGGAAGAACAGACTTTAGATCTCTTCTGCCTGAAGTAGTTTCAACTCGACACCTCTCACTCTTGAGCTGCCTGATTTACCAACTGCTGGCTGCTGGGAAGGGGACCCCTGACCTGTTCTGCTGTGGGAAAGACCTCAGAGTCCCTTGGACTAAGGGGAAACAGCAGGAGGAAATATTCCTGCAATGGGGAACAGCATAGGGAGTTTGGGGATTCGGGTCCATTTACATGTGAAATACATTAACAGTCCTGAAAATAAGGTGGTAAATGCTGCACTCAGTCTTGAGGAGTGTATTTAAAGCTAACTCTTAGCAGATGAGAATGCTGCTTTCTGGTACCTAAGTATACTTAAGAAATATGTCCCCAAGTGGTCAGTCTGCCCTTTCCTTAAAGTGGTCTCCTTGAACCTTCTGTTTGAATGAAATATTCTGTAATACGGGAAGACAGAAGGAAAACCCTTGTGTTCCCTGTACAAAGAATGACCTTATTCCTCTTACTTCTGTATAAAGCTTCTACCATGAGCTTTGTACTCTCTAAAAACTATGAACTTGTGTGCACCCCTCTGGCCTGCCTGGTCCTGAGCTGGGAATTGAGCTTATTTCTTGCTCGTGAGTTTCGCTACTAAAGGATATAAAATGAGTCTTCAGTGAAGTGGAGCCAAATGCTTTTCAGCTTCTATCACCCCCATGAGTTTAGATGTTGCAAGTTTCTTGATAGTTAAGTTCATTACTTACTGTCCTTACACAGAGCCCTCAGTACTACTTAAACTTAAGCATGTTGCATAATGCATTTTGTTTTACTGCATGGTGGCAGTAGAAGTTATCAGACATAAAAAGGTGGCAAATATTCTTGTTCTGGATATTTGCTGGGATTAGTTTATTTTGATTTATGCTCTGCATCAGTCATATTACACTTTTGCCAGTGTCGAGAGATTGCGTGTGAAGAGCAGGAATGCTGTGTAGTGCAAAAGCAAATGTCAGGAGACAAAGGAATGGAGCCTGAGTTATTTTGTACAACCACCTGATGAAGTCATGCTGTGTTAAAGAAGTTTCCTTCCTTATCAATTATTCAGTCCTTCAGTGGGCAAGAATCAAATGGGCTTCCTAAGCAGAGCTGCAGTGCTACCATTTCTCTGCTAAATCATCCCCAGCTCCAGGATGGCTGATGGCACCTCATGGCTTTCTGGTAGTGTCATGTTTTGTGCAGGCAGATGTGGGATTGCTGCAGTGAGAAAGCATTGACTTGCAAATGCCACTCTGAAAAATTGTTGTGAATGATGCAGTATGGCTCCATCCTGGAAAGCTCAGGTTATTCATGAAACCCACGTCTGAGTCCTACTTCTAAAGCAGGAAAAGTAAGGAGGCCTGTACCTTCCTCTTTCACAACCAAGTGCCACAAATAGCCAGTCTTCTGAATGACCCCAGTAAAATTTACTCTCCATTAAAGACACTCTAGCGGCTTACACATGCCAAAGCATCTGCTGCTCAGTTCAAACCTCTCCATCTTTCCTTTTTATAGATATTTGATGGCACAACCGTTCTTTCTCACTGTTGAGGACAGCGAGAAGAGCAACACCAGGCTTGTCTACCAGCCTTGATTTCTCACCCAACAGATTTTCTGAGCTCTGATAAATATTGGATGTGAAGCTACTACAAGCTCCCTTCACTCCTGCTTCTTCCAAAGATGTTATATCTGCCAGTATCCCTTCAGGGATGCTGTGTCTTCACCAGCGCCCATCAGGGGCTTGTGAGAAGTCTGAGTTTGCAAGAGTATAAAAATTCATTTTATAGTAGATTCCATGGGGCAGAAGAACTCAAAGAAAGTTTGAAAACAACGGCACTGAAGTAGCTAAGCCCTCTATAGCATCCAAATGAGGGATGGCTATAGACAGTGCTGTTTAGATCACATCCGTGTCTTGCTCTGGTTCCCATTCATCCATATCTATTAGTACTAGAGCCATAACGTAAATCATAGCACTTCCCAGGCTGCAATAAACACATTACCTGAGCAGGAACTAGAACAGTGGGGTGGACCATTACTGAAGATAAATTATCAAGCTCCACTGGTAAGTGCTAAGGCTTCTAAATCACAAGAGTATTTTCTCAGTCAACATTTGAAAGGTAAAATTAAAGTCTTTCCAAAGACTTCATTTAAAACAATCTCTGCTGCTGCTGCTGAACTCTTGCCTGTAGATGAAAACCTCCATCTAAACTTGAGTCAACCCACCCACCAGGAACGGAGGCTGAAGCTGGAGCCCTGCTGAGCCTGAAATAGGGATGTGCTGCGACACAGATACAGGCTGTAATTCATGTTAGCACAGCTCATCGGATGCTAATTCACCCATTTGCTACTGCTGATCACATCACTCTGGGAGAGTGGGTTTGCAGCCTGGTCACCTCCATATGAACTAGATTTAACTTCAGCTGAATGACTTGAGGTAATTGTTTAAGTGAAAAATGAAAAAAAGAAGGGAAGGAAAAGGCTTGTGCTTTTCAGGTAAGAGAGGATTTATTCTTCTGGAACAGAAACCTAGGGAAGTTATGCCTATGTGTGGATGTGTGCTTCCAGCAAGAAATAGGTCTACAATCTCTCACTGAAATGCAGCAACAATGCACCATGTACTTATCATACGATTACAGTCATAAAGAGGAGGTGGAGGAAAGGGCTTGAAAGACTGTGGCAGTGATGGACTGGGGATAGAAATAGATGCTGCTTGCAGACCTGCTGCACAACTGTGTAGAGCCTATTCATTGCTAGAGACACAGAATAGAGTTGAGGTTATCTCAGGTCTTGTCTGAAAAACAAAGTCTAACAAGGAAGGTAACATCCCACCAAATTAACCCATTGGGAGCTATAAAAAGTACAGCTTTTGTGTCATAACAAATGCATCAATATCCCCGAAAGGTAAAGAAACAGAAGAAGAGGCATAATAGCGGCACAACTGTGCCCTCTGTGCTGTGGTCCTGTGAAGAGCCACAGAGTGTGGGTGAGTTGCCTTGGGGCAGCTTTGGGTGGTTTCAGGTCTGACACAGCAGACAATGAGGCTCTTAACTTTACCACTGTGTGTGCTCTCCTGGGAAAGGAAATGGGAGCTGATGCATGGGAATGCTCCTGGGGAGCAGCAGACCAAAACTGCCAGGTCCCTGTGGCAGAGGTTACACAATGAGAGGGGTCTATCTCCAGGGAGGTGGTCTCTATTTCTCGTACTAGTGAGTGATTTCTGAGCAAGACCCTCAGTGAAGTTTTAGTCTGACCAAAGATAATTCAAAATGTTAAGGCATGAAAAGCATGTCTATTAATTCTAAAGAACTTTGCCTGGCAGATGCTCTCTGAAGTGTGGGGTTGTCCTGTCCAATGGGGGTAGCCCTTGGTGGTCTTTAAAGACTTGGTTCCTTAAATTCTTTCTTAAATGGTTCACAGTATCCCTGCTTGTTGTAGGAGGTTGGACTAAATGACCTTTGAAGGTCTCTTTTAACCCAAACTGTTCTATGTTTCTATGAACTTGTTCATATAATACTGTCTTTGGCTACAATGGATGCATCTTGCTTTGCTTTCTTCGATTCTGTATTATCTTCTTACCTGATTTTCATGAAGGAGAATTACTCCCTTTCCATGAGGTGCTTTGTGCAATCCTAATGCAGGTAAACCTGTAATTGCAGGATACCAGAAAGCAAGTCATATAATTTCTCTAGAGAAAAAACACTGATTGAAATGCTGCTTAGACACAAGAGCAAAGGCTGGTGGTGGCTTTAACTTCACATTCGGTTCAACCCATGCTGAAAAATAGAGGCCTTTTGGAGGTCACAGCAAAATAATGCTCCTGTTGCAGTGAGGAAATAGACCTTTGACTAATGTGGTATTTCTTTGTGCATTTAAGTCACCGAAAGCTCCCTTCCTGAAAGGTTGCTCAAGAGAAGTCACAACATTGTTCCTCTTTCCTGTGAATAAATGCTGTGGCTTTTGACAGCCTTGGTGGAGCTAACTTTAAATTTATTCTTTGTATACCCAGTTTATCAAATGGGGTTAGAAACATCATTTTAGAGCAATGTTTTGCTGCTCTCAAAACATTGGGTGTAAATAATATTTCCTCAAGCATTTCATTTAGACTTTGGCTTTTGGATCCAGACTTCTGAAACCCGTCTCTGTGGTTTTAATATCCATTCCTCTGACTGACCTAAATTACCTTTTCCTTGCGGAGCATTTCTTCGTCTGAGACAGTAGAAACTTGTGATGAATGCGAGAAGAGTTTCTTGGCTCTGGTCCCCCTTTTGGTATTGTACAGCCCAGGAAACCAAGGCCTTGTCTCTCTTCTCCAGGACCGCTCCTTGACTGATAGCAGAGGGATTGCTGCTCTTCAGATTGCTTGCGCTTGGCTGTGTACTGAAGGCCTACATTAAATATTCCTCTGGCTCTTAAAATTGTGGAAGATATAATGCTTGCTGTGTGCCACAATGATGCAGTGTTCAATGTGTGTGACACTGGAAAAGCCAGCAAACTGAGCTGACTCATGAGCAATTTCTGTATTAATCATGCCTCTCTGAATTTGCTTGGTTTTGTTCCTTTTTGCTACCTAAATAATGTTAACATGCATTTATGAGTTTCCTCCCCAGAAGCAGTATATTATCTCAACTCTTTTATTTAATATATTCTGAGCTAAAATTATCCTCATGCTCCAGTGGCAGGGTAGGACTGGGCTCCTGCTGGGAATCTCTTGAGCCTGGAGGCTGTCTGAGGGGACAGGTCTTGGAGAATGCAGTTTCCATGAAGGAAACACTGACCATATTTGACAGGACATGTGGGATTTGGGGCTGCTGGAATGAGTCCTGACAAGGCCATGAAGATGCTGCAAGGGCTGGAGAAGCCCTGCTCTGGAGCCTCCATGGTAGGCGGTTGGAGCTGGATGAGCTTTAAGGTCCCTTCCAGCACAAACCATTGTGTGATGATTCTGTGACATACTACATTCCATATTTCATATGGAGGAGGATATACAGATTTTTCCAAGTTAGTGGGAGTTGATTTCTTTCATCCAGTAATCCAGCAGATGCTAATGTCTTTGTGATGGATCTTAGGCACTAGAGGTGGCAAGGATAGTTCAGGACTGGATTTTCATACTGTCTGCAATACACTGTCCCAACTGTTCCCACACCGGGATATGCTGACAGTGCTGAGCCTGCTCTGAACCAGCGCATCCCCAACAGCATCACGAATCTTGCTGGTATAGCTGCGCCCTTGCTGTGCCTGCATTAGGCAGTGAGGTGGCTTGAAATAACAGGGCACATTGGGATTTCCATCAGGAAACTCAAGTTTCTTAGAGGAGAAAAGTTTTAAAAGGGTAAGTATTTGAGACTCTTTAGTGTCAGAACACTTATCTCGAGGCAGCTTCTTGCAAACTTCTCTCTCTGTGACCTTCATGGTAGTATTTCTTTTGGTGAGGTTTTTCTGCAGTGTTGGCTAACTCGGTGGGCAGTAACAGCCTGTATTCGGCTGGCTCCGTGAGATGCGGTTTAACTGCAGGCATTTGCTTCTATTCGCTTTGTCAGAAATGCATTTGGTGCAAACAGCAACAGGCTGTTGTTGTTTCAGGGAGATGCAGCACTGATCTATAAATCCAACTTCTCCCACCTCCTGAGTTTGTCAGTCTGTGTTTGCTTTCACCTGAATTTTACCCTAAATGAAGGAAAAAGACATCTATTGAGGGAGACTTTTTGCAGGGGCATGTAGTGGCAGGCTTGGAGCAACCTGGTCTAGCGGAAGGTGTCCCTGCCTGTGGCTGGGGCTTGGACCTGGATGAGCTTTAAGGTCCCTTCCAACACAAACCAGGCTGGGATTTGATAAAAATAAGACTATTGATGTACAGTGCCAAATAATGTAAAAACTCCCTATGGCACAAGGGACAAATCCTGCTGTCAATTTACCCCCTCTAGGCTGAAGTCTTTGGGCCTGCATTGGCTTTGGTTCACCAAAGAGATGCTGTTGATGTCTCAGCTGTTGGCAGAACAGCAGCAGCTTGGATTTATAAGAGGCAAGGATAATATTTTTGTTTGATAAAATACCCCAAATGGGACTGGCCAAGGAAGTCACACCTCAGCGCAGCCCAGAAGGAGAACTTTTTATGTAGGCACCTCAACAGGGACAGGAGATGTGTTTGAGGCTGAGGGAAGGGAGGTGGACTGTCACCATCCCCGTCCCCCTGCTCCTGGCATGCAGAGCCAAGTATGTGGTGTGCAGACACTTGCTATTATCCACCTCCGTGAATGAATTCAGCTTGCTGCCTTAACTTAAGCAGCTTCCTTTCCTGGCTGCTTGCAAGAGTGGGATCGAACTTTGAGGTTTTGTTCTTTTAGCCCAGAAAGAAATAAAATCTGCTCCGCTATATATCACCTATAAACTTGCTACCTTCCTGTAGTAACCGACTGGTAAAACTCAGGTAATCTTTGTTTGCTGCTGCTGGTGTACTTTTACCATCACCATTTCATTGAAACAAATGGAAAGAAGTAAAGAAGCATGGAAGCATGTAAGGAAAAGCAGTGCAGTTATAAAGTCAACGCAGTGAGCTGCATCTGTCAGTGTTTTGGAGGAGTGAGCTGACCATCATTGAGATGTGATGCTGGAGAGCAGCCATGTGTAGGTACTTCTGTGGTTTGCTGAGTCTCAGAGTTCCTTCTCTGGCTTTGGATACATCTGCAGCCTGCGCTGTTCCAGCCAGCCTGGAATCAATAACTCCTGCTGCTGTCTCACCTTTATTGCTGCTGCTTCACTGGCAGGGGATTGTTTGGTTGTTCTGTTTTGATCACCTGGGGTCGGTGTTCCTGGAAGATTTGATGTCCCATTAATATTGACAGCCTTTCTTCCCCTTTGCATTTTCCCTGTTGCCTACTTGCAAGGTTACATTGGCTTTCCAGCATCTGTGTCTTCCCATCTGGTGTGCTGATCCTTGGGCAGCACAGCTGTTACAGAGCAAGCAGCTATTTGAGGCTTCAGCCCTTAGTGATGGTCTATTTTTCAGCTACTCGAGCTCAGCCTCCATCCTGTGCCACTGCAATTACTCCAGTTTTTAGCCCCCCATCTATTTATTTTAATAAGAAATTAAAGCAGTATTTAAAATCCCCTTTTCCTGCTAGTTAAGGAAGTGCAGGGCTGCAGGCTCTCTAGTATGAGCATTGAGAGTAAGGTGTGTGCTCGAGCCTTGCCTGGGGACCAAGGTGTTTTAACAGAGCCAAGCAGAATTTTATTTGTCCTGCAGGATCTTTGCTAGTGTGATGGAGTAAGAGGAAATGACAGTGCAGAAGATGGCATGTTTGCTTGATGGTGAGAGGCAAAAGCATCTAATAGAGAGACAGAATGTCAAAAGCTGGGATCACTTGGGGTAAATAAATGCTGGAAAAAAAAGTATCTTTAACCTGTTATTTTTCAAAAGTTACTCTTAATATGCCTTGCAAACTGTATCTAAGGTTTGGCAAACTTTGGGAGGGGGAAAATCGTGGAATCTCAGGCTGGTTTGTGTTGGAAGGGACCTCAAAGCTTCTCCAGCTCCAGCCCCTGCCATGGGCAGGGACACCTTCCACTAGAGCAGCTTGCTCCAAGCCCCTGTGTCCAACCTGGCCTTGAGCACTGCCAGGGATGGGGCAGCCACAGCTTCTCTGGGCACCCTGTGCCAGCGCCTCAGCACTCTCATAAGTGAATCTTCCACGGGCATTGAAAGCCAGCGCTTCTTACCAACACCGGGCTGAAGCTGTGGCTTGCTTGCTTTTGCAGGGTTTGCTGTTCCTTCTCTTAAAAGTAAAGACTCCATAGAGCAGCCCCAGGGGCAGTTGGCCAGCTCAAATGACAGCTGTCTTCATTTGTATCCAGACTGGTTTTATCTCAGACTAAATAAACTGCTATAAAGGCTTTTGCCCTGAGCTTTGGAAGCTCTCCCAAGCAGCTCTGCCATCACTAATGGCACAGTGAGGTCCTTGTTGAGTGGTGTGCCTCCCTCTGCCTGGTGTCACATTCGGGGTAAAAGAGTAAAGCTTGTATGAATCAGTCTGGTTCTGCTCATTTAATCTGTTTTTTGGCACCATAATTCAATAGTTGTATATTCTTAAAGTCTTTGAGCTATCTAATATTCTTTTTAATAGGATGTCAATCTTTCAGAAATCAGAAATCATCTGCTTTCAGTAGCTGCTCTTTGATGTTCCTCATGCAGTAGCAATTGTAAATAGATTTTGGGGCATTTTCCTGTGGATCCCTGTCATTTGGCTGCACTGGCCATATGTGTTTATCAAGGGCAGTCTTCTCCAAAGCACTCAACACAGCTGAGCCTTTATGGCCATTTAGGTCCTTCAGAAGTCTCACTGCACATGTGAAAGTGCAAGAAATAAAGTACAGCTACAGCATCTCCCCCATAAAGCCTCCTCACTGCCACTTGTTTCAAGTGAGCTGGTTACCTCTGAGTAAAATCCCTGCTGGTGCAGGAAGGTCTGGAGCAGCTACAGTCTGAATCCTGTCAGAGAGGGATCGTGAAGCACTTTCATGCAGCAGGTTAATGTGTCTTTCTGAATCACATACAAAATGTACTTTATTATAGGTGCTGTTTTGTTCACTTGCCAACATTATTAACTTCTCTCTAAATCTTTCTTTCATTTGCTGATGTGTTGCACATAAAATGCAGAATAGCTCTTGGGCAACTTCTTAATGTAGACAAGCTTTGAATACATGAAGGCTTGTTATCCAAGTCTGGATAATCTGGAATTCATATGTTTCCCCTGAATCCAAAATTCACATAGAAATTAAATGTAATACCAAGCACTGGTTATCTGAATCCTTCAGACATCCCTCAAGACATACAACTAATCAGGATCACTGGTACGCAGTGCTTAAGCATCCTAATTTTATTCAGTTAGGAAAAATATCATTTAAGAATAAAAACTGTAATGTGGTAGCTCATCCGGATCCTTTCAGTAGGGCGTAACATTCTCATTTCCTTCCTCTTAGCATTTGCCACTAGGATCAGTGGAAAGGATTTAACTTTGCACTTTTGGATGTCCCTCTTTGGCAAAGAGAGGCAAAATCAAATCTGTACCTTTAAAACTCTGTTCTACTGTTAAACTTTCTGAAAGAGCTCACGATTTTGATGAGGACCTTGTGCTTCAGAAGCTGATGGCAGTATGTATTAGTAAGCACACTTTATTCAAAGCTTGGCTCTGCTGAATGACAGTTCATTTCACAGTTTACTGAAATCTCATGTACATCTGTTGAGTGCTGAGGAGGCAAAAGTGGAAGAGGACGACAGCACTGGGGAGTGCAGAGCACAGGGTAAGCTGTGAGATCCCCATGAACACCACAAGAGAAATATTTACAGAAAGAGGGTAAAATCACAGAATTGAAACCAAGGGTGGAAAAGAGCTTCAAGCTCATCCAGTCCAACCATTCCCAACACTGCTGAGGCCACCACTAACCCATGGCACTGAGGTCTCATCTCCATGGTGTGTGAACACTTGCAGGGACGGTGACTGCAGCCCTGCTCTGGGCAGCCTGTTCCAATGCCTGAGCACTCTTTGGGGAAAGAATTGTTCCTCAGCTCCATCTAAACCTGCCCTGGTGCAGCTTGAGGCCATTTCCTCTTGTCCCATCCCTTGGGAGCAGAGCCCAGGCCCCTCCTGGCTCCATCCTCCTCTTGGGCAGCTGTAGAGAGCGAGAAGGTCTCCCTTCTCCATCAGAACCCCCCAGGTCCCTCAGCCATTCCCCATCACACTGTGCTCCAGGCCCTGCACCAGCTCCATTGCCCTTCTCTGGCCCCACTCCAGCACCTCAATGTCTCTCTTGTAGGGACTTCAGTAGTGCTGTTTTATTGATAGATGGTGTGGAACACCTCTGCCCAAACCCACCCAGGCAGACCATGTCTTTTCCACTGACATCCCCACTGTATCAGGAGCTGTGGCTGGGCTCTGGGATGTGCAGGGGCTCTGCTGGGGTGCTCAGCCCAGCCAGCCCTGTCACCTTAAAGTTTCTTATGGCTTCCTCTGGCTTCCATTGCAATCAGTAAGAACCAAGCTTTGGCAGCGCAGTGACTGCAGCTCACTGGATTTGGGCAAACTGCCTGAAGGGAAAGCATGCCAAAGTATTCCTCATATAGATTCACTCTCCCAGAATGTGCTTTCCATGTCGGTACTTTCACGTGGCAGTGGCATGGGCCAGTATCAAAAATATAAAGTAAGATGAGCTGAGGCATGTTTGCATCTTCCTGCTTAGTAAGGGTGCAGCAGGCTCTGAAATCTGTGCTCTCCTGTTCTAGTGCTTCCTGCTTTAGTACTTCCTTTATTTGCTATGGGACTGGATGTCTTTGGACCTTGGTCCTTTCAGGACTGATGTTTTATCCAGGTATCACTCTTAGATCCATAAAAGTGAATCACAGTGCAGGCTGGCTTTGTTACTCTGTTTATCCTCATCAGTTTGTTTTATTCTTTAACATTACAGAATCTCAGCCTGGTTTGAGTTGGAAGGGAACTTAAAGCTCCTCCAGCTCCAACCCCTGCCACAGGCAGGGACACCTTCCACTAGAGCAGCTTGCTCCAAGCCCCTGTGTCCAACCTGGCCTTGAACACTGCCAGGGATGGGGCAGCCACAGCTTCTCTGGGCACCCTGTGCCAGCGCCTCAGCACCCTCCCAGGGAAGAGCTTCTGCCTAAGAGCTCATCTCAGTGTCCCCTCTGGCAGGTTAAAGCCATTCCCCTTGGCCTGTCCCTATATCCCTTGTCCAAAGCCCCTCTCCAGGTTTCCTGCAGCCCCTTTAGGCACTGGAGCTGCTCTGAGGTTTCCCCTTAAGGAGCCTTCTCTTCTCCAGGCTGAACCAACCCAGCTCTCTCAGGCTATAGCTGATCCTTTGTATGACACCCTGAAACCTGACTCTTACATGTGCCTTCACCTTAATGCTCGTTTTACTTTATGATGTGTTTTACCAGTGCCAGTTCATGGAAGCAGATAGAGAGACCTGGACTACCCTACACGCAAAGCGCTGTGAGCTTTCCTGGACAGATGCTCCTGTGCATCCCATGAGGGCTGATTTCACCTTTACACAGCCATGGGCTATTTCCTACACATCAGGATCAAATGCATCTTTCCTTTTACTTGGCAGTTTATTGCTGTTTCCATAAATGACAGCCCCTGTGGTGACAAAGCTCTGTCTTCTGGTTCCTTTGTTTGTTTGTTTGGGTTCAGTATTCTCAGCTTGTGCCACATTAACATAATGTTCCAATCCTTCCTACCAGACTTACAGCCTGTGACAGACTTGGGCATCAGCAACTAATTTGGATGGATGGTACAGTCACAGAAACGAAGAAGTGGGTTATTGTCCTAGACTGAGTGACTTGTGGAGATATTCTCACTTCTACCATCTACTTCTCTCCCTTCCGATTCATTATTTTTTGTTAAGGGAATATGCTGTTACTTGTGCTTCGCTAAGATCACAGCTTTTATGAGTGGTGTTTGGAAGCCATCAGCGTGTCATATTTCCTCTTATCACGCCTGAATACTTTAACTCCTGTGCTTTAGTAATTCATCTCGGCACATGCACCCTGTATGCTGCCAAGCACAGCGTATATTGCATAGTCTCAAAGTATTCTCTTCAGCACATTATTTAATCCAATTTCTATTCTGTATGTTTGAAATGCAGTGATATAAAGCAAAGGGCTGAATACTGGAATAACTTAGAGGCATTAAAGCACAAGAATGTGTGGGTAAGCTGGGGTACTTATCAATCTCCAGTTTGCTGTTGCTTTTGTAATGATAACACATAAATGGGCTGATTATACATTCTGAAATGCAACTGTGGGGATGTACAATTTCCTGCATGACACTGAGTGAGGGAACTGACCTATTTAGATCTCAGAAGGAATAAAGATGATCTGCACTATGCTGTGCTGCCTCCTAACACCGAGGGACATGCAGGCTGGCAAAAATTGCTTCTGGTTTCTGCTGTTCCTATAAGTCTTTGCAGCATGAGGACAACTTGGGCTGTCACCCGGCAGCAGAGCTTCCACATCGTGTCTGAGCTCCACAATTTTCCTGTTGCAGGGAGCTCTGAGGAGCCAAACCTCATCACAGAGACATTCCCAAAGTTAATTGGGTTCTGTACAGACTCTTTCCATCTGCTGCCAGGTGCATTGGGGTAAATCCTGGTTCTTCCACAGCTTGAGTTTGAGTATCAGATCATAGAATCCTAAAATGGTTTGTGTTGGAAGGGACCTTAAAGCTCATCCAGTTCCAACCCCCTGCCATGGGCAGTGACACCTTCCACTAGAGCAGGTTACCCCAAGCCCCATCCAACCTGTCCTTGAACACTGCCAGGGATGAGGCAGTCTCAGATTTGATATGTCAGTCTTTGGTTATGATATTCATATGAGGATGTTAAATGCTGTAACTGTCATAGAAGGCAAGAGGTGCAAATCTGTATCTCCAAGGAAAATAAAGATCTGTCTGGAGAGCAGAGGGTTGGTGTTGGGGTTGAAGGCATTCGCACCTTTATCAGCCTCCTGTTCACTTTTTGTCAATGATACCAGTGCAGAGCCTGCAGTTTATGTTGATTTGGTTTTGACTGACAACTTCTGAAGGGAAAGAAAATGGAAATTGGTGAGGTTGTTTTGGGGAAGAAAAAGAAATGAGGAAAAATTAATTAATAATGAATTTGATATTGCTGGATTATCTGAGTCTGAACAGAAAACTCTCATATTTGCATAACTTTTTAGCTGCAACTGCAGCAGAAGCACAGCAGGATGACAAAGCTTCAAGAGAGATGTGTCATATGGCCCATGTTCAATCTTTGTCATTGTTCTAAAGGAAACTTGCACAGCTTCTCAGTGCTTACCAGAAAATGTGCATGGAGGATTAACAAGAGGCGTGGAGACATGACTGGAAATGTTTGTGCGGAGGTAACTTCATCATGTATGGGGTGGAGACTCTGTGGGTGATGTGAGGGGGAATCTTGCAGTCACATGTGTGTTAACAGATGGTTAAACCTGACACCAAATGCTAATTCTTAGCGCAGAAAGCACAGAGAGCAATTTAAAAATCATCTTTTCATGACATAATGAAAAGAAAAAAACCTCAAACAAACTCTTAATTCTGAATTAGAAACTACCTATGTGGAAAGATATTGTCTATTTTAAACCACTTTGACTTCAGGAGCTCAACAGGAGCTAACATTAGCCTGATCCCCAAGGGCTGTCTCCACAGCAAATGTCAATGCCACTGCTGAGTGTGGCAGCAGCCAAGAGCCACCTGAGTGTTTGAAATCACTTTGCTCTTCAGGGCTCAGAAAGTGGCAGTGATTTATGCAGCAGCTGATATAAGCTTTACCCAGTGGGGCCTCAGCAGGTGAGAGCAGCAATAGCTCCATCCCTCCGCTGTAACACAGGACTTGGGGCTGGCACATTGCACCACCAGCCACTACCATCATCACCAAGGAGCAGCTCATGAGGAAGATGCCTTGGAAAGACTCCACTTCAGGTGATCTTGGTCCTGCTTCCCAAGGGAAGATCTCCCCCTGCCACTGGCTCTGTCACAGTTCCAGAAGACCTGAAAGCTGTTTGGGACTTTCACATTTTGGGTGGTTTTGGAGGTAGCATGTATAGGTTATTTAATGTGATAAAGTTGGCACAGGGTGCCCAGAGAAGCTGTGGCTGCCCCATCCCTGGCAGTGTTCAAGGCCAGGTTGGACACAGGGGCTTGGAGCAAGCTGCTCTAGTGGAAGGTGTCCCTGCCCGTGGCAGGGGCTGGTGCTGGAACTTGGTGAGCTTTAAGGTCCTTTCTAACCCAAACCAGTGTGATTCTATTGCCAAAGTGCTTAGAGCTGCACATTCAGCTCAGAACTTTCCTATTGCATGTAAATGCACAAGCAGACCCCTAAAGCCTGCACTATCCAAGAGCCTGGTCCAGCAGCTCATGTTTTGGAGCAGAACTTCCCACTTGGATATGCCACCCTTGAGAGCTGGTGTAGGTCCAGGGCATGAAACCTTCGGCAATGGCTTTGGAGCTGATTGAATGTCACTGCTGGCATTTGCATTGCAACGGGAAACATCGCTCTGCTCCTAAGCAGCATTTAAAATAGCACGATTATAATTGTCAAGTGGGATTCTTTTTTTCCACTGGAAATACAAAGTCTGCTGCATAATTTTCATGGTGTGTTGTCGCTCTTCCTTCTTTCAAAGCACAGAACAAAACAGCTTTAAAACCAGCCAACACCAGCTGAAGGTTCGCATGGTTACACAACCTAATTATAAACATTCAGTGAGTTCCAAAAGCACAGCGAGTAAATAAATGTATCACACAGTGAGGAATGCACCCGTGCTGTCAGAGAGTGAACAGTTTTGAAAGTAATTAAAAGCAAAGGATTGGTTAGAGTCTGCAATTTAGCAGAAGTTCCAGTTTTATAAGTGGGAAAGTGGGTGAGGATAACCCCCAATGCAAACAATAGCAAAGAGCATTCAGGTTTCTGGAGTCAGAAAATAAGCAGTTTCTGCTGAAAAGATAAACAATGATTTCTAATTCATCTTCAACAATGAAAGCCACTATCATTAAGCAAATAGCATCTGTTCTGCTGTCACAATTTATTATATGGGGCACCAAGATGGGGACTGGGCTGGGAGCATCCACTTCTTAAAGCACAGGTTGCATATGGATCTATCAATTCATTAGCAAAACTGCAGTGTAGCATCTCCCTGCTCTGTTGCTTGGCTTGAGCAACTAAAGTCCATTTTACTGCTGAATTATATTTGATATTGGAGGAGGTATTCCTGAAATAATATTATCCACAGGAGACTGATCCAAGATGATAAAATCCATTTTATTTATGGTATTTTCAGCTATCTTGTCAGTTTAATGTATTGCATCACTGGAAAACACTGGATTTATTTTAGCCTTGCTCTAAGAGGTAGATTTACCATATACCTGTCTGCTGAGCCGCTGCTTTCGTGTGTTGATTTCTGATGCTGTGATTCATGTTTAGTTTTCTGGGTCACAATAGCTGTGGCAAAATATTACTTATGCTTCTGTTGGAAGTATAACTCTGAAGACAACGTCACTTCTTGTAACACACATGCATTCAGTTTGTATTGCTTCAGGAAGGGCAGAGGATCCTGAACGCTCGTCTACTTAAAGGCCAGTTCTTGCAGTGCCCTCTCAAGACTGGTCCCTCCCACTTCTGTTTTGCTCAGGAGTTTGCTTGGCACTTGCAAAGAAAATAGTTCAGACAAGGAATAGCTTGTAATCAAGATCTTTTAATTAAGAAATGCTAATGGAATGGTGCTTCCTAAGCAAGAGGCTACTGAAGTTGGTCTCTGTTTCTGAAGGCTAAGTGTTGTGAGAAATTTCTGGTGTTGCTTCTGGAGTGCGTTCATGGGATGCCATGTGTCTGTCTGCCACAGACCTGTATCCCCTCAGTGCTGCTTGGATATCGACACCGTGACGTGAGGAAGAAGGTCATTGCCAGGCTGGACGGGGCTTGGAGCAACTCGCTCTAGTGGAAGGTGTCCCTGCCCATGGCAGGGGGTTGGAAGTGGAGGAGCTTTAAGGTCCCTTCTAACACAAACTAGGTTGTGATGCTATGAAATGATGGAAGTGATCATGGTCTGAAGAAAGACCACCTCTGTGCTTCTCTGCTCTGAAGGAATTGTATCCCAAAATGATGGCCAGGGATAACACTCCAGAAATGACCACTGACACAGAAAGTCAGTGCTGGTTTTACTGGTGACAGCTTCTGTGTTTTCCTGTTTTCTGTTCAGTCATGCTCTGTGCTTCTCCAAAGCAGTGCTGGCACAGCAGCAAAGCAGCCCAAAGCTGCCTTTTAACGGCAGAGAAACAGCAATATTGCATGAAAGGATGACTCTTAAAAAAAACCCTAAATAAACCCCAAACCCTCCCACCTCCAGGCTTTGACTTCAGCACATTTCCATTTATACCCTATTCAAGGTTTGCATGCATTTAGGTAAAATGACGTCTCCTGTCAAGATGTCATCTCGCCTCCTCTCTGGACAGTCTGTTCAAATTCCTTGTCCCTGAACTTTTCTATTTGTTTTCATAATCACTGTTTCTTTTAATGAGTGGATTTTAATTGTTGCTTTTCAAGGATCAGGAGGAATTTGTAGAGATAAAATTTGGAAAGCTGAGAGATCAAAACACATCAAAGTGGAGACACAAATACCAGACTGAGCTATATTTTCTCTATATTTCTTTGTAATTGTATAGACCATTCAAGCTTAAAACTTACGGCATACATCAATGTAAACAGAAGTGGCTCAGGTTAAGAATAATTTGCTGGTGTTTTAGCTACTCTGCAGTAATTTAGTATTGACATTAAAGGATATTCAGTGTATACTTATTTTTTGAGACTCTCTTTTGTCTTTTGCCCTTAATGCAAACCCTGATGTCTCAATTCCTTAGTTCTTAAATTCTTTGAGAAAGCTTTTTCTTTATAGCTTTCTTTAGAAGCATTCAGCTTTTGCCAGAGCACACCTCCTGCTTATTACCTTGAATGATTTAAATCTGAATCTGTATAACGAGATTTCGGACAAGTTGGCTATAGCCAAAGTGCAGTAGGACTGAAAACACAGCATATTCAGTGGTTAAACTGCCTATGAAGACCCTGAATGATCAGCCTCCTTGGTATTTCCACTATACCCAGTATGCCATTGCTACGGTCTTCTTAGATGACTGTTGGGAGCTGGAAAGAGATGACCTCAAGTTCCTTTCCAACCCAATTTTATACACATTTCTCATTAAGAGGAACTCTTACAGCTTTTGCGTTTTCTCTTCTTGGGAAAGCCCCCACCTGCTGAGCTATTCCTTTTAACTTGCTAGGGAAATAATAAAGAATAACCGGAATTAGGGTTTTCCATGCAAATATTGGGGATTTCTATGCAAATAAGTGTGTCTATATCCAAGCATTTAAAGGGCATGCATCTGTCTTGGATTTTATATGACTATACAAGAGAGCTGGTAAGCTCTGAAAATCCAGTCAAGCAACACAAACAATCAACCCCCTAATTTTTGATGCTCATGTGTTTGCTTACTGACAATCCATCAAATGATGTTTCTTGTAAGGGTTTATTTTTTATCCTCAGCATACTCCCTATGGTACTCCTTGAAGAGCCTTGCAAAACAGTTGCTGTGAAGATAAAGACCACAAGGAAAATCAAGCCATTTCCAGGCAATAAGAAGAAATTCAGGGTTTTTTCACCTGGAGTATACAAGCATATGCTGCGGCATTTGACTCGATCAAGACGTGACTGATTGCTGCTGACGTTACAGCGTTGTTGAGGTAAGATGAGATGCTGGTTTTCTTCTCCATGGAATACTGAGTAAACCAGGCAGCAGCTCGGTGAGCGCTGACTTGAAATTACCTGCTTTTTGTGTCATAATGTTAATAAATTTAGAGATTCAATTTTCCTATTAGATTTCATCCCAGTGATAGGGTTAGCAGGTTAAAGCTTGAATGCTAATTCTCCTCCGGAGCTGCACTGCAAGTGGGCTGCATGTTTTATAGTAGCTGAGATGTAAATAAGTGCAGTAACTTCTGGGTTTATATTCACTTCATTTCATTGTAATTGAAATCATGCTTTAGGCATGGAATTATCAGCTTTTCTGTTTAAGCAGTAGAATTCCTGATGTTTTCATCAATGGATTTTATTATTTATCGTTTGTCTTACATCATTTGCTTAAATATCGTGATATATAAAACAAGTATAAAATACAGTTAAAGGTGGCACAGAATTGCTAATACACTTGTTGAATTGCCTGATTTCTTAACCTAAAAATGGATTAAACACACAGACTTAGTAAGTTAAGACAAGGATCTAAACCAGGGTATTGAGCCCACATGCTCCAGTTATATCTACATGAGAGTTATAACTTATGAGTAAAGGACAAATTGCAGACCCTTTATGTTTGAAGACCACCAGAATTTGTATCACCCATCTGAGTGGCAAAAAGTTGTTTTTCTGGTTTTGATAAGCAACTTGAATAATCAAGAGCATCACCATCGGGAAGGGAATCAGGAAGAGAAATGAGATCAAGCAGATAAAATGATGGAATGGAGAAAATGTAGGAAAAGACCCACTCCCTAACTAGTTCAAGCAACGGGTTTGTGAGGGTATAGAGTACTGAATACATAATCTTGCGCAGAACTACACTTTGGGTGGTTTTCATACCTTTTTGCTTGGAAATGTGAAAAGTGAGGGGTTATATTTTGCCGTGGCATTTAATTTATTTATTTTTAAATGTGGAACCCATACCTGCACCTATGCTTTTAGTTTGGATTTTAATACGACTAAAAATAGCTGGTTATTTCCTGTATTGCTTCAGTACTTATTATTTCACAGTCATGTGAAGAATCAGTAGCTCCAACTTTAACTTTCAAATCCAGCTTCTAACCTTATATCATTTACTCTGCCTATTCTGCTTTCCCAGAAATGGAGCATCTCATTGAAATGGGTTTTCAAGTTTCCTACATTACTTTATAAAGCCTCTACACCTTTTGTCAGTAAGACTTGCTACTGACAGTACTTTGAGATGGTGGGAATGGAGGAGGGAATGCAGCGCTGCTGGTAGTGTTTGGCCTAATGATGCACAGTCACGTTAATTGATTTATTCGCCCCAACAGGGTCAGTTTTTATGCTTGCCTGTGATAAGGTCTGTGACCTTTCTATAGGAGTTTTCAGGCAGAAATAACCCCTTGGAGCCCCCTGAGGCTATTAACATGAAACTAAGCAGAACTGCCTTTCCCACTGATTATTCCCACTGAATATTCCCACTGATTATTCCCACTGATTATTCCCACTGATTATTGAAAGCAGACCCCATTTTTTTAATTAAGTGATTCTTCCAGCTGCTTTTGAATGTCTTGACACTGTAAGACCTTCTATCAGTTGTGTGGGAAGCTGGCAGAATCTCTTGGAAAGGGAGTGGCTGTGATTCCTCTTTCCACCACTCCCTGGTCCCACTTGCTCCAGTGCTGGGCTCTGGTCCCCCACAGCTGGGATGCTCACTGCTGTTGACCCTCTGGATTTGCTGGAGAAGTGTCCAGAAGCTGCATAACCCTTGAACAGGACAGTTTTCATACGTTAAATGTACCAGCTCAGGCTTTAAATTCATGAGATCCTTGAGCTTGCTGAGAAATTGTGGAAGCAAATGCAGTAATTGCTTAAAGTGCCCGCCTGGAACCATGTTGTAGCATGGATCCTTCGAATTAAATCTGTATTTCACTTTACAAATCATAGAATCCAGACTAGTTTGTATTGGAAGGGACCTTAAAGTTCATCCAGTTCCAACCCCCTGCCACGGGCAGGGACACCTTCCACTAGAGCAGCTTGCCCAAATATATCTGAATGCCTTAGTTCTCCCCTTCTACAAAAGGTGTAAGTTGGCAGAAATTATTCATCATTTGGGACTTCTGGAGATAAAACCACTTAATTTTCTAAATGTGGACTCAAAGTTTCATGTTCAGGAGTTTCAGCTCTGAATATCCCATTATTTCTTTGATTTAAAACTGTGTGCAGGGACAGCACCAAACTGCTGGTAAAACCCTTTAGGACCTGGTGCTGGGAATCCTGCCCTTGGCTCCAGCTTATCTTTGAGAAACAAACACTTCTGAGGCTCCTGCAAGTACAGATATATTTTTCTATCTAAGTTCCCAAAACTGATAGAACTAAGTTCAGATCTGCAGAAAAACTCCTCTCAAGCCTGATTCAGCTCTCATACCTTAGCAGATGGAGCAGCTCAGGCTGTCGGCAGGGGTTAAAGTCAATTGCAGTGGGTGGCCTCAGAAGGAGCAGTGATACAGGAGGTATTCTTTAGCAGAACGCTTTGTACACCTGGGAAATCTTTGTACATTCTCAGACGACATTAACTTTTTATTCTCTGCTATTTGGGAGGCAGCAGAGACTCCTCTTCAGAGCACTTCTGCTGTGCCCGTGCATGGCAAGAAGCATCGCTTCTGCTCCTGCAGCATCCTTGTTATCGCAGTGTCAACTCATGGACCCTGCAGACTCTGCGCGTTCACCCTGAATGGGTAATGAGATCTTCATGTCTTCTGCAGGAGGAAGCTGTTCCTCACAACTTTCTCCCTTCAGGGCACCTTCTGCATTGCTCCCACTCCCAATTATTCTTTCCCTCAAAATCTATAGGCGTCAGTAAGTCAGTGGCTTGAATGGAGTCAGTGATTTAAGCTGACAGTCATCTCTGAACTGAACTGAAGATGTGGAAGATGATTTTATCTGACACAATGAAGGAACATGCCGACTGTAGCCTGAGCAGCAGAAGGCTGGAAACAGCCACCCTTCATTTCTACCAGGTCTTCATGCGCTGGTTACAGCCCAGCCTCACCTGGGACCAGGCATGGGATGAGTTCTCCCCTTCATCAGATGCTGTCCAAGCTGATCACACACCAGACATCACTATGGTTAAAGAATGTTGCTAATCAGTCTGATTCTTTGGTCACGTGCCAGGTCATGAGAAGATTTTCAGCCCCCTGCACTCCTGTGCCATATTGCTCATCTTTCCATTTCAGCCATTTCCCTGTTGTCCTGAGATGCTGAGTTAATTCTTTTCTAATGAGCCTGCTCTTCCCAAGGCTTAGAGCTGGGCTGCCTTGTCAGAAGGAGAAAGATGAGCATGATGGTTTTTATAGGAATCTGAAGGATCTAACATGATAAAACAGGCTCCTGACTCTTCAGAAGCATTGGTAGTTCCCCTCTGGTTTGAGTCACAAATACAAAGCCGGGTGCTTCTTTGCTCCATGGCACATCCAAGATTCCTGCACGCTTCCAAGTACTTTAGTCAATGTTTAATGTTAAGTGAAAGCAAACCCAAAGATTTGCCTTTGTTTTCCTTTCTCTGTCTCTTTGCTGCTGGTATTACCCCGTCTTTATTTTCAGGGAGTTTTTACATTCCCCATCTCATTTTACTGTGAGCATCCATCAGCTCTTACTGAGTGTAAGCAGGTTTTTCTTCTGGTTTGTCAGGTTTTTGTTTCCTTAGTGCCGATTGTGTTTTTACAGCATACCTTACCACTTGCCCTCTAGTTATATTTTTAGGGGACTGTCACATATTTCACACTAACTTTTTTTCTCTGTTGCTTAGAGAAAGGTTAAGTACATTCTTGATTACTCATGGAGTTCTTTTTTCGTTAGAGCGCTGCTGGATTAAATGCATATGATTTGTTGCATGGCTTGAGTTTCAAATGCGTACACTAAATTATTTCTCTACGTTTAGTTGAAGCTAGGAATAGTCTAGAGGGTAAATATATATGTAAATTACCTATACTGAGAAAACTTCTGAGGTTTTCTCTTTACAGAAGATGTATTTGGAAATACATCAATGAAAAGACCGAAATCTTTCCGGTTTTAGAAAACATTCCAGATTTAGGGATTGTATTTTGCTGTTGAATCAGGAGTTACAAATTGACCAGTATTGTGTGCAAAGAATGGTGCCTGGTATCCAGCTGCTGAAAGGAAAGACAAAGCTGTAGGAGAATCCCCTTAGAAACAGAGGTGGGAATTAGATATGTTTTAATTGTATTAAGTCAGAACATGCACTTTTATCTCCGTTCTTATTTCATATATTTGTATTTATCATGCTAGTCTGGGGCTATATTTACATTCAGTTACTTTGTGACTTTTCTTTGCCTTTACTAATGTGCCTTGTTGTTGTTAAACTGAACTCTGCTTATAAAACCCAACACAACTAATGAGAAGATATTTAGTGAGCTGCGAAAACTCGGCTCCCAAGACAGAAGGAGTAGGGGGATGCTTTTTTTGGGTTTATGGGAGTTAGAAGCCAGACCCGTTTGGCTTTTGGAGAATGCAAATGATGGTTTATGATCCAGATCAGTCAGTGCCAAAATAAAATATTCCAGACACTCTTTGAGAAATAATAATCCATATCCAAGCAACACGCAGCACGTGGCTAAATAGGAGCCTGGCCTCACTTTGCTGCAAAATATGAGGAGCTAAATTATTTTGGTGGTGATTAAAAATCAGTGTTGGTATTAGCTGATAGAGTAATGGACTTTGGGCATCGCTTGGAGAAGGAGGTGCTGAACTTGCTCTGGAAAGTTAAAATTCCAGACACACTTGCATGTGTGTTTTTTCAGTCCAGTTATGTGATTAAGTCTACCTTACAAGCGGCATTTCTTCTCTAGTCCCACTTTGATATAGTTTGATGATGTATGCTTTCGTTGTGTATAACAGAAGGATTGTTTTTAGCTTAAGGAAAACCTTGGTAAGTCAGCAAGGTTGGACTTTATAAGGAGGGGGCTGATGCTGCTCAGGTTTGTCACGGCACCATGAGGAAAGGAGCCTCCTGTCCCCAGTTCATGTCACCTCCAGGCAAAAGGTTTTGCTGTTCGAGGGGCTTCCTGGATGAGCGATGGGTTAGGGACTCTCATGCTTGTTAGTAAGTACTTCGAGCTTTGTTTCCCGCATCTCCTGGTATGCCTGTGCCCTTTCAATGTCTTCCTTCAGAACTGCTATCATTCAGTAACAAATTGCCACTTTATTCCACTTGGGCTGCTATAAACCCCACACCAGGTTTGTCCCTAGTGATGAGACACTCCATGGGAGAATCATCCATCCTGCCCTTGACTCTGCCACCAAAACTCCAGCTAAAGCCCCCCAGTATCAGCCTGAGCCCTGGTTCTGCAGGTATGTGGAGGGTGGTCCAGGTCCAAGTCCAAGCCCTGGCTCCTGCTGGGAATAGCAGCCGTGCTAGGGTGATGGATGATGCTGTGGGATATGCCCTTGCTCTGAGATGGCTCAAACCTCACAGAAGCCCCAGGTATGATAAAATAGGCCTCCAGAAAGTAATTAATAGTTTTGCAGTTAATGAAGAATATTGCAAATTTTATGCGTTGTTTATGAATTAAAAGAGCCCTCATAAGAGTAAAGTGAGACATTCTCTATGTGCCAGTCCTTTTGCTCAGTAACTATGGGTTGGTATGTTGTTATATTTTTGATGATTTGTCATTGTTCTCTGTTTACTTTTACCTGAAAATACATCCTTGCTCTGCTGTAGCAATTTCCAGGTTCCTTAATTTGTTTTCTTTGAAGTGTATTTCCAGCAGTTACATACACCAGCATAATGGCGGTATAGAACTTGTTATTTAGCAACCAATTTAAATGAAAATAGGCGTGATTTAAATAGATGGAAATGTCCTTTAATACTATTTTTAAAGACTAATGGCAACGCTGTGTTTGTGCCATGCACTGTTGAACGCAAAATAAATACAGATGTGTTTAGATGATGCTTCCAGCCCTTTGTGGGGTTGCTCTAGCGCAGAAAAACGTTGCTGTGATAAGATTTATCAAAGGAATTGTGAATCTCTGATACAAGAGATATTTATTTCACTGCAGGCTTGCTTTTCCATGAGCTGATATAGGTATTTTTCTCTTTTGTTGAAATATTGCTTTAACAAAAAGTCCGTGGTAAGAAATGGAGCAAAGCAGCACCCAGGATACTGTCAGTTGTGTGGCTGCTGGTCCCCCTGGCCAATGGCACTTGATAGCGGCGGGCTGCTCAGTAACTGCAGGTGGGCAAAACTCGGAATCATGGAATCCCAGAGTGGTTTAGGTTGGAGGGAGCTTAAAACTCATCCAGTTCCAAACCCCTACCATGCACAGGGACACCTTCAACTAGAGCAGGTTGCTCAAATATATGTTTTAGTTCTCTTATTCTATTATTACTGATCAAGGGATGCGAAACAAATGTGAATCCTCTTGCCTTAGAGCAGAGACAGAAACCTGGATCTTCCCTGTTCTAGCTGATTTTATTGCATTGGTGTATTACTGCCTTTTGCAGCCCAATGCAGATTTTGTTCTGATTTTGAAGTGTTTTGCTTTTCTGAAACACTTCTGCAAGTCTGTTTCTCTCTTCTGATGGGTTTATTTCTTTTAAATTTATTTTTAATTCCTTGTGAGAAGAAATCCCGTGTGTCCTGCCCATTCCTCTAACCAGCTTATTTCTGTCTCACTTTCTCCATAACGTACTATGTTTTCCTTCTCAGTTTCCTACTGTTGCTTCCTCCCCAACCATATTGCAGCCCCTGATGCACTGCTTTGCCCTTTGCAGAGCTTTCTGAGTTATAAAGGTTTTTATTCTTAATACCTCTGCGTATCACACGAACAAAAACATGTTTTCCCCCTCTCCCAGTTTCTAGCAGGCCGTGACCTTCCTGTGCGCTATGTGTTTTTCCAGATTAAGCCTTTTTTCCTCTAGTGTATCTTCCTGTGGGATGGAGTAGAAGAGGTATTTATAGCACCTGCTCTGATTTCTAGCTGTGGGTGCCAATGGCAGATCCCTCTAGAATACACTACAAGAGGAGTGTAAGTGAGGGGAGTTAGGTTGCTGTCTTCATTGCTGTTAAGTGTGTAAATATGCAGAGCTATTAGAGTCCTGTTTTGCACATAAAATTATGGAGCTGATTGTCTTTCCCTTGCAGCATAAGCAGACCTGTGTGTTCAGAGCAGGGGGATGCCTTTCGGGGAGATTTCCATGTGGAGTTTCCCTCTGCTTCGCTGAAGAAGGGATGTATAAGCACTGAAGCAATGAATGCTGCTGTTCACATTGAAATCTGGCAAGTTCAATTATTTGGCAAATTGTCCAATGTGAGAAGTTTCATAGAATCACAGAATACCATGTGGTAGGTGACTGCAAGAATCATCTGGTCCAACCTTTTTAGGCACAGCATGACCTAGACTAGATGGCCCAGTGCCCTGTCCAGGTGAACCTTAAAGGTGTCCAGTGTTGGGGAGATCATTCCAATGGCTAGTTGCTCTCATTGGGAAAACTTCTCCTTTTGTGTCCAGTTAGAATCCTCCCAGGAGTAACCTGTGCCCGTCACCTTTCCCATGTAACTTCATATACAAAGGCAGTCTCTGCCTCCTTTGTAGCCACCCTTTAAATACTGTAACATGGTGCTAAGGTCTTCCTGGAGCCTTTTATCCAGGCTGAGCAGCCCCAGCTCTCTCAGCCTTTCCTCACATGGCAGGCTTCCTGCTCCTTTAAATCTGATTTTGCAGTCACTCACTTGAGGGGCTTGAGTTGAGACCAGGGTTTGTGCTATGCGAGCGTTGCACAGGATGCGCTGGGGCTGGTCTAGTGCTTGTCATCACCTCTCCTACAAGGAAGAAGTTTGTCCCACTCTGTAGCTACATAGTTTATTATACCATGACAGTTGTATAAATTCAGTTTCATGACCTGTGGTATTTAATCTTATTAAATAACTACTTTAGGAGCCCGCTCCCTGGTGTAAGAGGATTAGGCTGCTCCAGATATTGTTTGTACTGCACCGTGGAATTAGCTTAACATGAGTTTTATTGAATTTTTTTCTAACTTATCTTTGGAAAGCGGTGAAGTGGAATTCAATGCTGAGGAGCCTGCTGAGTCACAGCAATATTGTGTGCTGCAGGTCTTTGCTTTCCCATGGATCCTCTGGTTGGGCTCTAGAGGCAGAGCCTCACAGTGAGCAACATCTCTTCAGGGTCTGGAAGGTAGGGACAGTACAAAGGGAATGGCTTTAACCTGCCAGAGGGGAGACTGAGATGAGCTCTGAGGCAGAAGCTCTTCCCTGGGAGGGTGCTGAGGCGCTGGCACAGGGTGCCCAGAGAAGCTGTGGCTGCCCCATCCCTGGCAGTGTTGAAGGCCAGGTTGGACACAGGGGCTTGGAGCAAGCTGCTCTAGTGGAAGGTGTCCCTGCCTGTGGCAGGGGCTGGTGCTGGATGAGCTTTGAGGTCCCTTCCAACACAAACCGGGCTGGGATTCTGTGATTTTATGACACTTCTTTCACAGATAGCATGCACAAGACGTGCAGAAGGAGAAGAGAAATCAAGGGACAAAGGTGTTCAGGTGGGCAAAGCCAAAGAAATCTGGTCAGGAGTCTGACCACACAGAGCCTTGGATCCATCCAGGTACTGATGTGGTGGCTGGGCTGGCATGGAGCAGCAGCTGCTCTCTCAGTGCCTGCTGTGTCAGGCGATAGGGTCTGCGGTCCCTATGAGCAGCGAGGGAGGAGGAGTGGGAGGGAAGCGCTTATTCCTTCTTCTCTCCAAGCATTCGACTGTTTTCCCTGTAAAAAGCAAATTGTGCATTAAAGAGGCAGCATCAAGCTGTTAAAAGAAAGATGTTTAAAAGAAACCCATAGGAAAACAGCATAAAATAGAGACACCGAGAGTTTAAATTTCCTTATGCTTGTCATTAATGCATTTTTACACTTCTTTCTGTCTAAAGAGATTGAAACTTCTGCCACTGTTGTATCGGCATAATACAGTAATATCAAATTATTTCAACAAATCATTGCCACAGAAGATCTAAAAGCAGAGAATGAAGCAGCTCCACATCATGGAATTGTAGTTTTTAAGTGTAGAATAAAAACTAAATATTCTACTCGTTTACTTCTTTACCTGAAGCCGGTTTTGAGGCAAAAAGCAGGACACTAAAAAACTCCTCCATGTCTCTAAACTCAGATGCTTCTTTCTATTTCTGGATAACTCTCTTATGCTTAATTAAGCATAGAAATAAGGCTGGGGAATGGAAGGTGCAGCATCATGGAAAAAAACTAACTTTTTGTAGGTTGCAGCACTTGTATTTGTTTTCCCAGGTTGCTTAGCTTTTCAGTAACCAGGGACACCTTAGAGCGTAGCATGGCTGGGTTTGTTGGCTGAAGGTAAGTTTAAATTTAATGTTGAAATTAATAACATTTATTAATCCAATTAATCTGTAAATTAACAAAAATCAAAATTAAATTTTCTAAGTTGGACACTAACTTTCCAGCATTACCCACTGTGTTGTGCTCACAGTTTGGTCTTCTGATGTTGTTTACACTGGTTATAAAAGCCTCTTGCCTGGCATGCAGAGAACTCAAACTGAGTGATGTCTACTGAACTCACAGCCCAGAAAGCCAACCGTATCCTGGGCTGCATCAAAAGGAGCGTGACCAGCAGGTCGAGGGAGGTGATCCTGCCCCTCTACTCTGCTCTTGTGAGACCTCACTTGGAGTATTGTGTGCAGTTCTGGTGTCCTCAACATAAAAAGGACATGGAACTGTTGGAACAAGTCCAAAGGAGGCCATGAGGATGATCAGGGGACTGGAGCACCTCCTGTATGGAGATAGGCTGGGAAAGTTGGGGCTGTTCAGCCTGGAGAAGAGAAGGCTGCATGGAGACCTCAGAGCAGCCTTCCAGTATCTGAAGGGGGCCTATAGGGATGCTGGGGAGGGACTCTTCATGAGGGACTGTAGTGATAGGACAGGGGGTAACGGGTTCAAACTTAAAGAGGGGAAGTTTAGATTGGATATGAGGAAGAAATTCTTTCCTGTGAGGGTTGTGAGGCACTGGAATGGGTTGCCCAGGGAAGCTGTGAATGCTCCGTCGCCGGCAGTGTTCAAGGCCAGGTTGGACATAGCCTTGGGTGGCATGGTTTAGTGTGAGGTGTCCCTGCCCCTGGCAGGGGAGTTGGAACTGGATGATCTTAAGGTCCTTTCCAACCCGAACTGTTCTATGACTCTGTAAATCTACCGGAGAATTTGAAAATTACTTTTTCATATGACATTTTAAATATAATGTTGTGTCACTTCATCTCATCCTAGTGCTGCAAGGTGTGCCTGCACCTGCATGCTCATTCACCACTAGGTGTATGTGAACCAGGGCTGTTATTTCACAGTAACACGTTAAAGTGAATAATGTCTTTAAGGCAAAACTAAACTGTTCAATCTAACAGGAGATCTCTCGTGTGGCATTTCTCTAACTACCATTGGAAGCTGAGCACCCAGAGTGAAACACTCCTGGCGGCACTTTCAAGTAGGAGCACCTTATCTGCTACTCTCCACATACTCTGCGAGTGAGGAATGAGGTTAATGTGCGAGATTAATTCTGCTGAGCCATGCCATTTATTCCAGCAGTGTATTAGCTCTGGGAAATGTCACCCCCTCTGCATCACTGGCTGTGGAATGAACTCGTCTCTCTCCTCCAGCCAGTTTCATCCCCTCCTGGAGAGCAGCACAAATCCCGTCACCTGTACCTATAGAGCTCCCTTGGATCCTGCTAGACCTGAGGTGTGAGACCTGGTGCCAAGTCAAAGACAAATCAAAGACAAACACTTATTTCTGGGTAGTGGGAGAAAATAAGAGGCCATAGCAAAAGGTCAGTACATTGTGGAAGCACAATTAAAGTACTGAACTGGGTATATGAAGAGTAGCTCAGAAGAGAGACCTTGTTGGGTAATTTCCAGCTCTGGCATTCATTAAACCTGTGCAGGGTTTAAAGCTCAGAGAAATTCTAGTTTCATAGACATAAAGATCCATGAACATTTGCTTTATTCCTTTACCTTCAGCTCTGTAGAAGTGGGAGGTTTCATGTCCCCATAAGTGCATACGCACAAACTGCAAACCCCCAAAGACGACAGATGCTGCTTTGGAGGAAACCCAACTCTGATATAAGTATTAAATATTTATAGACCAGCACTGCACTGCTTCATTGTCCAGGTACTTGAGGGGAAAACTGTCCTGGAGCTGCTAGAGAGAGACATTAGTGGAGGACAGGGCAAAGCCCAGCAGAGCACTTTCTGGAATGGAAGAGTGAGCTTTGATGCCAAGCCAAGTCCAAAGCCAGGCAGGAGGATGTGATGTTACATCTCTGTGGCCAGTCGCCAAAGCAGGGTTGGCAATATGTTGCTTAATGCTTTGGTGACTGGAAAATAAATGTGCTACTGATTCCTTCTGTTTAAAAAGAAGTTCAGCAAGTTAAACCAGGACAATGGGAGATGGCAGATAACAGCCAAATGTTCATTTATGTTTCTCCCTTTCTGCTTTGTAGGCTTTGTGATTTATTGGTCATTTAGACTAGTCCTTACCAGAGCAGTTGCTACTGAATCAATATAATGATAATTTTAGTTTACTTGCATGTAGAAGTTATAAAAATATCAATAATTCTCCCCACAATATGGCCAACATGGATCTATTAGGATAAGGCCTCCTGTTCTTAAAAGTGAGGCTTTAAATTAACTTCAGAATTTCCAAGCTGGCCATGCATTGCATGCAGTAATTTTAGCACTTCAGGTTTGGCATCAATAGCCCTGTTTATAATTTAAATAACTATAAGGAGAAACCAGTAATAAACACCAAAGTGTGTTTGCTAATTTTGAAAGGCTCTGGGTACATATCCACCCTAAAAACGCCCCATCTCGTCTGATCTCAGAAGCTAAGCAGGGTCGGGCTCCGTTAGTACTTGAATGGTGGCAAATGCCCTGTGGTGGTGGTTGCAGCAATGGAAGCAGAGCAACTGGCAACGCAGAGGTAAACCCCTCTGGGCTGCTGCACTGGGGCAAGATATCGCTGCCTGGGTGCAAAACCTAGTGGTCGAGGTAGGCCATGTAGTTGCTCATATGCCCAAGTCGGGCCACTGAGGAACACCAGAACAACTGACAAGTGGATAAGGCTGCTAAAATTGAAGTGGCTCAGATGGACTTAGATTGGCAACATAAGGGTGAATTATTTTTGGGCTGGTGGGCAGATGACACTTCAGGCCATCAGGGCAGAGATGCAACATACAGATGGGCTCGTGATCGAGGGGTGGACTTAACAATGGACACTATTGCCCAGGTTATTCATGACTGTGAAACATGTGCTGCAATTAAACAAGCTAAACGGTTAAAGCCTCTTTAGTATGGAGGACGATGGCTGAAGTACAAATATGGGGAGGTCTGGCAGATTCATTATATCACACTCCCACCCACCCGCCAAGGCAAGTGCCGTGTGCTTACCGTGGTGGAAGCAACCACCGGACGGCTGGAGACATATGCTGTGCCCCACGCCACTGCCTGGAACACGATCCTGGGCCTTGAGAAACGGATTTTGTGATGACAGGGCACCCCAGAGAGAATTGAGTCAGACGATGGGACTCATTTCCGGAACAGCCTGATAGACAGTTGGGCCAAAGAGCATGAGACTCTTAATCTCAGGATTGTGGGTTCGTGCCCCACATTGGGTGCCAAAAAGAACTGTCATGGTTTAAGCTGTAAATCATGCAGCCCGTTCACTCACTCCCCCCTCTTTCTTCCCTCCCACTCCAAGGGGGGGGGGGGGGAAATGGAGAGAAGAATAGAAAGAATGTGATTCCCACAGGTTGAGATAAGAACAGCCCAGTAACTAAGGTATAAAACAAATCACTACTGCTACCACCAATAATAATAATGACAAGGGAAATACAAGGGAAGAGGATACAATTGCTCACCACCTGACGACTGAGCTGTGAACTGAACTCTTCTGAGTTCCTGCCCCCAGTTTTACATCCTGGGCATGACGTACTGTGGTATGGAATACCTCTTTGGTCAGTTTGGGTCAGGTATCCTGTTTCTGCTTCCTCCTGGCTTCCCCTCCTTCCTGGCAGAGCATGAGGCTCAGAAAGTCCTTGGTCAGACCAAAACATTCTAAGCTGTAACCATAAACATTGGTGTTATCAGCGCTGTTCTCAGGATGAAAGTTGAAAACACAGTGCTGCACCAGCTACTACGAAGGAGAAAAAATGACTGCTACTGCTGAACCCAGGACAGTATGGCAGGTAGAGGGAAAAGGAGAACGATTGCAAAAGGGAGGGAAAAATCTTTGCATTTGCTTTCCTTATGATTTCTTCTCCTGTGGTTTCAGACCAGTTTTTCACTCTCCTCCACCTCTTCTTCCTCTTGGTCCATCCACAGAGATGGAGGAAGTTCTTTCCACAGCTTTGATGTGAAGAGCCAATGGTAGGATAGCGGTATTCACAAGATACTGGTATAATATTCCTGTTGTGCTCTTCCTTTTTAAGAGAGCATGTGGTGTAAACCAGATCTTTGTATCTGGATGACATGGATATTCATTGCACCGCTTCCATTTTGGGGTGGACCTGTTGTCCGGTGGAAAGGATGACAAGCCTTGATAGCTTTGCCGGATGGTCTCCAGATGCAGTGTTGAACCTGTGCCTTCCATCCTGTTTACCTGGAGGAGTTGTGCATCGTGCCATGACTGCTTTGAGCCATTTCATTTATTCTTGGGTAGTTTTGATCCATAAAGCTATTGTCAGGAAGCACCAAGTGAGTGTGGATTTCAGTGTTTCAGTAGCAAGTGTGTTCACAAACAGCTGCAAGCATTCCATGTTTGGGAAGCACAGGAGAAATATCACAGTGATACTTAAATCATGAAGACATGAACAGGGGTCTTACAGTGTTCTATGTCAGGAGGAGATCCAGCACAGGATCCCACTGAAGCTCAGTGTAGTGCACCCATCTGGCAGGTGGGGATGCCAGCTTGGAGAAAGAGGAGACCCATGTGGTTTTCCCAAGAGCTGTCATGTTCTAATGGGAACAGACTACCATTCCCAAGCTAGGAGCTATCCCTGTTTTGAATATATGAGTGCATTTCTCAGGAGGGAAGTTGCCTCCTTTGCAAGGTCGCTCTTCCACCCTCTTGTGGGAACTGCAGCACAAGGGCTTTGCTGAGTTGTTGGGGGTAACACCCATCTGTTTTCACCTCCAGCATCCACAGGCAAAAAGCTGTGCAGGTCATAGACTGGTTTGGGTTGGAAAGGACCTTAAAGATCATCTAGTTCCAACCCCTTGCTGATTTGCAGAGTCCTGTTTCATTAACTTCTTGCTTGGCTTCCTGAGAGCTGGAGGTCTGTTTCCCCCAGTCATAGTTTTATTCATAGCTATTTTTCCACAGGTTAGGTTTTAAATCATTATGTTACTAATATTCATTCGCAATTCATTGTTTCACAATGCATTTTCTGAAATTCCTAGCAGAAAGGTGGAAATTACTGGCTTTCCGATAGCTTTGACCCCTGCTAATGACAGAAACTCATATTCTGTATTTTGATTGGAAAAGAGCCTTTGCACTGTCCAAATTTTAGCCCCTTTTGGCCATAATTGAGAAACTTGTTGAATAGGCACCATGGGTTTAACCTCAATAAGTCTACAAAAGTCTCCTTCACCCTGGTGTATGCCTGGAGGAGAAGCAGGAGCACTTGCACAGCTCCTTATTTAAAGAAATCCCCTGGGAAGGAGAGAGATCCTCGTGTATCATCACTCTGCAAACAGAATCACGCTCTTTTAGATGGTTTATGAAAGTGGATGTGATGGCTAAAAACTAAATAAATCCCCCTCCTCCTGTCTTGATTAATAGCTGAACAAAGTTCATAGGAATTGCCTGCCTTGCAGAATGGAGGAGATTGGCCATTTGGGATGTATCCAACCAATTATGGCCAATTCACATAATGGTTCAGCATACACTGCTGTAGTTCCTCCATCTAAAACCCCACCATGCTCTCTATCGCTTCACTGACAGGTCACTTAGTGACCACGCCACTCATGTGCTGCTTGGTTCAAACCAGCTCCATCTTTCTATCTCTTATCTTAATGACTTTTCAAAGCCTATCCATCAAGACTTGGCTTCTTTGTGGAGTTTTAAATACATCCTCAACGTTTTGCAGAGACAGCATTCTACACGACAGTGATGCAGGACTTGGGAGTAGTGGAGCAAGCCCCAAGGGCAGGGCTGTGGTGGGCAATATTTGCCAAGATAACACCCCTTTGAATCTTTGCACAAACGTGGTTTTGTTTTTTTTAATCAGCATTTAAAATATGTGATACTACCTGTATTTATCCCAAGTCCCTTAGAATGAAAGCAAAAAGAAGCAGCTTTAATTCCTCAGGTCCTCCAGGCAGCCTGTCCTCCTCCACTGGAGGTGCAGCACTTTCAAGCTTCCCCGGGGCTGCTCATTTACTTGCAGAAGATCAAAAGGTCAGGCAATTTCAGCTCAGTGAAGCTTCAAGTGAATTACACCATGCATAAAAATTTGCTATTTTCAAGCTAACAAACTTCTCCTCTGAGGACATTTTGCTCACTTGAGCAGAAAACAGGCTGCGTTAGCATCTTTCTTGAGCAGTGTTCTCTGATAGCAGATCGACGTGTGGTCCTCCATACATCCCCTGGATACAGCACCAGGTTCCCATCCTGATGATGCCCTGAGAGGCCATGCGCAGCGACCTCTTGGATCAGAGATACAGAAATGACCATATGAACAGAGGCTGAGAGATGCTTTGTGCACACAAACAACACTTGGAATATCTGTGTAAGTCCACCAGACCTTCAAAAGAGGCAGATTCTCTGATGGCTGTGAGTGCCAGCATCTGGACACATGGAGCCTCAGTCCCTTCTCTCCTCTCCTGATGTTCTCACAGGTAAATGCTCTGCCACTGAAACGCGCAGGACTTGAGCACACCTTTACGGGGATCTTCATGTGAAAAATGCATCCTGCTGCTGTGCAGGGAAAATCAATTCTCAAGGGAAAACATAAAATGAAAAATCTTTTCTGCCCACAAAGGCTTTGGATTTGTGAACATAAATTTTGGATTCTAAGCAGTTCAGGCAGTGAAAAATTAGTTGCACCCATAATAATCAGATTATGAGGAAGTTTATAACCTTCCTCAGGCAGGGGTGCTTCTTTCATTATTAAACAGCAATGAATTGCCCTAGTGTTGGGCAGGCTTTTGTCCTCCGTGGCTCTGAGTAGGACTTTTGCTGGGTGATCAGACATTAGGCAGAAGCTCTTCCCTGTGAGGGTGCTGAGGCGCTGGCACAGGGTGCCCAGAGAAGCTGTGGCTGCCCCATCCCTGGCAGTGTTCAAGGCCAGGTTGGACACAGGGGCTTGGAGCAAGCTGCTGTAGTGGAAGGTGTCCCTGCCCATGTCAGGGGTTGGAGCTGGAGGAGCTTTAAGGTCCCTTCCAACACAAACCAGGCTGGGATTCTACGAACAACCTAGTACAGAGAAAAGCAGCAATGAGAGGACGGGAAAGGGAACCCGGATAGGAGAAAGCGTGGTGTCTTCTGGGTCTCTAACAAAAGGCATCCATTTTATTTGTCCAGTGTGCTAGTTCAGCTCTGTTAAGTTTTCTCCATTACTTTAACACTGTTGTTTAAGTGTGGCAGTGCAACAAAACTACACGCGACAGTAAGATAACACAGATAATTTTTTTAGTGAATTATCTATTTCAGTATTATCTCATTTGATTAAACCCAGATAGACCGCACAATCTATGGACGTGTGTGTTTAGCAAGGCCTGTGAATTTTAAGTCCTATCACTTCCAAAATCACACATGTCCAATTATTGCAAAGCTGCAAATCCTCGGGAGCTGGCATCAAGCCAACACTAATGAATAAGATGTGTGGAAAATATTGTGAAAATGAAGTGCTACACTTGTAGCATCACTCCCCAAACTGGAAGAGCTGCATCCGTCTTCTCTCTCACGTGTGCCTTTTGTACTTTGTCTGCCTTCATTAAATAGCACCTAAGTGTGGACTTTGCTTTCCCATAAAGCAGGACTTTTCTCCAGGGAACAGTCACTCTGTTACCCTTATTCCAGAGGCAGCAGTTCTGTAAAGACCCACTCACTCTACTCGTGGGGAGGTGGAAGGCTCTCCTCTATTGCTGACCAGAGTAATTATTTTAAGGTGCCCATTACATGCATGGAAGCAGAATGTGGCAGAGCAGTTGGATATGGTGACAGATGCACTGAATTGCCCAGGGATGCCCAGGTTGTGACTGAGCCATGCAGCCATTGGGGTGTTTCACCAGGAGTGTTGTCCTTTGCTGCATGTACACAGTGTGTTAATAGTGGGTGACTGTCACTGGACAGAAAACAGCTCTTGAGCAGCTGGGAAGGAGCAATATCCCTGACTGCAGGAGAATGCCAGCAGAAACACATGCCACTGGCTAAGGAAGACTGTCGGAACTCTCTCCACCATCTCTTCAGTAAGGGCTGAGGAAGTGTAGGGGTTAATATATCTAAATTAAGAGACCTTGCAAGGAGGATGGACTCAGCAAAGCCAAAAGTGAGATGAAGCCCTCCGGGGGCAGCCGTGCTGCATCCTTTGGATCTGGGGACACCTTATAACAGTCTTCCAGTACCTAATGAGGCCCTGAAGAAAGTTGGAGTGCGGCTTGGACTTTTACACAGCTTGGACTGCAGAATCTGTAAGATTCGGTTGTCTTGAAGCTGGAGGTGCTGTCCCTATCTCAATTGTTCTGAAAGAAGCAATTTGTGCACCAGCTGCTGCTTATAAGACAACAAAAAGTTTACAATACCTGTTAGTGTGTCCCAAAACCCTCTTCTAATTCATCCTTCTTCCATTTGCTTCCTCAGAACTACAACGGGACACCAAAAAAGCCCACGCTGCAATGGTGAGACAAGGAAACATCTTGCAATGCTTTGGCATGCGAAATGCAGCCACTCATAGAGCAGAGCTTGGGCTGGGAGAAGTGCTGTGATCACTACAGAAGGAACTATCTTCATCCCAGCACCTTCCATCTGCCCCCAGCAATGAGAGGAGAGGAAAAGGAACCCAGGCAGGAGAAAGTGTGATGCCTTCTGGACCTCTAACAAAAGACATCCATTTTATTTTTCTAGTGTGCAAGTTCAGCTCTACTAAGTTTTCTCCATTACTTTAACACTCCAGGCAGAGGGAGGAGGGCTGGGAATACCTGCATGGGAATAGATCCCCTGGTACCTGCTGACATGCTGCAGGGTTTGATGCTGGCTGCCCATGCACAGAGCAGGGAGGAGGAGGGGGGATGCTTTCTCCTGCCATGCTCTTGAGTATCGCTTTTCACAAACATCCATTGGTCTCTTTCTGCACTCCCCTTTTTTTTGCACATTTAAATTACCTTTAGACAAAAGGATTTGTGTAGTTTCTGTTATGTACCTTTAAGGATGTGCTGCAAGTGAGAAACACATCTGAGGTGAGAAAAACTGATTTTTATTCGCTACCACTGAGCTGATGTGTCTCTTGACACACTCAGGAAAGACTCTGGAAGAACACCGAGTACCACTGTGCTCATGACAGCTTAAATATTAAGCATATCCCTAAGCCAGGGGTAGGGTATACGTATCCTAATGCGTGTGGGCTCTTCTTCATACTAAGCTGAAACACACTGTCATATTACTTATACAGTGTAAGCAGTTCTGATATATACTATATACTGCTGTAAACTGCTTTATGTTATATATAATATATAGTGCTGTGTACTACATACTGCTTTAAACTGCTCTATGCTATATACTGTTATATAATGCCTACTGCTGTATACTACCTACCTCTATATGCTACATGCTGCTGTGTGCTGCTAAGCAGGACACTTTGTACAGGATCCAAGTATCCTAATGCATATGTAGCACTAGAAAGTTAATTGCATTTTACAAAACATTTGTATTTGGCGTTTGTATTTAGAGCTACTGAATAATGACATTGGCTATAAACAGAGCATCCCTATGGAGAAAACACAGAAGTGCTCAGGTGTATCTTCGCTTTGGGAAATAATGCAGAACTGATGGCAAATGGGAAGACCACAGTAAGAAAACTTGAACAAAGGGATTGACAATTCCTATAGATGCCTTTGCCTACCTGATAGATTGAAACAAAGGCTTTACTTTTAGTTTTTGTTTTTAAGCAGAGCAAGTTGCCATTTATGAATATATTTGTTAAGACCGGGTTGGACAGGGCTTGGAGCAAGCTGCTCCAGTGGAAGTTGTCCCTGCTCATGGCAGGGGTTGGAGCTGGATGAGCTTTAAGGTCTCTTCCAACACAAACCAGGCTGGGGTTCTAGGATTTTGGTGCTGTGGGTAGCAGCTCCATGGACATCTGCACGGTGCCCTCCATGATGATGCGCTTGGGTGCAGTGGGGAGTTCAGTGCTGTGGTGGGTAATTTTGCAAGGCCAGATCTCCAAGAAAAGATTTTTATGAATTTCAGTTCCTAATTTTCAGGATTTAAAACTCCAGCATTTAACATCACAAAACTTTGCTGGTTTTGCAATTTTTGTCCTGAATCTGGAAATGAATTCCAAATGAGTTTATTTAAAAATGAATTCTGACCAAAGTATTTTAATAGGAAAAATGAGATAGGTCGTTTCATGCAATGAAAACATTTCAAACTATATTAACAGTATACAAATGATTATTTGGGGGGATCTTTTGCAACTTAATTCCATTCTTATTTTCTATTTTTAACTATTACTTAAAGCTTCTGGCTTACTGGGAAATAGAATAAACCTTTATATCCCCAAAGCTTTTAAATTATTCACTGCGCTTACTGTTCTCTGTCTGACAGGAGATTATGCTTTTTAATTGGAAAGTTTCTATCGTTTGTGACTGAAGTGTTTGAAAGTCAAAGTGTATCCTTGGATACTATTAATAGCAAACATAACAAAGGTGGGAACGTTTGGAGGCTTTTCATTGCAAGCACACTAACTGAGTCAGCTGCATGAAGCCTGCTCGAAGCACAGCACCAGGCAGCAAAAATCCTGCTTTTCCTTTACAGTTTATTTTCTCCTGCCCCATCCCTGGCAGTGTTCAAGGCCAGGTTGGACACAGGGGCTTGGAGCAAGCTGTTCCAGTGAAGGTGTCCCTGCCCATGGCAGGGGTTGGAGCTGGAGGAGCTTTAAGGTCCCTCCTAACACAAATCAGGCTGGGATTCAATGAAGTGTTATTGGAGTATTTCAGAAGAACAATCAGTTTGGAGGATTCTCTCTTGTCTCATCACCAAAACGGCAATAACTGCATCAGAGATGTGAGGCTACCCCTTAGGCAATCCCTAGATTTCTCTTAATGATGTAAATTAGATATAGCTAAAAAGTACTAGGAAAAACTTGTGCAAGATGCAGATGCTGCACCTAAATAGGCAAATATAATACATAAGTGATTGTAACCATCAGGGGGAGTGGGAGGACAGGAGGCCTTCAAACTGGTCTCTTGGGCCACATTTGTTTTGATCAGTTTGATAGCCTGGAAATGATGAAGGAAGCTGTGCCTCGTGTTAGTGGATTTGCTAATGTTGTGTTGTAACTTTAGCTTTTAATGTCTCTAATTGTCAATTTTGTCTTACAGTGTTGAAACACGTGCATTAATTTCAGTCTATTATCTTAAAAGTGGGAAAATACAGTATTTGTGGCAAGGATTCTGCTTTGTTCTGAACTTAAAAGACTTCTTAGTTCCATACACTCCACCAACGCTTCAGCCGAGTAACTCTAATATATATATACCTGAAAGGAAGATGAAGTTTGTCTTTGAGGCAGTATACATCAGAAAAAACAGGTTTTCTTCCTAGCAGATGTAGGACTGAGTCATATTCCTGGTGAGATAAGGAAGATGTGTCCTTTAGGGAGGATTTACTGCCCTTTGGGTCTAATCTTGCTACTGGGAGGAAAAGGAGAGCTCAGTGGCACAGGTAACGTATGGCTCAATGCAGAGTAGATCAAATGAAAGGGATACCTTGTAAACACATTGGGGAATTTTTACGCTTTGTCTTTGGTTAAATAAACTCTTAGGACGATTGTACTTGTTCAAGTATTTTGTGGCAGAGGTTTGGTTGTTCCATGCTTCCAATTAATAGTTACATTTTTGGGCTTGGAATGAAGTTTCGTTACACAGACTCTTCAGTTTTGATATGTGCTCTGAAACACCCCAACGAGTACGCAACAGGGATTTGCTTCTTCCAGTATTCAGAAGGAAACTCACTGACTAAAGCATCCGTGGAAAGCAGATACACAAAGCACAAAACTTCACAGAATTTAGAGCAGATTTTAATGCAAAGAAATACTTCTGGGTAAATTTTTGAGCATTGCCCTAGCTCTAGGAAGGGCAATAACTTATACTTAGAAGCTCAACTAAATATAACACATACCTCAACTGCCTGCATGCAGAGTGCTGGAACCACACATAGGAGAAGGCACAAGACTAACAGGATTGGGGGGGGGGGTTCTAATAGAGAAGTCATTCAACACAGCTGTGAAGTGTTAGACCTTTATGTGCTTAAGTCCAAGTAATTAAAGAGGTCTTAGGGGTACAAATACCTTGGCAGATCCTGATTATAATAATACTAACTTCTAATTTCCAACAGTGCCATAGAAAGACTATAGGAACATGGAAGAAAATGTTGGGTTTACCCTGGAAAATATGAGATATAGAAAAAAATCAGTGATTCAGCCCATGCAGGTTGTTCTGCCCGGGAGATAAAGAAACTTCCATGAGTTGAGGATTTAACCCCATTTAAGTTTTGCTCAGACAGACCCATACCAGCGTGTTTGAAATCAGAGCGGGGTGGGTTTGGTTTTCTGTTGTGGTGGTGGGGGGGGGGAGTTTTGTGTGTATTTTGGGGTTTTCTTGTTTATTTCGTTGGGGTTTTTTTTAACCTTTATACACTTTTGTGTCTCTTTCTCTCTTGCCTTTAAAAATGTGGGGTCTTTCAGAGCAGGTTTTCAGTGGTTCTTTGTTATCAGAAGTCCCTGACCCCAATAGAACATCCAATGAGGGGCTTTGATTTCTGCTGGGAAACATGCTGATGGGGAGGGCAGTTACCCCCTGGCTCAAGGCAGCCACATCTCTGCTGAGACAGTGTCAGGAACTTGAAAGCAAACAAGTTTCAATAAAGAATGGCTTTACAATAATACTGCAGCCAAAGCTTTGATTTGTTTCTCATACAGGACCCAAAAGCTCACGCAGTTATCCACATCCTCTGAACCTCTTGAGCTGAAAATTTCATGAGCACAGTCTGCCTCACAATATCTGCTATTCCATGTTTTCTCTCTTGCTGGCCAATTGCTGTGAGAAGCCTCTTCTGTTGATTGCAGGAATCTGCCTTATTTTTTCTGCTGCACAGTGTTGTGCTTGACAGTGTCTCGATGCACAGGGGTGGGTAATAGGCACTGTGGAGAGAAGAGACCAAAAGTGCTTTTGAACCCTTAACAATTTGTTTCAAGCTGATGATGCCAGGCTGTGCAGTCTCCCTGTTTTCCCATATGCACTGCCTTTTACACTGCATATGTGTCTGTGCACACATGGAAGGGCTCAAGGGGCAGGTCTAGGTCTGGCTGGCCAGGCTCGGGATGCTATGGGGCTGGCTCTGCTTCCTTCTCCTTCTCTTTCTGGGGCTCACTCCTTTTGAGTTATTATTACTACATATGTTTTCTAGTTCTGATATAAGAAAAGCAATGCCCAGCTTGCATCAGCGAAGGCATGCTTCACTGCTGGTCTGGCTATGATTGCTGAAAAGACGTACTCAAAGGTGTAACCCCTGAGTGCACTCAGCTGCTTGGCTGTGTCTGAGATGAGTTCTGGTAAAGGAGAGAACAGCAATTATATTCATTACCAAAGCACCAATGAGGACTGGCCATCTCCCCATAAGCAGAAAAGATTCATTGTAAAGCATTTAGTTTTCATCTCCTGGCCAAAAACCCCAGATTTTACCAGCTGTCTAGTGATGGTGTGAACCACATCAGTCTGAGTGATGGTGATGCGCTTGTTGTTCAAGGGTATCTATTGTTTAATGATGTACGAGTAGATTTAATTATACCTGAAGGGCTGCTCCTGCCTGGCAGAGTGCTCAGCCCTGCAGAGTATCAGCCAAGCTCGATACGTTACAGGTAGTGTTCACATGAAGTATGATCTGATGATTTATTAAACCATGATGTAGTTTAATTCTGAATGGTATTATGCCAATTTGAAGATGAGTTCTGAAGAACCCATTCACTTTGTTTTAGATGTTTGAAACTCATTCCCCAAGGCCCTGCATTTACAATGAGTTAATCCTTCTGCTGGACTAATAACATCCAATGGTAAAGGGGAGGGCAGGGAAATAGAGCAAGCCAGAAAAGATGATATTCACATTCTTACTGCAGATGTGTCTCTGACATTCCACTGCAGCTATTGAGAGCTGTTCCTCTAGGTGCTGGAGAAGCAATTGGTGATGTGCTGTAGCACTGGGTCACATTTTGGGTAACAAAAGGGCATTATTATCACTGGTGATAACACTGAGCTTCAGCAACAGTGAGGTCAAGTGGCTGATGTGGCTGGGAGCTCTGCTGCCCTTGGTGAACGTGTTACTCAGCAGAGGAAGGGGAGAAATGACCCAAAATGCTTTGCCAACAACTTCTACCCAAGGCGAAGCCAAGGATTTTGCTTATTCTGGCTTTTTGGGTAAAATTTCAATGAGGTCACCGTAGGAAGGTTTAAGATAGAGGTGCCTGGAACTGACAGTGGGTTGATGAATGGGATGGACTAAGATGGCATTCAATGAGCTGTTAAGCAAAATACCTGCAGCATCTTTAAACCTCCTGCCTGGAGCGACCATCTCTAAACTGCTAGTTTTGAGTCTCAGAAATAGTGCAATTCCTGGAAAAAGCACTGCAGGAGTTTCCCTGAACAGCGGAGCTTTTCAAAGAACTTTTCTCAGCACAGGCACAGTAATCCCTTAAAAACCATAATACTTTGAAAAGCCCTGAAGTTTGATGTTTTCTGTCCAGCCCGTTCCGAGATGCTGCTGTCGCAGAGTGAGTCAAAGCCGCGTCTCACCCTTCCCCTTCTCCTCAAGCTGCTGACACCATCCTTTGCCTCTTCTCCTTCATCAAACTGCAGGATTACAGTGATGGATTGTTAGAATCTTGCTGGAGATCAGCTTTGAGGTCAGTGGAGTGGCTTGACCAGTCCCTGGTGCAGTGCTGCTGAAGAGCTGCCGGTGGGAATCCAGAGCCATCAGCAGAGATGCGGGAGTTACCAGAGCCGAGGGAGGTGACAGGGTATTAATCTGAGGTACTTTTACTGCTGTGTAGCTTTCATCTTCTCTTCAGAGCTGACCAGGGGAAGTTTGCTCACTGGGTAACTGTAATTCTCCCCAAGGACCAAGTTCAGGACTTGGAAGCTGTGAACCTGGGTGGGTGAGAAACAGCTTTTCTTTCTCCTTCAGCTCCACCTGCAATGGGAGAGAAGGAAAGTCAGATAGCTATCGGATAAATCACTGCAATGCATTTGAACAGTTCTCAGTGCTACCTGCCACCCAGGAGCAAGCTGGGAATTAAATCCCCATGAGGATGGGAGGGTCGATAATGAAAATGACTGGAGGGAAAAATTTCATGTTTCAGGTACAAAGTGGGAAGTGAAAGTTTGGGATATTGATGGAAATAGAGTGACGCCACACTGGTGTTTACATCTTGGGCTGTGCCTCTGGTGAAGGAATAGTGCCTGTGGAAGTAGATGGGGGGGGGGGTGCCCTGCATGGTCACATTGACATGGGACTTGATGTGTGCTGGGGCAGTGTATTTCTCCATCAGTATCAGCTGGCACAGCTCCTTGTTCTGCATGCAACAGGAGAAATCAGAGCCTCAGGAAGTGCATGTTTTATGAGGAAATCACTGACCTCAGTAGTGCTGCAGTTCAAAAAATAGAACTCTTATTCTAGCATCTCTGATTCAGTATTACAAAATAACACTTAAATATCACTTTAAAAAGAAAACTAAAGCCATTTTAACAGTCTAAACTCTACAGCGCAGCTAAGAACAGGCATAGCAGTGGCTTGGAGGGGGTTACAGTTTATTTTTGCTTTGTGCTGGTAGCAAAGGCAGCATTGAAGTTTTCAATGTCACTTGGTATAGTTTAAATACAATTAATCAATATGTTAATAACAAATGCCTGCGATGCTGCTGAGGTAATTATGTTTGAATTCTCCAGCTGTCTGGTACAGATGTTGCTAATGGAGCCTGGGTGAATGGCAGCCGCCGGTGTCTGCCAAAGGTGGGGCTGGAGCAAAGCAGAAGGGTGATGCTCAGCTGGTGTTTGCCCAGAGTGTGGGAGCTTATTCCAGTGTATTGATGTAAAATAGATTTGCATTTGTTTGTGTGTTTTATTGCACGTTGGTTAACTTGAACCCTCTTGTTTGTGTTTGGTTCTTGTTATGTTTACAATCTCCAGTATTTCTCAGCTGGTTTTATTACCCAGGAAATACTGACTCTAGGCATGCATAAACACTCAGGGCAGGCATGAACCTCCACAGCACCTTGGGGGTCACACCAACAGCCTTCCTTCCAAACGCCTGTTTCCTCCCCATGGCTTCATACTCAGCACCCCAAAGACTCACTGATACAGATCTGGCAGGTCTATGCACAATTCTACCTTCAAGATTATCTTTAAGGGTATTGTCTCAGGTGTTGCTGCTTATTTCCTGCAAGTGTAACACGATAAGATGCATCTGTGTGCTAATTTAAAGGACATTCATTCTGTATTTCCAGAGTTCTGTGTTTCACAGGTGTTGTGCAACAGTGGTTTTGATGATGTGAAAAGTGCTTTTGAAATGCTGGTGTGAGAAAGGTCTTCCCATGGACTCACTGATAGAGGACTCCTCTCTTCTTGCTGCTTCCCTTTTCACCGTGGCAGTGAGAAGCAGGAGTGTGGGAAGCGATGACAGGCTGTAAAACACTGATCCCTCTGGCTGTGCCCACTTACTGCTCCTGCAGCTCTTGCTGCAGAGCCTCAGCAGACAGATGATTGCTCTAATCTCAGAATCCCAGCCTGGTTTGTGTTGGAAGGGCCCTTAAAGCTCATCCAGCTCCAACCCCCTGCCATGGGCAGGAATATCTTCCACTAGAGCAGCTTGCTCAATCCCTGCACTTGCAGGCCTGGACAAATTCAGGGGTAACAAGTACGTGGATCTGTATATTTTTGTTTTAAACAATGAGCTATCAAAGTGTATGTATGATGCTTATGGTTAGAAACATCAAATGCAGCCAACTTAAGACCTGGGATCAAGCAAAAGAATGGCAAATCTGTTCATAACTGTGTAAAGGCTCAGCAAAACCCCTGCACATTGCTGCTGCTGTCTCCCCTTGAAGTACCCCGGCAGTGTTCAAGGCCAGGTTGGACACAGGGGCTTGGAGCAAGCTGCTCTAGTGGAAGGTGTCCCTGCCTGTAGCAGGGTTTGAGCTGGAGGAGCTTTAATGTCCCTTCCAACACAAACTAGGCTGAGATTCTATGACAGCCCCACAGAAAATGGCATGATCTGTGCTATGAGTTGCAGGAGAGCTCCCCCCCACACACGTCATGGGGCTGTGCAGTGACAGCAGGGCCAGGAGCTCCACAGCCACCAAAGGAAGAGCTGTTTGATGGGGAGCTAACTCCTCCTTGCCTTTTTTATGTGCCCCACAAAGACTGAGCTCAATAATCTGTGTGGCTTTAATTTTATATCCACCCACTTCTGGCTGCACTGATCGATGCTGGTAATGTCTGTACATAGGGAGATGTTAACAATTTCCTTCCAGAAATGAGAGGATGTGTGACCCTCAGCTGCAAACCAGTGGTGTAATTTTGTGTGGGGATTAGTTTTACACTCAAGCTACATAATATTTTCAGAAGCACAGCTCTTCAGAGCATTGCTTTTCACTTGGTATTGATTATTATTATGATCTGCAGTCCTGGGGATTGATGTGTACTGGAAATTCCAGATCCTTGAGCCAAACTCCTTATAGAAGCCTAGAATTAAAAGGACCTCAAAGCTCATCCAGCTCCAACCCCTGCCACGGGCAGGGACACCTTCCACTAGAGCAGCTTGATCCAAGCCCCTGTGTCCAACCTGGCCTTGAGCACTGCCAGGGATGGGGCAGCCACAGCTTCTCTGGGCACCCTGTGCCCAGGGAAGAGCTTCTGCCTAAGAGCTCATCTAAATTTGTGGAAATAAGGTTTAGTTCTTATAGCACAAGCTTATGTGGTACAATCTCAGCAGTATATGTAAGTTAGATAATGTTAGAGAAGCTTGTTCAGTAGTTGTTAAACCACAGAACAGAACTTAAGAAAGCTGCAGCTATCGCAGGAAAACGCATAGCTCTGTTTTAGTAAAAGGAAAGCCCTCTCAAATCATGCTTGTGTGCAAATGCACAGTGGGAGTGGGAGTGTGACTGGCCAGCTCGGATCACACACGTGGGTAAAGGAACCATGAGTACTTGCTGAGTGTCTGTCCCAGCCTCTTTGCATCAAAATCCTAAAAGCTTATCAACATTTTCTTGCATACAAATGGCAGTGATTATTACATATATCCATGTCATCCGGCTGCAGCCGTCCAAGCTAACGCCATTAAAATTCAAATGACTGTAAATTAAAATTGCCATTATAATATGTGGTAAATAGAAATAACGCTTGTGTCAAGTGGCAGCCTCTGCTGAGCTTTAATGGATTCTACAGCTACTGAGAAAGAAGATTTTATAACGGAAGGTTTGGTCTAAAGTCCCATGAAATAACACCGCTGATGATAGATGCTGACTGACTTAGCTTGCTGGTTCCTTATTACATCAGCCATCACACCCATTCCCTGCAGAGCTCTTGACTCTTCCTTCCTTGAGGTATTAGAATGATGGGGAGACAGAGCTCCTTTTTGCTAACCTGGGCTTTCTTTATTTGGCTTCACCCAGCACGTGTTGTGTCAGCCATCGTTTTGCACCCATGGGCAGCCTCCAGCTCACCATCCCTGGTTATGCCCCTCCTCAATACTGAAAACTCAAAGAGAATAAAACTCTGCTAGAGATAGCTTTATATAACTAATATATTGTAGAGCTTGAGGATCTCACCCACATAATTTAAGGCCTCAGAATACATTTAAAAGATGAATTAGTTAATATCAGCACACACCCCATCCTGTAAACAGGGATAGTGGATAATGTATAGCATCAAGGAGAAGATACTGTCTTCACCTGCAGCCAGAATTGCCACTATTTATTTATTGCCAGTATTATCAGCAACGTCTCGAGACTGCGTGAAGCTGCTTGAGAACCACCTAAATGTTTTTAGGTGAAATATAAGATGGATAAAAAGGATCTTTATTCTGTCAGTTTGATGAACAACTGCAGTATGGTAACAACTAAAAAGCTGGGCTTGTAACAGGTTTCATTGTGAGAGTCTGGTTGAAAGAGAAATGGCTAATATTTACTGTATTAACCAAAGCTGTACTTACAATCAGAGAATTGACTGGATAGCTCCAGTCCTTTATAGGTGGATTAATACATGTTTCATTCAAATATATGACATTGATTTTGGTAGTGCCAAGTACAACAGTGTTTCCAGCAAAGGACCTCTCTTTAAGCCTCAGACTCCAAATATCTTTATTCACAGTAAGTATGTTCTTTGTAATTAATGAAAATATATGAACTTCAGTGTAAGGTTGCTAACTAGAAACCACAGTCTGCGATGGAATGGTCACACACCAAGACAGTCCCCTTGGGGACTGCAGTTTGGGACACAGCCTTGTGCCTGTGTTTTTATGTACCTGTGTGCTTGAACACTCCTGTAGTAATGATGTGGGAAATGTGCAGAACCTGATTCACATGCCCAGAGATCATGATTGCAAATGTAGTCTCAGAAATCAAAGTCTGCCTGCCTATAGTTCAGTTGTGTAAATGCGGGCTCTGGCTTTTTCCCATCTGGGGAGTGAAAACCCCACTCTGAGCTATCCCTGTAGCACAGGATGGCACGTAGGGAATGGAAAGATCCAAACTGAACTTTTGCTGTTGACGTCTGGAATAAAATAAACTGTGTTCAATGGAAATTTAAATCATAAACCCTCTCTACTATTTCACTTATCACGCTGGTAATGTATCGATGTTTGGGTGGTAAACTAATCCCTGCAATAATCTGGCAAACACAAGAAATAAGATTTCAAAATGACAGTGTTGGTATTTTGGGTATAATCATTGATAGAATACCTGGAATGGTTTGGGTTGGAAGGGACCTCGAAGCTCCTCCAGCTCCAACCCCTGCCACGGGCAGGGACACCTTCCATAGAGCAGCTTGCTCCAGGCCCCTGTGTCCAACCTGGCCTTGAACACTGCCAGGGATGGGGCAGCCACAGCTTCTCTGGGCACCCTGTGCCAGCACCCTCACAGGGAAGAGCTTCCTCATCTAGATCTCCACTTTTGGTATCTGAGGACCTCGCTGTGCTCCTCATTGCTGAGGAGCCCACAGATATAACTGAACCTTCATGAATGTCCTAGAGGCAGTGAAGTTTGGGGCAAAAAGGAACCTCAGCCACCTCCAAGAGGTTTGCACCAGCCATCCCTGGACCAGGCTTTGTTTTCCTGAACCAATAATGCTTTGACAGAGCAATGTTTATTCTTTGCTGAGCTCAGGCCTTTGCTCTCAAGGTACAAAATCCTCCATAGTCAGATTGGAGAGAATATGAGTAAAATAATGTCACCAAAGCTTTGAGAATGAGGTAAATTTAATGTGCCCAATGACAGCAAACACTAAAATATGCTAATATGCCATGCTAAGTGCTTCCTCACTTTTTGGAGAACATATAGTTTGGAATTCAGCCCAGAAACTGCATCTGCCCCTGCAATTTACACCTCATTGGCTGGGCCTGAAGAGGGAGGAAATGAAGATGATTAATTAAGGAAAAGCAAATTAGTCTCACCCTGTAGTCTACCCATGTAGCAACTGTGGTTGATTTCCCTTACTCAGAACACCTATTTGGGGGCTGGCTCATTTGGCCTTTGCTAGTGCAATAATGATGTTTGTGTCTGTGATGACCTGCCAGGTCCCAGCTCAGGTGAGTTGACCAAAGTTTTGCAAAGGAAAGAAGACTTGCAGTGTAATTCAGAAGTGCTCTTTCCTATTGTTTTATTTGTGCTTTTCCATGAGGTTTTGCTCTTTGAGCAACCTACTCTAGTGTAAGGTGTCCCTGCCCATAGCAGGGAGGTTGGAACTGGGTGAGCTTTAAGGTCTCTTCCAACCTAAGCCATTCTATGAGTCATTCTATGCTAAGGATGATGTTAATATTGAGGGGTTTGAGATATACAATTCTAAATGAAAGTTGCTTCTTAGAGGAGATAGCACTTTCCTGAAAATATGCTTATTTGGTAAAAAAGCCTTCTGGTGATGTAAGTGCTCCAGATGTGATTCTGTCTTCATGCTGGTATAAGTCAGGAACAATCAAAGAAAGGTCTGGTCCACTCTTGGGAGCTACTGAGGATGATGTTCCTTGAGTGCTTTGTGTGTAACCCACTGTTGCTAACTGGGAAATGTACTGGTTTCACCAGAAATGTGAAATTCAGATCCTAAAGAACAGTGACATCTGAAGCCAGCCAGGCTGATGCTCCAAAAAGGATGGAGAGGAGCTGTAAAATCGATATCTTTCTGGCCTGGTGCAGATCTCTGTGCCATTGAGGGTGCTGTGCCCTTGAGTGTGTATGATCCTTGCTGCCCCAAAAGAGGGATCAAGGGGTCAGTCAGGAGTGGGGGTTTGGACTGTTCGCACAGCCCCAGAGGCATGGGGCGAGGTGCACCCACAGCCTGGTCTAAGAGCTAATCAGGGAGCGGTGTGACACTGAAAATACATGCTCTGGAATGTAGGAAATGAAGCAGAATAAATGCAGATGCAGTAAAAGTTAGATTAAAGTAGGAATAGCACCAGCTCCTTTATTAAATGTAGCAGCTGCAGAACGCTCTCGTTGAGTAGGAAATGATAGTCTTGGTTGGGTTTTTCTGCTGGAATTGTGATTTTGCTGCTCTTTTTGAGAAGAAATGATTGAAAACGTCTTCTCTGCTGACTGTGAGCTCTGTTACCCTGAGCACAGCCTGTGGGGTCTGACCTCTGGGGAAAAGCTGGTGCACCCCATGCTTGGGCCACCACGGGGGTCCCTGACCCCATCCCTGTGCAACCAGGTTCTTCTCCCTGGGGGCCCTGCAGCAGGGACCTCATCCTGTGGAGCCCTATCTTACAGGCCCTAGAGAATTTAGGGGATGCAGGGACCTCCCGTTATCTGCCCAGAGCAAGCCCTTGTAGAAAAGGGACACAAGTCATGAGGCCATGATATAAAATAAACATTGCACCAAGAAGAGCACCCCTTCTCCCCCCCAAGAGTTCTTGAGTGCCACCAAGGTCATAAACTCTCTGTGGTACCTGTAGCATGTGTAAACTTAGATACCAAGAGCTCCAAGGAACATCTGAAGGGTTGTATGTAGGATCTACTATGCTTATCCAAGGAGGTTCCTGTGTAACTTCTGATTTCCTTCGGCTGTCTGTCAGTGCCTGACTATGCTGGTGCACCAGTCATGATGCTTTATAGGTGAAAGATATATTGATCTTAAGAAAGGACTCACAGTTCTCATTTCTCCTTTTAGTTTTTAATGTCGTTTGATCCTGCTCAGTGTTGGTTATCCTGTGCTCATCATTACAGAGAAAGGGCTTTTCACAGACACTCCTCTGTGGGCCAGTAAAGGTTTGGGTTCATTTTGATTCATCATAGATAGAGAATTAAAAGAGGAAGATGAAAAGACATATGACTGTTTCCTTTGGACTTTGCTCTCTCTTCAGCAGCAGCAGCATCTTGGCTGGCTCTAATGGTAGGAGAAAAAAATTCTCTGAGGTAACAAGACTGACAGCGTATATCTAAATATTGTGACTTTTGCTTGGAGCAGAGCAGAGAGAGCCTCGTGTAAGTGCTGGCAGCTCTCATTGCCTGAGCTTCAAACAGCTGTCATAAAAGATGGTCTTCTGGGTGGCTGTCAAGGTCACCCTTGGGAGAGAGGGGGAAGAATGGCCATGTGTGAGAGATGTCCTGAGACAAGGAGGATGAGCAAACTTGAGGCTGATCAAGCTTTCTGAAAGGAGTTTTGTTCTAGACCAAAACTTCTTTAAAACTCAGTCAAATAAGATAAGAGGCAGCACATTCCCCTTCTGAGAAAAAAGGACATAAATGAGCGGCACAAAAAATAGTATTTTCTCCCACAAGCCCACAGGTATCTGGATTAAATGGATCAATAATCCACCTGTATCCTGGTAAGAACAGGCATAAATCACTCCAGGATTCTGTTTTTGAACAAGTCTTCGGGTATATGGGCAAAGACAGAGCTGCTAAGTGCTGTTTCTGAAAGCTATCCTTGCATATTGCAGGTTTAATGATTCTGTCTGCTGTCATTGGCAAGTGAAGGATGGGAGGAAAAACTGGGACAACAGTGATAAAGCCTTAAGGTAACGCAGAATAAATGAAGTAAGTACTTCAAATTATCTGCTGTGTGACGTATTTAAATCCCAGCATTGATTCTGAGTGTGAGCAAAGGCAGAGATTTGTTGAACATCATCAGGGGAGGAAAGTTTGTGTTTTCAGGTTTTCCAACCAACTGTCGCCTACACAGACACTGGGAATTTAGGAATTTTAAGGGCTTCTTTTTTTTTTCCCAGAGAAGCTGTGGCTGCCCCATCCCTGGCAGTGTTCAAGGCCAGGCTGGACACAGGGGCTTGGAGCAAGCTGCTCTATGGAAGGTGTCCCTGCCCGTGGCAGGGGTTGGAACCGGATGAGCGTTAAGGTCCTTTCCAACTCAAACCAGGCTGGAATTCTGTGATTTTCCTCCTGTTTTCAATTTTATTGCTAAGCCTCTGGTGACAGCATTCCAGTGCCTGTGCAGGGTGCAGGCTGTAGGACAGAGCAGGAGTCCCTCACCAGCACTTGCCTTGGGAAGGCCTTCTCCAAAGGAAAGTTGGTTGGTTCTTGCCATTCTTTTCACACTTTAAAATAAAGCTAATGATGACTTAAAGCCTTACACTTGGCCGTTGGTCCCTCTGCCAGCTTTTGTGGTTTTATAAGCACAAGGTGACAGTTAAAAGTGTTTTCCTCCTTTTGCTGCCTTACCCACACTGGGGAAACGAGGTGAACACGTACAGAGAGGAAATGTGACGCTACGCAAAATGCTGTTGAAAGCACATGGTGGAAACAGGACTGGGTTTTTGTCTCTGCTCTTCAGTTCTTCTTGTCACAATAGCAAGAACTGGTGTTTGCAAAGCAAAAAGAAGTGCATGTTCAAATGTGTGTCATCAGCAACAAATGGAGACAAACCACTCACTGAATTACCAATCACCAAGGTCTGTACATCAACCTGTGCATCAATCTTCAGCTCCTGGTTTGGGGTCCCCTTGGAGCCGACAAGAAGCAGCAGCTCCACGGGAGTGACTCTTCCCACCCTGAGGTCCCTGGCACAATGAGTGCATGGGGCAGTGGCTGGCTGGCGTGGATACAGGAGCTGATACTATGGGGCATACAAGGCACAATGAATCCCACTGCTGCAAAGGGTTCTGGCTCCTCCTGGACCACCAGCAAGTCCTTCCCTCTGATGCCTGCTGAGTGGCAGCCTTCTGGGTCTCTTTTGCTCCCTAAATACCAGGTGAGAAGCCTGAAACATCCCACCGCAGTTCCTGAAGATGATCGTTCATTCTACTCTTCACACGTGCTTGAGGAGATGCAGATATTTTTTCCCTCAGACTTCTGCTAAATTAAATTTTATGGCAATCCTGCATCAGTAAGCTTCCAGAATTCTGCTGAAGATGCTCTGCAGTGCTGAATGATTCCTTTGGGGGATTGCTCTGCGGTTTGCAGCCTCCTCCATGAATCTCTCCTGCGACTCTAATGGGAGAAGGGGTGAAGGGGAGGATGGGATTCACCTATCAACAACTTGATCTGCTGCTTCCAAAGCCATATCAACAAAATGTTTTATAGCCGGCTGTGTTATCTGCTAGTCCATCTTCATATTACATACCATTTCTTAAGAGGATATTTTAGTACCACTTTGTCTTTGCTTACCAGAAGCTCTCATATCAGGCAAACAAGACACATGGCTCATAGCTGCGAGAGTTTATCCATGACTCAGAAATGATGTATAATATAATATCTTTAATGATACAGGGCAGGGCTGCTCCTTCAGTGTTTACTGCTCTCTCTACATGAACATCTCAGGAATAACAGGGCAAGGAGATGCAAAGCTAAACAAGAGTCACCACTTGTTTCGGTTTGGCTTGAGGGTAAATCTGTCTTCCTGTGTCATGGATCTGAGATTTGCTTATGGGCCAAGCAGAACTTCCAGACACAAAATGAAAACAAGTGCTGTGAGGAACAAAATCATTAACGGATGCAGAGGGGGCCAGAAAGCGGGTCTGGGTCTATGGAGTATCTGTTCTCTGTGGAGCTGAGTTCCAAGTAGCTTCTCTTGTCCATCCTCCTAAATATTGTCCAGTTTTCATCTCAACATGTGAGAACTTGGTGCCAGTGATTGGAGATCAATGCTGTTGGGATGCCTGTCTGGGACAGGAAAAGCCATTTGGGTCTTCTGTGCCTCTCTGGACCAAGACCACCCTTCATTGTCTGTTCACTGACCCCATCCCAAATTGCCGCCTATTACTTCCACCCTGAAAATTAACCCTCTCTGGTCGCAGATTGTATAAGGGGAGGCTTTGAGAATGCAGAGATTTGCTCATGGATCTTTCAAAGAACAACAGGAGGGTTTTTTTGAGAGGGGAGGGCAGATTCTTTGGACTAGTTGTAGCCTGGTCCTGCAGACCAAACCCTGTAACTGGAGAGCATTAAGTGGCCCCTGGGCTCCAGCCCAAAAGCTCCTGTGACTCGAGCAGAGATCCTAAAGCAGGCTTGTCCCCAGGTACCAAAGAGATCTTCCCACCTTTCACTGCTGCTGCCCACCCCAGTCCTACCTCAATCCATCCTCACCATCTACAGGTACAATTTCTTGGTACAGTTTTACAGAGCCTGAATCTTCAAAATGTGAGCTGCCAGCTGGGCTTCCATCACTGGATAATACATCATTACAGTGACACTGCTGCTAACTAACTCATAACAACTCCAGATGGCAAGGACGCGATATGGGAGCTCCTGAGCATGAAGTGGCAGTCTCGAAGAATCTTAAATGTTATCTTTGAATGTGCCATATTCGGTGTCTTTTAAAAGAGGCAGGTCCAAGAGGTGAAGGGATTAAATGTGACGTGAAGCTTGATGTTCTCAAGATCTTGAGTGTTGCTGGTTTTCATCTGGAGGGGAAGGAAAGCTGCTGTTAGAGATCCATGATAAAGCAATGGCTGTCTCAGGGTTTTCTCCTAATAGTTTTTAAACCACCTTCTGTTATGTTGAGCCACTTGTACAAGGAAGGATGATGTTTGCCAACATCTTCAGTCTCTGCTGCCATCAGGATGAGAATCCAAATGTTACAGTCAACAAAAGCACAGCAGGGGTTGGTTGAAAACTTTGAACTTTTCAGAGGAAAGAAAGAAATGAAGACATTTTCTATAAATTCCCTTAAAATGCATATTCTTAATGTTCCCAGGGCTGTTAAGGAGGAGCAGGCTCTCTCCTTTTGCTGAAGTGGAAAGGAGCATTGCTGGTAGCTCCATTCACTGATTAGAGAGCAAACAGCTGTTAAACAGACTGAGAAGGGAACTCTTCCCCTCCCTGTTTTCTTTCTTCAGATGAACAAAGGGGAAAGAAACCCCATGTTACGGTTGCTTGGTCCATTATTCTCCCTTCATTGTCAAAGCAGATTCTTGTTCAGTTAGAAAAGAAGGAAAGGTCTGTCCTTCCTGCAAAGGGCATGTTTCCACTGCAGCTAACACTTTATATGTGACAAGGAAAATGATCTGTTTTTTCCTTGTTGAGTTTATCCTTGCTCTGTTTATCTTTGATCTGTTTATCCTTGTTGCTGTGTCTCTGCTCTGAACTATTGTAATATGGTGGGAGGATTTCTTCTCTCATCGCGGGGTTGTTGCACAACTAAATCACAGCAGAAGGCAGATGGTTCTATCGCAGACTCTTCCATCCCATGTGTGTCTGCACTCAAAAAGCTTGTGAGGGTCCTGTGGAGGAAACCTCACAGCTGAGCCTCGAATTTGGTCCCTGATCCAATTTCACAAGTCCTTGGTGGTGGCTCTGCCAGCGTTTCCTTCAGCTCACGCCTGCTCTTCTCCCTTCTCTCCCTTTCTCAGCCCCAGCCCTCTCCTCTGGTGTCTTTAATGCTGGTTTTATGGTGCTTGGTGTCAGTAGGAGGGGTAATTCTCATTGCTGTGTTGGATTTTACTTTAAATATATGGTTGAGAGTTTTAATCTCTGCAAGCAGGTGCCACTGCAGGTGAGCACTGCTTAAAGCATATGTTTACTTATGCTGGTGAAACCCCAAAAAAGCTGTTATTTTACAAAACTTCCTTCAGTAGTCTGGGTGAGCATTGGCAGCCAAGTATTCTCAGCTGCAGATGTAACCATCTTTTTGTTTAACAACAAACTTCAGGCTGGAAAAGGGATGCGATTAAAGCAGTTTCAGTACAAAGTAAGAAGCACAAATAAGTCATTTAGGGAGCTGCTGTCCTGCCCCAAAGCACATCCCTCAATTCCTGGGGAAAAAAAGGATGGTTTCTGTGACAAATTCCTATTGTGTGGGGCTCACACCAATCACCTCTGTGGCTGAAATAGGATGTTTTGGGGCAGGGGGGGACTAGCAGCGCTGGTGCTCCTTGCTCAGCGGTTGCTGGGAGGAGGATTCGGCTCATAGCCCTCGTGGGGACAGCTGGCTGGAAGGTAAAAGGTGAGTGACAGTACTGAGGGGCCATGGTGACCTGCAGGGGCATGAGGCTGGGCAAGCAGCCTCTCCTGAGAGGTATTTGTGGTGAACTGGAAGAGGTCCTTTCCAAACCTAACTATTCTATGATTCTATGCAGATTCATGGGGAAAGATATCTGCCTTCTCCAGACCAAGTTCCAAAGCTGCCTGGTGCTGGGGTCACACGTGAACTATGGAAGAGAGAAGGTAAGAATGAAAGATGCCTTCATCATGAAAGAAGCAGTGGTAATGCACAAGCATGAAAGTGGAGGGCAGAGCCACAGGGTATCTCAGAGCACTGGGGCTTCGGGTACCAGGGAGAGATGTGAGGATTAAGGATGCAGAGCACAAAGGCTGGGCAGGTTGGGAGGCAATGGGAGCGGGGTGGTCAGGACAGTCCTCCCTCCAAATTAGAAGTTCTTATTGTTTTACTGGGAATAACAAGTCACAACAAGTTCGGCTCAGTTGGTTCAGTGAAATGCCTCTAGTTTGTCCCCAGGAGCGCTCACAGGAGCAGGCAGCCACCCTCCTTGTGTGAATGCTTCTGCAGAATTGCATTTCAGCTGCAGGGAAAGCAGTAATGTGTGGCCACTGTAGACTCCATGACTACAGTGTAATTTTATTTATGGGTAAAAAAATACTTACACCAAGCTCCCGAGTGCTCATCTTAAAGCGAGGGCTCTACTTCTACATTTCCTCCTATTGTAAAATTAATAGCAGGTGAGAGGCACTGGTGAATTTAAAGGGCTATTACACTCAGTGCTTTGGGAAGCATCTGGGTTTGCTTGTTTACAGACACAGCTGCATTCCCAGACCTCTCCAGAGGCACATTTCCTGAGAACCTTGGCTACCTCTGAGTTCAAGCAATAACAGCCAGGTGCAAATCCAAGGTGGGATTTTAAATGTTTCCTCCTCCACTGAATTAGAGCTCTCCAATGATCCAGCACTGAATCTATTCCAGAGGCTTCCAGGGAACAGAGTTTCACTGGGAAGTGTTGAATCATCGCACCGGAAAAGTTTTGCTGGAACAAAGAAGGTGATTTGCCAACACAGATTTGCCTCTCGGTGTCAGTGATCCTGTTGCTGTCGGTGCACAGGGCTCAAAATGAATGCTGCCTGCCTGCATGTGAATTCCTTCCCTGCTCCCTTCGTATCCTCATTTCTCATGAGAAAGTGTCTCTAAAAAAGCTCCCGTAGGAGTGAATGCCTCCATTCACCCTCATCTTGCTCTTGACTTTATGGCTTCTCCTTGACTGCAAAGCCCTCCTTTGATATACCCTCTTGCAAATGGTACACTTTCATTTCAAAATCCTTATTCATAAATGTCAACACTCTCAGAGATAAGAAAGTAAATGTAGGTTCTAAATCTTTATTTAAACTCATAATGACATCTCCTGATTTCTAAAGTGCCCGATAATAAGATGCCTCCAACCTTACAATGCAGTCTTTCAGCCTACCAGTCATGAAAAGTTTGCATCTCATACATACCCAGGGTTTCCAGCACTGAGACCTCCCGACCCGTATTTTGAGATTTATTGGTCATTACCTTGTCTTTAAATGTCTTTTACCTATAAATTTACTCATTTACTTTTGTGATGTGCTGTGTCAAGGTGGTGTTAGCATTTGCTTGATCCTGGTGAAATAAGGAAGTCTTTCCAAGATAAATTGAGGGAGTGCTAAATTATTCATAGGCAGTGTCTAGAAATCTTTACATTGGTTTCCTAAATCAGAGCAACTAGAAAAATTGGAAACCTCAGCTAATATCATTGTAATAATGTGTCATTCTGAAAGGATTTAGAACTAATGTTTTGCCACTTTTCAGCACTTTCTGTGACCGCTGCTACATATAAATGCTTTGTGCTCTTTGATGGAAAGCTGTGGATGGCATATTGGACCATTATTGAGATTGCAATCCCAGGAATATTGCAGGCTTGCATCCTAGTGACAATAATGGGAAATTATTACTCAAGGTGCATCTTCATTGTTGGCGTGGTGGGAAAATGAGGAGCTTGTAAGTAGAGAGCATGCTGTGTTTTGTGAGGTGAATGGAGGCAGTGCTGGAGCAGAGCGTGCGGGGGGATGCTCTGACTGCTGGATGGCTGCTTCGGGTTGGGATGATGGAAAGCGTACACCAAATGAGAGCTGCTGTATGACCTGCTGAAATGAGGTCATTCCGATACAGCTCCTGAAGGGCATTACCTGGGGAAGTGGTTTTGACATTGCTATTGCAAACATGGGTGAGCTGTAGGCAGCCGCATATTGATATTAAACTGTGATTTTTGCTTTGATGTTCTCTTGCACTGTTTTCTTTTCTTTTAACCTTTCTGGAGACATTAAGAGGATTAAGTCACCCCACTGAGGATATTCTTCAGGGCATGGGTTCACACTGCTTTACCATGGATGTAGAATGTAACTTTAATACTTTGATCTTTCCCCTTGTTCTATTTTCCTTCAGGCACAGAATTCAGAATCAGTATATGGGTGTGATTGCCAAAAGCACATTGTACTCAAAGGATTGAAATACAAGGCTCCACATTTGCTGTACATACCTCTTACATTTCATGTTTTTACATGAAGCATCTGCATTTACAATTAACACACCTAAAGTATATTCAACCTGAAGAACTTTTAAGTGACTCAGGCATTTCTCTCAGATAGCTCTTATCTGTGTGTGTGCTATCAGCTGCCTCAAACATTATTAATCCTCCCATTATAAAAGCATCTTTGATGTTTAACTCATTTGGATGAACATCAAAGTTCTTTTTTCCCAAACGAAGGTGCTCCTGTAGTCTCAGAATGGAAAAGTCATCATGTGAGATCCCAGCAATGACCTGGGATTGGGTGAGGTTTGGCTTTAAGGGCAGCTTATGTCCCTAGGCTGCTACCAGCAGCAGTGTCTTTAGAAGTCCAGTCTCTTACTCCAAACAGGGGTTATCAGAATGGCCTAAACCAGCTGGAATCTACCGAGGTAAACATGAAAACGAAAAGCTCAGAAATGTCTTTAATGTTTACTTTGAAGTAAAGTTATTTTAATGAATTCCAATTAATGGCAAAAAGTATGAAAAAAGTCACTTCTTCTCAGTGGTCCCTATGGTTAGCAAGAGATGCAGATGTTTTTGCACTAATTGTTCTAATCTAAGTGTTTCCCTGCTTTGCATTCAGAGTGCACCAGCTCCCATTGCCCCATGGCATTTCAATCAGAAAAGCTGATTCCATGATTGATTATTTCACCAAAATGGAGAAATAAAGCCTGCAATAGTTTGCATTTCAAAGTTACATGACAAATTTTATAAACTTCTGAATTGCAAGAAATGTTTCAAACATCCTTTACAGCACAGAAACGAAGTCATTCTCATTCATAATGCTGTTTATCACAGAAAATTTCATTTCACCAAACTCTCCCACTGCTCCCTAAAACTGCTCACCTGAATCTCTTGTTGAGTAACATAAAATACATTCGAAGGAAAGATAAACTCAAGGCTTGTATCTCTTAGCTGTTGAATAGTCAATGGAAGTGGTGAAAATGAGTCAGAAATTAAACTGCTGCACTCCAGAAGAAACACTCTGAGCTTCGCTTGACATCTTTAGTTTGCTTTCGACATGAAAATGTTCCTGGTGAAACGTTTCTCTAGTTAAAAGAAAATTGTAGCGCTGCAAAAACACTGAACTTGTCAGAAACTCTGCAGAGATGCTCTTGGAAAAGGAAGCAGAGACTGGGGTTTGCTCATGTTTTTCAGATCCCTGTCAGAAAGGACTATTTCATGGTGCTGAGCCTGCCTTGCAGCCATGCTCTGCTCGGGTTCCCTCAGGCTTCACGTTCTTGAGCCTGTGGCTTTTTAGATGAGCTATCGAAGGCATTCCTATGGTTCATCTGAATGCAGCGGGACCCTATTTTAAAGCATTCACTTATTTAATATAATCAAGCCAGTGTTTCCTCTGATTCTAGTTTTCATTTTCCATGTAAGCCTGGTAAACTCTAACCTTAACCTTAAATCTGTACTTTAACAGAGAGTCATATTGTAATGATGGCCGCTGGTAATCACAATATCAAAGGAAGATCTCTTTAATCTCTGTCAGAGAGACCTTCATACATGCAGAGTTTATCTTAATGAAGCTATTAAAAACCTATGCATCTCTTGTCAAGACAGCTTCTTAAGAATGGCAGAGTGAGGGCAAAGCTCCTGGGAGGTGCAATACATTTGGACCTGACGTCACCAGGCATCAAAGCCAGTGCTTGGTCCTGCTCTGCCCTTGGCACCTGGACTTGCTTCTTGTAAGTACCCTAACTCAAAATATTCATTCCATAGGTTGTTTCTCAGGAAGATGACACAAAAAAAAGAAGTGAAGCACACTCCAAATGGAGAGAGGACGCAAAGAGTTTTAATTTAGGTAAGAAAATCTTCCTGTGGTCTTTCAACTGCAATAGAAGCTCTGCAAACTAGAGGCTCCTGCAAAGGTGCTGTTTGGGAAAAAAACAAACCAAACCTAAAAACACCATCACTTACAGTAAAACCTTCAATGTATGCACATATATATACACATAAAGATGTAACTGCTAGTTGTTGCTATGTTAATTAGTTATGCTTGTCTCTACCATTATATATGGTAGAGTACTCTGAGGTGGTTAATAATTCATAGAATCCCAGACTCGTTTGTGTTGGGAAGGGACCTTAAAGCTCCTCCAGCTCCAACCCCTGCCACAGGCAGGGACACCTTCCACTAGAGCAGCTTGCTCCAAGCCCCTGTGTCCAACCTGGCCTTGAACACTGCCAGGGATGGGGCAGCCACAGCTTCTCTGGGCACCCTGTGCCAGTGCCTCAGCACCCTCCCAGGGAAGAGCTTCTGCCTAAGAGCTCATCTCAATCTCCCCTCTGGCAGGTTAAAGCCATTCAATCTTGTCTTTGGACAAGGATTAGAAACTCTACACAATTCCATGCCTTTGATCTGCCACTGACCTTGTGGGGGTGCTGCCACATCCAACATCCTCTCACCTCCTGAAAATGACATTTCGAGGGCAGCAAATGGGATTTTGACACAGAGCACTTAAATATGTCAACCAAGGTCAGTGTAAATAACGTCTGTGCTTAACTGGGGGGAATGGACTATTGATACTCACCTCAGTGGGACTTAAGAGAAACTTAGGGAAATATGGGGGGAATACCAAGAGGCTTTCAGGCACTGGGATGCTTATGCTGTGATCACACAGACATTTAGTGCTACAGACAACATTTAAAGTAGGGAATGGACATGAAACAAACATGCATTCCTGCTTTTCCCACTTGGAAACATACTATGGGTGCATGGAATGTTGCCTTAACTCAACAGAAAGCTAAAAACATTTTAGACCTCTGCTTCTAAGCAGCAAGATTCCTTCTAAGAGGTTTTGGCAGGCAAGATGCCAAGCCTGGAACTGCAGCCACCGAGAGAGATCTCGTTTTGCTCCGGCTCATTAGCAAGAAGCAGCTGCTGGTTCATTCAGTATTAATGTCAGCCCTAATGAAAGACACCCACTTGTAGGAAGAGGTGAATTTGCAGAGAACTATAAAGAAGGACTCTGTGCCAAATTGCACGGTACCCGTCAGGGCGGTTGAGTTATAACAAGGCTCAATTTCTGTGAAGCCATAAAGGAATAATGATAAAAAGTAGAGAAAATGCACATGCTCCTGACTCAGCAGACTCGAGTCATAACGTGCGCACTCAACTCCAAATTAATGCAACATAGAAAATTAAGAGGACTTTTGCTGGGATGATTAAAAATGTCAAAACCTGATATATACAGGTATAAATTGAGCTATAGAGAGAGACGTAGAGATATAGAGATATAGATACAGACACAGATAAAGATACAGATATAGATATATGTATGATACTGTTCATGCTTGATGCAACCTAACTCAGCTGCTGCTTTAGAATTTCGCCCCAGGGAATATCTGACAAAAAAACCAAACTCAAACCTCTTTTGAAATGACTTCTTTCCACTTCTGAAAATAAAGGGTGAGACTTTACAAATACTTAACCGTTTTCTTCCCTTTTAAGACTGAAAAAGGAAACAGCAGATCTGCAGTGAGGGTATTCACTGTGATATAAACCCAGAAAATAGAAAGCCAAAGTATTTGATAGAGGAAGTGCATTTTTCTACAAATCACGTTTTGCAGAAATACACAGGGATGGGGGTACTAAACAAGGGGAGGGCAGGAAAGAAAATCATAAAATCCCAGCCTGGTTTGGGTTGGAAGGGACCTTAAAGCTCATCCAGTTCCAACCCCCTGCTGCAGGGAGGTAGAGAAAGTTACCTGGGTGTTCGCTTGTTCCTGTGACGTTAACAAACCACACATTCCTCTGAACCTGATGGAACCGAGAAGACCCTGAGAGGGAAAATATAATGTAAAGGAAAAACACCCTCCCACACCACCGAGGTGGGTTTTATCAGTACTTTGCCTGTGAGCTCAATGCACGTCATGGGAGCTGAAGACTGCCTTGGTATTTCTCTCCCTCTGCGGTGGTGTTGACAGGCTCTGCAGCACCTCAGACTTTGTGTTTCCCTCTCTCCTGCCTCCTTTCCTGCGCCTTTCAGGTGGGTGGAAGATGGACTTGAAGGCAGGAGCATGAATGCCACCAGGGCAGCCCACTGCAAGATTTGGTTTTCATGTGCAATAGGTACATCCAGGTGGATGCGAGGTTTTTTTACATGGCTGGTAGGGACAGGCCAAGGTGAATGGCTTTAACCTGCCAGAGGGGAGGGGAGACTGAGATGAGCTCTTAGGCAGAAGCACTTCCCTGTGAGGGTGCTGAGGCGCTGGCACAGGGTGCCCAGAGAAGCTGTGGCTGCCCCATCTCTGGCAGTGTTCACAGGTTGGACACAGGGGCTTGGAGCAAGCTGCTCTAGTGGAAGGTGTCCCTGCCCGTGGCAGGGGTTGGAACTGGAGGAGCTTTAAGGTCCCTTCCAACACAAACCAGGCCGGGATTCTATGAAACCTCTTCTGTTTCCCTTCTCCCCTCTCCCAAACCTCCCTTTTTCTCACCTAACTCCATCTTTCTCAAAGGAAACCCTTTTCCTGGGTGACACCAGTCTCATTTGTAAATCATGGGACCAAAGAGGCAGGTTTCTGTAAACATCTTATTCACAGTGCTGCTCTCCTCTACCCCCTCTCTCTGGATGCTTTCAGCAGGACCATGCTGTCATTCAGTCACTTGCTGTTTTTGTTGCTGTTAAGCCCTGCCTTTGTTAGGTTTTGAAGCATGGGGAATTTGAGAAGCAGCCCAGGGCAAAGGAGAAAATCTCTGTAGTGATGGGGATTGAGAAGGGAGTAGATGAGAGCAGCATCTCAGAAGGTTTGGCGTGCTGGCACAGGCTCAGGGGGAGCTGGGTTTCCCCAGGGGCCAACACTGTGACAGGGTAAATGTCTTCACTCAGTCGTGTAGAGTGACTGTTCTGAGGTCAGGCAATCCGAGCGTGTCAGCCTACTGCTGGGAAACTTAGAGATGTTCTATCAGTTGTAGAGGAACCTGTACTTTGTTAAAGTCACAGGAACAAGCAAGCATCCAGGTAACCTTTCACATTTAAGTTACACAAAGGACCAAACCCACCATGTATGATCACAGACCTGTGCCATGCTATGCCCTAAATGCACGAGGATCAGTGTCACTACAAGACAGACTTAGCCCCGGTCCTGGTGGCATTCCCCACGCTCCTGGATGCTAAAGGCTGTCAGACTGCATGAAAGGGAAACAAATTGAAGGAACAATTACTCTGCCACTTAAAATCTGTTCTGAACACAAAATGGGCTGGGTTTGGGGTTTTTTGCTCTGTCAGTTCCTGAGCTCAAGCAATTAAACTCCTTTCCCAGCCGAGCTGTCAGTAAGGCAGAACGATTTCCATAACCAACCCCTCTCCCCCTTTCACAGCTGCAGTGACACCCCAATAGGTCACACCCAAACAATGGTCTCATGTCTCATTTTGGAGTCCCAGCAGGGTGCTGAGCCTGGGCAGCTTCCTCATAAACTGAACCCCTGAATGTGGCAGGAGGTCATTCCTCGTGTGTTAGTGAATAAACGGTGTTGGATGTTGTTTGGGTTAGGAGCCCCCTCTCACCTGGGTGATGATTCCTGCTCAGTTCAGAAGGAACCTGCCATTCCCAGCACTGAAATGCCAAGAGAAAAACGCTCTGGGGACATTCACATTTGCAGGATCTTAGGGTTTTTCCCTGGATCACTTTACTGCATTTTGATCCCACTGTCACCAGAACACTATTTGTATGTGTAGCTAGCCAAACACATGGGGTTTAGCAGCAAAAGGAGGGATATTGCAGCCAGAGCAGAGACCACATTATGCCCCAGGGCATGAGAATGTCCCTGGTAGAAAAGTCTGACCTAATTACCTGCTGCTCCTGTTGACTTTACACTCCTGTTACTGCTTTTTGAGTTGAATAGAGAAGCCTAGGTATCCCTGGCCTTTGACAGATGGGTCTTTGCAAAGTGCTGCCCCATGGAGCAGTGAGGGGTTTCCATGTCAGTCCAAGCTGATGGCATCCATTCCCTGGGCTGAAGAGGGGAGAGGTTGTAGGACAGCCTCAGCTCTCTGTGGCCCCCCAGCACTGGGGATGAAGGATGTTACCACTGCCTGCTTGGAGTGGAAACCTCTTTAGTGCACCATTTAGCGCAATAAACCTCAATGCTGAGCTTGGCTTCTTGGTGCTAACTGTGCCTCTGGGTAATTAAGACAAAGGAGAAAGTTTAAGGGATTGAGACATGTCATCTTTTAAAGTTAATAACGAACACGTAGTTAAGCTCATTGTGCTCCTGCAGAAAAAGAAGCCAATTTTTATGCAGGGCAATTTCAGGGAGTTTTATGGATTTAAAGTTAGTGAGATTGTAAGGGTGGGAAAGGAGGAAGCTGGGAGATAAGAAATGGGAAAGCAAACAACTCAGAGCTGGTTGGGTCCAAGGGGAGAGGAATCCAATTCTCATTGCAGCTTTAAAACAAACAGATGAAATCAGATTCAAAGCAAAAGACATGAAATGGCAAATATTAAAAACATATTTTAATGGGAGAGAACATGCAGCGTTAGTTCTGCTTCAAAGCCATGCACAATCTGAATGTGACACTTACATGGGGCAGAAAGAGCTTGTGCATAAAGAAATGGTAATGCAGGTATTGTAAAGGTTTCCTTTGATGCTCTGTGTCTGGCAGTGTTCAAGGCCAGGTTGGACACAGGGCCTTGGAGCAAGCTGTCCTAGTGGAAGGTGTCCCTGCCTGTGGCAGGGGTTGGAACTGGAGGAGCTTTAAGGTCCCTTCTAACACAAACCAATTTGTGAGTCTATGATTCTATGTCTCCTGTGCCAGCCCCACAGCTCCTGTACATACCAGCGCTGCAGCTGTCCAGTGCTAAAATCTGATTTTAATCCTCTCTTTTCTCTGATTTCTAAAGACAAACGTTGATGTTCTCCATCAAATTGTCACCTTTCATTCTCATCACGCTGCCAGCACAGCCCATGAGTGCAGCAAATGATGTTGCTCCTAAAGTGGGAAATATTAAGATCATGTGCATAATCTCAGTGTCTCTCCTAAAGAGCTTTAAACATGCTAGAAAAACATCCTTTTCTACCCTGGGAGGGGGAGAATGTGTGCTGTGAAGAGCAAACACAAGTGTGCTTGCTGGTGAGGGGCTGCTGCTCACCTAACCATGTCCTGGGAGGAGATGGAGGTGAGCTTGGACCCGGAGCAAACCTGAGCAGCACTTTGGCAGATTTGCCATCAACAGCCATTCACCTGACACAAGGTAGCCAAGAATTTAGAGGTTCTGGGGCTAAATCAGACTCAGGTTCAAGAAGGAAGGGCAAGTTCTCCCCATTACCTTCCATGGTGAAGCAGGAGGGCAAAGGCAGGATGGATTGCTGCCTTCAGTGCCCACACCTGATGGCAATCCTGCCCCTGAGCTGAGAGCCAAGGTGATAAGAGGGCTGGGAAGGGTATAGTGCTGTTTACCAGGTGATGTGTGGAAGTTCTGCTCTGCTTTGCTCTGTTATGCTGGTGAGTGGCTCTTAAGAGCATGGAAGGGTTTTCTTGTGTCCTAGCACACAACAGCTTGGCTCTTGTTGAGGCAGGTTTGTCATTATCCTACCACAGTCTGCTTCCTCCTGCAGCCTCCTTGCGACTGTGTCATGTGCAGGTTGAAATAGTGAGGGGACTAAAAATAACCACTTTCAAGTGTGGTATCAAAGTAGTATTAAATTTTCCTCATGACTGGCGAAGCAAAGACCTTTTAATCAATGATTTCTGTGGCTTCATGTGTCTGTCATTCCTCTCTGTGTAAATTCTGGCTAAGGGGATGCCTAGTACGCAAGTTATCCACTGGTAGATAAGCTAGACCTACATACCCCATCCCTGGCAGTGTTCAAGGCCAGGTTGGACACAGGGGCTTGGAGCAAGCTGTTCTAGTGGAAGGTGTCCCTGCCCGTGGCAGGGGCTGGAGCTGGAGAAGCTTTAAGGTCCTTTCCACACAAACCAGGCTGGGATGATTCTATGCTATTGCTCTGTGCTGGGCAAACAGTCTATGTGCTCCTCATCCGTGCTGCTCTGGGGATGTTCTGGTTTGCAGTGTGATGTCCTGTGTGGCTGCTTATCCTGACACCACAGTGAGAAGAGTCCTGTCAATACTTTATCTACGTGTGCCTTCCAATTTGCCTTCTGAATGTGTAGTATTTCCTCCATGACACTTCCAAGCTACCAAAGATCACCTTAACTGTGGTGTCTGCTCACAGGTGCTTCTGCATCTCCGCATGAGATACACCAAAGCATTGAGGAGGCTTTGCTGCACTGGTGTTTGCATTGGTCTGCAAGCAGGTTTTCAGGTGAAAACGGTGATGACAACCGTTGCTTACATTTAGGGTGGGGATGTGTGAGTTTTGGCACTTGAATAACTGCTCTTCCTCAGCTAGGGAGCCTGTTTTTTAGGTACAGTGATATTATGAACTATATGGATCTAGCCACATATTTTATGCAAATATTGGATGCATTTATAAACTTCTTTTCAATTTAGCATGGGATAGTTATAAATACCTACACCAAAAATAGGCTTGTTACGAATGCTCTGTTTTCATTAGGATATTCAAATGTGCATTGATTTTGCATATACATACATTAAGTTATCTGGTTTCAAGGATTCCTGTGGAGGAACATTATGCATGTGGCTGGACTGTGTGGATCACAAGTGATGGTGGTGGGGAGAAAAAACCCAAAGCTCATGTATTGAATTTCTTCTATGTTAGCATTGTAAGAAATTCGATGTCAATTTGACTGTGCAATGGGGGTTTCATTTTTACTTTGATTTTACTTTCACCCCACTCCCAAGTCTCCAAACCCCTCTATTTTCAGGGTCCTTTCTCAGGGTGTGTGTTCAAGCTTAAAGAAAACAACAACTTCAGAAAGCCTGAGAATTATCTTTCCACTACTCAAGGTGAAGCACTCACCTCCATGTGCATAATTTCATAGTAAGTAAGGAAAACAGAGATTGTAAAATACCATTTTCTTCTGGAATCTTCTGTGCAGCTGCCTGCTCCCTGTAGAGCAGATCACTGCCATGCTGGCGATCACCCCACTGTGTATGTGGGGAAGAAGAAGGCTTCAAGGGGAAATGTGGGAGTAGCAGCATGGGCCATAGGGTTTGTTTGCCTTACTGTTGGCCTGGAAAATGATGTGGTGTTGACAAACAGCAACCCCAGCAGCTGGCTGGGGGTTTTATTGCTACAAGGCTGGTGCTGCCATGGCTCCCCTGCAGCAAGGGTGTTTCTGCCCTGGTTATACACAGCTTGGACCCAGCAGCATGGGGTGGAAGCAAAAAAGAGTGAAGTATAGTGGAAAGTTTGACTGGGCCTAGCTAACTGGGTCTCTGTGCTCACATAACAAGGATACAGGAGACGATCCAAACCATTCAAGTGCTCCTGTGAGCATCTAGACTGTTGCAGTAGCGTCAATGACTGAAGTCTCTGACTCACCCCGTCATGTAGCCCTCAAAGGAAGGACTCGGATGAGAGGTACAGTGCTGCCTGATCTGTGTTATGGATTTTCTGATGAATCCTTCACCCTGGGAGCAAATGGTCCTTCACCTCATCACCAGGGTAGAGGTCTCAGTCTGTGTGAGACTCTTGATGGCTGTCTGGATCCCTGCCTGAGCATCATGGAAGAAAGGTAATAGCAGATTAGATGTTGAATTGCAGGCTTGCTTAAGATGTCTAAATGCTGAAACTAAACACATGCTTTTAAGTCTGCCATTTTGGAAATGTTATGACTCTTACTTGTGAGCAGACCCCTTGTCTTGCTAGAGACTGCACTTCTTCAGTAGCACACCATTGCTGGTGTGTTGTAAAACATCTTTCTGCTAATGAAGTCACAATCAAATTGGACTTTTCCTGAGTAAAGCCTTATATGGTGATGTGAGATGCATTTATTTGCATCCTTAGTTACATGCTATCAGGTAATTTTATACAATGTGATTTATGCAGCCAACTGTGAAATGCTGCATTAAATGCATTGGTTTGGGTTAGAAGGACCTTTAAGCTCCTCCAGCTCCAACCCCTGCCACAGGCAGGGACACCTTCCACTAGAGCAGCTTGCTCCGAGCCCCTCTGTCCAACCTGGCCTTGAACACTGCCAGGGATGGGGCAGCCACAGCTTCTCTGGGCACCCTGTGCCAGCACCTCAGCACCCTCACAGGGAAGAATTGCCTAAGAGCTCATCTCAATATACATTAAGGGAGTTGGAACTGGATGACCTTTTAAGGTCCTTTCCAACCCAAACCATTCTGTGATGATTCCATGATTGCTGAGAAGAAACCTAAAGATGAGCTTTATTGAGAATCATAGTTAGACGAATGGTGGATTTCATGATGAAATCTCATTTTAGAGAGTGTATCAAAGGCATATGTGCCCTGCACTTGCTGCATTTCCTAGGTAATATTCTTTCTTCATTGTGGGGCAAAACCAAGTAAAAGAAATGCTCTTTTAGGAATATCATGGTGTTGTCGAGCTGAGAAATGTGCATGAACAAGTTGAAGTCTTGGAGAAAAGAACCCATTAACAACAAGAGGTAGTAGTAGTCACTGGCATGCATCAGACAGCATTTGCTATTCTGGAGATTTCTGAATTAGACAAGTTCTAGAAGTGTAAATGCTTTTTTTTTATTGATCCAAGACATGTTTTCCTTATTCCCTGCTGTCTCAATGACAACATCACGGCAATTTGTTTTTGTGGCTGACGGTTTTATATCTGCTCTTCCTGCAATCCCCATCCTGATGGCTAAACCCGTTACAGCAGAGATGCTTCTGTCAAGTGATGGGGGCAAATAATGAGACTGTTACTTAAAGGAGCCCAGGTGCTCTCTTGCTTGTTTTTAAATGTATATATATATTTCTATGAATGTTAGTTGGGATATTTCGGTGTGAGTTGAACAGGCAAATGCCTTACTGGTGTCCATAGCAGCCCTCAGAACACCAGCCCTTTGGAAGACCTGGGCACCCTGGGGTGGCAGTTTCCTGGTGGTGGTTGCTGTATTGACCTACCAGCGGTTTAAGTGAATGGAAAACCAAAGTAGAGTCAGGGAATGAACTTGCAGAAATCCTGTTGAAACTGATACCTCACTAGTAAATAATATGACAATAACAAGGTCCTACACCTGGGTTGGAGCAATCCCAGGCACAGCTCCAGGTTGGGCAGAGAAGGAATTCAGAGCAGCCCTGCAGAGAAGGACTTGGGGGTTTTGGTTGATGAGAAAATGAACATGAGCCAGCTGCAGTGTGCGCTCGCAGTCCAGAAAGCCAACCATATCCTGGGCTGCATCAAAAGGAGCGTGACCAGCAGGTTGAGGAAGGTGATCCTGCCCCTCTACTCTGTTCTTGTGAGACCTCACTTGGAGTATTGTGTGCAGTTCTGGTGTCCTCAACATAAAAAGGACATGGAACTGTTGGAACAAGTCCAGAGGAGGCCACGAGGATGATCAGGGGACTGAAGCACCTCCTGTATGAAGATAGGATGAGAAAGTTGGGGCTGTTCAGCCTGGAGAAGAGAAGGCTGCGTGGAGACCTCAGAGCAGCCTTCCAGTATCTGAAGGGGGCCTATAGGGATGCTGGGGAGGGACTCTTCATGAGGGACTGTAGTGAGAGGACAAGGGGTAATGGGTTCAAACTGAAACAGGGGAAGTTTAGATTGGATATGAGGAAGAAATTCTTTACTGTGAGGGTTGTGAGGCACTGGAATGGGTGGCCCAGGGAAGTTGTGAATGTTCCATCGCTGTCAGTGTTCAAGGCCAGGCTGGACATAGCCTTGGGTGACATGGTTTAGTGTGAGGTGTCCCTGCCCATGGTAGAGGGGTTGGAACTGGATGATCTTAAGGTCCTTTCCAACCCTAACTATTCTATGATTCTCTATATTACAGTGATCACCAAAGGAGGGAGAGGAAAGGAATTTCGGAGAGCCTTAAGGCTGTATAGCTGAGCTGTGCTGCTCTATGCTTGGAAACTGCTCTTCCTTAAATACTTCAGGAATTGGCTGTATCAAAGTTGATGTAAACTGAAAATATTACTTCTAATAAGCCATATCTTATTAATGGCATGAACACATTTCTAAATCCTTGCTTTTCAGAGAGATGTAATGTGCAATCCACCACTATAAAGCATTGAACTCAGCAAGCTGTTCTCTGCCTGACAACCAGGTAGTGATTAACTTAAATGATGCCTTTCCACACAGGGTATTTCAGTGTCTAATGAACTTCGGGATAATACTGATTGCAATCAGTTCTCTGTCCCAAACTCACAAAATTATTGCTTTTTTCTTTTGCAAAACAATTCAGAGACATTAAGCATATATCTTCTGCCAACTGCCCAATGAATATTAATCTACTCGTAATAAACTGTCTTATGAATAATTCCAGGTTCACAAAATGAGTGAATTTAAGATATTGCAAAGTTAAATGAACCATTAGTGATGTCTCTTGTAAATATTGCCAATTATTGGATGTTGTTTCAGAGTTTTGTCACATATTTCTATTCATTTATGAACATGTTACAAAGAATCCTTAACTTTTGTTCCTTCTCTCATTTTATTGTCTCTATTGAAATGTTAGATGGCTTTATGTTGGATCACAATGGTTATGGCCCATTGCTAAGCATGAAAAAGACTGAAATGCCACCATCCAGTGAAGAGCAGAAGGCAGGAGATGAAGTAGCTTGATAAAATGAGGGCTAAGAATGCCTGAGTTAAGAGTTTGGCTATTAAATTATGTTACCCAGGGCAAGGCTTCCAGCCCACTTCATCTCCCATATTATAAAATAAGGATGACCTTCCCTATTTTGTTTAAAACTTCTTTTCATGATGAGACTACTTGGAACCATTTCTGCATGAGCGTGCTGCTTAGCTCAGGGTTCTGAGTACTGTTACTTAATTTTTAATAACAAAAAGTCGCAAAGCTGAACCAAATTCAGCTTAAATAAGTAAAGAAATAAAATAAATGAAAGCTTTCTCAGATGTATCCTTGGATTATGAACTTACTCCAGTGCCCCTTTCTCTCTGCTCTGTATTCCTGCTCTTGTCACCTTAGATGCCATTAACTGCTATTTCTGCAAAGCCTCAGGACCTGCAAAAAAAGCAGGGGATAGAGAAAAGGATCCCAAACTCACATGGTCTGCATGGTTACTTAACCATACATTGATTAGTCACTAATTTCTGTGAGGTCTCTGCCTTCAGGAAGCTTCACTGGAATACTGGATTGGACATTGTAGTGGTAAATATCATGAGAAAGCAACCAATCAGTAGCATGCCAGGAGGTCTCCTCAAAATGAAATATGTTGGTTTTCACAGTTACTGATATTTAAACCTTGGCAAACAAGGGTAATCAAGCAAGTGTTGTGACGGTGCTGAGGTGCTGGCACAGGGTACTCAGAGAAGCTGTGGCTGCCCCATCCCTGGCAGTGTTCAAGGCCAGGTTGGACACAGGGGCTTGGAGCAAGCTGCTCTAGTGGAAGGTGTCCCTGCCCAAGGTAGGGGGTTGGAACTGGATGAGCTTTAAGGTCCCTTCCAATACAAACCATTTTAAGATTCATATGACTGGGGGTGAATGGGGATTCCCAGAAATAGAATGGATTGAAGGAGAGATTGGAAGGATAAGAGCGCAGGGCTCCTCCTAGTGTAATGTCCCCATCTTACGAGAGTCCTTCTTGAATTGTGCATTGGCATCCTTCCCTTGAACTGCCGAAGGTCTTGGTGAGATGCCCTGCAGCCTCTTCAGGCATTCCCTGCTGCTGCCCTGGTGAGTAAGCAGTGTACATCCAAAGAAAGGTTGGATTCACTCTACCGATGTTTTCAAAGTCATTCCCTAGTTTTAAACCAGGATTATCTTAACAATTTATTTCCCCATTGTTTTCTTGCTTTTGAAATGCAATTAACACATTTCTGCAGGTGAGCATCAGCTAGGCGAGATGAAGATTTTTGACATTGCCTTTGGAAATGACAAAAATAGTCAAACCATGTCAGCTCAATTATTAATCACTAAAATTGCAGTGAAATATTCCTAAAACTGCTTCCCTCAAAATAAAAGGCCTGGTAAACTGTGCAAAAAGCAATTCTAAAGAAAATGTTTACAGCAGTTATGGGATTTATTCCCCAGAAACCACTCTCAGCTCGACTTTTTGGAAGCTTTCAGTTGAAAACATAAATTACTCCTTCAAACCATGCAAAAATTGAAAGTAGGCAAAGTCATAACAGTGGCCTCGTTCAATCTGCAATTTAAAGCATATTAAAAACTATGCTCTTTGTATGCAAGGTTTTAAAGCTGTTGCTCTTCCTAACTGCTGAAGTTCCCCCGTTTATTTTGATGGACGATGCGATCCACGTGTGGGGAAGTGAATGGGGCAGGAAATGCCCTGGTGTGTGTTTGCATCATTTAACCTGGTGATGGGAGCGAGCGTTTTCCCTGGGTGAACATAGCTCAGGAATGGTGCTTTGTCAGCAAGTTTCCTCCTGCTTTTTCAAGTGCTGCCCATGATTCCCACAGTGTCAGTGCTGGGCTCTGTTCGCACAACTGGTGGTTCAATACCTGGGGGGTTTCATCAGGCTCATCAAGCTGAAAGCCTCTCACTAATTAGATGTGGGCTCTACAGCAGGCATAAATCCATTCCCTCTTGGAAATGGCATGAGATAGGGATCTCTCAGCTTCCAAACCTTGAATGGTTAAAGAATTTCGCTATTTATAAAAATATGCAAGCTGTACAGAGGCTGATAAGGCTGGCTTATGAATAACATTACCCTATAATTCTCATCTGATGCTCTTATCCTTGCTCTGCCATTGCTGTGAAGATGGCGAAGTCGATAATGGAGCCATTTGTAAATTGAGCAAAATGGGTTTTATAAATTATTCTACCATTTCAATTTGTTTCTCTTTTTCCACTTTGGGCTAATTTGGACCTGACCTTTTTCCTTCACTCTTAGTGCCCATCTCAGTTCTGCGCTCATTTATCGCAGACTCCTGCCTGCTGTATCCAATAGTCCTGTTTCCATGTCGGTTTGGATGGAAGTTACTCTCCAAGTCAGTTCCCTGTGCACTAACATGGGATTGTGTTATCCCTTTTTAAAAACCTGCAGTGGCCCTTCATCCCAAAGGAGGATGGTGCTGAGGACATTGCTCCTGCCATGTGATGTGTGGGACATTCTCTGCATCCCCAGTGAATGTGAATTTGCATGGCTGCAGCCCCAAGGTGTTGCCTTGTCCATTTCCAATTTGGTGATTTGTAGCTCTGGACCCTGGAAAGGAGAAATATAACCCCATATTTAAAAGACCTAGGGGTTAACAGGCCAGTCAGTCTCACCTCTGTGCCCAGCAAGATCATGGGGCAGATCCTCCTGGTAACTAGGCTAAGGTACATGGACAGTAAGGACTGATTTGGGACAGCCAATGTGGCTTCATTAAAGTAAAAAAGAAACCCTTTGTACAAGGCCTGCAGGGACAGGACAAGGGGAATGGCTTTAACCTGCCAGAGGGGAGACTGAGATGAGCTCTTAGGCAGAAGCTCTTCCCTGGGAGGGTGCTGAGGCGCTGGCACAGGGTGCCCAGAGAAGCTGTGGCTGCCCCATCCCTGGCAGTGTTCAAGGCCAGGTTGGACACAGGGGCTTGGAGCAAGCTGCTCTAGTGGAAGGTGTCCCTGCCTGTGGCAGGGGTTGGAACTGGATGAGCTTTAAGGTCCCTTCTAACGCAAGCCAGTAAGGGATGATGTGATTACTCCTGTACCAGGGTGTACATCCATCTTCCCTCTGTGGCTGAGAAGGTTGGGAAGAAGAAAGACTGGAGCTGTTTTGTGGAGGTGAACATTAGACTTTGTTCTTCTATAGCAAATTAATGAGGCTGTCACCAGGGGCTCAGCAGCAGCAGGTTCCATGTGGTTCTGGTGTGTGGGTGTAGTCCTGAAGGTTTTCTGAATCTTTTAATTACTAGTGATGAGTGTAGCAAAGCCTGTGGAGACAGACGCCTTTGAGGGAGAGCATTAATACTACCTGGATAGGAGGCTGTAGAGAACATTTCCAGCTAGGGGCCTGGAGGCAAAAATGCTTGAAACGCTCTGTGGGAGAAAAGAAATCAAAAGGAACAATTCCTTCGGCTTGAATCAGCATTACAACAGCAGTGGGGATATATACATTATGGTTTTAATTTTAACAATCGTATCAAATCTGGCTACCACAGAGCAGGTTTCAGAGGGCCTTCAGCATTGCCAATGTTGTTTTTTTTTTTTCCCCAACTAAAAGCATCCTTTATGTGTTCCCTTCTGAGGAAAAAACCTCCCTGTTTCCATTTGGCTGATCCGGTTTCTTATAAAGATTTTGAAGGTTTAGTGCATAAGAAAACGCCTCATCCATACACAAGCTATGTTGTTTCCTATACTGTTGCTGAACCCTTCTTTTAATTATCTCCACTGGAAGGTGCCTGTATAGCATCACCTGGGACAGGCGACCAAACTCTTCAATAGAAAGAGAGGTATTTGTGTCCAGCCCCCCACCATGCAGCAGATGCCGGCGGCTGGGCAGTGTTTGGCTTCAGCAAACGGAGCATCACTCTGCTGATGTTCACCGTTACACTTCTCCAGGCTTGCCAGATACAGGAATGTGGAACAGGCTGAGAGAGCTGGGCTGGGTCAGCCTGGAGAAGAGAAGGCTCCTGAAGGGGACACCTTAGAGCAGCTCCAGTGCCTAAAGGGGCTCCAGGAAACCTGGAGAGGGGCTTTGGACAAGGGCCTGCAGGGACAGGACAGGGGAATGGCTTTAACCTGCCAGAGGGGAGACTGAGATGAGCTCTTAGGCAGAAGCTCTTCCCTGGGAGGGTGCTGAGGCGCTGGCACAGGGTGCCCAGAGAAGCTGTGGCTGCCCCATCCCTGGCAGTGTTCAAAGCCAGGTTGGACACAGGGGCTTGGAGCAAGCTGCTGTAGTGGAAGGTGTCCCTGCCCATGGCAGGGGTTGGAACTGGGTGAGCTTCAAGGTCCCTTCCTACACAAACCATTCCAGGTATTCTATCAGATATGAAGTCCATAAGCACTAGGAGTAAGCCAAACCCAGAGCTTTGCAAACATCCTTCTTTATCTGTATTTATCCAGCTTGTCAGAGGAACCCCCGTTTTTATCCTACACTTGCTGCACAGCTCCTGCTCCATTTGGTGGGCAAATAAACCCTAATTTGGGGCACCATTTTTCTCCCCAGAATGGCATCCAGGCATTTGAGGTTTCTTTTCATTGATAACTCAGATGGCTGAACAATTTAAATGTTTCTTCTACACCAGCTCTGTGCTTTGGTGGCCACGGTCTTAATTTAGGCTCACACTTTAAAGAAGTTGCTTATGCAAAGCAGCCTGTGAATGAGATGGGAAATGGGACATGGTCAGCCAAAGGTATTCAATCACGTTTTTTCGGGGGGGGCGGAAAGGCCTAAAAGGAGCAATGGCACTAATAAATGCATTGGGTTTGGACCTTTCAGTAGCAGAAGGAAAATCCAGCACTCGATTCTGCCCGGAACGGGAGAATTACCCAAAGCATTACAAGTATTTTGGCTGTAGCTCTGCACAAATACACTGAAAGCACCAGCAAGTAATAACCCTTCCCTATAATCTGCAACAGATTACTGGTTTTAACAGTGTTTATTACCTATTATGTTACCTGCGGCGTGGTGTAGTCTCTGGCAAACCTCAAATGTCACACAGATTGTTAAAACTGCAGCTTTTCTGCCCCCAAAACAGCCGCCTCTTTTCTTTTGTTGCAACCTTTAGATTATGTTTGTGTGATTGTGGATAGAAATTTCTGCAAGTGAGTTTTATTCTGAGGACAGGCATCAGTTAACAAAAGAAACAACTCCCAAATCTAATAGCCTGTAATAACTCATAATGTCACTTCCTAAATTGTGTTTCTGTGGCATTGAGGTGGGTACTGAGACTGCAGAAATGTTTCCTCCAGTTGAGGATCTGAAAGACCTGCATGTTTGATTGTGTTGATGAAGACAAATTCCTGGAGTGTTCAGTTGCATTAGGTTAATGTCTGTGTGTTTCCTCGGGAATATGATGATAAATTAAATTGGTTTCTGCTTGGCATAAGCGTGTGCAGTTGTTCAGTGCAAGGTTTCAGGATAACACATCAAAGTTTCCTATCCATAAAGATATCCTGTGTGTAACAGTTTACATAGCGTGTGGTGCCACCATATCTGCTGGGGTTTCTGCCTCCACATCCAGTTGTGGGATTCTGGGCTTTTCCAGATATACCTTTGTCTTCACCTCTTCTGTGCTGAAATGCAGGTGACTTTCAACATTCAGCTGGTAAAAATCCAGCTCTGCCTCACCTTGGCTTCATCATGTAAGAAACATTCATTTGCAAAAGGGTTTAAAACTTGGTTTTCTTTAACTGAGTTTTTGTTCTCTTTCCCTTTTCATTATTTTCTTCATCTTCTCATCTATTTTTAAGTATCCGTCTTTCTCTCCCTTTGGTTTTACTCATCCTTTTTTCCTCTTCTTATCCTTCTTGAAGATCTTTCATCTCTTTCTGCTTTTCATTAACATTAGTCCCTTTGCATTTCCTTTGGACATTATTTTCTTGGCATTAATTTCCGGATACACATTTTAAAAAGCCCTGATGAGAGGGTGCCAAGGTGGAGGGAGGTGGTTGCGGTGAGGTTAGATCTGCTCCCTGGTTTCTACCTGTGCAGAAAGCTGACTGCTGTCAGTAACCTTGAATTCACATCCCTACAGTCAAATCCAGATGTTGGCTCTGCAGAAAGAATATGGCTCAATCCATAGAATCATAGAGTGGTTAAGGTTGGGAAGGACCTTAAGATCATCCATTGACCTTGCTGGGAATGTGATGACAGCCCATTGGGGCTCTTGCTGGGTTTGTTACAAGAGGGAAGGGTGGACCTGGTGATGCTCATCTGTGGTTGGATGGTGAAGGAGGAGTTTCTGATAATCTCATCTCACGAATTCTGTGCTGCTGTCAGAAGGAGAAAGAGAGGTGGTAAAGGGTGATTCAGAATGTATTTGACTCAATGTAATGTCTATCCTGCCTGCAAATACAGCTTGACCATCTATGGAAGAAATATGATCTATTTAGTTTCACATTTCAGACTACTTCAGTTTCAGCTGGTACAGCACTAATGAATCACTGACCCGGGAAAAATATCACTGATTTGATTAATTAGCACTTAAAAGAACTCTTCAGAAAGGAATCTTCCAAAGGTTGGAAATAATGCTGGTATTTGCGTTGCCCTTTCAGTAGCTGCAGTGCAAAGAAAAACTCTGACATGATTTTTATGGGGATTACTTTCTAGTTGGTGCCGGGTAACCTCTGATTAGGGCACCATTAGCAGAAATATTACCATGCACAGATCAGAAGGGAAATTCAAAGGGAAGTAGATTTCATTTGACTGGGTTGGAATTTCTATTTAAAATTGACTTTTTAAACGTAGAAACATGTTACTTGTTCGGGATAGATAACATACTTTTTCATGCATAAAGGTAGCATTAAATCATAATTCACTATTTTCAATGAGATGCGTCACACTGATGCTTCCACGGGTTTCATCCTTCAACGGCACAGCTGCATGCAAACGAAGCAAAGGCAAGTTGCTCAGATGGGGTATTCGTTAGTGCTCAAAATTCCCTATGAGGTGGGTGAAAACTTCTGTCCAGGGACACAGTGCTTGGAACTGGTTGGGACTCTCGCCTGTGATCATCTCTGCTGTGTTTAGGACCTACCAGGCACCGTGTCTGCTCTAGAGACTTGCCAGTGAGTCTTGTTGGTGCCCAAACGAACACTCTAAGAGTTGAAAAGGTGTAAGTGTAACGTTTGCTTTTGCTACAGAGAGTGTAAAGCATAGAGTGTAAAGCCTTGTCCGTTCCCAGTGACTGCTGGAGCACAGATTGAGTAGGGAAGCTCAGCACATACCTGGAGGTACTCTGATCGCGATTAAGATTCTCCCAACAGAAAGCATAGGTGTTGTTGTCTTCAGCAGTGTACAGAGTGTCACTGTCAGATGGTAGTCTGAAGGCAGATGTAGAGCTGGAGTGGTGGTCTGGGTCAGAAGCAGCCTTGCTGCAACGTGGATGCAGACACCCAGAGTAAAGAATGAAGACAACTGGGCAAACTCCATTGGAATTAGCCAGGTTGGACAGTGCTTGGAGCAAGCTGCTCTAGTGGAACGTGTCCCTGCCTGTGGCAGGCGGTTGGAGCTGGATGAGCTTTAAGGTCCATTCCAACACAAACCACTAAATGATTCTAGAAATTACAGAAAGCAAAGTTATTCCAACCTGCTCCTGCTGCTACCCTCCCTTTCTCTCCCATACCCACATTCTGTGACTTGATTTCCCCTGCCCTTCCCACTGGATCTGACTTGAATCATAGCAAATTTCTCATCACATTCACACAGAAAACAGCATTGACAATCAGACATCTTAGACATCTTTCAAAACACTATAGGCCTTTTATCAAGATTGCTGTCTTGAAGGTGACCTTTCTTCTTTATTAATGCTTTTTGGTAGATCAAAGCAGGATTTTAGAGATGATGATATGAAATGCAGGTGAAGGTCTGGCAGTGAAATGATTTTGCTGAGACCTGGGAAGCAGTCCCCAGTTTCCATTGAGAACTGGGGGGCTGGTGATGGGCTCTGGTTAAGGTCTCTGGGTCTGAACAAGAGCTGCAACACCAGGAACAGTGTCAGGAATGCCAGCCAGCTGCTGTTGAATTGGATGCCCTTTATGGGAGCTGGTGAACCACCAGACTCAAATTGTGTCTGTTCATCCAAGTGGTAGGAGCCAGGGAAGGACAAGTTGAGCAACACTGCACTGGGTGTATTCCCATGTCAAATTCCAAGCCCTTTATAATTCAAGAAGTACACAAATAGTCTTGGGTTAATTGACATCTATGGATCTCATGAAACCCATACATTCACTGAACAAACTCAGTTTTCCAGAGCTTACATCTGTGCCTGTTCTTAAAAGGTTCCAGGGAGAAAAGGGAGAAAAGCAGCTTTCATGTTCATTTCATTTAGGGATAGACACGTTCTGCAGCAATTTAGAACCTAATCTAAAAGCGCTACAGTATTTTCTTTGCATGATGTAATGTTATTACATGTTAATTAAATTAATTGAAATGTGTTAACCGGTGATTAGTCAAACGCACTTTAATTGGAGGGATGGCATTACAGCACAGGGAATAAAGTGACAGTCACGTCTTGGATCTCTCCTACCTTTGGGTTGTCTATATATGCAGTAAATAGGCTTTGCATTTTATGTTGTTGAACTTTACATGAGCTGTTTTCTGTGTATTGTGCCTCTGGGATATTCTTTGATCCATGCTGTTTGTTTTATTGGATTAGAACTACTTTAATAACTACAGAAAGCTGTGTATGGATTAAGGAGGCAAATTAATGCTACGAGGAAGGAAATAATGAGACTGATCCTTTGCTTTGCTCAGCTGCCTCCAGACTCATCGCACGAGCAAAAGCTGCTTGTCAGAGTGTGGGGCTGCCTAAATGGGTGGTTTGGGTTTCTGCTAAAGACCACACATAGGCAGAAGAAAGCAAATGTTTACTGCATTTTCCTTACTTTTTGTAGTAGTTTATCATTTGCAGTTGGCCAGGCTGCCTCTTGTTGGAAGTGTTGATGTGGAGCAGGGTGGGAAGAGCTGGTGCAGCAGAAGGCTTTGGGGAGGGACAGTGTTGAGAGATGTTAGTTCTTTAGCTTAAATAGGTAAGTTTTCCAAGGAATGAGTCACTTAGAGTTATGGAGCTGCATGTGCCAGTGTCACGTGTGTCAGTGCCGCGTGTTCCCGTGTGTGTTTGCTCAGCTCCTCTTGCCCAGCAGCAGCAGCAGCTGATGTGCTGAGCCCCAGCCCATGAGCTGTGGCTCTCACCTCAATGTGCTTTGGGCTGGAATAGAGCTGGTGTTTTCCCAGTGATGCTCCAGCAGCTGGTACCTGCTCTGCTCTGTGTTAGGGAGGGAAGAATGTCGATAGCACAGGGATGGTTTGGCTGTTCCTGAGTTGTGTTCATCCAAGGTCTAGGAGGTTTTGGTGTCTGTGCTCTGCCGATGAGCAGGTGAACAAGAAGCACAAACCAGAAGATAAAGGGGGACACAACCCTTGGCAGAAGCTGCCACTCAATAAGAACAGCTACTGGCCTGTATGAAGATGGAGTAAGAGTCCACTAAGGTGTTAGAAGACCCAAGATAAAGATCATCCTTGGACTAAGAGGTGCATGAGGGGTGGGTGCATAAATCCTGAGAGAAGAACTACGCGGGGTTTCTTTGTCAGGGTCCCTCTCTGGAGGCCCCGTCTTGAGCTGTCCCTTTGGCTGCAGCATTCAATTATTGCCTGATTTTTCCCCAGAACTGGATATCTGAATCTCTGCCTTGCGAAACCCAGGGTTAAGCCTGAATGAGAGGGAAGCACACCTGAGAGTGTGTGTGTGCATGTGAGCAAGGACTGGGAAGGGGCACCCATGGGCTCACCAGAGCCACTGCTGCGAAGGGACCCCAGTCCCAGAAGTCGCAGTCTCAGGTGGTGGGTGAGTGACTCCTGGCTGGATTGTAGGTGCTGGGGCAGGCTTCTGCCTTAACAGACAGCTTTCACTTTCAAAGGTCGCTTCAAAAGTTACCTCATTCCCTCACCAGATGCGCATTTCTGAGACAAGAGAGGGTTTATGATGGATACTGGATAATTTTAAGCTGTAAACTACATAAAACTGAATTTCTCACAGTGCTTTGATGCAGCAGTGCCAAGTCTATGTGCTTCTTGAGACTAACAGAAAACCTCACCTCTCTTATTGAGAGTTCAGATCAGTTTAAAACAGTTGCATTATCATTACAACTCATTTAGTGTGAAGAGCCAACACTTTTTCTTCTAATGAGATAAGAGGTTTCACCAATAGAGCCATAACATTAAAATGTCATATTAGTGCAGAACACCTCCCTGTGGAGGGATGCTTCCACCTGTGTGCACCGCGCAGCTGAAGGAGCAGCCTGTAGTTGGGTCTCACTGTCACAGCAGCCTATGCTGCTTCCTGGGACCAACAGCAAATGATGCTCACCTAAAGCTGATGCCAAAAATCTCCTAAAGACACCCTGAGATTTCAGTGCTGGAAATTGAGATGAGCTCTTAAGCAGAAGCTCTTCCCACTGAGGATGCTGAGGTGCTGGCACAGGGTGCCCAGAGAAGCTGTGGCTGCCCCATCCTTGGCAGTGCTCAAGGCCAGGTTGAACGCAGGGGCTTGGAGCAAGCTGCTCTAGTGGAAGGTGTCCCTGCCCATGGCAGGCTGTCATGGTTTAAGCCCAGCTGTAAATCAGCCACACAGTTTGCTTGCTCACTCCCCCCTTTCGTCCCCCCCGACTCCCGCGGGCATGGGGAGGAGAATGGAAAGAATGTAACTCCCATGGGTGAAGATAAGAGCAGCCCAGTAACTAAGGTATAACACAAACCACTGCTGCTACCATCAATAATAATAATAATAAGAGAAACAACAAGGGAATAGAATACAACCGCTCACCACCCGCCAACCGATACCCAGCCAGACCCAGCAGTGATCTAGCCCTTCCGGGTAACTGCCCCCAGTTTATACAGTGGCCATGACGTGCTGTGGTGTGGAATACCTCTTTGGTCAGTTTGGGTCAGGTGTCCTGTCTCTGCTTCCTCCTGGCTTCCCCTCCTCCCTGGCAGAGCATGAGGCTCAGAAAGTCCTTGGTCAGAGTAAACACTACTGAGCAGTAACTGAAAACACTGGTGTTATCAGTGCTGCTCCCAGGCTGAAAGTCAAAACCACAGCACTGCACCAGCTACTAAGAAGGAGAAAAATGACTGCTACTGCTGAACCCAGGACAGAGGGGTTGGAACTGGAGGAGCTTTAAGGTCCCTCCCAACACAAACCAGTCTGTCGAATGTATTTCAAGGTCAGGGCTTCGTAGCACACTAGCTTATCATTAAGTAACACAGATGAAAGCCTCACTCCTAAAAACAGAGAAGGATGAGGTGATTTCCCAGTCATCCTTCTGTATGCAGAGCCCCAGAAGGAATAAACATCCATAGGGCTGCATAAATATTGCTGCTAATACTCCAGGCACTATTACACTCATCAGTAGCCTTCATTTGGACATTAGCTCTGCAGTCGAAGAATAGTGCTCTACCTGAACGCCACGGCTTGGCAATTTTATCCGATTACTGGAGTAAGTGGTGCATGAGAAAGAAAACTGCCTAATGACAAAGCGCTGATATGAAGGATCTAGAGATTAATCAGGCACATCACTTTTTCTATAGGAAACAGCCAATTTCTTTAAAATTAATGGCTTGGAAGACTATCAAGTAGATAAAGAAGATTCCAAAACAATGAACTGTGGCAGATTTGCTTGGTGTGTGAAGTGTATGGAGACAAGTTTGGAGGAGCAAGGAGAAGTGGTGTAGAGCACAATGCTGATGCTGTGGGCTGCTCCCTCATGGGAGAAATCAGTCCTTGCTCCATGGCTGGACTTTGGTCTCATGTTGGTGCCCACCAGGGTCAGCAGCAGAGTGCTGGTGGTTTGGGAGCTGGTGGGAAATGCTTCTGCTCACCTTGGACCTATGAAGAGGCAATTTACAAGGGCCTGTAGGGACAGGCCAAGGGGAATGGCTTTAACCTGCCAGAGGGGAGACTGAGATGAGCTCTTAGGCAGAAGCTCTTCCCTGTGAGGGTGCTGAGGCGCTGGCACAGGGTGCCCAGAGAAGCTGTGGCTGCCCCATCCCTGGCAGTGTTCAAGGCCAGGTTGGACAGAGGGGCTTGGAGCAAGCTGCTGTAGTGGAAGGTGTCCCTGCCCGTGGCAGGGGTTGGAACTGGATGAGCTTTAAGGTCCTTTCCAACAGAAACCAGACACAATGCCATGTCTCCCCATGAGAGCCCATCACAGCACAACCTGCTTCTGCAAAGCAAGTAGTGAAAAGAGAATATGTATTTGTTTTTTTTAAACTTGCTTTTATTGGTATCCCACAAACAATAATAATGTAATCAGAGTGATCAAATCTTCAAGTTCTGCCAACCTGTGTCTGGAAAATGAAAGCATGAAATATTTTCTTCTTCTGGCAGTTTTTGCTACAGGAGCTGAACAAACCAGGGAGATTGATAATTCATTAATGTTACCAGCATCAAGCAGAGCTTAGTGAGATGCTCTGCTTCCCTGCCACAGGATCAGTGGGATTTTTCCCATTGTTTGACATGTCAGGGGTTTTCTCAGCCATATTTGCACAATCATGCTCAGCTCTTACATCAAACCCTGCTTCCAGCATTACAGCATCACAACTATCTCCTGGTCCTGATTAGGGGGAGTCTGAGCTTAGCTTGTAGACTGGGGAGCTAAAGAAACTTCCTTGCTGGTAAAGACAGAATTTGAGGAGCCTAGGTTTTAAGAGCTAATCTTGTAAAAATATAGTTATGAAAGTGTCATTAAGGAGGGATGAAATAACAAAAACCATTATTATTTGAATGAAAGGAATGGATTTGAATGCAGAAATGATTAGTTTAAAGATAATGATTAGCTACATATACCCAGTTGTTAAGTGCTTAGGTGTCCGCAAAAGCATCAGAGAATGAAATAGACTTAGTGAAAAGGCTTTGATTATTTATTTGTCATTTATAAATTCAAGACACTCTATCTTCTCTAAGGTGTATAATGTGACAACAAAATAAGGACTTAGGGGTGAGGTGTGACTTGGGCTGTGGGCTGGGCTGCTGAAATTCAAGGTAAGGAGAGAGTCTGAAAGTGGTGGGGTCACAGACAGGGACATCTTTCCTGCTTGTACCAAAGGGAAAATAATGGACAGAGTCCAAGTAAAATAAGGAATTGACGTAAGAGAGTAAAGCAAAACCCAGAGGAATTGCAGAGGAGTGGAAAAGTAGCACTGAAATTCTGAGAGGTTTCAAAATGTATGGGTAACTGTTTGAAGTGTGTTGCTAAATATCTAGCACTCAGTTCAGAGCACTCAGACATGAGAGACCTGCCTGGGTGTAAGTTGCACCCCTTGGTGATGTAGGCCAAACAGCTTGTGCTGTGTGCCGCATGGATGGAGATGGGTGCCACCACATCTCTTTCTGCTGGGGACCTCACTGAGGCTTCCAGAAGCCCTCCAGCTATGGCCAGCGACAGCCTTTACTGGAAGCATTGCACTTTCCCCACCTGGTGAGAAACTCTTTGATTTATTCCACCTCATCACCATAAATATGGAAGGATTTTTAATGGGGAGCTTAGGAGAGGGCAGGCAGCAAAGCTGTGTTATTATCTACGTGGATAAATAATTCTTCAGGAATGGCATTAAAGCCTTATGGCTGATAACTGCACTATTGAAAAGGCTGGTTGTGTGGCTTAGAAATGTGAGTATTTGGGCTTTTTTTCTTTGGAAAAGAAACCTGTTTCAGCTCCTTCTACTGTGTCCACCCCTACCCCTGCATGGTCTATCTATGGCCATTAGTATACTGTTTTCAATCAAAGACCCTACGAACTCAGGAAGTGTTTAAAATACACCAAACCCCAAATGAGAACACAAAAGACTGGGATAAGCTCAGGAACCTTCCCTCTTGCTTTCATGAGGAGCCACAAGAGACACCCAGCACTCAATTACCAGACAGAAATGCTGGGGAAGGTGTAATTGTCTCTACCAGCAGGACCCTCTTGAACTGATTACTTTTCCCTTTAGGAGCTTGTTGTAAATTGAGCTTTGTTTTCATCAAAGTCCTACTTTTTCCTTCAATTTGTCTGCCCCAAAATATCCTAAGAAGAAACTTAGGTGGGTTTTTTCTCACTCAAGTTTCCTTTTTCCTTCAGTTCCCCTTCTCCCTGTAGCACAGCGCTGCTGAGGCTATTTTTAAATCAAACACAGCACAGATGTTTTCTAATAAGAGAGGATTTCACTCATTCCTTGCCTCCCTTCAAGCCCAAGCCTGAGGCAGTTTTCCCTACCTCTTTTGGAGAAGAAAAGCCCAAGTCTGTCATTGTGCCAGGCACAGGCTGCTTTTTGGGGTTTATTTTTTAATGTAAGACTTTTTACTCTTGTCTGAAATTTGCAATGCTCATGGTGTCTTTAAACTGCTTTACAGGGTCAGTCACAAGTCTTCACTGAGTAGTAATAGTGAGTTCTTTATAAATGAGCAATATCAAGGCAGGAAGATGTGTGTTCCTTCCAAAAACGTGTTAAATGACTTTTAAAAGTTGCTTAGAAATTCTCCTCTCTGTCCCTGTCTCCATCTTCCCTATCTTCTGAAAATTTAAGATCATGTCCCTCTGTACATTAAAAACAACCATTCCTTTTCATAGAGGAGAAGAAAGTAATAATTTGATATTCTGTCTCAATGACTTTTTACTATGGATTTCTTTAACACATGCTTCAATGTTTTCTAAGAGATAATCTTATGAAAATAAAGTTAGGAAAGTGACATTTTTCCTGGGGTTTACTAGAAACCTGGAGAGGGGTTTGGACAAGGGCCTGGAGGGACAGGCCAAGGGGGAATGGCTTTAACCTGCCAGAGGGGAGATGGAGATGAGCTCTTAGGCAGGAGCTCTTCCCTGGGAGGGTGCTGAGGCGCTGGCACAGGGTGCCCAGAGAAGCTGTGGCTGCCCCATCCCTGGCAGTATTCAAGGCCAGGTTGGACACAGGGGCTTGGAGCAAGGTGCTCTAGTGGAAGGTGTCCCTGCCCGTGGCAGGGGTTGGAGCTGGATGAGCTTTAAGGTCCCTTCCTACACAAGCCATCCCATGATTCTGTGATTATGGATGAATGAAATAACAAAGAACATTATTACTTGAATAATAATGTTCAGTTGTTATTCAGATGCAGCAATGATTAGTTTAATGATAATGATTCACTAGAAATACCTTGAGCCCATCAATACTTTTTTTTAGGTAAGCTGGATGCATATTTATAATTTACCAAGTATATCTGGCACAACAGAAGTTAAGTGATCAGAAGCAAAATAATAGACTTCTGCGTTTGAGACTTCAGGGGAAAAAAATGTAGATATGCTCCAAGGGAAGGAGAAAAGACATTACAGCAAAACCTGGTTTAGGGGCTTTTTGAAGAGTTCTGATCAGATCTAGCAAACAGGGTTGAAACATGTAGATGATTACATGCAACAGTCAAATGTCTTATTAACAAATGAAGAAGAAATGTCTATTTGTAATGGAAACTGATGGATGGGGTAGAGCAGTTGGTGTCATCTACCTGGACTCATGCAAAGTGTTTGACACTGTCCTACACAACATCCTTGTCTCTAAGTTGGAGAGACATCAATTTGATAGGTGGACCACTCAGTGAATAAAGAACTGGCTGGATGGCCGCACGCAAAGAGTTGTGCTCAATGGCTCAATGTCCAGCTGGAGACCAGTAATGAGTGGTGTCCCTCAGGGATCGGTGCTGGGACCGGTCTTGTTCAACATCTTTGTCGGTGACATGGACAGTGCGATTGAGTGCGCCCTCAGCAAGTTTGCCGATGACACCAAGCTGTGTGGTTCGGTTGATACGCTGGAGGGAAGGAATGCCATCCAGAGGGACCTTGACACGCTTGTGAGGTGGGCTGATGCCAACCTGATGAAGTTTAACCATGACAAGTGCAAGGTCCTACACCTGGGTCAGAGCAATCCCAGGCACAGCTCCAGGTTGGGCAGAGAAGAGATTCAGAGCAGCCCTGCAGAGAAGGACGTGGGGGTGTTGGTCAATGAGAAATGAACATGAGCCGGCTTCAGTGTGAGCTCACAGCCCAGAAGGCCAACCGTATCCTGGGCTGCATCAAAAGGAGCATGACCAGCAGGTCGAGGGAGGTCATCCTGCTCCTCTAATCTGCTCTTGTGAGACCTCACTTGGAGTATTGTGTGCGGTTCTGGTGTCCTCAACATAAAAAGGACATGGAACTGTTGGAACAAGTCCAGAGGAGGGCCACGAGGATGCTCAGGGGGCTGGAGCACCTCCTGTATGAAGATAGGCTGAGAAAGTTGGGGCTGTTCAGCCTGGAGAAGAGAAGGCCGCGTGGAGACCTCATAGCAGCCTTCCAGTATCTGAAGGGGGCCTATAGGGATGCTGGGGAGGGACTCTTCATGAGGAACTGTAGTGATAGGACAAAGGGTAATGGGTTCAAACTTAAAGAGGGGAAGTTTAGACTGGATATGAGGAAGAAATTGTTGACTGTAAGGGTGGTGAGGCACTGGAATGGGTTGCCCAGGGAAGTTGTGAATGCTCCATCGCTGGAGGTGCTCAAGGCCAGGTTGGACAGAGCCTTGGGTGGCATGGTTTAGTGTGAGGTGTCCCTGCCCCTGGCAGGGGGGTTGGAACTGGATGATCTTAAGGTCCTTTCCAACCCTAACTATTCTATGATTGTATGATTCTATAACCATAGCTAGAGAAAAATTGTTGGTGTCTGTTTTTGAGATGAGAACCTATGGCATTATTTCTAGAGCAGTGTAATGCATCTTTTTTCCTTAAAGTATTAAGACAGATAAAAAATAACAAATAGAGAGTAAAAGAATCAAAGCAGGTGGCTATTGCTGGAGTTTCCATTACCGTTATAACAAAATGAGTGGGTATTTAGGGGCTGCATGCGTGCATGATACAGATTCCAGTTTTTTGGTGGCTGTCACCAGCCCAAAACACCGTGTCACTTGGTTTTGCTCAGACTGTCAGCATCAGGTTAAATGATAGATGAGATTTGTGCCTTCCTATGGCTAGATTTCAGCCACTGAGTCACCGAGCAAGCGGCAGAGGCTGTGTGAAGATGTGGAGTTGGGAGATGTCCCAGCTCTCGCTGTTGGGAGATCTCGCTCGTGTTCAGTTCATCTTGCAATGCTACATCTCTGCAGCGGTTTTGCTTCTTTCTGACAGCTGACTTTGGCGTCTGCAATGAATCCTTCTGTGAAGGAAGCCGAGTGAAGAAGGTCCTTGATGTCAGCTCATAGCCCGTAGGAAAACTCATTAAAAGATGAGCTGCTCCATGGACAGTTTTGGAAACAGAAGTTCTGGCACGAGGAAGATTTATTATTCAACAACGAGATTTCTTTAAGCAGCAAACAAAGTATGAATCAGACTTGTGACATGATTGACATATTGCAGAGAAACATCAGTTGGGAATATCTCCTTCAAAAAGCAAGTGCATCGGGCCCGGCCGTGGGAACATGCTCTATGTGGAGCCCTCATTCTTCAGAGCATGCAGGGAGAGAATAAAGCTGGGATCAGAGGGAATCCCTGGCTGTAATGAAGGGAAGATGGCAGGAGAGAAAATAATGCTTGCCTCTGCCTGCTGATATTTCCTTTTAACACTGGAGGAGGTGTCCTCTTCAGCTGAGCAACACATGAATAAGTTATGAATGCTGGTAATGCTCAACCCACAGAGAGGCACAGCTTGGAGACATCCCCAGAGAGATGAAGATGTGAAGTTACCTCCTGTGGACGCAGGTAAGATCAGTCCTTGGAGGGGTTTTTCTTTTCTTTTTCTGTGTGTTCTTTTATGTTTTATTGACCAAAGTGTCATGGAAATAAAGCGGGAAGATGGACTCCAAAGGCTATGCTGAAAAACAGCAGCAACAAACCAACCCGAAAATGTACTTTAAGATTTGGAAATCAGTGGGATCAGCCTAACCCTCTGAGAGGAGAAAAAATCAGCCTAAAAACCAAAGTTAAATCAAGCATGAGCTTTCCCGTGAGGTGGGAAGGGGAGGGGATTGTGATTGTATGGAGTTGGGTTTTGTATTCGTTACTCACGTCATAGAATCACAGAATGGTTTGGGTTGGAAGGGACCTCAAAGATGTCTAGTTCCAATGGGAGCTCTGTGTGGAATAATGCACCACTGGAATCCGAAAGGAAAAGTGTACATGAAGTGATTTTTTTTTCCTAATTTGCCAATTTAAAAAAAGGGAAAAAAGAAACAATAGAACTGTTTCATCACTTCCCGTATAACCTTTCTTAGTCTTTCCCTTTGGACTGCATTGAGCAGTTTCTCTCCCTAACTCAGGGGCTGTAAAGTTGTGTCCACCATGCAAGCTGGTGGGAACATCAGTGGCATCTTTGATCTGGAAATTCATGTTTAGCTGTTTTACAGGGTGATTTAACAGTTTTGAGTAAAAGTTCTTTCTGAGCAACAAGTTTCATATAAAGTAAGTAAAATGGCTTTTTATGGTGTTTCCTGTGCTAACAGGAATGTCTGACAGCCACAGCTCCATCTGTGCTATTCACCTGCATGAAATGGGTGATCAGTAATTCCTGCTCTCCCTGGGAAATGTAAGAAGCTGCTGGTCAGTCCCAGTGAGCAGCTCCTCTGCATCCATCTCTAGCCTGACTGAATCCTCAGCTTCATGAGTGGTCCCTTGCTTTGTGCTGGACCATATCCCTACATGGTGACTGCATCTTGAGCTGGCAGCTGGAGCCTCCAGCTCCCTGGGAAAAGGGAGGCAGGAGGCACTGCAGCTCCCCAAGTCCCATTGCTGTGCCAATTGATGGGCACGTGAGAACCCTGCAGGGATGGATCTGGGACAGAGGCTGGTGTGAGGACCCTGAAGCATGGCCCATGTGGGGTGAAGGGATGAGGCTGGAAGCAGGAGCTGTCCTTAGCTCTTGGTATGCTGTTTTCCAGTGGCACAGAGCATCACCTGCCTCCCTCCTCACCTATTCCCACATCAGGGTTGGGAATCAGGTCTAAGACTTGAGTTGGACACTCATCAGCATCTCCTCCTCCTCCCGCTCCCCTGAGCTCCTCACTGGAGGCAGTGGAAGCTGCAGGCTGCTGCTGCTGTATACTGTGTTGTTGCTCAGAGCCGCACAGCCCAAATGCTGGAGGGATGCTCTGATCCATTTGGGGGATGGAGCACAACCACTTTTCTGAAATGGTGGCTACCTAAGGCAGCAGAACTGAGCTCTACTCCCAAAACCAAGCTGTGAGAGAGAACTGGTATCTGCTCACAGTGCTCTGGTATCTGTTCACCATGTAATAGCCAGGAATTTGGCATTTACTGAAGAAGCTTGGACTGGGTTTTGCTCTTGGCCAGAGGACTTCCATGCATCTTGGGTGTCTGTCAGAGAACAGATCCCACCCCTCTTAGCTTGTGTGTCTCCAGTGCACAGCAGCACCCACCCAACTTGAAGGCAGGGATTTTAGCACACACATTTGTTTTTAGGATGGCTTTGTGTTTTACCTAATTCCAAAGTGAATGGTTGAGCACTTTAATATGTATGAAACTCAGACATCCTTTATCCAGCTCTAAGCTGCTTATGGCAGAGGGAAGGCAGGAAAGCTCATGGCACAGGGGGAGCTGAAATGCAGCATTGAGCCCTGCCTGTAGGCTTGCCAGTCACCAACCCAACTTGCAGGAGAAGGGACTGGGGGTGGAATAAATGGCCTCAGATAGCAGCCAACTGCACAGTGAAATCCTCCCTGAAATGGGCAATTAGGCTGCAAGCAAAAGTGGCTGCAATAAGAAGGAACTGGGAGAGCTCTGTCCTGAAAGCACCATGGAATGCTCTTCTGGGAGCGGAGCAGAACCCATTACAGCTGAGTGACTGAAGGCTGATCCTGGGGGATTTAATGTTGAAGAAATTAAGCCTGAAGGTTTCCAGATGGAATAATTAGTTCTTGGTGCATTTTTGTAACCTGACACTGAGATTTCTTCATTTGGTTCCCAAAATGGCTGTGGAGAGAAGTACATGACTTGGTACGCTGCCTCCACCACTGAATCCAGAATAACAGTGATGTTATCTAATTATTCCTCTTCCCAGATTACTGCTCTTAAATAACAAAAGTGCATTAATGTTACTACAAAGACGATAAAGCCCATAAAAGTGTAATTGCTTGGCTGATAAAGTGGAGTTTTAAGCTTGCAATGAGCTTTGACATAACTGTGTTAACATGGGGAGGTAAACCACGTAACTCAGAAGCCAAAACCCATATGAAGACAGGCTGAGAACATTGGCGCTGTTCATCCTGGAGACAGAATCTGCCTGGAGAACTCAGAGCAGCTTCCAGTGTCTGAAGGGAGCTACAAGGATGCTGGAGAGACACTCTTCATCAGGGACTGTAGTGATAGGACAAGGGGTAATGGCTTCAAATTGAAACAGGGGAAGTTCAGGTTAGATGTAAGGCAGAAGTTCTTCCCTGGGAGGGTGCTGAGGCGCTGGCACAGGGTGCCCAGAGAAGCTGTGGCTGCCCCATCCCTGGCAGTGTTCAAGGCCAGGTTGGACACAGGGGCTTGGAGCAAGCTGCTCTAGTGGAAGGTGTCCCTGCCTGTGGCAGGGGTTGGAGCTGGAGGAGCTTTAAGGTCCTTTCCAATGCAAACCAGTGGGGGATTTGTACCTTGGAATAACACGGATAATTTTCCATCTTGCTGGAGACCAAAGTGCTCACGACCCACCTCCTTCCCCTCATGAATTTTTAATAACCTGAGTTCAGTGGAACCGTCTCCTGATGCTGCGTTTGCAAGAAGCTGTTTGTGTAAATAGCGTGTGGGCCGATGGTAATTAGGTGCCTCAGGAAAAGTCTGTCCTTGGCATGAAATGCTGCTGCCTCTTCACCAATGGATTTGGTTGTTGTGCATAACAGAGTGTGGTGGGTGAGCGCAGCGTCTCTCAAACACTCCCACTTGGCACCTAGAGCATTGCTGGGGGGCATTGTATCTGCATCCAGAAGCTTCCTCCTTGTTTGGTGGATGACTTGTCCACCCTTTGAGCACCAGCATGTGATGTGATCATAGAATCCCAGACTGGTTTGGGTGTGAAGGGACCTTAAAGCTCATCCAGCTCCAACCCCTGCCACAGGCAGAGACCCCTTCCACTAGAGCAGCTTGCTCCAAGCCCCTGTGTCCAACCTGGCCTTGAACACTGCCAGGGATGGGGCAGCCACAGCTTCTCTGGGCACCCTGTGCCAGTGCCTGTTTGCAGCCCACTGCAAAGCTGACCATCCTTTCTGTTGTTCTCCCATCTCAGAGCTGTTCCTCATTCCTGTTATTTCCAAGCTGCACCACTGGGTTTGAACAAAGTGGGTTTCAGAGAGGGCCTTGTGACTGAGATAAGCTGTGGCATTGTTTTGCTGCCTGATGTCTTATCAGTTTAATGCAGAGTTGCTCCCAAGTCTTTTGTGGAAAACTGATCTTTTTTGAACTGGAGATTAGGCAATAACAAGTGTTAGTTTAGTACTGTAAGAACTGATAGGAAGACTCCTCTTCTTCCACTTCCACACAAACCAATGTTACAATGCTGAGTGGCCTAGAGGAGTGAGAAAAGGACAATTTCTTATCCCTCTGGGATGAAATGCAACTTGCTTTTCAGAGTCAACAACTTGCTGGGCACGTGGCTGAGTGTTTTGGACTGTGGGATCTTCTGCCTGCCCTGCTAGTGCTACGGAGCGTGCAGATTTGGTTACACCTTTTATTGATAAAGCAGCTACCAGCGGCCACCAAAAAGAAAGAACATTCACAATATAAACCCTACTGTTAATCTTTCATCTGACTATCCATCGAGTTATTGATTTTGAGTAGTAGGTAGATGTGAGATGGCACCATCTGTTACTTGTTGTTTTGGAATCCACAGTTTTTTGACTAGAGATGTTTCAAGCTTATCACATAAATACTCTACTGAAATGCATGAAACGGTTAATTTCCCAGCAAGTTCTTGTGAGTGAATTCATTGATCTGACTTCAACAAGGACCTGGAATGCTCAGAATTTCTTCCTTAGCTACTTGAGGTACCCAAAATGCTTGTGAGACACTTGGTGATGCAGGGAACCAGATCGCCATGCTTCCAGTGAGGGCTGAAAAATGTAAATCAGGAAAGCATCCCTCTTCTGAAAAGCTAAAAATAACCCACCCCTACAGATTCTCTTCTGGGGTGTACGAGCTGCAAGCCAACATCTTCTCCTCAACCCCTCGATGCTAAGCATGTGCCTTGGTATTTTGGAGGACTGAGAAGGTGCAAATCTGAGTCTGAGAACGTTATGTTTCTGCAATATGTCTCCTCTGAGATGCACAGATTCCTTCCAGACAATCTGCAGGCTCTGAAAAGACAGGAGGGAATAAAGAAATCCATCTCTTTCTGCTAGCAGCCACCAATGCATATCAGGAGAATCTTCGATGCACATGGGATGTGTGGGACCAGCCTTGTTCAACATCTTTGTCGGTGACATGGACAGTGCGATTGAGTGCGCCCTCAGCAAGTTTGCTGATGACACCAAACTGTGTGGTTCAGTTGATACGTTGGAGGGAAGGAATGCCATCCAGAGGGACCTTGACACGCTTGTGAGGTGGGCTGATGTCAACCTGATGAAGTTTAACCATGCCAAGTGCAAGGTCCTACACCTGGGTCAGAGCAATCCCAGGCACAGCTCCAGGTTGGGCAGAGAAGAGATTCAGAGCAGCCCAAGCAGAAGGACTTGGGGGCGTTGGTCAATGAGAAAATGAACATGAGCCGGCTGCAGTGTGCGCTTGCAGCCCAGAAAGCCAACCGTATCCTGGGCTGCATCAAAAGGAGCGTGACCAGCAGGTCGAGGGAGGTGATCCTGCCCCTCTACTCTGCTCTCCTGAGACCTCACTTGGAGTATTGTGTGCAGTTCTGGTGTCCTCAACATAAAAAGGACATGGAACTGTTGGAACGAGTCCAGAGGAGGCCACGAGGATGATCAGGGGACTGGAGCACCTCCTGTATGAAGTTAGGATGAGAAAGTTGGGGCTGTTCAGCCTGGAGAAAAGAAGGCTGCGTGGAGACCTCATAGCATCCTTCCAGTATCTGAAGGGGGCCTATAGGGATGCTGGGGAGGGACTCTTCATGAGGGACTGTAGTGATAGGACAAGGGGTAATGGGTTCAAACTTAAACAGGGGAAGTTTAGACTGGATATGAGGAAGAAATTATTTACTGTGAGGGTGGTGAGGCACTGGAATGGGTTGCCCAGGGAAGTTGTGAATGCTCCATTCCTGGCAGTGTTCAAGGCCAGGCTGGACATAGCCTTGGGTGATATGGTTTAGCGTGAGGTGTCCCTGCCCCTGGCAGGGGGGTTGGAACTGGATGAGCTTAAGATCCTTTCCAACCCTAACTATTCTATGATTCTATGGACCCTAGGACAGCCCCTAGAGCTGTTCTGGAGTGTGTGGACCAGCACCTGGCCAGCACACTCGCATCAGCAATGCTTGTGCTCAAAAGGAGGTAACTATTTGTGGCTGGGAGGAAGGGAGGGAGCACCTTCCTTGTATCAGTTCCCTGACGTTATGGCATCCAGAGAGACCTGGACAGGCTGGAGGGGTGGAACTGTGTGATCCTCATGGAGCTCAACCAGGCCAAGCGCAAGGTCCTGCCCCTGGACTGAGGCAATCCCAGCACAAACACAGTCTGGGGGAGACTGGATGGAGCAGTCTGAGGAGGAGAACTTGGGTCTTGGGTGAGGAGAAGCTGCCCATGACCCAGCTTCAGTGTGTGCTTGAGCCCAGAACCCCCCCGTGTGCTGGGCTGCACCCCCAGGGTGTGAGCAGCGGCTCAGGGAGGGGATCCTGCCCCTCTGCTGCGCTCTGGGGAGACCCCCCCCCCCCCCCCGCAGTCCTGATCCAGCTCTGGGGCAGCAGCACAAGAGGGACGTGGAGCTGTTGGAGTGAGGCCAGAGGAGGCCATGGAGCTGCTGCGAGGGCTGGAGCAGCTCTGCTCTGGAGTTGGGCTGGTTCAGCCTGGAGAAGGGAAGGTTTTTCACCCTACCAAAGAGGGTTAAAATCAGAGCACTGACTAGTTAAAAAGCAAATCTTGCCTCAAATGATTGTGCTCTTCAATCCAAACCAAATGTTTCCAGCAACTTAAGTCTCTAGTGACTATATACAAAATAGGCCATTTTTCACATTTTTCTTGGTTTGAACTCCTTTCTGTTCGTTTTCTTTGCTACCTGAATTGATCTTCCTCTATGCAAAACCCTGCAGAGCTTTGCTCTGGATTATGCATTAGTTGTTCTGTTTTTAAAGAAAAAAGATGTTTTTGACTTTGAATGCAACAGGATTAGAGTAAATTCAGGGGTTTAATGAATGGGTTTAGCTGTCCCAGATGCCCTGGCAGGAGATGTTTGCCTGTCCCCTCCATGCTCCTGCTTCCAGATGACCATGCAATCGGAGGTCAGTGGTTTCTCATTTGTTTTCCCTTCCTACATAACCAGAGTTTGAAGTTTAGATATCATAACTCCGTCTTTGTATGAAAATAGCCTGAGAACATTGTATAAGTTATCAGGAAACAAATTGATTGAAGTGCAGTGGAAAGGAAACTCATACTTTCCAGCTTAACTTGCTAATTAATCATCTCTGCGCAATCATGTCCTTCTCTGAGAGATCCATTGGGTTAATCCAGCTCCCAGCAAGGTGAAGAGAAGCCATAGTCTCCTGGTGGGACCACCCAAAACCCGAAGGTTGGCAAGTCTGGAGAGAGCGAAAAGGGGACAAGTGGATCACTGGGAAATGTAAATGGTGTCAGTGGCAGCAGCTCCAGGAGTCACCAGCAGCACAATGGGGACACAGATCATTTGCACCAGGAGAAGGTGCTGATGCCTCCTGGCGCAGGCGGGCTCTGTTGTGAGGTTGGTTACGACAAGGTTCGATGGGGCTTGGGGCAAGCTGCCCTAGTGGAAGGTGTCCCTGCCTGTGGTGGGGGTTGGAACTGGATGAGCTTTAAGGTACCTTCCAACACAAACCATTCCAGGATTTATACGATTCTATAGTCACACATGTTTTCCTGCAGTGATTTTTATGGCACTGAAGCTGCTACTCATTTGACCCCTATTTCTTTGATTTCTCTTAATGGGGTTGAAACAGTGCCCATGGAAATCACCAGAATTCAGCAAACATCAGGTCAGATATCGGGTGTTTCATATTGCAGGAATAGAAACAAAGGTCATTTTATTTCTGGATTTTTCACTTTGCATGTTTGCCTCAGGGCTTCTGCTCAGCAGAGAACTGACTTCTGCTCCAAGGAGCAGTGGAATCTGTTCCCCTATCCACTGCTCGCATGCATTGTGGTGTTCCTCCTCACGCAGGCAGTGGCAGATAAATCTCATGAGCACCTGACTAGTTTAGGCAACAGGGTTTAATCCCTCCATCCAGGTCTGCACCTGGAGTACTGCTCCATAGCCACCAATTCCCAACAGGAGGGGATGTGTCAAAGCTTCAGATGAGCTGCATAGGAGAATAACACCAGCATCTGAAATTCTTCCAGCTACAGTAAGAGGTGTAGGGATAACTGAATCTGATGCTACAGACTGTAAGTTGATCGTCAGCTGGACTCAGGAGCTCATTTCCCTTTGTAGCATGGTATTGCACAATGAGGTACAGAGCAGCTTCATCTGATACATGTCTGAAATATCTGCTGTTTACCACTGTTGGGAACAAATGACTAATGCAGCAGATAAGAATTAACCCAGGGGACAGACTAACTCTGTCTTGTTATGAGAAAACAGAATAACCACCTTGCCAGGTCATTTGTTTGGCCAGGTGCTTCGACAGCTCTGCTTGGGAAACATAAGAGCTCCTCAGATGGGGTTCCTGACGCTGAACTGCTGCTGAGGAGTCATCAGATGGGTTAGTGCCTGCAAATGAAAATGTGTGTGTGCTCACATCTGCTTTAAAGCACAGCAGAAGATGCTCCCGGATGACCAAGGTGATTTCTGCTCCTTGTTCCAGCCCCGGATGAAGTAAGCATTTAAACTGAGATGCAGATGCTGGCAAAGACAGCTGTAAGCTTTGTTCCCTGGGACTCAGCCTGGAGCGCACATGGAAGCAGGGAGGAATTTATTTATTAGGAATTTGCAAGTATGAAATTCTGCTGAGGTTCTGGGAATTTAAGCACATTCAAATACACAGAGGCTCACAGAACCACAGACTCGCTTGAAGGGACCTTAAAGCTCCTCCAGCTCCAACCCATGCCACGGGCAGGGACACCTTCCACTAGAGCAGCTTGCTCCAAGCCCCTCTGTCCAACCTGGCCTTGAACACTGCCAGGGATGGGGCAGCCACAGCTTCTCTGGGCACCCTGTGCCAGTGCCTCAGCACCCTCACAGGGAAGAGCTTCTGCCTAAGAGCTCATCTCAGTCTCTCCTCTGGCAGGTTAAAGCCATTCCCCTTGTCCTGTCCCTGCAGGCCCTTGTCCAAAGCCCCTCTCCAGGTTTCCTGCAGCCCCTTTAGGCACTGGAGCTGCTGTAAGTTCTCCCCTTAAGAAGCCTTCTCTTCTCCAGAACATCATGAGGATGCTGCAGACCCTGTCCATAAGAGCACAGGGGATGAGTCCAGAATGTGCAAACTTTACCCAAACCCTTTCCTTCCGTACACTCTGGTTTCAGGCTGTACTGTGAGTGCCCGGCCGTCACCCAGGGCTCTGCAGGCTGACAGGAACCTGTCCCTGCCTCCAGCCCCGCTGTCCCCAGAGATGGCAGCCGCTGGTTGCGGGCTGCTCTCATCCCCGCACTGCTGCTGAACTCGGCATCACTGCCACTCACTGGGCTGGCCGGGAAAAGCAGAGCCCGGCAGCGCACATTGCCTTTGCAGAGTAGGGGATGCATCCCCTCGATCCTGCTGTCACCCTTTGCTCCTGCCATCACCCCTTACTATGACTGTTATCCCTTCTCCCCCTGCCATAGCCCCTCATTCCCGCCATCTCTCCTCGCTCCTGCTGTCGCTCCTTCTGTTGTCACCCCTCTCTCTTGCTGTCACCCCTCCTTCCGTCACTCTCACTCCTGCTCTCACCCCTTATTCCTGCTATCACCCCTCTCTCTGACTGTCATTCTTCCTCCCCTGCCGTAACCCCTTGCTCCTGCTGTCACCCCTCGCCTGCATGGCTGCAGCCTGGTTACACAGAGCTTGCCCCACGGTGACCCTCACAAGCTGCCACACAAACAGCCTGGGAGCACCTAAACCCTTTCCCAGCTCCATGAGAAAGGCAACAAGAACTCTGTTACTATTTTTTAAAGCATAGGAAATGGAAGGTGAAGCAAAAAGCAGCTGATGTGTGTGTGGGAATCCCTTCAGCCAGGTGGGAATGTGTGTCCATGGATGAGAACTGCTCCTCTCAGCCCCATCAACCAAAGCGAGCTGGGATTTTCTGAAGCCACATTACATACACAGACTTCCTCATCCAACATTAGGTAAGCATTGAGTAACACTGCCCACTGGTGCGAAATAGTGATGGGTTTGATTGATTAATCAGTGGGTTTGATGATCTAAAGAACAACACTGATTTGTGCTTTAAATAGCCACCCCAGTGCTGGCCTTAGGCTGGCCTTGGGAAAGTTTACTGGGCTGGTGTTAGAATCAAGCCCTCTACGAAACTACTGGGTTTTACACAGGAGAAGTACTCTTGCTGTTGTGCACCTCAGGAAAGGTATCTCCGTATTCAAGCCAGTTAGTGCAGGATGTGCAGGGAGTTGCTGCTGGTTGCTGGAGTCATGGAGCATCCTGCATTGCGAGAGATCCATAGGAATAACTGAATCCAACTCCCCGCTCCTTGCAGGACATCCTGCAACTAAATCACAGTGCCAGGCACATCGTTTGGAGGCTAAGAAGTTGCTGAACTTCTTCAAACCCTCTTTCATCCTTTTTCCTCCCCAAAATGAATCTGGACCCGTATTAAAGATAGATAAAATATTCCACTTTTTGCTGTTATTTTCAGTAGTTCACTGATGAGCTATTGCATTTAAACCAGACCTCTCAAGGACTGCTGTATTTCATAGGGAGTTGGAACTGGATGAGCTTTAAGGTCACTTCCAACCAAAACCAGTCTGGGATTCTTTGTTTCCAAACACAATCGCTCTCAGATATCAGCTCTGATGGTCCTGTGTGCATATGGTAGTGCTGCAGAACCCACACAAGATGTTGCCTTCCAGTTTACCATCATTTGCTGCTCATTTCCTATTGTATTCCTGTTATTCCCATTTCCTATTGCAGCTCATTTCCTATTCCAGTTTACCATCATTTGCAGCTCATTTCCTATTGTATTTCCTATTTCCTATAGAAATGACAGCAAGGTGCATTTCAAAGACGGTATGGATCCTGGGCACGGCGGGACCTGTCTTCTCTCTGTGAGCTGGATATTTAACTAAAGTATAGCAGTAACCCATTCATCTTTATCGGTTAAGTCTGTCCTTGCCACCTAAACGCCTGGATTTTACTCACTTCCTTCTGGGACAGCTGTGGTATTTATGGGAGTCTTTCTTCGGAAGTGTTCCCACAGGAGTCCCTCTTGGTGCGTTCTGGGGGTTTGGGGCTGGTGGGTCAGTGTTTCTGGGAGAACATAGGTTCATGTGGCCCCAAAGTATGAAGCAGGAAATCATAACTATACCGAACTGTACCTGAGATGTTGGACGGGCTTGGAGCAAGCTGCTCCAGTGGAAGGTGTCCCCGCCGGTGGCAGGAGGCGGGAACTGGACGAGTTTTAAGGTCCCTCCCAACCCAACTCCGTGATCCCACGATTCGCGCCCGCTGCCGGTTCCCCCGGAAGCGCTGGCCCCGGACCCCCGTTGCCTTGGGCAGGGGCAGGCGGTGCCAGACGCCGCTCAAAAGCCTTCACCGAAGACGGCGCCAAAAGTCCCCCTTTCCCTCCCCCAACCGCAGCGCTCAGAGCGCGGCCGGCCACGGAGGCGGGTCTGCCGGGCCACCGGTGCCCCCCCGGGGAGGCGGCCCCAGCACGGCCCCCGCCCCGTTTCCCCCCCCTCTCCGGGCGGAGCCTGGCGGTAGCGCCCGCCGACGGCTGGAGTTTCACTCGGCGGCGGCGCCGGTGCTGGAGCCGGGTGAGGAGCGGCGGGGCTCCGCCGCGCCCCCGTGCCATGCAGGATGCTGCCGGCTCCAGCAGCCAAGCGGCCGCCGCCCCTGCTCTGGCCGCCCCCCGCCGCCGAGCCCCCCGCTCCGCCCTGGGCCTGGGTGCTCCCGGCCGCCGCGGGGCTCGTCCGGGTCGGCGCTGCCGCCGCCGGGGCTCCCCCGCACCCGCCGCCGCTGCTGCTCCCGGCGCCGCCGCCGCCCGCTCCCGCCGCCGCCCTGCTGCGGGCAGCTCCGGGCTGGCGCGTCCCCTGCGAGCCGCTGCTGCCGCTGCTGGCCGCCGAGCAGCGCCCCGCCGCGCTCCTGCATGGGCAGGTAAGGGCGGACCGGGCCGGGGTCGGCCGCGGGGGCACTGTCCCGGTGCTGCCGTCCTGAGCCCATCGCCAGCCCCGGGGATGGAGCCTCAGCCCGAAGGGGGGGGTCAGCGGCGGGACAGGTCCCCACGGTGCCCCGTGGGCTCGATGTGCCCCGTGGGCTGTGCCCGCTGCAGTGCGCGGCTCTTCGCGCAGCGCTCGGGCGGGCGGCGCGGCGTGCGTTGGGGCTTCCACCTTTCTCAGGAGCCGGCCCAGTGCTTCCCCGGGGCTGGGTTGCGGGGGGCTGCGGGTCTCCGACGGGGCCGATGAGGGGCGGTCGCTGGAGGCGTTTTGTGCAGGCACAGCGCGGGCGGAAGCGCTCCCGCGGCCGTGCGCGCAGGGAAGGGCTCGTTTTCGGTGGCTATTCAGAAAGCCCAAAGTTGTGACTCAAGTCACTGCGTGTCCAGTGCGTATTTCAGTTATAAATTGCTGCCGTATCGCTGCTTGGAATAGCGGAGTGTTCCCGCTGTCCGGGCGCGGGGATGTGGCGGGCGCTGCGCTCCTGGTTCTGCCTCGGCTGGGTGGTTTTTACTCAGCAGAAGTACAAACGAAGCGGGATGCGAGCGCGGAGCCGTCCGCTGGGGCTCGAGGGGGGATTTCCAGCCTTTCCGAGAACGAGCGTCTCTGGTGGTTTGGGAGCAGGGTGGGAGGGAGGCGAAGAATGGGTAGCGCTGGGTCTGATAGAGCCGAGCATCAGTTATTCCTCGGTGTGAGAGCCCGTAAACTGCAAGGGTGGTTTTACTGTGGGAACCAAATGAATTTAAGTGAAGACACGTTTCTGACGTTTCCTATGGTTCTTGCTCGCTTCTAGAGGAATTTTAAAGCCACTTTCTAGTGATGTTCCTGTTCTGTGTAAGATTCTGTTTGAGTGGAGGAGAACCAGACTGCCCTGGCAATTAGCAGTCATTGGCCAAGTCCTGCTTTCCTGCCTGGCTACTGATCTGTGGCTTTCTAAAGCCCTTTATCATGTCAATGCCAGGCATCATGCACTGTGCAATGCCTAAAGAAACCCAAACAGTTGTTGGGTTGAAAGGACATTTGAAATCTTCTGTACTCATCTTTTATGTAATTAGGGAATCATGAAAAGCATCAATTGATTCAGGGTAAAATCCTTCTGTTAACTTCTCTTCCTGTTTTTTTTTTCTCCCCCCCTCTCCTCCCCCCCCCACCCAAGTGGATATTTGGAGCTCATTCCCCAGTCATTGGATTTTCACCTTCTTCGAGTGTGGAATTTGTCCCTGTTTTTCCACCTGTGTACACATCTACGGTCCCACCTCATGCTGGGAAAAACTGGATCGATAAAAGGCTCCCCAGTTGCAAAGTAAGTCTGGTCATGGCATGTTGAAGTGGTTTTAAGGCTGAAGTATGGGAAATGTCATGGGTTTGGTGAATGGTGAAGATGTGTGAGAGAGCAGGAGTTGGTCAGGTAAAACTCCATGGAGGAGGAATGTTGTGAGGGATGGATAATGGAGGAGACTGTTTCAGCCATTCAACATCTTTGTTTTTCTCAAGTTTTAAAAAGACTTAGTTATTTTTACTATTAGTCTGTATTGCATTGAGTAGAACTTTTTAATGGGATGTAGTTATGGGAGTTTTCCATTTTCCCTTTCTTTTTGGTCCTTCCACTGTTTTCCCCAAGGGATGCTGCAGTGTGGCAATGACAGTGGTGGCATCACCAAGAGCACTGCTGTGTCCCTGGGGTGTCACTCACTGTCCCATGTCCTCATCTCACCCACAGCTACCTACATCTGTAATTTATCTGGCTGAATAATGAAAATGTGTCTCTGTAACTCTATCCCATGTCCCTCACACCTACCTCTCCAATTCGGAAGGTGGATGAGGTCTCTGGATCACAGGTGGGCTTACTTCGGGAGCCGCAGTGTGTGGGACACAAGTGCCTTCAGCTATTCCTTTTTCTTTATGATGCTGATTAGTCATGTTAAATGGCAATTCACTTTTAAATGGTCAGCTCAACTCTGAGGTTGCAGCACTGTGGAGCCAAAATCCGTTACTTTTGCAGGCTGGTTCCCAGCTTGAGATACAATTGAGTTTTATGTCTGAATTTTGTACCCCAGACCTTCACATTCTTCTCTTCCTTTATGTTGGGCAGATATACCTGAATAATGCCTTTGCTCTGGATTCAGCGTGGCTCCATCCTGAGGACACAAGACTCTTCCAAGGCAATGAGAAGCCGCTGTTAATGAGCAATCAGGTGGCTATGGCTATAGCCAGGCCAGCTGCTGCCTCCAGGCCTCTCCCCACCGTGGTGCTGGCACCTCAACTGATACCAGGTCAGTAGGACATTAATAATGGAGTACTTACCTTTTTTTTTTTACCTGGATCTCTCAGAGATGCATAAACCATTCTCTAATGTAAGGGTTTCATTACATTCAGCTGAAAACCTCTTGCTTGATCTGAACCTTGATGACAAAGTGCGTTTCATCCTCTAAATTACTTAAGGAACAAAAGATCATGTGTAATTAGATTATAACAGATTATTTCATAACTGGCTGTTGACTTCTGGAATGAAGGGGCAGCGTTGGCTTGTTTTCAAACAAGAAGTTCCTGACACAGTTCATGTACAATTCTCCTGTTGTCTTCTAGAGTTTGGTGTAGTCTCTGTAGATAGCTCTCAGTAGGGAAGAGCGATTGAACCATCATCTCATTAAGACTCAGTTATACACAATGTTATTCCTGAAATAAATTCCATTAATCTGGGTAACTCAGGTATGTCACAGCTGTAACAGAGGAACTGAGATTTATACTTTGGAAAAGAACAGGAATTACATTGTGGTAAAGCTGAATCTCTCTATTTGATGCTGCAGTAGTGATTTAAAGTAGTTGTTTCGTAGAAAGGGTTATAAAGTAAAGTGCTACTCGTGTTTAAACCCATAACATGTATCCTTAAATGGAGAATTAGGATGTTGTTAATGGCTTGTGATAAGTTGTTTCTTAGAGTGAAGGCGATGAGTGTTGGGTTGACAGCGGAGCCCTTCTTATCTTGGTCTTTGCCCTGTAAAGTCCTTTTGGTTTTGCTGCTCTGTAGCACACAGAAAGTCTTCCTGTGTTTTGCCAGTAACACAGAGATTCATTGAGAGAGTGCTGGAATTGCTCCTCGCTGCCTGGGTTCGTTTGCCAGACTGATTAATTAGCAGTGAATATTGTTCTGTACTGAAACACATCGAGCCACTCGCGTCAGTTCTGTGGTTTGATGCGTTAGCAGAAAGCTGCCTCCTCCTCCTGCCAGAATCACCCCTTGCTCAAGTGGAGCAATGCTTGGAAATGAGACTGCCTCTGGTGTGATCCTGTTGGATGGATGCATTCCTCTGGGATACCGTGGGGAATTGTTGAGCTGCGCTCCCAGACAGGAAGCACCGGTTGAAGTGTGTTTTAAGGAGAGGCCTGGTGGAAAGAGAAGTGTTTTGTGCAGGGGAGTGGCAGCTTGTTGTTTGTTTGTGTATATAAACCAAATATTCCAATATCCTAAACATGCATAAGCATGTTTTATCACACAGTGTTTCAGACTGAAAGCGGGAGCGTATGTGGCACAGCGGGTTAGGGAATTGTGCCTGGCAGACAGGGACATTCCCAGTCTGATGCTACATCTCTGGTCTGGAAGCAGGACAGAGGAAAGATGATTTTCTTCCCTCTGGACTATGTGTGTGTGCATGAGCCTGTTTACACAGGGCATGTTCGGGTGGATCCAACTCTTCCTCCAGCAGCATGCCCAGTGGTGGCTGCCACCTCTTCAGACCTTTCCCTCCCAGGGAAGAGCTTCTGCCTAAGAGCTCATCTCAGTCTCCCCCTCTGGCAGGTTAAAGCCATTCCCCTTGGCCTGTCCCTACAGGGCCCTGTCCAAAGCCCCTCTCCAGGTTTCCTGGAGCCCCTTTAGGCACTGGAGCTGCTCTGAGGTTTCCCTTTAAGGAGCCTTCTCTTGTCCAGGCTGACCCAGCCGAGCTCTCTCAGCCTGTCGAAATCTTCCCATCCCTCTTTAAATCATCTGATCCATGCCATTACTGCTAATGCAGTGGCATCCCAGGCTGTGTGTGAGCAGAAGTGTGCATGGCGGTGGCATCATTGCTAGATGGCAATATTTGTACCCTACCACCATCATCAGGAGCTCCTTCTGAGAAGTGTTAGGGTCGTACTTGAAGTGTTTCCTGTGCAATCTTTATACTTAATATGAAGAGTAATAAAAATACCAAGAGCAAATTGCTTAGTTAAGTTGTTTAAACTGAGGAGCTCATAAGCTTTGTGCAGGCTCTGTCTTCATTTTGGAAGCCTGTTTCATGACAGGTTTGCCTTCCACAGTTATCAGTAATGATACAACTGTTTTCTCAGTGTATCAGCAATGTTACAGACATAAAGGAAGGAGGCACTGGAGTTTGACGAGCAGTAATGCTCATCATTTAACAGCTGGAGATGCAGCTACTAAAGGTGTTATTTTCTGTAAGAAAAGGAAGCAGCTATTACACTCTCGCATATTGCAAAACATGAATTTATGTACTTATTTTGTATGTCTAAAGCCAATAGTGACATTTTATTTTCCCACCTCGCAATGAGAGCTGCTTTCATGTGTACTGGGTACTGCATTTTTCATGAGGAAGGCAGCGGCTAGATATTTCTGCAGGGGAAGATTAATATTTGTGTCTCCTGCATTGTGCTCTCTACGTGTGGATGAAATCAGGGCTGGTTGGGTCCCAAGGCAGATGTGCCCTTATAGCATCTGTGTGACGTGCACATCCCTGTGTGAGGTGAGGGGCCACCGGCAGGACCCCTTGGTGGCACCCATTAGATGAAAGCCGTATAGCCCTCTGGTAATGATGTTCCATGTGTTTACTGTTATTGATGCTATTTTAAGTGTTTGAGGGTGTGTTCTTGCAGTTTGGCATTCCTGGTTCTCAAAGCCATCACCAGCAGAGGTGCTGTACAAAGAGTGTGTTCATATGGGTGTGTTTGAGAAGGTTTTCATAGAACCCCAAACTGGTTTGAGTTGGACGGGACCTTAAAGCTCCTCCAGCTCCAACCCCTGCCACGGGCAGGGACACCTTCCACTACAGCAGACTGCTCCAAGCCCCTTTGTCCAACCTGGCCTTGAGCACTGCCAGGGATGGGGCAGCCACAGCTTCTCTGGGCACCCTGTGCCAGCGCCTCAGCACCCTCCCAGGGAAGAACTTCTGCCTAAGAGCTCATCTCAATCTTCCCCCTTGCCAATGGCTTATGGAATAGATGCCCTGGACAGTTTTTGGGTGTTCATTGTGGGCTGTTGCTCAGCAGCCATCTGGAGGCTTGCAGAACCTGGAGATTAGTGTGTTTGTAGAATAGGAGCCACAGGTAGGTGGTTAGGTAAGTGGAGCTGGGATGCTGCCTCCTGTACTTCTGCTCAGAGCAAGGGGAAACCTGGCATTTGAACATCTGTTTCCATTTTGAAACATTTGTCAGCCCTCAAATGGCTTTTTATTTGATTTTATGCACATGTCAACATAAACTGCATTTTCTTGCTGATGCTCAGTGCTAGATTGGCCCTGGTGCTGTGGATGCCCTCGACAGTAGCTGCTGTAACACATGCAGAAGGATGCATTAGCGCAAACCTGTTGCCTGCTCAGAGATCTCCTTTGGGGATCCCTGTGTGAGCCATGAGGGCAGGAGGAGATGCTGAGGAGGTGAAAGGTTCTTACTGGTTTTTATCTCGAACAAAATGCTCAGAGTATTGTGTTTTCCTTTATAGCAGAGGCAATCTAACCTGGAACAAAGACTTGTAGGGTTTTCCAGTGCTGGTTTCCTTGAAGGAAGATAGTCTTTTAAAATCAGAGAGCTTATTTCTTCTTGGTTTGGTGTAGAATGATTCCTCAAGAGCAGATATTTTCTGCTAAGTCAAAACTCCATTGCTGCCTCTGCATTTCCAGAGGGTCTCTTCTCTCAGTAGCAGTCCTTCTGCTCCTTCATCCACTGGTGTTGAAATCACAAATGCAGTGTTGATGTATAATCTTCCATCAAGTTGCTTTAGCATTACTGATCCCATATGGATTAATGTTCTCATCCTTCCAGTTAGTGTCGTTTCTTTTAATCCCAGTAACCTTTGCAGAACTGAGCCAGTATTTGTCATAGCGAGTCTCGGTATTACCATTTACATGCATATACTCAGGTATGTACAGATACGGTTTCCTGGGTGATTTCAGTTTAAATTTCAGACTTTACAAATCTACGAAGAAATGCGGTTGTTGTGTTGAATTTGGGCTCCGTTTTCTCATGTTTTTCACAGTTTGGAAATACATGACGCAGGACCTCCAACCCTCTGTATTTCCTAATCACAAGCTCTGTATCTGAAGCATGTGTGTGTACAAACAGCCTGGGTTTGGGCCTCTCAGGTTGGATTCTCCTGTATTTAAGGTGTGTGCTAGGGCTCCCTCTTTGTAAAACACAAATAGCACTGCAAGAACCTGAACATGCCTGAAATGCCATGAAAACCCTCTTTGTTTGCGCAGCCTTCAGGCACTGCAGAGGCAAACACTTCATTCAGTCTTTGGGGACACTTGACTTTATTCACAGCCTTTACAAAGCTTTGGTTTTACTTATTATATTTGTGCTTTTTGGGTTCTTTTTCTGTTATCTACCTAAATCCAGCGCAAACTTCAGCCCAGTTCAGATGTTTTTTACTTGAATTATAGAAATGAACCTAAATGTAATGTGTTTATGGGAAGGGTTTGTAGGTCTGACGCTTTCCTAGTATTGTCCCACCTGACCCCAAGACTTCATTACACAGAAACCCAGATCTTTCAGTGATTTAAAGAGCCTCTTCTTGTTTGTGAGGAGCCAGGTGTATTTATTACATATGAGCTGTTAGTGGCTTCCTTGCTGTCAGGCTCATGCGATAGCTGGAGTTTACAAATGGAAAAGGCAATAAGCTTTTTTTCTCCCTTCAGGCTACAGAAGATAAAGGATATCAATATGTTTTCCTTTGCATTGGGATAAATATGCTATTTAAGCCAATCCTTTGCTTTGTTTTATTGATGGATCGATGCTGCTGCAGTTGCTTGGCAGCTGGCACCTCAGACCATGTGCAGTTGAGGTGTCAGGGCCAGAGGGTTCTCTGTGATCTGCTTTCTGTGAGCTTCAGTGCTGCTGTGATCGTCTGCGGGCGAGAGGTCTTCCAGGTGTTTGTGCTGCATAAAAAGACAAAGTTCCTTGCAAGAAGCATCCCATTGAAATCACGCTGGTGGCAACTGTGGAGTGGGCACTTGTGGAGTAGTTAGGAGTTAAACTTATATTTGAAATGCAGCATTTTCCACACGTAAGGGAAAAACGGACGTTCAGGGCCTCTCAGGGCGAGATGCACCCCCACCTGGTGTGCCAGGAATACACACTCCACAGTGGTTCCCGTGGCAACACAGAGGGTAGAGCGAGGTGGAGATCTTGTGGTTTCGCTTTGTCCTAACTTCAGCAAAAAAGATAGGAGCTAGGTGGTACCAGAAGCTGAAAAGCTGCATACTTGCTACCCTGAGCCAGCAGCCTGCCATCTGACAGAGTGCCGTCCTCTGTGTGAACTTTGCTTCATTATAATGTCATTATAATGCATTTACATGCTAAAATACACTCCCCTCTCCAATGCGACCCGTCTCCAAAATGAGACCACCCCCCTCTGAGCATGCACTCTGAATTTTTGGTGTCAGATACCTTTAAAGCAAAGAGAGATTTGCGCCAATAATAATGAAGGTATGTGTGACCAGAGTCACTCAAGCTCCACCTTGAAGGTGAAAATAATATAAAATGACCCAAGAGAGGGGGGGATATCGGGGAAGATACCATCGTGGACGAGTCAAGGAAGATAACATCAACAGACTCCCGGGACCGGTCGATGGGCTGGACCTCTCTTCCCCCCCATAGGGATGCTGTGGGTAAGACTTGCACTGTATCCAGTGCTTCCCTGGGAAAACTTAGAATCTCTATAGAGTTACTTTTACTGTCACCTGTATATTTTAGAGCCAGGCTATGTTAACTTTATCGAGCGCTTGTATCCATGTAACTATTATTCGCACGTGCTTTGCAGACAGTATTCATCACCAGCAGTCCATAAGAACCTGTACCTGTTGCATCAATAAACTGCACTGTTTCGGTAGCCAATCGTCATTTTCTCACTGAACGCGATCCCATCTCTCAGTGTGACCGTGAGGGTTCATGAGCACGATTGAACTGGCAGTGGGGTGTACTATCAGTGAATCCGGATCAGTACACAGCCGGACTGATAGTTGCAGCTGATTGTGCACTATCAGTGAATCCAGATCAGAGCGGCCAGACTGGTAGTTAGATATTGGAGCCATTCCTGGCCCCTCTAATAAAGCAAGGGGTTTATTATTCCCCGTTTAACGCAACAGCACTGCATGGGGTGGACTTTACATGGAAGCAGGAGTGGAATTCCATGCAGCTCTTGGGCACCTGAGGGAGAGCACCCAAACCACTCTTTAGCCACTATGCAGGGTGAGCTTGCTGTACAGTGATGTTTAGAGTGTGTAAGAAATGACAGGGGGGCTTTAAGCAAGAAGCAACCGTGTCTTCATCTTCAAAGCTTGAGCCCATCAGAAGAAGGACTGGGAGGTGTTGGGTGACAAGAAGCTCTTCCCTGTGAGAGTGCTGAGGCGCTGGCACAGGGTGCCCAGAGAAGCTGTGGCTGCCCCATCCCTGGCAGTGTTCAAGGCCAGGTTGGACACGGGGGCTTGGATCAAGCTGCTCTAGTGGAAGGTGTCCCTTCCTATGGCAGGGGTTGGAGCTGGAGGAGCTTTAAGGTCCCTTCCAACACAAAGCAAGCTGGGATTCTATGGTAGTTTCAAGGATGCAGTTTGCTGAGGGATAAAGTGATAGTTTTGACCTGATTTGGGGTTCCATCCTGACCCAGGCCATTGCTCCCCATCAGTGATACCCAGCCTTAGATGCCAATTGTGGTGTCATGCAGGGGTAGGCTCAGTTTAAGTAGCACCTTCCATTAGCTTCTCCTTTTGCAAGGGTCTACATGGGTTTTCCTGCTGGAGCCAAGTCTTCCATTGGTAGCTTGTAGCTCTTTTAGAGATACATGTATTTTGTGGAAATATTGGTCCTATTGACTTTACAGCACCAGAAAATAGTTCTTAAGTAGTGGAGAGCTGAGTGGAGTAAGCAAGAATAGCGAGTGCTTGATCCCAGGGGCTTGTAGTAAACAGCTGTCTAATCCTGTTGATGAATAAAACTATGAATTAAAGAGGTTTATTTTCAGAGCTGCTGTTCATTTATGGAGAATTGACTAATAATAGAAAAATATCAAATCCTGATGTTCACACAATGTCTGCAGACAGATTTTGCCCCTGATCCACTAAACTTGGACCTCCCCGTTGTTGTAATACATTTTTCCACTTGGCATCGTATATCTGATCCTCTTCCAGCACGAGGGACTGTTTATTGAGGACGTTGAGAATTGAACCTTTAAGTTCAGGGAGCGTGTGTCCCTATTTCATGACTTGGAGCTCTCCTGGAGAGGAAAATCCAAATCCCACCAGCATCTTCTGGGTGTCCTGAAGCCAGTAGCTCTACGTCTGTGTATCGCCAGGTTTTGCCTTGTTGTGGGGTGTTTTGCCTTGTGTTTTAATGGATTAGCTGGCCAGGGCAGCTTCCCTGATACCACTGCTGCCGGTCAAGAGAAGGTGGTGAGAACAGGACCTCCCTCTGGGGAGGCTGGGAGGGTGATGGAGGGTGAGAAACCTCTGATCTCCACATGGTTTGTGTTACGGTGTTCCCCCTTTTCCTGGCTCATCTTCAAGGAGGGAGGATCAAGCAACAAGAGTCTGTTTCAACTGCCTTCTCCTTTATTCCTCTCCATCAAAAGTTGTTGTCAGTTTTAGTTCTGATAAAAGCCTACTACAGAACTGTCATCTAACAGAGTTCAACTTGCACACTCTGCAGATGAAGGAAAAGGGAATAAGGGATAATAAACAATACTTCACATTTCAGTTTTTCTTTCATTGGTCTAGGAGCTGTTGTTTCATACACTGTTGGAAGCAGTGTTCAGTGTTTTGTGACAGGACTGGGCAGAAACCCAAAAGGAACAGGGATACAGTCAGGATGCTAGTGATCCACTGGGTTATTGCTAAAAGTAGGGAGCTTGCATATTGCTTTGAAAAGAGGTGAGGGTGCTGTGCACCCTTCTGTGGGTGAGGTTGAAGACCTAAGCATTGCTAACTTATGGACTCTGGGGTCAAAGTGTTTGACACCTATTTAATCGAATGGTGTTCAAGGCCAGGTTGGATGGGGCTTGGAGCAAGCTGCTCTAGTGGAAGGTGTCCCTGCCAGTGGCAGGGGTTGGAACTGGATGAGCTTTAAGGTCCTTTCCAACTGTCATGGTTCAAGACCTTGAGTGTCCCCTGGAGCTTTCTGCCAGAGGCTCCAGGCAGGACCATTCTCCCCGGCTGCGGTGTACAGTACATGTTTTACATCTGGCCCGGTCCAGACTGGCCCAAGGGCTACTGCATGAGCTGTCTCTCGTTTAATTTGCTCAAAGGCTTGTTGCTGCTCAGGGCCCCATTTAAAATCATTTTTCTTCCTGAACACGCGACAGAGAGGGCTGACAATCAAACTGTAATTCGGGATGTGCATCCTCCAGAACCCCACAGCACCCAAGAAAGCTTGTGTTTCTTTTCACCCCCACACGTACTCGTCGGGGTCGTAGTTGCAGTATTTCTTTTTCAGTTGGGGTATAGCTGGGGACGACAGAAAGATTACTGAAGATGTCTGGAAGAACAGAATTAATAATACTTATGCCTAGGCTTGATAGAATTGCACTTTAAATCAATACCAGTTTGTGCAGTACCTTTCTCTTCTGGACAAGCATCCCTGCCTCTTTTCCTCAAAGTAACTACATCCCTCAGATCCTCTGTATCCCTGACCCCTCAGCTTTTGGAGTCAGGGATGCAGACGATCTGAGGGCCTTTAGTGTCTCTATCACAAGAAAGAACTGCTTATTTTTTTGATTGCCAACCATTTTTGCCATTAATGTAACCCTTGATCACCCTCACTCCATGCATCCTTGGCATAGATTACCTCAGGAGAAGGTACTTCAAAGACCCTGGTTTCTGGGTTGCCGGCTGGGCTTAAATCATGACAGTCCCGCTGAACCCAGGACACCAACATATGCCATTCTAGGGTACCATGATATTTGACCATCGCATGTTGTCCTTTGTCATGACTCTGATTCCTGGTTCCAATGCCTCCACCCCATTTCCTCACTGTTGGTGAACCGTCTCTAAACAATCTTTGTCACTTCATCTCCTCTCTGCCCTTCCATTGCTTCACATCAAATTCTCTGTCCACCTCCTGAGTTTCCCCCTGATCTGTTTGCCTGAGAAGAGCAGAGCTGGAAGGCTGGTGAAGGACCCTGCAAAGGGGTTTGATGTTTCAGCAGAGGAATGTTGCCTTCCTGTGCCCAGGATGGAGCATGACTTGGCAAAAACGGGTTCGGGGAAAACCGCTATTGCCAGGCAGAAATGTACATTTTTTCCTCCCCTCAGGGTGTGTTGATAATGGTATTTTTGAGGCATTTGGCTGGTGAAGTCCATGGAAGTGTGGGGTGATAAATGATTAACCCTTTCAAGAAGCTTTTTTTCTGCACCAGCCTCCAGTTGCTTTGGCAAATGATATGTTATGTCAGAGGCTGATAAGCTGCTGAAGATAATTGTTCCGTTGACAGCAGAGCAAGAGAGCGGGTTTGATGACCCGCAAGCACCCTGTCCACACTCTCCTCTCCAGTAGTAACGATTACAGGGGTAGTCCTTTCTTCATGGAATTATTTAGGAGGAGAGAGGGAGAGAAAACTTCATCAAAGGCGGGGAAATCGCCCTCTTTCAACTGACTGATGAAACTTTAATAAGGGGATTGATGAAACTCTAATAAGGAAGCCCTGCTTCAGGAGCTTCACTCATCTGTGCTGGTGGAAGCCTTCAACTACCCGAGCAACTGAGGTTCCATTATTTTACTGCTTTCCTGGGCTCTTTGGGGAAATCGCGTCCTCTCCTCCAAAATGAAAGAATCCACGAGCAGTAAACAGCCTTCCTGCTCGGGCACCCTCCAGGAAGCCAGGAGGAAAGTCAGTTTTTTCCAGGCAACATTTGTTTTCCTGAGAGTTACAGATGATGTTTTGTGGATTTTTTCCAGCTGCTGAGAGCTTGAATTAGGAATGAAAGCAGGATATTGGAGGCCATGGGTTCAGTCTAACCTAACGGTCTGTTCTAGTCCTTGGGTGATAGACAATAAACCTGTATTGAACAGTTGAATTAGTTGGACACTGATTATTTCATATCATAGAATCCCAGCCTGGTTTGTATTGGAAGGGACCTTAAAGCTCATCCAGTTCCACCCCCTGCCACAGGCAGGGACACCTTCCACTAGAGCAGCTTGCTCCAAGCCCCTGTGTCCAACCTGGCCTTCAACACTGCCAGGGATGGGGCAGCCACAGCTTCTCTGGGTAAAGGCACATGCAGTGTTCATTTTCATTTCCATTATGACTCTGACAGAATAATCTGGTTCTAGCCATGGTTGAATGGACAAAACTTGGATATTTTAGGGTGGTTTTGCCTGTGTGCCTGTTGATTTGTGCATGTGCAGATGTTTGAAGTGAATTGTTCTTGGCATTGATAAATACAGTAGGAATAATAGAAGGGGTTTTTTACGGTGTTTACTGAAAATATTTGACTTCTGTTTTGCTGTTGCAGAGCTGATTTTGTTGGCAAATAATTGTTTATGATATTGTTTATGCCAAAAGTTAATGTAATAGCCACAGGAGCCCCAGTTAACTGCAACCAAGGCAGGGTCGTTTCCGAAAACTGACCCCTCTTTGCCTGACGCTAACTGCGACCAAACCAGCACTTAGCATCTGAATGAGGCACCCTGGATGAGGCATCTGGGTTACATCTGTGTGTAGGGGAATAGGATCTTAACCAAGGTTGCTCAGCTGCAGTTACCTTGCCTGGAGCATCAGTGTTGGGGGGCTGCATCACCCACCCCATGGTCACACTTCCCAAGTGCTGGTCGTGGTCCCATTCCCTGTGTCCCTCACTGAGGTGCACATAGAAACAGAAATGCTCCAAACTCATGGAATGCCTCAAGTGAAGAGCCTGATCAAACAGAGATTTTTCTTCTGCAGAGCTGCAGTTGGCTGTGGTTGCCTGAAGGATTTCTGCATGAACCAGAGACGTTTGCTGAATGACATAATAAGCTAATGATTGCTTAATTTTCCCTTAGCCGGCTCAGTGCAGAGCAAGTAACAGCTGGTGTTTGTCAAATTAGCTTTTCTCGCTAAGATTTTGACTATTCATTTTCTTGTTTATTTAACATACCCAGCTGAGATTGAGCTCTGAAGGTCTGTCCTGCGCGTTTGTTGGATTTACAGGTGAATATCACCTACTCTAAAGTACATTTAAGCCTTGAGTTAGGTTTTGAGTTCCCATGTGAAACCAGTGGAAGTTTCCTGCATGGTATGTTTGCAAGATGAAGGAGATTAGTATGTAAAGCTAGTGAAACTCAGGTATTTGTGTGCATAACACAGGAGTGCAGTGGGGCAGATAACCCCAATGTTAGATGATGGTTAATATAGGAGGTAAAAGAAACATTCAGATTTGCAGTCAGACAACTTATATTTAGGAGAGTTCAGACTGAGGTGGTCATGAACTGATTTGTGTTGGAAGGGACCTTAAAGCTCCTCCAGCTCCAACCCCTGCCACTGGCAGGGACACCTTCCTCTAGAGCAGCTTGCTGATGGATCGTTCTGAAACTGTGGGAGCTGCAGAAAATGCCAACCAGCATGTTCAAATATTTGACTTTTTTATTGAAGGTGTTTTTTTCCCATTTAAATCTAATAACTTTGCACAGGCTCTATATGACTCACTGCTGCCTTGTCCCTCTGGGTTATAATGATATGTTCACGTATATTGGGTTTTAATAACTAAAAATGCACCAACTGTAGGCTAGGAATTTGAGAACAATGGTTAGGCTGTGTGGAGACCTCAGAGCAGCTGCCAGTGTCTGAAGGAGGCCTCAAGGGTGCTGGAGAGGGACTCTTCATCAGGGACTGCAGCAACAGGACAAGGGGTGATGGGTTCAAGCTGACACAGGGGAAGTTCAGGTTGGGTATAAGGAAGAAGTCCTTTACTGTGAGGGTGCTGAGGCGCTGGCACAGGGTGCCCAGAGAAGCTGTGGCTGCCCCGTCCCTGGCAGTGTTGAAGGCCAGGTTGGACACAGGGGCTTGGAGCAAGCTGCTCTAGTGGAAGGTGTCCCTGCCCGTGGCAGGGGTTGGAGCTGGAGGAGCTTTAAGGTCCCTTCCAACATGAACATTCTGTGATTCTGTGTTTCTATTAGGAAAAGGGCTTTGAGAGTCCGTAGAAAATATATAATACATTAAAAATCTAACGTCTCTCCAAGGGACACATGCAAACAGCGGGGGCTGGGTGGGGATGTCATAGAGTTTTGTTCTATCTTGTGCTGAAATTCAGACTGCTGAAAGCATTGTCTATAAATTCACCGGTTTCCAGTTAAAAATGAAGCCTGTTGTGTTTCACCCTTCCGCAGGTACTTGCCAGAATAGCCTTAAAGCTGTCGGTGGCAATCAGACCCTGGCCTTGGCCACCACGGCGATGGTGTCGGTGGAGCCCGAGCCCCACCAGGGACCTCTGGCGCCAAGCATCCAGCCCTGCCACGTCCTCACCTTCTCCCCTATCAAAATCCCGCTTTTGGCTTCGCCTTTTCCAGGTAAGATCAATCCTGGTGGCACTGAGGAGCTGCTTCCATGTTTCCTTTGCAACAGAGAGGTTTCTGAGTGTGTTTTGGTGACTGTTCAGGGGATATTGGTGGTGTTGCTGCAGTCTGGAATTAAAGCTGTTTTGTCTGGAGTGGTTTAGAGGTGTTCTCTGGAGCTGCATGCTAAAAGTGACATAAACACTGCACTTCATGGAGTTTTGATGTCATTGTGATGTTTACAGGCAGCAGATCCTGCATCCTCCGTTATGTCAGTGACTTCTATATGAAAACACGGTCTTGGTGGCACCAAGGCTTTGCAGCAGATCCTTGGGTTGCAATGCTGGCAGTGGGAAGGTGTCTGCTCAACATAAAATAGTATTTGATTAAGACTGAAGTAGGTTTGTTTAGTTATCAAATACATTGGAACAGTGTAGCCCTGGTTTTGTGTGTTTTGTGGTGTTTTACATGGGATTGCTTATGGGGTAAAATGCTCTTTTCTTAGCGTGACTTCGTGTAGCAGCTTTCTGCATGTGGCGCTCTGGCCCCCTGATGCGCTGGGAGGTCTGGCTGCTTGAAAGCCTGCAGCATAATTTTGGGACCTACTTGGAACGCTGATGGTGGCTAAATATAGAAATGCTATATTCCAATTAAGTTAAACATTTAAATTAAGATGCATTTTCCATCTTTTTGGTACTTGAAGTGTAACACAGCAAGATACAGCGAGGTTGGATTCTGCAGGCAGCGTGCAGTTACAGGGTTGGTGTTCAGATGAAATCTATTCATGAGAAATGTAGCTCAGTAATTATTGTTCCTGTTGAGCAGTCATTAGGAGCACCCAGATAAATGCCTGCTGAGGGCAGTGTCTTTGTGTTCAGGGAGTCTGGAGAGCAACAGACCTGTAGCAATAAAGGTACAAGTCTTTCAGACTGTGTCAAGAAAGGACAGTACCTAGGTAAGAGCAGAAAGCAGAGTAATCACTGCTGTCAGGCAGGGATTTGGTGCTGCTTCCCATGAGTGATATTTAACCCATAGAAACTACATTGCCTGTTTGTAAGTGAACATCTTTGTCAGGATCCCAAAGCCTTGTGACGAGCAGAGGACCAGCCGGGGGGGTGAGCAGGAGGCAGGAATGGGGCAGGAGAGGGATAGCAGACTGATCTGTAGGTTAACCCTTGTATGGATTTGGATGGGGCAGGTGCAGGATGGAGCATGGGGCAGAGTGGAGAAGGATCCCAGTCCTCACCCCTGCAGAGGTGCAGGGTGTCGGTTGGAGAACAAGGATGCTCTGTGGAGCTGCAGGGTCTCTCCTGGGGGTGGAAGGTTGTCTTATTTGTTGCTGCTGAAATCCACATGTGGAAATTCAAAGGGGATGAGTTGGGTTGGGAGAAACTGGCAAACCCCCCATGGCAGGAGGTTGGAACTGATGTATTTTAAAGTCCCTTCCAGCCCAAACCGCTGGGATTCTGTGATCTTGGATGAGAACCCAAAGGAGAAAAAAAATCATTCTTTACATGTGCTGAGGTGCAGGATTCTGTGCCAGATGGGAATGGAGATGCTCGGGTGATCTGGAGAGGAGCTGTCATAGGACTTGTGAAATACAGCTGGAGGAGAGCCCTGCATGGGGAGTGTTAGACAGGATCAAATAATCTAATGCCAGGAAGTTCCACCACTTGGGTGACTGGCTCAGCTCTGCAGTAATAAACATGTCAGGCCATGATAATTGTTGCTTTCCTTTCGAATGAGTGTATGATAGGCTATCAAATAGCATGCTTTGAGTGCTTGAGCAGTCATCCTATTATCAATCATTCACAGTAAGCCACACACTTCTGGGTACCTTCTCCTACAGAATATATAGTAGCTTTTTAGAACGGAAAACTCCAGAGCGCCCGGTCCATGTACAATAAACTTGGGATTCAGCTAACCGTTTTTCTCTATTAATCACTGTCTCTGGAGGGGGGCTGGTGCCTTGCAAAGGAGGACAATAAAACACTTTCATGAATCTCCTTTTTATTGTGCTGGTGGAGAAGAGGACTCAGAAGTGTTGGGTTTTGGTCGTCCTTGTCAACACCAGGCTGATCAACAGCTTCTGAGGCTGGGCTGGGTGGGAAAGAGCATTTGGGTGTTCTCAGGGCAGGGACCACTCTGCATCCCCTGGCTGCATGCAGGGAGGCACAGCCACAGCTACCTGGTGAAACAAGGGTGAGGGTTTCTGTAAGTGCTGATGAAGGAGATGGGCTTTTGATAGGCATGGGTGAAGCAGGGGAAAAAGCATGTGCAGAAGCTTTAAAACCAGCACATTAAACTCAGTGTGCACTGGGGTAACTCCTGCATCCCTTGCTTGAACACTAGTAGACAAGAGGCTGAAACTGCGTTTAATGTACAGGAAGAACTGGTCAGTTGGCCAAAGGCAGCTTTTGGCTGTCAGAACTACATGCCTCCATCACCATACAAGTTAATGGCTGGGAAAGTTAATGGACCTGCTTGAGTGAGTCCAGAGGAGGCCATGGAGATGCTGCGAGGGCTGGAGCAGCTCTGCTCTGGAGCCAGGCTGAGAGAGCTGGGCTGGGGCAGCCTGGAGAAGAGAAGGCTCCTGAAGGGGAGACCTTAGAGCAGCTCCAGTGCCTAAAGGGGCTGCAGGAAAGCTGGAGAGGGGCTTTGGACAAGGGATGTAGGGACAGGACAGGGGAATGGCTTTAACCTGCCAGAGGGGAGACTGAGATGAGCTCTTAGGCAGAAGCTGTTCCCTGTGAGGGTGCTGAGGCGCTGGCACAGGGTGCCCAGAGAAGCTGTGGCTGCCCCATCCCTGGCAGTGTTGAAGGCCAGGTTGGACACAGGGGCTTGGAGCAAGCTGCTCTAGTGGAAGGTGTCCCTGCCTGTGGCAACAGTTGGAGCTGGAGGAGCTTTAAGGTCACTTCCAGCACAAACCAGGCTGGGATTCTGTGATTCTATGAGAGCATCAAGGAAGCATAATGTAATGCACAGGTAGCCCCAAGTGCTTTGTAATTCTGTCAGCTTCTCTGTTAAAAACATTGTGCGTGGGCATTTATTAACAATGATTTATTGTTCTCAAAGAGGAATGCATCTTGGAGAGGAGTGTAATACCCTGGGGCACCTGCTTTTTTTTGATTCATCTGTGGTTTATAAAGTAACATGATAATTGATGAACTTCCCATGTTCTCCTTGTCTATTGTTTATGCAAGGCAGTGCTCGCTTAATGGGAATGAATTTAGGAAACCAAAGATTAAATTATTTCCAACTTAAATCTACATGTATATTGGTGCCCGTGAGGCTGAATGTTGTACGCTTACTTATACATTGTTAAATGACTATACTGGAGATTGGTATTATAATAGTGCCTTGTGTAGTTCTGTGTTTTTAATCACAGCCGTTTGCTCAATCGATAATCTTATAATTGAATATTTGCTTTTAAGGAAGCCTTTTAATATGATTAGTTTTGCAGCCTTATGGCTGCCTTACCTCCTGCCAGCCTCATTAGAGAGCTTGGTGAGTTAGTAAGTAATAGCAGGTAAGTGAAAGGTGGGTGGCTGGGGAGGTGGGGCAGTAGGTGAGGGTCCAGTTTCCAGTGTCTTCCCAGCCTCACAGAGGTCTGGTGAATTAAGGAAAGCTGCGAGTGTGTAGAACTTGCTGGTAATTGTTACAAGTCATTTATTTAACATTAGATGAGCTCTTAGGCAGAAGCTCTTCCCTGTGAGGGTGCTGAGGCGCTGGCACAGGGTACCCAGAGAGGCTGTGGCTGCCCCATCCCTGGCAGTGTTCAAGGCCAGGTTGGACACAGGGGCTTGGAGCAAGCTGCTCTAGTGGAAGGTGTCCCTGCTCATGGCAGGGGTTTGGGGCTGGAGGAGCTTTAAGGTCCCTTCCAATGCAGACCATTCTCTGATTCTGTTTCTCTGAGCATCAATGAGTTAAAATGGAGAAGGTTCCAGCAATGCTATCAGAGCTGTTTTTGGTTGTTCAGTCCTTTTTTTACCCTTTCATCTTTTTTCATCTACTGGTGGTTCTGTTCATACCAGGCAAAATCTTCCCTTAAATATTTAATGCTGGCCTTGCTGTTATCTTAGTTTTTGTGCTGGATTTAACATAAAGGCTAAATAGGAGCTTGTGGAGATGCAGCTACCCACTGTGCTGCAGCTTCATGCTTATGTGCTCTGCTGGTAAAGAGCAAAGTTAATTTTCCAGCGCTATGAAGCCAAGTCTTTGAAGAGGACTATCGTAAAAAAAACACCCGAAAGCAATAAACTTTGGGAATGTCACGTACATGGAGTGATTCAGGGATGGGATATCTGGTAATCCCTAATCCCACTTTTATGGCACTCCATTAAGAATCTGGCTATTTAGTTCTTACTTTCATATGCAGTTTCTTGATTATTAGAGTGAGAAAGGTAAGACTTGAGCCTGTGCTTACGGATTCCGTAAATTAGCAGCGAGTAGAAGTATTAAAAAAGGCACCATCTGCCATATAAACCGTTTGCCACCTGTTCCCCTGCTTTCACAGTTATTCAATGGTTTACATTGAATGTTTTAGGCTGCCACACAACAGCTGGGAAGTGACTAAGTATTTTCCCTATCAGTACCTTAACGACCAAGCAACATTCTATGTTAAAACCAACTCTTAACGCCAGCGTTTTCCTACATGCTCTTTCATGTGGCTGTCAGCTTGCTTCAGTAGCACATTCTGCTGATATAAAACACATTTTTGTAACAACAACCACTCAATTATTTTGGGGGTGGTTTTGGAAGAAGCAGCTTCTCCCCACTGCAAGCAGAAGCGATGGCTATTTCAGCCTCATGTCTTCCTCCTCCCCAGGTTCTTCATGCTGCTAAAGGTGAGATGGAGCAAGTGAGATGGGATAAAATTTGTCCGTAAGAAAGAGGTTTGGTTTCCGAGGAACAGAATTTAAGGCATTAAGGAGTAAGCTCAGACATCTCTGGTGTCTTGCAGTTACCTGGAGGCTTGTTCCACTCATCTCCTCCCAACAGGCTTTGGGGATGAGGAAATTTGTCCAAACTCTGCAGAAACTGTGGATGTTTTGTCTTTCTTAACAATACTCATTAAAAAATGTAATCCAGTGAGTAAATACTTGGAAAGCGTGTGCAGCTGTGGGCATTCGAATGGCTTCTTCTGGCTCTGAAGGGCTCATTTCTTCAGGTACTTATTCCCATCATTAAGAGGATTCATTACGTGGCAATTTTCCTTGTGCATCTGTTATTTAAGATAGTCTAGCCATTAAGTAGAGCAGAATTCCTAGATGTTAGGTGAGCAAGAAATAACAATTTTGGAGAACTGTGAAATCCTCATAGCAGCCTTCCAGTATCTGAAGGGGACCTACAAGGATGCTGGAGGGCACTCTTCATCAGGGATTGTAGCAACAGGACAAGGGGTGATGGGCTCAGACTTAAATGGGTGATTTAGGTTGGATATAAGGAAGAAGTTCTTTCCTGTGAGGGTGCTGAGGTGCTGGAACAGGGTACCCAGAGAAGCTGTGGCTTCCCCATCCCTGGCAGTGTTTAAGGCCAGGTTGGACAGAGGGGCTTGGAGCAAGCTGCTCTAGTGGAAGGTGTCCCTGCCCGTGGCAGGGGTTGGAGCTGGATGAGCTTTAAGGTTCCTTCCAACACAAGCCAGGCTGGGATTCTATGAAAATCAAGTGAGCAGTTCCAACCACAAACGGGGTGTTTATCTACTCAGGAAGCTTTTCCTGGGTGTCCTACGTGTCTTGCAGGCTAGACTATGAATACGGAATAGTTCTAACAAGCTTGTTGTAAATGATCTGCCCAGCTTTAATGCTGTGTAACGAAGCAGGCAAATGAATGTTTATAGTTATTAAAGTGATAACTTCCTGCTTGAGCTGATATCCAGCATAAAATTGCTTTTCTGTTGCATATCTATGTTGCCACGTGCAGGGGAAGGCACGCACATACACTGGGTTTCTGAGCTGAAATGTTGCCAGGGATCACATTCAAATGAGTATCAATTTTTTCCTCCTGTTGGGCAGTAAATCTCTGCTGGAAGCTGCGAGTGCTCAGCTGCCCAATTAAGACTCTAAGAAACAGGATGATTGTTCCTAAGATGGTTCTTATTATTTGTGTGGAAATTCAGCTATTTCTTTGGGTTACCAAGGCAAATGCATTGCATGAGGAGGAGCGGCACAGTGATCTCAGGCAGAACTTCTTGATATTACACTTTTATGACAGCATCCCTGGTCAAAAATAAAGTCAATCACGGACCATTTACTGATGCAAATTATGGATGGGCTAAACTGGCTTTATTTGTCATGGTGCACTTAGTCTGTACAAATAGATGGTGATTCCCAAGCATTAAGATGATGTCTTATGTATCTATAGGAAAAGACAGCTCCAATCCTCCTTTTCCTGGAATTTCATTGACGTGACATATAGTGGAAGGGAAAATCTTCTTGTGGTATAAAAATGCACTTGCAGATGGAATGTACTGCTGGGGTACTTCATGTTATCTCATGCAGGAATCCTACAACCAAGCTGGTATCACTTACAAACTAGTCCTTCATTTATACCATGCTCTTAGGTAAAGAGCTATTTTCTCTGGTGTGAACCATAAGTAGTGGTTCAGTGTCTTGAATGTAGTATCAAGATGTTGGCAAAAGCAAAAACTTAATTGAACATTTCACATAGTAGGAAACACAAACCACCCAAATCCTTGGCCCAGCTCTTTGCTTGGTAAATGTCACTGAAGTCAGACTTAATTTACTCTATGTTTAACTGCTTGTTAAAACAAGTAGTAGGGTTTTTTCTGCTTCAGAAAATGCACTTGCACTGCTGTAGAGTGTTTAAATCAGATTTCACATGTCAGTAATAGCATTTACACTGTTAAAACACCTGCAGAGTGGTTTTTCCCCATTCAAGAGACAAGTAAGTGGTGCAGACCAGGCAGTTATTGCTGCTACACTTGGAAGGTTAACATTAATAGGGCAGTTAGCCATTTTCCCTGAGGAAAGCAAAGGCACTTTGAGGAACTTTGTCTGCATTGGTGGTGTTTTGCTCTTTCCCCAGCAGGATGGGTCTCCTGGACTGTGCTGCCAGCCCCCCTTGCTGCAGCATGTGGGGAGCAAGCTAAAAGCACACTGTTGTATCACTTCTTTCTCTTTCATGCTTGGTGATTATTTGGCCAGCATCATAATCTCTGTCTCTGGAGTTTTGAGTTCCTGCCTTGGTGAGATGTGAATGCCCTCACTTCTCAATCAAATGCTTAAAAGAAGGGGGTTGGAATGGGGCAGGACTGGTGGGATCTTTCAGGTCTTGATCTCTGCTTTAAGGGCTGAATTCCTCCCACCTGTGGCACACAGGACTACTGAGCACACATAGAATCATATAATAGACTGGTTTGGGTTGGAAGGAACCTTAAAGCTCATCCAGTTCCAACCCCCTGCCATGGGCAGGGACACTTTCCACTAGAGCAGCTTGCTCCAAGCCCTCTCCAACGTGGCCTTGAAACGTCTCTATTCCCATACAGCTCCTGAGGTGCCAACCTTCTCACCAGTGTTCCTGAAGCATCATCCCAAGGCTGGGGCTGTTTCATGTGTCAGGGAGTTCAAACATTTCATTTCAAATCAGTTCAGCTTTTCCTTGTTAGCTACAAGAAACACCATTCCTTCCCCTGGAGGACTTTCCAATGAGGGAGTCTGCTGCTTCATGTTTTTTCTGTTGCAGACTCAGATTTAGTTGAGATTTCTGTAGCTTAAAGCAGAGTCTTGGCTAAACTTGATATATTATAAGTGGAGCAGAAGTCTTAGAAGGAAAAAGCAATTGACTGAAACAAAGAAATAGGTCTTGCAAGGATAATAGTTTCAAGAAGAGAGTTGTTATTGTCCCCCTCTAGGAGAAGATGCATGGAGAGGAATTACTGTTTGTGATTGTGAGTTTTAAATCAGCGCTGAAGGAACACGTTTTGGTAGTGGCTGTTGTTGTTTGCTTAAATTTATCTGTGCAATTAAGCTATTAGGAGCTTTGCATGCATTGCCAAGGCTTAATAAGGTTGCGATGTAATGTTGCTGCAGTGCAAGATAATTCAGGTATGAGGAGGCAAAGCCATCCCTCCTGAGCTGCGTGTTGGTACCACCAGAAATACTGTGGTGATTTCGAGAGCAGGACAAAAGAACAAATTTTGCTAAGATCCATGTAAAAGGTGGAAAGATGCGACAGGAGAGAAGTTCCCTTGTGCGTGTCTCCTGCACTAGGGAAAATGTGAAGTATATTATCAGTGAGAAGGGAAATGTGGGATTTTTTTAATATTATATTTCATAATATGGTGGTTTGAGTTGGAAGGGACCTCAGAGCTCCTCCAGCTCCAACCCCTGCCACAGGCAGAGACCCCTTCCACTAGAGCAGCTTGCTCCAAGCCCCTGTGTCCAACCTGGCCTTGAACACTGCCAGGGATGGGGCAGCCACAGCTTCTCTGGGCACCCTGTGCCAGCGCCTCAGCACCCTCCCAGGGAAGAGCTTCTGCCTAAGAGCTCATCTCAGTCTCCCCTCTGGCAGGTTAAAGCCATTTCCCTTGGCCTGTCCCTGCAGGCCCTTGTCCAAAGCCCCTCTCCAGGTTTCTTGCAGGCTCCAGCTTTCTTTTAGGCAGCATCTTGTTTTAATGAGCATGTTCTCAGTGTTTGATCTGAATTTGCAATACTGAATCCTATTGGTATGTAGTGTAAACTAAGTGCAAAACCAGCATCGATGGAGGAAGAAATTCTGTGGTCTTAAACTGATCTGATCTTGTAGAATTTGCATCTGTAAGATCTTGTTCCTTCTGACTGAAAATTCTCAGTGTGCTGTGGTAGACAAGGAGTACTTTCACAGCATTCACCAGAATGGAATGGGTTATCAAAGGCTAATGGTGTGTTAATTTTCCCCTAAACAGTTTGTCTGATGTAATTGTGCACTGAGTAAACCCTGTGCCACAAAAGTGCCCTTCAGATAATTTAAGACTGCAATTATATTTAATCTGGGAAATTAAAAATAACATCAAAATACCTGTTTGGAAGCTGATTCTAAGGAAACCTCAACGTAAATATAAATGTCAGGAAACCGTGGCAGTTCTGTGCTGATGCCCATGAGCAGCCTGTAGGTGATGGGGAGGTCTCCAACGGTGGGAGCTCAGGGTGGTTCACTGATGGCCCTTCGGCTGGTGGCTTTAGTCCTTCAGCCCTAGGGACGCGCATGTGGCATGTCCCCAAGGAGGACACAGGGCTTGTGTTATTATTAGTATTAATTATTCTTATTACTAAGCCAGTGAAGCAGCTCTGCCTGTTCAGCATCTTAAATGGTGGGAAACAAGTTTATAGTGATTTTCATGGTATTTTTAGCCGGTTACAATTAGGAGTCAGTGGATGTTTTCGGGTTGACTTCACGTGTTTCTCCATCAGTCCGCACTATAGAAGTGTAAATAAATTTAACGAGGTAAAAATGAATCTTAGTTCACTGGCCAGAATATAAATAAGGAAAATTAATTAAATTCCCCAATTTGGAGCATGCCATAGATACTTCCCTGGAGGAGCTAAGTAGAATTACATTGATTTTTATTACAAATTTAGTTCAGTCTACTGCATGCAAAACAGGGTGATGATGTTTCTGCAGCCGAGGGAAGGGTTTGGTTTGGAGAATGGATAAAGCAGCAAAGTCCAACCAGAGCCCTGTGGATCCAGAAAACAAAACCCTTCCCTCCAGGCCTCACATTGACTCCCCACCGTGATTTCAAGAACCAGTTATATTAAATCTCGGCCCAGACGCCACCATAAAAGTACGCAGCCTGGTTTGTGTTGGAAGGGACCTCAAAGCTCCTCCACCTCCAACCCCTGCCACGGGCAGGGACACCTTCCACTAGAGCAGCTTGCTCCAAGGCCCATCCAACCTGGCCTTGGAAGAGAACCTTGTGCAAGAGAATTGTGTTTCTAGTTTCTACTTTACTGGTTTCAAAACTCCAAACCTAATTTATAACTGAAACCCTTGTAGGAAATAAGTATTTAAAGATTTTACCCTGAAACACAAAGGATTAGTTCATGCAGAAAGAATTACTGTGATAGAGCAGAGAGAAAGTGGAATTTCTGAAGGTTTGAAAGTGCATAATTTAGTGTATTCTCTCAGAGTTGCATCCTGTTAAGTGAAGAGATTGAAATTTTATGATGGAGTTAGTTTTCATGAGGCTGGAAATAAAACATAAAAGTTTTGCAAGTGGGACCATGTTATGGAGCAGGGAGAAGCGTTATGAGAGATGAAAGTTGTGGGGTGATCATCATTGTTCCCTGCCCATCCCTGGGCATGTGCTTCTTGGTCCCATGGGCACAGGATGGGCACACTGCAGCCTGCATTGGTGTTGGCTGGTGCATCTCAGTTCACCCTCTACTCTGAGAACCACTTCATTAACACCCTTAGAGACTCGGTTCCAAGTGAAATGTGCCATGCCTGCTCAGCATAAATCACTGCTGTTGGGTTTGGGGACCTATATCCTTATTTTCCAATTTCATATGATGGATCATGTGAATAATTCAAAAGGAGCCTTTCATCTTACACAGGCTGTCACGTTCCTGGGTTCAACAGGTCCCCTGCATGGGGAGTTCACCCAGGTTAGAGTGCTGCTGCCCTAGCAACTTGCCAAAATCTAATCTAATATTAACTTTTCTTTCCATCTGAGGGGGCTGTGTTATGCTCTGTAGTGCGCCAGGAGCCAGTGGTGCCTGAAGTGATCACGGTGGAGTTTTAGACATGTGTCCCTAGAAACACACGTGAACCACTGCTAGAAAAACACGACAGCTCCAGTGCTGCTCCTCTTAGCCATTGGTTACATCTCATTTGTGCTTTACTGAAGGGTGAAATAGTAATGTCATAGCTTGCCCTTTACAAGAGGGAATTGTGAGGAAGTAATCCTCAAAATGAGAATCCAGAAAAAGGTAGACTATTGATACTTTAATACCAATATTAATAATTACATTCTTTTAAATATCAATCAATAAATCAGATGCTGAGAACATGCAGCTCTGTTCTCTAAGCTGTGTTCCTCTCGCATCATGCAGATGAGGTCAAGGACCTCATTTTACAAGGGCCTGTAGGGACAGGACAAGGGGGAATGGCTTTAATCTGCCAGAGGTGAGGCTGAGATGAGCTCTTAGGCACAAGTTCTTCCCTGTGAGGGTGCTGAGGCGCTGGCCCAGGGTGCCCAGAGAAGCTGTGGCTGCCCCATCCCTGGCAGCGTTCAAGGCCAGGTTGGACAGAGGGGCTTGGAGCAAGCTGCTCTAGTGGAAGGTGTCCCTGCCCGTGGCAGGGGGATGGAACTGGGGGAGCTTTCAAGTCCCTTCCAATACAAATCACTCTGTGATATTCTCCTTTGCCCAGTGTGCATCAGCCAGGCTGATTCCCCAGTCCCTTGCCAGCTCTCCTGGGAAGGGGGCTGTGGACAAGAGGCATCACATCCATGAGCAGGTGCCTGCACATCCTTCATGCTCAGCATTGCTTGAGAGGGACTCCTGGCTATGAAGGAGGTTTAGCAATGACCACCCTACAGCTACCTTCAGTAGCTGTAAATCTGGGGCTGGAGGTTGACCATGAGCCCAATGACTGGGCCAGTAAGTCCCTTCAGCAGTGACAATCTCTATGGTGTCACCTTCTGTTGGATGGCATTAACTTTACTATTAAAATGAGGCATAGAGGAGCAACATCATTTTAAGATAGAAGAATAAACAATTATTTTTCCCCCTAATCTAACAGAGGAGCTTGGTTTCACTTCATACAGTGATTATTTTGAAGGTAAACCTGGAGGATGATTTAATTCCATGGTCTTTGTCAATCACACCAGCTTAGCACCTGGATTTCATTCACTTCTAATGACAAACTATCGCTGTGTGCAGCACTGTGCAAATCTAACCCTGGCTTTGTTAAGCCTGGCCAGTGCGCTGTGTTTACTGTAGGCAAAAGTGATTTTGCTGGGAGAAGAGTAATAGTTCATTTTTCCTTCCCTGCATCACCACGAGTTTCCTTTCCAGAGGATCCTATTCAGGGGTTGCTTGGATCTGGAAGGCTGTAGTCACTTGGAAAGGATAAAGATCTTTTTGCTTTTGCTGTAGGACTCTGTACCGTTGTGTGTGTTTCCTCTGCAGACGTATGTCCTGGCCACATGTTCCCATGGTGTGTTACAGGAACTATTTTAGTTCTTATGTCATGGTGAGCTCATAATGTTCATAGGAATGAAAATAAAAACTTCTGCCTAAGAGCTCATCTCAGTCTCCCCTCTGGCAGGTTAAAGCCATTCCCCTTGTCCTGTCCCTCCAGGCCCTTGTCCAAAGCCCCTCTCCAGCTTTCCTGCAGCCCCTTTAGGCACTGGAGCTGCTCTAAGGTCTCCCCTTCAGGAGCCTTCTCTTCTCCATCTGCCCCAGCCCAGCTCTCTCAGCCTGGCTCCAGAGCAGAGCTGCTCCAGCCCTCACAGCATCTCCGTGCCCTCCTCTGGACTCACTCCAACAGCTCCACGTCCCTCTTGTGCTGTTGCCCCAGAGCTGGATCAGGGCTGCAGGGAGGGAAAATCCCCTCCCTTGATAAATGATGAGGTTTGGACCAGGACGGCCAGGGCTGTGGTGTGGGGTTGAAGGGGTCTGTTGATCAGGACAGCCTCCTTGCTGGGCGGAAGAGAAGGAGGGACACCCAGGAAGGGGGAGAACTGGAACTCCAGCCCTGGCTGTTGCACCGCCTGTGATTACGGAGATGGATTCCGGGAGTTAATTAATGGGAGCAAAAGCAGGGAATCTAATTTCACACTTGGTGTAAGCAGCTGTTCGGGAGCTTGCTGTAAATGGTGCTGAAGGTCTCTGCTACAGAATGCATTACGATCCTTCCTGTGTTGAAACCTTTGGGGCGTCTCTTGGTTCGCTTCTGTGGCCTCCCAATCCATAGCACTGCAGGAAAACGTGGAATAGTAGAGATGGAGAATCCCGCCTTTATGACTTCAGGTGGGGAATTGGTGTTCAATGGCTCTGAAGCTTGGTATCTCCTGGGTTGTAATATTCATCTTTAAAAATAAATAGGGAGAGAAAAAACTTCTGGACAGAATTTGTGCTTTCAGTCTTCTGAACTTGTGGGATTTGGAGAGGGGCTTTGGACAAGGGCCTGTATGGACAGGCCAAGGGAAATGGCTTTAACCTGCCAGAGGGGAGATGGAGATGAGCTTTTAGGCAGAAGCTCTTCCCTGTGAGGGTGCTGAGGCACTGGCACAGGGTGCCCAGAGAAGCTGTGGCTGCCCCATCCCTGGCAGTGTTCAAGGCCAGGTTGGACACAGGGGCTTGGAGCAAGCTGCTCTAGTGGAAGGTGTCCCTGCCTGTGGCAACGGTTGAAGGTGGAGGAGCTTTAAGGTCCTTTCCAACGCAAACCAGTGTGGGGTTCTGTGAGTATACGATTCTGTGAATCTGACCCAGGCAATGTGGCTCCAGCATTGGGTTTGCAGCCATCCAGGCAGCCAAGATGTTACGTGGTGATGCTGGCTGAGACACTTGGGATTTGCATCTTTTGCTTTTCTAACTGTGGGGCTTAAAGTGGTGTTTAATAGTCTTGTTTTTGTTATTAAATATGTCATTTTTAATACCATTATTATGATTCTTGCTTTTATGTCTCTTGTGATGAGAAATCTCATTAAAGTTGGGAAATGGTTTGTCTCGTCTGCTGCCGGGCACACAGCTCTCCTTCCAATTGAGATTCTTTAATGATTTTTTTTAATTAAGCACCCACGACAGGAGATCACTGATGCCATTCACAGAGGGTTTTATTCCTGCTGAAGACTGCAGACCATAGAATCTCAGCCTGGTTTGTGTTGAAAGGGACCTTAAAACTCATCCATCTCCAACCCCTGCTACAGGCAGGGACACCTTCCACTAGAGCAGCTTGCTCCAAGCCCCTGTGTCCAACCTGGCCTTGAACACTGCCAGGAATGGGGCAGCCACAGCTAAAGGCAGTATCTGGGATGGAGAGTGTGGTTGGGTCTGGGCAAGGTGTGTGTTGGGGCTGCCGTGTGGACTTGAGGAACTGTTTCTCCTGAAAAAGGAAGAAATGAGGATGCTGAAAACCCATCTAAAAATAAGTCCTGCAGGAAATCTTGTAAAGTGAGAAGTTTCAGCTGTCCTGAGTGTGGCACCAAGGCTTTTGGAAAGGACTCAGTGTTGTGACTGCCTGCGGTTGATGTGGGTGACTGGATAGAAATAGTTAACGAAACGAATCCAGATGTTATCACCCTGGTCAGGCTTAAGCCTTGGGAACTGTGAAGAAAACACCAGGTGCTATTGCCCTGGTTGGCCTTAAGCCTTGGGAATGGTGAAGAAAACACCAGGTGTTAATGCCCTGGTCGGGCCTAAGCCTTGGGAACTGAAGAGAGAACAATGAAGGTTAAAGATCGGTTTGCAAACAAAGCAGACGGTGTGCAAGATAAAGCAGGATGTGCATCTCAAAGACAGACCAAACAATGTGAATATTTGTAACACTTAGTAGTTTTGCTAAATTGGGATGATGAGGAAGCAAGAGAGTGGAAAGTTACTGCTTAGCACTTAGGAGACTATAAAATGGATGGAAGATGTGAAATAAAGGTCTTCAGATTTCACCAGAACTGGAGTCCGTCTTTGATACGCCAGAGGTTGATGCCTGTTGAATGGCAAAACCAGAGTGGAGAGGGGAGCAGGGAGGTTTGTACATGGTTTTTTTTGGGGGGTATTTTGTGCTTGGTAAAACCAGCTGGTTGGTGGTGCAGGAGATGCACCCCCCTCACATCCTCCTCCCTGGGATGGGGCAGTGGGAGGGCGGCTGGTACCATCACTTCCCCCTCCTGTGGGTCAGGGAGAGGTTCTTTGGTTGTTTTTTAACAGATGGTATTTAGAAGCATCAAGAATAGCTTCTAAGAAAGGATAAACATGGCCCTTCAGCTGTTGGCTTTTAAAGGTATTGACTAGTTCTGAGTTCACAATGGTTTTGAAGCCACTTTGACTTTACGTGTTTCTATGCTCATCGGCTGGAAATTGAAAACCCAGGTTGTTGAAAGGAGAGAAGGGGGATAGGAAAGCGTTACCTTGCTCTGCTGATTGGCAGGAAATGCTCACTGACACTTGGTACTTACTCTGCAGATTCGCAGGAGCACTTGCTGGCTTTCTATCAGCACATCTTTGCTTCCCACTCCAGTGAGCAATTTACTTCAGCATTTACTTGTCCTTAAAGTGGTTGTGCCAAGGCACGTTGAAATGAAAGCTTAACATTACCCTGCAGAAACCAAAGTGCAGCTGCTGCTTGTGCTGGGAGGTGGCAGGGGGGTGCAGGACCCATCCCCGGCAGTGTTCAAGGCCAGGTTGGACGCAGGGCCTTGGAGCAAGCTGCTCTAGTGGAAGGTGTCCCTGCCCATGGCAGGGGGGTGGAACTGGGTTTTAGTTGCATAAATTGACATAAATGGGTAGTTACAAAGTTCAGAAAACTTCCTGATTCAGTTTTCCTGAAAAGCCAGATTCTGCCTCCAGATGTCCAGTTACTGCACTGGGATTCCCATGGGAATTTCGGTGTTTGACTGAATTAGCATCACTTGGATTTGCAGTCTCCGCTGCAGCATTAATCAGGTCTGAAGGACAAGGAGATGCAGTGGTGAGCCTTGGTTAAGGGTTTGGAGTTGGCTGGGGGTGTGAACTGATGCACCTACTCTGTCGTCTTGCTGCTCTTCAGTATTTTCACATCAACACAGAGTGTATTTACACTGCTGAGTGTTCCCTGCGCTGCCCTCATTTGAACTGGAGATCCTTTTAATGCTTTAAATAGCATTTGTGGTGATGCTGAGAGCGCCTGGTGTCTGCAGAGGAGAAGCCCAGGAGCTGCCCAGATTTTATGTGTATCTGCAACATAGACTTGAAATCAACACAGATCATTTTGAAGGAGAAATTTTCCAGGCTAAGCTGTAGCAGAAGCAAAGTAATTGCAAACCATGTCAGTCTAGCACAGGTTGTAATCTGGTAGTTGTAGCCATGTCATCTTTCTGATTTGTATCTTGTAAATATCCGCTTGCATGAGAGGAGATGAAATTGTATTTTCCCTTGGTCCCTAAAAAATCAATTGTCCTGTTAAAACCATGGTGGATGGAAACTGCATTGCAGAGCAGTATCACAATGTGCAATCATGTAGTTGGGCAGCCTGAGCATTCTTCTAGGCTGTTTGTGGTTATGAAAAGTCATCTCCATCCTCCCTTTAAAAGGGACAGGGCATATTGGATACAGTTAAGGACACATGGGCGCATCCTTGTACCAGAGTGGGTATGGGAGATGCACGCACTTCCCATCTTGGCACATCTCTAGCTGCCCACGCTGCTGAGCAGGGATCCAGAGCTTATTCCTGTAGCACACATTGGAGCCAAAATACATCTTCAGAGACCAACTTTGAGCTTTCTGCTACTCAGAACATGGTTCCGGTGGCTACTTGTGGAATTACAGTTTGTATAAAGCTGGCAGTGGAGAACATGCCATTGGAGCACAGGAAGAAACACGATGCCAGGACTTTGGAAGTGGGAACCCAGGCTGAGATTCTGGAACTTCTCCTGGACCCCGATGTGGCTTATGCAGAACTAGCAAGCGTTTCAAAGGGAGGAAGTTTAGGAGGGATAAGTGGTACCGAACCCATCAATGTCTGTTGCCTCAGAGCATCCCAAGGTGGAAGACTTTGTCTGGGAGCCTCCTGCATGGGAAGGGCTGCTGGTCCATCCATCTCCATGGGCTGAGGTGGTTGGCCCATGCTGGCATCTCGCACTGGAGTCACCCAGTGCCATTAAATGGCAAAAATGCCATTTAAATTCAGAAGGATGACACCATGCCTGCCGTTACGAAGCAGTGATGGGAAGGCAGTTTCCTTCTTTCAGCTTTACACAAGGGTGGAGAAAAGGGTTAAATTCAGGATGGTGCAAGGTCCTCCACCTGGGTCGGAGCAATCCCAGGCACAGCTCCAGGTTGGGCAGAGAAGAGATTCAGAGCAGCCCTGCGGAGAAGGACTTGGGGGTGTTGGTCGATGAGAAAATGAGCATGAGCCGGCTGCAGTGTGTGCTCACAGCCCAGAAAGCCAACCGTATCAGCCTGGAGAAGAGAAGGCTGCGTGGAGACCTCATAGCAGCCTTCCAGTATCTGAAGGGGGCCTATAGGGATGCTGGGGAGGGACTCTTCATGAGGAACTGTAGTGAGAGGACAAGGGGTAATGGGTTCAAACTTAAACAGGGGAAGTTTAGACTGGATATGAAGAAGAAATTCTTTACTGTGAGGGTGGTGAGGCACTGGAATGGGTTACCCAGGGGAGCTGTGAATGCTCCATTCCTGGAGGTGTTCAAGGCCAGGTTGGACAGAGCCTTGGGTGGCATGGTTTAGTGTGAGGTGTCCCTGCCCCTGGCAGGGGGGTTGGAACGGGATGATCTTAACGTCCTTTCTAACCCTAACTATTCTATGATTCTATGATATACAAGCCGAGCAGGCTGGAGGAAGGGAGGATGCAAGTGGTGGAGGTGGTGGCAGTGGTGAGTTGCTGTGGTGTGTCCAGCATGACCAGAGAAGGGAGTTGAGGCTGCAGAGCACTGCTGGTGTGTGCCTGCTGTCCATGCTTGCTGCTTCCCAGAGCTTTAAATCAGTCTGCCTCATGATTTCGCCTTACTAGCCCGTGCCTTAGCTACTTGTATTAGTGGGCAGCGTCACATATGCAAGCACAAAGAGCAATTCTGCATCTAAACAATGAAATCCTGTGTATTTCTGCTGCACAGGGCACTGCTGAAGTGCACTGATTTCATTTCTCCCCTTGGTCTTGAAAACAACACCCCCCATAAAACCAGTGTTGCTTCCACGTTTGGCCTTGAAGTTATGGAGTTAGAGGCAAATATTCAAGTTCCCAAAATGTCTGTAAATCTGAGCTGTTTGGGTTGTGCTTGGATGGCTCCCACCAGATCAATTATCAAACCCATTCTTTTCTGGAGACCAGTCCAATGTTCACTGCAGCTGATTTACAGAGGAGGGACACCTTGAGCAATGAAATTGTGACCTGGGAAAATGGCATGAGTAAGAACTTCCAGTTGTGCTCTTTTAATAGGAAAAGGAGTTTTCCAGCACTTCTGAGCCTCTCTACCTTTGGGAGAGGGTATTCATTAACAGTGATTTCATCCTTTATTTCCATTTTGCTGTCAGGTGCAACATGCCTTGTTTTAATTTCTCTTTGCAGTTGTAACTAGCCCATGTTCTGATTTCTGCGCTTGGCCACAGAAATTCGGATCCCTAATTTCTCTTTAATGAGCTGTAGCACCATGCATGGCTGTCAGCACATGGTTTGCATATTTTTAAATGGCATTTTGCAGGAGAAGGCTGTAGCTGCTGCCCCCCCCCCCCCCCCCCCCAGCTGGGCTGGTGCTGATGCAGTGTTCTGGTTCCTTTAAAATTTCATGATTAAAACAAGGATGTTTCTAGCCCAGAGCAGCTATTGTTTGCGTAGCTGGCAGAAAATGAGGCACGAAACACTCCACTAAGCCTGCATTACTATGGATGGGTTTGGCTCCAGAAAGTTCCCTTTTTTTTGTCCTTTTTGGCACTTTGGAAGGAGCCTGTTTCATTTGTTTTCTGTTGCTGATTTGTTTCTTCAAACACATCTCAGGCGGAAGCTCTTCCCTGTGAGGATGCTGAGGCGCTGGCACAGGGTGCCCAGAGAAGCTGTGGCTGCCCCATCCCTGGCAGTGTTCAAGGCCAGGTTGGACACAGGGGCTTGGAGCAAGCTGCTCTAGTGGAAGGTGTCCCTGCCTGTGGCAGGGGTTGGAGCTGGAGGAGCTTTAAGGTCCCTTCCAACTCAACCCATTCTATGATTCTGTATTTAAGAAGCAATGACTTCGGGCTGAAGAGAGTGACCGCTGCACATTAACTTGGATGCCAACACTTTTCCATAGGCATTGCAAATTTGCCTATTTATTCCAAACCACTATAGATTTCCAGTATTTCCACATATGGAAACATCTTACTGTCTATTTCCCATATTTGACTATACCAAACCTGAGATCAGAATAATTCAATGGGAATTCTCATTGTAGAGAATTCCACAGGTTGACGCCGGAGAATTAATTGGTTGCACGTGTGGGTGAGCTACTGGGTGGCCTCCGCAGACACTTGTGTCAAGTCATGTTCTGAGCCAATGTGTTCTCATTTGTTTTAAATATCTCTTTCCCAAAATAAAGAGCTGGAGGAAAGGGAAGATCAAAGAACTTGTACTTTGCAAAGTGTGTTTGAAAATGCTACAGATCCTTACTCCAGGTCGTAGATTTATGTCTAAGGGAGATTGTATCATGAGAAGCTTTTCTGCACATGAGGTGGAATCTGAAATGACAGTCCGGTCTCAAAATCCCATGAGACATGAAGTTTTTCAAGGAAATCCCAGTTAGCATCTAGGAGATGTGGAGAGTTGAAGAGTTGATCTTGGTTTGAACCAGAGGGGTGCCATGGCTCAGCTCTGTTTTAAGTTGAGGGTAGGTTGCATTTTTATTGTGCTGAAGTAGAATCATAGAATAGTTCGGGTTGGAAAGGACCTTAAGATCATCCAGTTCCAACCCCCCTGCCATGGGCAGGGACACCTCCCACTAAACCATGCCACCCAAGGCTCTGTCCAACCTGGCCTTGAACACCGCCAGGGATGGAGCATTCACAACTTCCCTGGGCAATCCATTCCAGTGCCTCACCACCCTTACAGTAAAGAACTTCTTCCTTATATCCAGCCTAAACTTCCCCTGTTTAAGTTTGAACCCATTATCCCTTGTCCTCTCACTACAGTCCCTTCATCTCTCTGGCTTTACTCAGAGAGTAGTTGGTATATTATTTTCTGGTCTTGGAAAGCCTGAAGACTTAAAGACCCTGATAGATCACCACCCTTCCAATGGATCTAGTGTATGGATGCCTCAGTCTCCTTTGGGTGACTTCTGCCCATCAAAGACCCCCAAATAGCTTCCCTTGAAAATCTAAATGTGAAAAGTGTTACTGAACTCCCTTGTGGGATGCAGGGAGGAAGCATAGCATGTGTTGGAGCTGCTGCCTGGCTGTTGGAACACAGTGGGGGACTTGGCATCTTCCTGTGTTGAAACACTGCCACAGGCAGAGTGCTGAGTTGTGAGAGGGAGACAAAGAGAACTGTTGATTTGTGAGCCACCATAGTGAACGTACACATTTGTACTCATCCTAAGTTAGGAGATTCTCCTTCAGAACACACAGATATTGATTTTTCTCTGTTTTGAGAGCTGAATCTGTCTTCTCAAGCACCTTTTTCAGGCATCCCAGCTGTTTGCTATGTAGATTATCATGAATATTCCCCCTGGGGGCATTAGGCAGAGCCTGGACTGTGTTGCCTGTGCTGCTGCTCTCCTCTCGCACTGTTCAAGGGCACAGCTGCCATGCAGGGGTGCCTCAGGTCCTCTCATTGCATCCAGATTACTAATAACATAGAGGGAAACGTTTCCCCATAATCTGTTTTTCATGCAGAATTCTCTCACCCAGCCATCATTCACCAATGTAGCAGAGGATCATTGGAATGAACAGTAAATATTTGCCCGTAACTCCTCGGGGATGAAGGACACAAAGACAAGGCTTTCAGAGCAGGGCAGTTCAGTGGCAGTCAGAGGAGATGACTTGTGCTTGATGGCCCAGATGGACATGTCCACTGGCCAGTAAGTGTGCAAGGAGATGTGCAATTACCTCCTGAAGTAATTCTCTGACCTAATGAGGGGGAGTTCCTATGGATTTATGCCTCTTGGTATTTAAATAAGGCAAGCATCACTTGGAGCTTTTTTTGACATTCAGAGCACTGTTTTCTTGTGGATGCTCAGACACTTATGGAAACATGAGGTTTTGCCGTCATCTTCTCTCAGTCTGAGCGCTTACAGCATCTCTTTCTTTCTCCTCCTCCTTGCCGCTTATGAGTACAGAGGGATTCATCCAGTCTTTGAAAGCTCAACCTTTCTTTTCAGATCTGTACAGAAGTGGTTTACAGTGTATTTGTGGAGGAACTAAGGGGCAAACATCCCCTGAAATGGAAGGTATGAAGAAAAAGCTTTGGTTCTGTAGGAGCCTGGAGCTGTGCTGGGGCAGCTGTAGGGAGATGGGAGCTCCTCACCACAAACAGCTCATTACTGACCTTCCAACAGTGTAGTGGTGAGCCAGGGATGAAGGGCTTTGAGCTGATGCTGGTGGTGGCTGTCATGTTTCTGCGCCTGCTTTTTAAAAGGGATCTTCAGTCTGGCTTTCTGTTCAAAGCTGTGTGTGCTGTCTGTGAAATACCTGAGGAGGGCCATAAAAGCCACCGGAGGGATGCAAAGGGTGCTGTGTGTGGATGTTTCGGGAGGTGCTGCTGGGGGAGAGCTTTCTGCCACATTGACCTTAAAAAGGCATTCTGAGTCAAACAGTTGCAATCATGTAGTAGGAATTTATTTCATATTAAATAGTTATTCTTGGTACCATTTAACTGAATTCCAGTGCAAAGGTGGAAAATGGATGGGCTAGGTGAGCTTTGAAGGTCCCTCCCAACCCAAACTAGCAGGCTTCCAGTACCTGAAGGGGGCCTACAAGGATGTTGGAGAGGCACTCTTCATTAGGGACTGCAGTGACAGGACAAGGGGGGATGGGTTTGAACTTAAACAGGGGTAGTTCAGGTTGGATGTAAGGAGGCAGTTCTTTACTGTGAGGGTGGTGAGGCACTGGAATGGGTTACCCAGGGAAGTTTTGAATGCTTCATCCCTGGCAGTGCTCAGGGCCAGGCTGGACAGAGCCTTGTGTGGCATGGTTTAGTGGGAGGTGTCCCTGCCCATGGCAGGGGGGTTGGAACTGGGTGATCTTAAGGTCCTTTCCAGCCCTGACTATTCTATGATTCTATGATTGATTCCATGTAGAATTCTGTTCTTTAGAGTAGACTTTTGGTCCTTCTCCGTGTTGTCTTTCAGCTGTGCAGATAAACATGTGTCTGTGTGTGTATATCTATCCGTCTGTAGTTATGTGAGTCATGCCACTGTTTTTGATTTAACCAGAGAGAGAAAGGGCTATCCTAATTTTCTGATCTCCTTATAGGGCAATTTATTAATCTGATGGCACAGCAATGAGGTGACTGATCCTCTGCACTATCCACTTTTAACTAGAAGCATTAAAAATTCTCTGTGTCAAAATTGATAAGCCACCTAATGCTTTTCCAGTTTGCTGGGATGCCCTTGAGTCCCTTGTGTCTGTGCCAGGAGGTACCATAACCTGCTGAGAGCTGGTCCTTTCTAGAAACTCATATTCATTTTGGTGTCACCCTTCACCCTTCCAGCTCATTGCCATTCTTCTATTCTCCATCCCAAGTCATTGAATATATTATTGTTGTAACTCACCAGTACAGCAGCAAAATGGATCTTCAATAGCAATTGAATGTTTTATTTTGCTTTCATTTAAAAATAGGGGAAGTCAAACAGAAATAAACCCACGAGAAGCCTGGACAAAGAACTGCAAAGCAATGAGGGGGGTTCTGCCAACAGCAGTGATGCTGCCACAATTTAAAGTGTTGCTTCTATTTGGATAGGGAACAATTAAAGTCTGGGTTTACAAAATCCTTCCCCGTCTTCTCCCTGCTGTCCGTGGGCTGTTACCGTCCTGGTGTACCTGTGGTTCAGGTATGGCCCATGGTTCTCTATAAGCAAGCAAACAGATCCTGTCTGCTTCTCATTGGGAAATTTGCTTCAGTTTCTGGTTTCTAACAGAGAATTCAAGGGGTTGTTTGCACACTGCAGGTGGCGAAGCTCTCAGTGCAGAGGTTGCACCATAAATCATCATTAACCTGTGTAGCCACTTTCATGGTAGATACCAGGGAAGGTTATAAACAGGGAAACAGGGATTGCCATTTCCACGCAGCCTCCCCAGCTCTTGGGGTGTTTTTTTGGGTGGCTGTGTCTTTCCTACCTGGCATCACAGTGTGTGGCAGCGTGATGGAGATTTCCTGCAGTCACCCAGCGCTGGAGGTGAGCAAAGGAGAGGGGAGAGGCTTGGTTTGAGTCTGGGCTGAGAGGGAAGACAGGGCTTTGCGAGCCCTTCAGCGGCTGGGCAGCATCTGTGCTGGAGATGTTTATTGCGAGGGTTCACCCAGCAGCAGCTTTACACACCAGTGAGTGCAGATGCTGCTCTGAAAATGCAGCGCGTTTTGCAGCCTAAAGAGGGGGCAGAAGACAATCAGGCTTGGGAAGCACTGAGTATTTTAATGGCTGTTTCCTGGCCTGCTAAAGCAAGAGAGTAAGGAAAGAGGATTCTGCAAATGTGGCTTCCAGGCAGCCTCTGAAAATGGCCACGAGGAAAAGCGTGGTGTGCCCTTGAGGAGAGGGTGGAAGCAGAGCTGAGGGCCTGGATGTCGCTGGGGGAGGCTGCATGGCTTGTTAAAAATCGATTTTCTTTTTCATTGCTGTTCAATTCCTCCTTTGTTCAAGCAAAGAGGCTTCTCCCATCCATTGTGGATAAGCAGTATTGCCCCAAATTACCTTATCATGATGGATGTGGCTTCTAAATGAAGCAAGTCCCTGGGCCCTGATCTTCACTGACTTCTGGGGTCATAAAATGATAACAGCAATAATAAAAATAAATCAGCGTGTTTCTGTGTCTGACTGCTGCTGGCTATTAGATACAGTGATTGCAATTACGAATTTCATTGCTTTTCTCCTTCCAATGTCCCATCCCTGGCAGTGTTCAAGGCTGCGTTGGATGGGGCTTAGAGCAACCTGGTCTAGTGGAAGGTGTCTCTGCCTGTGGCAGGGGGTTGGAATTGGATGAGCCTTAGGGTCCTTCCATCCCAACCCATTTGATGATTCTTTGATTCTATGAAACTAAGTGTTATATATCCAGGGATTTTCCCAAACTCATCCTCCCTACTGCTTGGCCAGACCAGGGTGACCAAAAGGGGTACTCATGGGGAAGTAGGATGACAATAGTCCCCATCTAGTCCTGGTGATGATGCTGATGTCGTTCACTGGGGTGAGGCCCTTGGGCTGGGAACAGGCACATCCCTCCTAAGTAACTTTTCAGTAATGAAAGGATCGCACCAGGTATGGATGGATTCTGTTTCCTTATTGTTGAACCATCCTCTAGCAGTCTTTTCTCCCTCTGGCTTTCCTTGCCAGCAGAAAAACTTCTCCGCTGGGCTGGGTTTAAACTGGGGAGTGGGTTTGTGCTGATGCTTTTTGCCTGACCTGCTTAATCCCAATTACATATTTCTTTAGGTTGTTATCTTCTTCCCATGATTCTTTCTCTCAGTTCAAGTCCAAATCCCGCAGGGGACATTAGAGAGACAATAGAAATGAGTTAAATGTGAAATGCTGTCAGTGATTTTTATAAGCAAGCTGTGGTTTCCCTGCAGCGTCACGCACTGGATTTTCGTTCCTAGTACTTAGCTCCAAACTACCAAGCTGCCCGTGGCAGCAGCTGGGTATTACATGTTTCTCACATCGGACAAGGGCTGGGTTTGGTGCTCACCATCAAATCCCTCTCAGATGTAATGCCTCAAGTGCTGATCGCGAGGAGGATTTTGTAGAACTGGTCAGCCACCATAGTGACAAGAGGATGTAGGTGCTGACAAGGTGCTATAGATGCTGTGTTGGGCACAGGGACCTTTCTCTCTCGCCTTTCATGGTCTCTGTGTTGTGATGTTTGTGTCTGCAGGGTAGGACAGCATCCTCCAGGTATGGGATAAAGCTATTTGTGCCCACCCTGCAACACAGACATGTTTGTTAGCTGCTGCTGTAGGATTGGTAAGTGCATGGCTTCTCATAGCTGCACTTAATTTTTCATAGAATCCCAAAGTGGTTTGGATTGGAAGAGACCTTAAGAAGACAAGGGATACGCTCAGTGCCAGAATTTCTCCTCTCATCTCAGAAGCAGGTTTTACAGCACCATGTTCATGTACTCCATGGCTTCGTAGGCATCCATCAGAAATAAGGAATTGATGGCAAGTTTGTGAGTAGCGTGCTTTGGTCCCAAAACTTTTGCTTCCTGTAGGTACTCACCACAAAGGAAAACAGCAACTGTCTCTGCCACTGTCAGGAAAGCTCTTCTGAGTGCTTAGATCTAATGCTGGCCTTCAATTTCACGTATCTGGTTTGTCTCCTGCCTTTGGTTTTTCTGGAATTGGTTGGTGGGTTGGGTTTTGTTTGATTTTTCCCATGCAGAAGTGGAATTCCTCTAAGTGGTATCAAAAGGGCGAAGCCCAAAGCCTGCCTTGCGTCAGCACTGCTCCCTGGGTCCCTCTGGAAGGATTAAGGTAAAGCCTTTCCCCAGCACAGCCAGACCACTGAATATTTAATACTCTTTGTTAATACATTCTCATTACATTTCAATTTGGATGTAAAAAAGATTCATTGCAGCTCAGGTTTGACTTAGAAATCAGCATCTCTTGCAGTGCCTGCTGGGCTCCTTATTTGGGGGGGGGGATTTTCTGTATTGCATCAGTGACTTGAAAATCAACAAAATTATATTGGAAATGGGTTTTCTACTCTTTGGTCACGGGCACACTTTTGAAAATTACATTCTGGACCTTTACACCATTGGATATTTCCTCTGTCTTTAGAAACAAGAGGTGAGTCTGTATACAATGGAACGTAATGAATATCATGGAATCCGGGAATGGTTTGGGTTGAAGGGAGGTTAAAGCTCCTCCAGCTCCAACCCCTGCCATGGGAAGGGACACCTTCCACTAGAGCAGCTTGCTCCAAGCCCCTGTGCCCAACCTGGCCTTGACCACTGCCAGGGATGGGGCAGCCACAGCTTCTCTGGACACCCTGTGCCAGCGCCTCAGCACCCTCCCAGGGAAGAGCTTCTGTCTAAGAGCTCATCTCAGTCTCCCCTCTGGCAGGTTAGAGCTGAAGGTTCAATTTTATATGACTTCCATAGCATGCACATTTAAATGGAAACCCTTCCAAATATATTTTTCTTTAATTTTAAATATACATGGAAAACATTTCGGATCCCTGAGGAAGCTGCTCAGTACTTGGTGTGATTTCTCCTAGTACTGTTGAGTTCTGGTGTCCTTTTCCCGTGCTAAACTACCACAGATGAGCATAGGAAGCAGCACTGAAACAGGAGGTTTGGTGCTTGGAAAGCTTTGGTAGAAATGAAGTGCTGTGTGGTTCCATGTGCTTGGTGTGTGTTCACCTGGATATAGATCAGCATGTTGCAGTGGAATTCCATTGGTGTTAGAATTGTGTCTTTTAGCTATTCCAGGCCAAAATGAGGAGGCAGCTGGGTCAGTGTCAGTGTCCAGCTTTCTGGTCAGCCTCTTTAGGTATTTTCTGTAACCGGCAAGGTGTGCAAAGCAGTGAATGGGCAGGCAAAGTCTGAGTCTGTAGCATTATGACAAAACTCTTCCTGGATGAATTATTTCAGGCAAGCCAGGATTAATATTCACAAAAATGCCTTTGGTTTATATTCCTCTTTAACCATCTAATCCCAGTGGTGTAGAAAGTGCTTCAGTTAAATGTGCTTTTCCTATCTGGGAAACAAATATGTAACTACAGGCAAATATGAAGTGTGTCTTAAAAGGTGTGAAAAGAGGAGGAAGGTGAATGAAATAGGGGTGGTTTAGGTGTATGAGCAGCGTCCAGTTTTTGAAATGAGAACATGTCTGCAGTGCTCTGTCACCCGACCCCTTCCCTGCAGGAAACCCAATTTCCTATTTATGGGTTTCTCACCACATGAGTATTTCCATGGTGTATTTTAGGAATACTTGCAAACCTTTTCCTGGTTGAGTCCTGCCTGGTTGGAGCCCCGCCACTGGCACCCCAGCAGTTGTACTCTTCCCATTGCTGCCATTCATGTGGCAGCCTTACAAAGCCGTTAGTGAATACAAGTCCTGAGATATATTTAGCTAAAATACATACAAGCTACAAATGCTGCTGTTCAGTAATGCATGAAGAGCTTTTGTCCCCTGGCATAAAGAGTGGCTTTGCAAGAGGCAAATTGCAGGAAGAAAAGCTTTGGTTTTGGGAGTATGTTTACTGCCCATAAAGCTCAATGGAGAGAACTGCGCTGACTTCGCTGGGGGTAAGATTATGCTCATGCTGTGGATATTTTCAATAGGAATAGTTAAAATAAATAAATAATGTGGCCCCTGTTCTTTTGGGTTCAGTTAAAGGCTCCTTGAATCACAATGAGGAAAATTAGGCTTAAACCCTTGTCAAACTGCCAACCTAGGCTTAAGTTGGAAGTGCCATGGTTTAATTGGAAAAGGTAAGAATTAACCCTTAACAGCAGGAGCAGACCTCCACTGCCGTGGCCAGCTGCAGTGTGGTCCAGGACCAGCATCATGTTATTTTGCCATGGGCATGTTAGTATGGGTCATTAACATCCATGTGCTGTGTAATGAGGTGATGAGAGACGATGGATCTACTGAGGCATGGAATAAACCTTTATAAGAATAGTTTTGCCCTCAAAATCTGTCTGATCCCTTTCAACCAAGCCATGAGTGTCAGTAATGTATCCGCTTCATCTCCCAGGTCTTGTTTGGCCGCAAGCAAGTAGAGAAGGGAGGTAGCAACAGTGATCTATCTGGGTGGTGTGGGGTGAAAAAAGGAAGAGACTTTAAATACTGTTTGCTAGAAATATCCGAGGTGGAAATGTTAGCTGTGTGTTCTGGGGAAAATCTGCTCTCTGATTTGATTTGGCTCCTGATGCACGCCTCGGGATGGTGGTTTCTGCTGTAATAGTCAGTTACAACAAGGCCAGGTTAGACAGGGCTTGGAGCAACCTCCTGTAGTGGAAGGTGCCCCTACTCATGGCAGGTGTTGGAACTGGATGAGCCTTAAGGTCCTTTCCATGATTCTGTCATTCTGTAATGGGGAATTTCCCTTTCTTTTCTTCAGGTGCTGAAGCAACAGTATAAAAATGGTGACTCAGACATGCCAGGTGATGGGCTTGTCTATTATAACCGTTCCCGTTTCAGCCAGTGTGGCTGTAACCATTCCCAGTGAGGCCAGAGCTGCTGTAGGAGCTGGCCTTCCTGAGCTGCCCTTGCCTGGGAGCAGAGAAGAGGGAAATCATCCCCGGGCTGATGCCAGCCCTGGCCCCACGCTGCTCACATGCAGGGTTTTTGCTGGGCTGGGAAGTGACACCAGTGCTGGAGCTGTCTCTGACACCATCCTTTTCCTCTGCTCATGGTGATGTTCAGCCATTCCTGAGGTGGGGCTCAGCACTGTGGCTGTGGGACCAGCAAGCTGGAGGTGGGTACATGGAGCCCCTCCACAGGGGAAGGGAGTCTCAGGCACCCAGTCCTCCTCAGAGGTTTCCTTCATCAGACATGCAGATCAGTGTCTGCTCATTAGTTATGCAAATAAGGGCAGAGAATCACTTGCAAAAGGATCTTCAGGTTTCTGAACCTTTCACTCGTCTGCTTTCATCTTCCTTTGTCCTTGTACCATCCTGGTTGCAGTTGAGACCAAGGTCGCTTGTGTTTGTAAGCGATGCCAAACACACTGAAATAATCTTAAACAGGGACAGATGTTCTCCAAACGCACGACTTGCTGGTCAGGCCTCCTTGGCTCTAACAGTCATCAGAAAGTCCATAGAAAACATCACTTGCCTCCTCCCCCCCTTCAGGATTCAGTGGTTTGCAATAAAATTTCCCTAAACTCAATCATAAAGCTCACAGAACGTCTGTAGGTGGGTGCCAGGTTCTTCATGGCTCACCTTTAGGTGTTATTCCAGCCCAGGTTATGTTCAGTTCAGGCTGAAAGCTTGTACTGCATCATGACATTAAACTCAATCCACAGGGTTTATTTGTATTCCAAATCCATCCACACTCTTTATGAGCATGAAAAACTAGAAAGCATAAATATTTATTCCTCAAAGGTTAAGATTGCCTTGAATCATTCAAGCTCGTTTGGTGAGCATCAGATGTAATTAAACTGAGCAGTTGAACTCGATCTGCAGATATGAAATAATGTGTGTATATATATATATATGTATATGCTTGGCTCCAGTATGGACAGAAGGTGTGAGCTAATTGCTTCCATCACACCAAAAGATGCACTGATAATTTTGTTGTTCCTAGTTGTGATAATAAATCACCATAAAGAAGCAGCTGAAATTGTATAATGGCAAGTCATGTTTGAACATGGAGCATGCACTGTGGTAACAAAATGAGCAGAGCTCATCTCATGTGTCCAAGTAGAGGGACATAATTAAGCACATTATGAAAATTGTTCCAATTTTGGGTGTAGAGAATTGACCTAATTGCCTGTGTACCAAAATTCATGTGCACACCTTAATGTGAGCCTCCAGCAACCCGTTGTCCCTGTAAACCTCAGCATCAGGCTGTGAACCTCCAAGTGTCTGCATGTGTCCCACATGTTCTTCAAGTGCTATGTGACCACAGAGAGCTTCAGCAGCAGGAGCAGACCAGGTCCAAGCCTGTTCCAGGGCAGGGGTTCACATCGGGAAACATGGACATTAAAGGGCAAACTGGAGATTCCTGGTCGTGCTCATCTCCAGTATGTTTTGGATTTGTTGCTGTCTTTATGGTCATCTTTAAGATTAATACCTTCAGATGATGACCATCTTTAAGGTGATGACTGCCATCATTAAGGTTGTCATTTTGGATAAGTTCAGAATCATTGTGTAGCCCTTTCCAAGGGTATTGTTGTAGGTAGCAAGGCATTCACATGCACATACCTCAGTCGAGACTGATTTTAATCAGACTCTGAAGGCAATAGGATGAAAGTGTCCTTTTTGTTGTCATCAAAATTACAAAATCACAGAATGGTTTGGGTTGGAAAGGACATTAAATATCATCTAGCTTCAACCCCCAGTTAATTTGAGAAGGCAAAGAAAACCCAACAACACTTGCTTTATAAAATATTACTCATGGAATTAATTGTGTGGTAACGTAACCTACGTTACAGATGGGAATCCTAGCTTAAGAAATGGTCTCCAAGGATATGGAAATCAGCGTTTCAGTCTGTTCATGTGGGCATCCTGCTGGGCATCTCTGTAAAGCTGGGGGGGGGGGCTGTTATGAGTCTGCTGTCGTGTGTGTTGCTCCATATAATTAAAGGCACCTTGAACTTCAGTGTAGGAATTGATGGTTCCTCAGCGTTTCTTTATATCCAGAGAGCTCATCAAAGGTAATAGTTTTGCCAGAGGCTTTGACAGGAGCAGAAAAAAGAAGCTGTCATTGCCTGAGGTCTGAACAGCAGCTGGGGCAGGAGAATGGCTCACTGCCTTGTTAGAGATGGCCAAGTTACGAGTACCTCCCGTGACGTTATTGTGCTGCAGGTAGCACAACAAACATCGCACTGACCTGTTCCACATGCCTCATGTATCGTTCTTTCTTCAAAGCAAGTATGGATTAAACTTAGTACTTTGCAAGGTATTTTCTTTGTCATGCTCCTGATCATGTCTTGCAGGAATTTCTCATATCCTGATGATGGCAGGAAAAAAAAGAGAAATAATCATGTCTTTCTTTCCCTTTTCTGGTATTTTCCTGCAGCTGTTTGTAGCTCACCTTCCCCATGCCCCCAGGCAGCCCATGCTGCTGCTGTTGCAGGGTCATTGTCAGCAGCAGGTTCTGCTATCCCAGGGAGGAGGCCACCAGGAGAACATATGGAGCTGCTCTGTTGGGACAGTCAGTGCATCACAGAGGTTTTGCTGTTGCTGTCTCCTCTCTCTCCCTTCTCCATCGATGTTAACTATCTAGGAGCATCCTTTGGTGCCTGTTTCGCTTGTTCTAGACCGTCACCGGTGTGTGGAGGGTTCCCACTCACCAGGTCAGACTGGGCATCAGGCCTGGGCGTACGTGTACACGTTAAGGGTAAAGAAAATCTGTGCTTTATGTATGTATTTTTACAGGCCCAAAGCCCCTCCCAGTTTTCCTGTGGCCCCTTTAGGCACTGAGAGTTGCTCTAAGGTCTCCTCGGAGCCTTCTCTTCTCCAGGCTGAACCAGCCCATCTCTCTCTTGCCAGTTCAGTTTTTAGATGGTGGCTTGTACACAGCGTATGAAGACTGCTAATGGGGCACTGGAATGTCCATCTGAGATGAAATGATGTGTGCTATGGGTCGTTCAGGTTCTGAGAAATGGCTTTGTGAACAGTTAATGAGAAGCTGATGCTCAAGGTTTGACCTCAAATTTGGCGATAGCCACAAATTCCCAAGGATTAAGTAGCTTGGTTTAATTGGCACAGTTGTAGCAGCAGACCTGGATTACTGATTTCACATGAATGACATATAGTAGGAATTCAGTGATTTTCTGGTTTGTACACTGTCTGAGCAGACTGTGATTCCCAGGGGTAAAGCTGCTGCTTTATATTGTCAGCAAAATGATTTTCAATGGACAGAGTGGAACACGAAGAGTTTGTGATGAATTAACAGTAGAAACTGGAGGTCCGTTATTTAACCTTAAATAAGAAAGCTAATTTTGCTGTAACCTATTCTGAAGGCATTCATATATCCTTGAAGTTCTTATTTTAAGGCCATGTTTTATAATGTAAGATTTCCACCAATGCTTATTTCGTGTGAATTGATGGATGTCATGGCCAGAGTAGACCAGTAATTCAAGTAACACAACCCTCCTGTTTTACCATGCAGACAGGCATAGGGAGAAATGGTTATCGGGAAGTTAAAAGAGCATCTGTGAAATGCAGCTGGAAAAAGGGAATTTTTTAAAGGCATTTTTGTTTACTGGAAAACCCCCAAATGTTTCCCTGTGGTTTGAATGCAGGTTCCACCTCCAGAATGGATGCTCCTGTGGGTCCCTTGATGCCAACGCAAGTCACCCGTGTAACGGCTGTGTCTGCACCGACGGTGACGTTCATGGCAACCAATTTGATGGATCAGGCCTTAGCAGGTGTGTTTATGGTTCTATACACTGATTATATTACTGAAGCATATGTTGTGTATTTGCATACTTCCAAACCATCTTTCCATACTGCATAGAAATGGGGGAACCTTAAAAAATCAGCTCAAATTTTGTGACATTTGCTTTAGCTCATTACGAGTGTGTTCAGAGGGGCTTGGATCCTGTGTACTCAATCTGGCAGTTGTTTTGCATTTGATGATACAAAAGGCAAGTTTCCGAAATGTCCTTGGGCTTTTCATGTCCCATGCCAGTGGTATTCACAAGCATTACAGTGATAATGTGGTTATCTTTTGGATAGTTGCTCCATGAAGCCTCATCGGCTGGAGCCTCAGAGGATGCTTTGTGCTGTACTGTGTGATAAAGCTGGTTCATTTACTGTCATGTAAATGTGTATGTGTGCTATTGTGAGAGAAGGGGCAGTGCTGTTCCCAAAGGCTGGAGGAAGTCTTGTGGCTTTGTTCAGATTCACATATGTGTGTTGCAAATCACAATCAAAATCAGATTTCGATAGGAAATTGGGAACATCATTGATCTCCCCTGCAGTCCTGTGTCCAGCTCTGGGGCAACAGCACAAGTGGGACTTGGAGGTGTTGGAGCGAGTCCAGAGGAGGCCACAGAGATGCTGCGAGGGCTGGAGCAGCTCTGCTCTGGAGCCAGGCTGAGAGAGCTGGGCTGGATCAGCCTGGAGAAGAGAAGGCTCCTTAAGGGGAAACTTCGGAGCAGCTCCAGTGCCTAAAGGGGCTGCAGGAAAGCTGGAGAGGGGCTTTGGACAAGGGATGTAGGGACAGGCCAAGGGGAATGGCTTTAACCTGCCAGAGGGGAGACTGAGATGAGCTCTTAGGCAGAAGCTCTTCCCTGTGAGGATGCTGAGGCGCTGGCACAGGGTGCCCAGAGAATCTGGGTACCAGTTCAGGCATCATTGATCAGATGCTTCACACCCAGGGATTAGCACGGTTGTGGAGGTGTTGAAGAGTTAGAAATTAGTGTGCTTGGTCTGTCCTTGTTCGTGGAGATGGATTTGGTGTAGAAGCTCTCACCTGTCCAGGTAAGCTGTTTCCGTCATAGATACCACAGGCTCACTGCCTCTACCCACAGCTAAGATTAAAGATTCTTAAAACACTTTGTGCTGAGCTCTGCTGGGCAAATCTCTAAGTGGAGCTGGAGAGTCCCTCTGAAGCGGGTCCACTTGCTGCTCAATGAGATCTTCCGACTGAATCGTGTTGCTGAGTATTCCAGCTCTAGCTGGAAATTGCTGAAAATCTTATGACACGGACACCTTAAACCTGCAGAAACGCTCATGCACGTCTCTTGACATTCTTCACCTTAAAGTTTCTTGTCTGGTTTGGTTTGCTTCTGGTACACACCTTCCTCCTTTATTACCCGGAGTTACTGTGTTTCAAGAACTGCATATTTCTCCTAAGTCCCCAAGAGTTGTATTGACTTGCCTCCTTGTCAGCAGCAAGTGAGATGGAGGGGACACTAAACCTCTTCAAAGAATGCAGTGATGAAGATGCGTGCAAGGGTCAGGCTGCTCTGCGGCTTGTTGAGAACTGAAATCCTGGTTTCTCGTATATTCCACATCGAATATACTTTGTGATCTCCTTGCTGGCGGTCTTGAAAACACAAATGCTCCTGCTCTTATCCGGCATGATGAATAAAGATGTGTCTGTAGAAAGCCTTTCCATGACTAGGTGGCATCTGATGACAAGGCCAGTGTGACATATGATCCATAGATTGCCTAAGCCACGTGGTCACATGCTGCTGGGAGGCCATCACTTTGGAAGAACAATTGTTATGTTTTCATATGCATACAAGTAATGTAAATAAGACAAACATTACATTTTTGTTCCCAGCTCTCTCTGGAAAATACAAAAGATCTTTTTTGTTCTCCTTTTGTCACCTTTGCTTTGCTGCCAAATACATGTAAGAGAAAAGTGGTACTTTCACTCAAGTATGAGGGATTTTGCTTTGGAGTTTTGGGGGAGATCACACTCTTTTCTCCAGGTTGCTGCAGACTGTCCTTATCTCCAGTGGAACAGCAATCAAAGCAGGAATCCTAATTGACAGGAAATGACAGTAATAAAGGTGTTTTCACACCTTTCACAGCCTCCAAGTACTGCAGAAAAGCAAATCTGCACTTGAGGAGCCCATGAGCAGATGCTGGGAACCTGACAGAACCCCATGGGTGGCCTGTCCCTGGTCAGTGGGTGCTGGGGGCTAGGGCTGAGCAGAACTCCGTGCTGAGACCTTTGGGTGCAAGTGCACGAACATCAGCCTGCTCCGGGTCACCAGTGTCAGCCAGGTGGGCCGTTATGGTAGAGAGGTGGGTTAAGAACCATCCCCCTGGTTTTGAGGGGGTTTTCTCATTTAAAAACTCTGGACCTTTAAAAATTCCCTGAGTGTCTCCAGCCGGGAGCACTGAAGCACAGTGGAACCTAAGGGAGGACTGGGGCGCACAACTGGAATGCCAACACTTTCAGCCATGTATCTAGCATCTGGTATGCAAGGCTCTGGGGAGACCTTGGAGCAGCTCCAGTGCCTAAAGGGGCTGCAGGAAACCTGGAGAGGGGCTTTGGACAAGGGATGTAGGGACAGGACAAGGGAATGGCTTTAACCTGCCGGAGGGCAGACTGAGATGAGCTCTTAGCCAGAAGCTCTTCCCTGGGAGGGTGCTGAGGCGCTGGCACAGGGTGCCCAGAGAAGCTGTGGCTGCCCCATCCCTGGCAGTGTTGAAGGCCAGGTTGGACACAGGGGCTTGGAGCAAGCTGCTCCAGTGGAAGGTGTCCCTGCCCGTGGCAGGGGATGGAGCTGGATGAGATTTAATGACCCTTCCAACCCAAACCGTTCTACGATTCTATAGTCATCTATGTGTGCACTTTAAGTAAATCCAATCAGTGGAAACATTTAGAATCAAAATTTTAAAATTCTTTTTAAACTAATGGAGGTTTGGCTTCTAAATACCTTGGCAAAATATTTGGTTTATTCTCTTGTCTATAGCTTCTTGTAGCATGAATCAATCTTCCCTCTCTCCTCTCCCTCTCTAATTCTGTTTTTAATAAGATGTTTATGATTGCGCACCTACATCCTCTGTGATATACCCAAGACAGTTTTGCTACTTCACCTTTATTTTTCATACTGTGAATTATTCATGGCTCTCTACCTGCTGTGGAACCTCTGAGAAGTGTCTTTAATCAGATTTCTTTATCCTCCCATTTCCAGCGCATCCTTCGGCAGCGTTGTAGCAAGTGCGGGAACACATCATCAGTAATTATACTGCTAAGTTTTGGGGCAATAAAAGGTGTGTGATTATGTTGGAAACATGTCAGGGTAGCTTAGTTGTTAGGTTGCGGGTTTTTGTACATATTGAAGTTAAAGAGGGGGAAAAAGGTTTAATTAATGAGAAGAGAGTGATCCTGTGCAAAGACATGCACTGGTTGCTGCTGGAGGGTAAACGCGTCTTGCCGGCTGGCTGTTCCCAGTGTGTTCAGAGAAGTCTCTAAGGAGCTGGGGGAGGCAGTATGGAGATGCTGTGAGGGCTGGAGCAGCTCTGCTGTGAGCCAGGTGAGAGAGCTGGGCTAGTTCAGCCTGGAGGTGAGAGGGCTCCTTAAGGGGAGACCTTGGAGCAGCTCCAGTACCTAAAGGGGCTGCAGGAAACCTGGAGAGGGGCTTTGGACAAGGGATGTAGGGACAGGACAGGGGAATGGCTTTAACCTGCCAGAGGGGAGACTGAGATGAGCTCTTAGGCAGAAGCTCTTCCCTGGGAGGGTGCTGAGGCGCTGGCACAGGGTGCCCAGAGAAGCTGTGGCTGCCCCATCCCTGGCAGTGTTCAAGGCCAGGTTGGACACAGGGACTTGGAGCAAGCTGCTCCAGTGGAAGGTGTCCCTGCCCGTGGCAGGGGGTTGGAACTGGATGGGCTTTAAGGTCCTTTCCAGCACAAACGAGTCTGGGATTCTGTGATCTGAGGAAGTTCTGCCAGTGTTCTGCTTAACGCCTTCCTTTGGAAACGGAGCGGGGCTGTGGCTCAGCAGCAATGGCTCTCTGCCTCCCCCATTGTAGCTGCAGGTCTGGCACCTTTGCTTTTCAGGAGTTTGGTGCCCCTCCATAGCAAAGTGAGTCTGAGCTGGGGTGTGCTCCTGCCCTGGCATGTGCTCCCTGCTCCACGGGCAGCAAGTGACTGCTGAGCTCGAGGGCAGAATACAAGGTCAAGTTATTTTTTCTTTACATTACATGGAAACCAGTCTCAATGTTCCACCATCGATATAAAGATAAATGACTCCTGACGTGCACAGTGACTTTCAGGACTTTCTGTTATTTTATGGGGGTTTTATTTCCATCTTATTTCCTGTATGCTGACTGTCCAGAATGTTGTGGAGGTATAAGGTATATTGCACATGTGAATGCCTAATGCACTGCGTGCTGCAGAAATTCACTGTCATGTGCTGTGCTGGTGGTGCTGTATTTCAAGCAAAATCTACGGCACCCGGATTCCTCCATGGGGCTTCTGCTTTCCAGTTTGGATGCAGTGAGGGGGCTTTTTAAAGGAGGAAAGAACAGAGATTGTCTTGGGCCTTTGCAGCACAGTGTTTCCATGCTGATGATGTGTAAGGTTCAAAGAGGACTGAGAATGGCTGCAGTGTGCGAGAGCAGCGTCCCTGCTCCATGCTTCAACCCGATCTTCATTTATGAAAGAGCAGGGGAGGAGCAGCAGTAATAAAGGTACTTACTCCATGTGTGGTACCTTCCTTTGCACCAAGCTAGGGCTCCCAGTGCTGTGCCAAGGCTGGTTTAGGTTCTCGCTCCTATTTCATTTCCTCAGCATCAGCTGGGAGAAAATCCTCTGCTGAATTTCACAGGTGCAAAGGTTTGTTTAAATCTGCCAACTGACATTTCTATATTTGCATCAACGCTTCCAGAGCCAGGCAGATGCGTTGTGGTGTTCCTCATCCGTGTGTGTACGCATCTACATGAATGAAACATTGTGACTCCTTCTTAAACCAATGTGATAATGAAGACTACAAAGGAAGCAAAATTCTAATGATAAGAAAAGGCTTTTTTTCCCTTGTGAAATAGAAAGAGAAAGAAGCAGAGCTGGGAGAGGGGTTGGTGGGATTTCCCTGCAAATCAAAACTAAGATCCCAGGTTTGTTAGGCATCATTTCCCAAGTGCTGCTGCTCTGTGTCTGGGTGACAGAATCCAAGCAGCAATTTGTTTGTGGCTCTTTCATCAGCAGCTAACAGGCCTCCCAGACTTGTTGCTCCAGGGATTGTTTCATGACAAGAGCAGGAGTCAAGAGCTAGAAATGCTGAGGCATACCATGCCACTCAGCAGCGTTGCCCTGAAAGGCTCCTAGCACATGGTCAACCGTGGTGCCTGTGCCAAATGTGCGCCTGCAGAATGTGCCTGGCACCAGATGTGCACCTGCAAAGGGTTCCCAACCTTGGGCTTTAAATTGCTACGAAATCAATGAGGTGCAAAGGAACCTTCGCTGCGGAGGGGCGTTAGAGAAAGTTCCTTTAATCCCCTACACATGTATTTTGGTTCAAACCCCTCATCAGAAAGGAGGTGGCTGTACAGGACCTGTTGCACCAGCAGTGCTGAGGACTGGCTCGTTGCACACCGTGGGAGTGGAGAACAAGCCACCAAGGGTGTCACTGGGGGAGAGCAGTCCGAGTGACAGAAAACACAGGGTGAAATAATGAAATACCTCCATGAAATAGCTCAGAAACTGCACCCTGTCTTCCTTCTGCTGTGTTTTAGAGATGGAGAATGTATTAGCACAGTTTAATCGAAGCGAAGTTCCCTAATTGTGGCTCCAGGTGTGTCGAGCAGTGCATGCAGAAAGCATCCTTGGTCCTTGGCTCTCCTTCTACTCCGTGGAGGTGGGTGCTCAGGGCCTGGCTGAAGCCGGTGTGACAGTACCACGTTCAAAGACCCACATGGCCCACATCACTTTGATTCCCGATTACCAGATGTGGAGGAAAGAAAGATAAATTTAGAGACCCTTTTGATATGTATTAGCTGCTCCCTACTCCTCGCTCCTTTAATGTGGAAATTAATTGCTATGATTTGTAAAGCTTCTTTTTCGCTGCCCATAAAAATTAAGTCATCTTCTGAGAAAAACGACATTTGTTTAAATATTTAGCATTATGATATATTCCACGGTGAAGCAAATGGCTCAGGCTCCAGCTTTCCCTCAGAGTAGCTCCTGTTACGTGTTGCCTATGCTGTAGTTGGAGTGATTTTGAAATGAAATTAATAGTATTTTGATGTCTGGATCTGCTGTGTAACATGCAGTCCTACAAAAGCCCTGCTTGCAAAGAGTTTCTTGAAGCTACTGCCCCGAAGTTTTGTCTGTTAGGCAGACAGAACGTGCTCCATAAGCAGAGTAGGATAAGGATGGATAAGCATGGATAAGGGGTAAGGTATGTCATGGCTTGCTCTCATCATGGCACCCTAACACTGGTAGTAGCAGCCCGTATTTGCAGTGCAAGGCTGCACCTGAGCTCTGCAAGGAGCCTGTGTGGTGCATAGGGTGCAGTGTAGGGTGGGTGCAGAGCTGATGAGGAGGAGTCACCATGCTCCTGACTCTGAGATGCTGGAACCTCCTTTGTCAATAGAACTGCTGTACTGAAAGCCCTCAGGCACAGAAAGGCTTTGGTGATGATCACACATCACGTGTGGGGGTTTGTCATATGTGAGTTGAAACATCATCATTATCTGGTAGCTTGAGATGAGCTCTTAGGCAGCTCTTCCCTGTGAGGGTGCTGAGGCGCTGGCACAGGGTGCCCAGAGAAGCTGTGGCTGCCCCATCCCTGGCAGTGTTGAAGGCCAGGTTGGACACAGGGGCTTGGAGCAAGCTGCTCTAGTGGAAGGTGTTCCTGCCCGTGGCAGGGGTTGGAACTGGATGAGATTTAAGGTCCCTTCCAGCACAAACAGGTCTGGAATCCTATGAATGAACAAGAGCAGTTAGACAAGGAACTGGGTGATCTTAAGGTCCTTTCCAACCCTAAATATTCTATGATTCTATGATTCTGTGTGCATGGCTGCAGGGCTACAACCTTATTGGCAGCATTTAGATATGGTGGGATGGCTTCTGTGCCTGGAGCATTGGAATGGAAGGGTACAGGCTCTTTGGGAAGGACAGGCAGGGGAGACAAGGAGGAGGTGTCACCCCCTGTGTCAATGAGCGGCTGGAGGGCATATGAGGATGGGTGAGGAGCCAACCAGGAGCTCACGCAACAGGATTCTGCTTTGTTCAAGGTTCAGGGAAAACAGGATAAAAATCTCAGAGCAATAAACTCCTCAGTCTGAAGTGTACGAGTGTGTTCCATTAAAACACAGGATGATATTTAGACAGGCAATGTGGTCCTCAGCGCATATATGTGTTACACGCACACATGTGTGTCAATAAGTGAGTGAGGAGGAAGAGGGGAAGAGGAAACAGGGAGGGGTTGGGTTTAATTCACCAGCTGTGGCTCGTTGGGAATGTATTTATTGCCCATTAAAAAGAAATCCTTTCCCCTCACAGATAATGGCAAAGAATCGAGTCCATCCTCCTGCCCACCCACCTTGATTTTGCACACGGAGAGGAAGAGCACCCCCGTGCACAGCGCTGGCGAGAAGGTCTGCGGGGTTGGGGGGGTCTTCTCCTTTAAACCTCTTTACAATATGGAACTGTACAAATCCAAGTCAGGATAAAGCACCGTCCTCTGGCTGGAGCTGTGTTGCTGATACAGGATGGTTTCCTAGGGTCGATTTTAAAGGGCTATCTATCTAATTTATCTTGGTTTGTAAGAGCTCTGTCGCTGTAGTGTCAGGGTATCGGAGGAGGGATGCTGGCGGCTGAGTTTGATGCTGACAGCTGGGTTTTCTCCCCATCCTGGAGGAGAAGTGAGTCTATGGGTGGGGGTGTGTGTGCATATGTGGAGCTGTGACACAGCCCACGAAAAAATTCATGTGCTAAGAAGCTGTGATCAAATCACAGTGTCTGTGATTTGCTGCCTCACTGCGGTGGCAGTGACCTGTGGAGGTGGCTCAGCCCCTGCTCAGGGCAGGATCATCCCCTCAGTGGGTGTTGTGCTGCTTATTGCAATATCAGCCCCAGGGGCAAGAAAGAATTTATTCCTGCCCCCTTTTCGTGTTACTGATTTGAATTGCTGTGCACTTCCATTGCCCTCCTTTACAGATAATTGCGTAGTCCTTAAATAAAACCTCCTTATTAAAGGGGGCCTACAAGAAAGCTGGAGAGGGGCTTTGGACAAGGGCCTGTAGGGACAGGACAAAGGCAATGGATTTAACCCTCCAGAGGGGAGACTGAGATGAGCTCTTAGGCAGAAGCTCTTCCCTGGGAGGGTGCTGAGGCGCTGGCACAGGGTGCCCAGAGAAGCTCTGGCTCCCCCATCCCTGGCAGTGTTGAAGGCCAGGTTGGACACAGGGGCTTGGAGCAAGCTGCTCTAGTGGAAGGTGTCCCTGCCCATTGCAGGGGTTGGAACTGGATAAGCTTTAAGGTCCCTTCCAACACAAACCACTCTGTGATCCTGTTCTATGATCCTTGTATTTTGATACTGCACTGAGCTACATCACTGCCCTCCTCCCAAACCTCCCCTCGCAGCTCATTTCCATAAGCTTTTACAACAGATAGCTGTTCTTCAGCTGATAAAACACCAGCTGTACTTCCTGGTTGCACCATACAACCTTCTGCATTGCCTATTGCTCCATCCAAACAGCCTGGCCCTGTCCCGGGGGGATCCCTGCATCTCGGGCTGCAACAAGCAATCATATCCACTCTCCCCAGTGAGCTGTTGGCATGGATAAAAGTGTGTCTGCTGGTTTTTCATTTCTATCGCTTTAAGTCAGGCGACATTTTTATGATTCCCTGTTTAACTGAGCTATTCTCAAGGTAGCTGGTTGTTCATAAAGCCCCTTGTGGAATAATGGCAATGAGGTTGAGCCACTTCAAATTAAAGGGAGTGATTTGTGTAGCAATAGCAGCCTTCTGCATCGGCTTTATTTGCTGACTAATCTCTATCTGTCTTTCAAGGAGCATTCTTTTAAACTAGTAAATGAGGATGACAGCTCATCCAGTGGCAACAAGCCCGTGGCATCCACTCCAGTGCCGGGATCACCATGGTAAGCAATTGCCATTCAGCAGTGCTGTTTCCGTTGCCAGAAATGCATTAGTGCTCTGTTACGTGGGGAAGACACGCTGCCCTGGGTGTTAAGTAGCAATGCTGGGTTTCTGTCCGAGCTTCCACTAGGGCTTCTAATTAATCTCATGATCCAGGTTCCTGACCATGTTCCCATTCAGGTAACTACATACCGGGTAACTAAATCTCATAATAATTAGTTATACTTTGTGGCTGGTATAGAATCCCAGCCTGGTTTGTGTTGGAAGGGACCTTAAAGCTCATCCAGCTCCAACCCCTGCCACGGGCAGGGACACCTTCCACTAGAGCAGCTTGCTCCAAGCCCCTGTGTCCAACCTGGCCTTCAACACTGCCGGGGATGGGGCAGCCACAGCTTCTCTGGGCACCCTGTGCCAGCGCCTCAGCACCCTCACAGGGAAGAGCTTCTGCCTAAGAGCTCCTCTGAGTCTTCCCTCTGGCAGGTTAAAGCCATTCCCGTTGTCCTATCTGTGGGATCTTTGGGTAAGGCACTCTATGTGGATATCAGCCATTATTTGTTATTATTATATTACGCCGTTTTACAGACCACTGTTGTAAGCACAGTCCAACATCCTACTTAGTCTCAACATCATAAATGCATGATTTACATCAGTCATTTCTCTTCTTGACAATTGCTGCTCTGTAGTGTAGTGCAGAGGAGGCATTTGAGTCCAGCAGTGTCATAAACAGGTTATGGTTCCTCCCTTCTTACAGGAAAGAGCAGTAGCTGATGGTACCCACAGTGGGATCTGACAGCGCCCCCTCCTACAGCAGCATCTGCTTGGTGGGGGACAGTAATCCAGGACCTTCACTTGATTGCACCCCTCTCAGATCTAAGCTTGTGATATTTCTGTCTCTTAAGGAGAAACCCAGGATTTCTCGGTTTCCAGAGGACTGTTTAGTGTGTAGGGACCACTGCTTGAGGTGCCATCTCCTGTGAGAAGCAGCTAGACCATAGTTTTTAATGGCAGAAAAGTTTTCAGGCATCTTAGCAAACCTTACCTTCTGGAATTAAAAAAACCACTAACATCATTATCTTGTGCCCTTAATCATTCTTAAAATACAGTTTACTAAAGGGGAACATGATCATAACAGTATCTGCATTTCCAGCTTATGCTCTGTGACTGAAGCAAAATACCACTTGTACCCTTTGGATAGCTGAAACCATTATTATACCAAAGGGGTGGAAGTGTTCGAAGTGTTACAGGGGGAAAGGGACTTTAATCTTAAATTAAATGTCAAATTGTATTAGTCATGGAGAGTGAAGAGGTGTCAGCAAAGGACCCCAGAGTTTCTAACCTGCGGTGATGGCACATGAGACATGGTGATACTCGAAGGTCAGGGAGCACCATGAACGTGTGTGTGTGTGAGGCACGAGGAGCACTGTGCTCAGCAGCGTGCCCCTAGAGACAGAAAATGCGTTACCATACCCCATCCCTGGCAGTGTTCAAGGCCAGGTTGGACACAGGGGCTTGGAGCAACCTACTCTAGTGGAAGGCATCCCTGCCTGTGGCAGGAGGTTGGAGCTGGAGGAGCTTTGAGGTCCCTTCCAACACAAACCAGGCTGGGAGTCCATGATGATCATCCCCTAACAGAGGATTAGAACATCTGTCTTGTGGGGCTGTTTGTGATCCAAAACAGTTGTGCAATAAAATAAAGTTATTAAAATATTTGTCACATCCCTATCACTGCATCCAGGGTGCCAGAACCTCCATGGGGTGTGGCTGAAGTCCACAGCTGGGTTTGTACAACCAGTTCTGTGCTCATCTTTATTGAGAGATCATTTAACTCCACTGAACATAATGACAGGGATTTTTAGGCTCGGGAACACACTTATACCCAGTTGCTCCCAGCACCCCGCAGCTTCCTCCATGGCTTCTTACAGGTGTTGTGCATCTTTCATTACATGTCTGGGCAAGATCAGTGGTGATGTCTTTCCATAGTACACAGCGTATCTTGAGTTATCTTATAGCACTCTACAGTGATGGAGCATTTTCATGTTTGCAGTCTTTTACCCAGACCAGTCTCTTTGTTAACCAGTTTTGTTCCTGATTTTAATCCCAATAAAACATCAGAGCTTCTAATGATAAGATTTTTTCCTTCCATGTATTTATGCTTCAGAGACCAACATTTTCCTATTATAAGTGTTTGCGTGCATGAGGAAGTCAAAGTGTGTGGATGATGTTTGTTAGTTTTCGTTATGATTCAGAGCATGTGGGTTTGAGATTGATATTCTGGTTGTTTATTTACATATAGATTTAGTATATTTAGTATATAGATTCAGTGAAGTACAACTTGAGGGGTTTGAATATCTATTAAGGATGGTGTGATGCTTGTTTTCATGTTGTTTTACTTGATTTAAAATTAATGCCAGGACAAGAAGTTGAGCTGCTGCTGTGCATATTTAAACTGTTGAGCCAGGGAGCTGCAGTTTGCTCAGCAGCACTTGGGCGTGTTTTTCATACTTGAAAGAGCCCATAAAACCCAACTTAAACCTTTGTGGTAGATTTCTACAGTGCCTGGTGGTACCTGCCCAGAGCAGAGCATGGTGGGAGCCAGCATGGTTGCCATTGAGATGCCATGGCATGCTATGGGGATGCCATTGGGTTACTGTGGGGATGCTGTGGTTGCACCTTCTCCCTGCTAGTAGCAGGCAAAGCACCAACCCATGGTCATCAAGGCCATCAAGGTGATGGGCACCTACCCCAGTGAGACTTCTGCTACTTGCTGCTCTCAGCTATGTCTTTTGAACATGAAATGTGTTTTCCTGTGGCTTCTCTTGCGATGGGCACCTACCCCAGTGAGACTTCTGCTACTTGCTGCTCTCAGCTATGTCTTTTGAACATGAAATGTGTTTTCCTGTGGCTTCTCTTGCTATGGGCACCACAGTGCTCCTTTCCGCCTGTTTCTTTTTCCCTTCTGTGATAGAATATTCCCCCTACTGCTTTTCTGGGGGTGTTCAGACCACTTCTATGACATTTTATCCTACCTGAGGTGACTGGCGTGGGCTGGCGTGGAGCAGGCTGTCAATCCAAGAGGAGCCTCAACCCACATGCAGCAAACAGGGGTGCCATAAATCAGCTGTGGTTTAACTGCTTGTCTGTGGGTGTACCTGACGTTATCTAAGCATAGTCTATCACTTGGAATAGGTGTGTAGTCTGGACTGGAGATGACCGGGTCTTCTTCTTCAACCCTACAATGCAGCTGTCAGTCTGGGAGAAGCCAGTGGACCTGAAGCACCGTGGTGACATAAACCGGATCATCGAGGATCCTCCTCACAAGCGCAAGCTGGAAGCTGCAGCAAGTAACTAAAGCCCTGTGATTACTTGCCTCTATTTAACCTCAAATACGGAATGAAGCGTGGTCACTGAGTACGCTCAGAGAAAGTTTGATAACTGTAATTAGAGTGGGTTTCCTTTGGGGATTTCATCTAAAGCATTGTGTTAAAATTGATGTTTATTGCAAAATCCTTATTTTCAGAGCAATGCTGAGCTGGGGGATAGAGTGTTCTCATTATTGGCAATGAAGAACCAGGTGCCTTCTTATACTGGATCAATCTGTGATGTAGAAAATACATTTCGGAAGACACTGTCTTTATGTTTTATTACACTTATTTCCAAGATGTACATTGGGAATGCATTACTGGTGCATTATTCAGCTGTTACATAGATAGAGATGCTCCATAGCTAATGATTATCCAACCAAGTTGTAGGGGGGGAGGAAAATCCCTGTAGTAAATCTCTGATGAGTGCTGAAAGGTTTGGTGGAAATGTGGGTGCCTCCATCTAAACGTAACCCTGCAGTCACCTTCTAAATGCTGAATTCCTGTTACTTAGTTGTGCTAAAGAACACCATGCTGATCTGCAGGGCTGTGTGCTCAGGGCTTCAAAATACAGTTTAAATACACTGTTTGGCTGGTCAGTAATCAGGGTATTTGCTATCCAGTCATTCCCATCATGACCAGTTCATGGAGGCAGTTTTCCCAACTTGCCTCTCCCATCCCATACTCCATCTTTTTCCCTGCTCTCTGTACCAGAGATGTTCAGGCCAGACTTTGTCCATGCTGGTGAGTGGGCCAGTCTGTGCAATAGTGTCTCCATATTTGTTTCACCACCTTGCTCTCCAAAGATTATGTTTCACCAGTTTTTATGGACTCTGTGATACTGGTCACTGCTCCATGCCATGGAATCCCAGACTGGTGTGGGTTGGAAGAGACCTTAAAGCTCATCCAGTTCCAACCCCTGCCACAGGCAGGGACACCTTCCACTAGAGCAGCTTGCTCCAAGCCCCATCCAACCTGGCCTTGAATGCTACCAGGGATGTGGTGTCAGTGATCATTTTGTTTCCTGATGCCTTATGTGGGAGTGGTGCCAGTAAGACCTGCTCTTACTGGCAGGACATCTAGATGCATCTAGACTGTGCTCTTTGATCCACAGGCACACCTCCCAGTTAGTGACTGTGAGCATGTGTATGTGGACTTGAAACACTGCCTGCAGGAAGATAAAAGTGAATGATAATCAGGATTTATGTTACCAGTATTAGCAGAAGTGTGCTGATAAAAAAGCTACAAAGGGTGGTTATCTGTTAGTCTTTATCCCCATATAATGTCATAATGTTTTTCAATATAAATTTCAATCACCAAGTACTCTTTTATGTATCATTTATGTCTGTGGCTTGAAGAACATCATCTGTGTATCTCATAATTCCAAAGCCTGAAGTTCATTCTTCAGGAGAAAAATATGGCACATGTTTGCTAGTACAGGTTATACTGAAAGACCAATTAATTGCTGACCAGGGGGAATGATGGCCAAAGACAAAACTGAGGGTCATTGTTCATGGTCTGTAATTAAAGAGAAGAGACTAAAGTTGTTGTTGATACGTGCTGCTTCAAAGTCTGTTTTTTGCTGTGTGTTCCATCCTTTCTGTTTATTACCTATATATACCACACAGATTTGATTCACGCACCAGTTGCTTTGTGACCATGGTTATCATCATTGCTAATAGTCTTAATCTTCCTTGATATAGCTGGGAATTGTGGTTGCTCGGTATTTGAGAGAGTCAGGTTATAATTAGTATATATGAGCTGCTGAGGTGAAAGGAATTATTTGTCACTATTTCTCTGAGCTCAGAATCTGGAGTAAATAAATAACACATGAGCTGTGTGCTTCCAACACTGGTTGCCAAATTTATTTAGTTTAGTTGGTGCTGCTGAGTTTTAATTAGAATTCTTAAATCACAGGCATGAAAAGAAGTTGGCAGAGTAGTTCTTCATGGGATGCTAGGGGTTGTCTGTGCATTACTCCGCTGAAAGAGCAAGTGCACTTATGATTGAGGCATAAATGCAAAGTTACACTTTTATCAATTACTCCACCTCCACTAAGTATTAGTTCTTAGGGAGATGTATGCGGTGTTGAGGTGTATGTTATATACTCATTACTGATGTGTTCCCATCAGGCCATCTCTCAGCTGGCAGGCCCGGCTCCTCCATGGGAACATCACCGTGGTGACAGACTGACCATAATATCCGTATTTTCCCTCAAAGATTCCTTGAAATATTTGTCTTACTACAATGGAGAAAACCCGTTCTTATCTATTCCTGTTCCTTCCTCTGCTCGAATGGTTTCTCTGGGTATTCAGGCTGAGGAAGTTATTTATTCAGCTAATTAAAAGAAAACTGACATTCTGGCCTCAGATAGTGGCAAGTTAATTCATAGTTGGTGTGATCCCTGTTCAAAGCCAGTTATGATTTTGTTTAGTCTGTTCCCACAATATTTAGGACCCTCTAGCATTCAAATGTATGTATAAAGCATGGCTCCTACAAATAGTGTAGGTAAGCTCCCAGGCTTACGTGCAACACATACTCTACAGCACTGCTGATCGCATCTTTGCATGTGGCCAATGGCTTGATAATGCTTTAACTCACCTGGCAAACGCTGTTGTTCCCTCTTTGTTCTGGAAATTGAACCGGAATTCATGACTTGGCTGGGATTAGCTGAATGATTTCCTTAATAAGCTCTAAACCTGATAGACCGTCAGATTGGGGCAGTGATTTCATGGAAAGATTACTGCCAGGTAATATTATTCCTCAAAGCTTTAAATCAATTATTAGATTTTGTGCTTGGCTGCCTCTCTTCCCTTTCAAAGTCAGTTTATAATCTTAGCAGAGGTCCAGCAGTGCAAAGTGAATCAGTAGGTTCCTGAGTGAGAGTACAGATAGCATTTGTCATGTTTTACTGAGATTTCCATTGCACTGAAATTTCAAGTGATGATGCTGATTCTAATCTTGTTCCATTTATCCAAGTCAGTATAACCACAGCAGTCAGTCATTGCAGGGAAAGTGAGAAGGATTTGGGAGGCTGTCGTTGCTTTCTGGGAGAACCTGATGTTTGTCAGGAGCCAGCAGATGGGAATAAATTCTGAAATCACAGAATCCCAGCCTGGTTTGTGATGGAAGGGACTTTAAAGCTCATCCAGTTCCAACCCCTGCCATGGGCAGGGACACCTTCCACTAGAGCAGCTTGCTCCAAGCCCCTGTGTCCAACCTGGCCTTCAACACTGCCAGGGATGGGGCAGCCACAGCTTCTCTGGGCACCCTGTGCCAGCGCCTCAGCACCCTCCCAGGGAAGAGCTTCTGCCTAAGAGCTCATCTCAGTCTCCCCTCTGGCAGGTTAAAGCCATTCCCCTTGGCCTGTCCCTATAGGCCCTTGTCCAAAGCCCCTCTCCAGGTTTCCTGCAGCCCCCTTTCTATCAGAGTTCTTTTGTCTGAAGGCTATATGGTGGCTGAGATTTGGTTGTATAAATGCAGTTGACCTATTTTTCACAGTAAAATTTAGACATTCTATATCCTTTGCAGAAATCTGTGAAAGGTTTTGATGTAATTTGACTTCACATTTGTGTTCTTCAAGTGGCCGTAGAGCTTCATATAATTGTTTGTCATCACCAGTGAGTTTGCTCTTGTCCTGGTGAAATGCTGAATGGGAAAGACTCACTGCCCTGGCCAGACTTCTCACCACTTGCTTTAGTAAAAGAGCATCCCATCAGCGTTTGTAATGTCCATGTATATGTCCTTGAGCCAGCTCTGGATAAATTGGCTGTGGTGTGACAAATGGCTTCTCCTCTTCTTTATCAGTGGTGAAATTTGGTAGGAGCAGGACTGTGCTTGCCCAGTCACCTTCAGCTCTCTTGGAAAACACCAGGAAGTACTCTGTCATATTTTTACCTTCAAAATATGACTCATTGTATTTTTACCTCCAGAATTCCTTAAAGTTCAGACCACTGCTGCCTCCCCAGGTTATTCATCTCCTGATAAATAGCTTTATAATATCTCTGTTGAATTGCACTCCATTGCAGGCTGTTTTTCCTATTTCTTTGTGGTTTTAATCAGGTGTCCCAAAGAACAATTTCCAAGTAGAGGTAATAGCTCCAGTGAGCTTCTGTTTATTTAAAATGTTATCAAATTCATTTGTGTATCCATAATCCTCATATGTTGTCAGGAATGTTGAGATCAAACTCTCCCTATTTTGGAATGCCGTTCGTCTCTCTGTATTAACATTTTATGTTCTAGTTTGTACATTGTCCATTTGTATTTCCTCCTTATGTGCTCTGTTCCTGATCTTCCCTCACTGCAACATTGCAGTTGCCATTCGGGTTTTCTTGTTCGTTTTGCAGTGATTTAGTGCTTGCGTTGTTAAAACACTTAATATAAAAAGGTAACATTTGCTGGAAGCGCACTAATAAACATGTCATTTACCTAAAATAGGGAAGAAAATGAGCTGAGAACAAGATTCTTAAATTGAAACTTGAAATAAATGGCCAATTTTCTATTATCTTCAGTGATGCAGATATTAGACCAATTTGGCAGCAGGTGTTGTGGAGTTTCATCTGATTTCAGTGAGATCAGATCTCGCCATACCAAGTTATTCAAACCTTTTAACTCCATAACCTTAGTTCAATTTTAGCTTTATTTTTGATTTATTTTTTCATCGTTTCGTCCGTAGCAAGCCATGTTTTCATTACCACGTTAATACAGAAAGGCTGACGTTTGGCGTTTCTGATATGCCCAAGCTAACCACGTACAGCTTGATTATTATGTTTCTCGTGGTGAGCTACTGGAGTCCCCAGCACAAATCGAGCACTGGGTGGATGTGGCTTTTGGTGCTCTGTCTGCTTGATTTGTGATGAAAACTGCAGTTTGTATACCTGAAGAAAAATGATTTCCAGACATACATATCTGTCCCATATGCTTCACATTTATTACGTGACAGTGCAACCTCAGAGTCCTCCAAGGATGGTTGTCCAGACCAAGCCAGGAGCATAACATTACCTTGGAGTTATCTGTGGCATAAGGAGCATGAAGGTTGTTAGTATCCCCATAACCTTGGTACACTGGTGGTGGAATCCCAGAAAAGCAGCCTTATATTTGCTTATATAAGAAAGGAATGGGCTGAGGAGGGAAGTTCTGGTGCAAGGTGCTGCTATTGAATCCTTGGTTGCCAGTACTGACATAATCTTGCAGGAATGCCTTTGTAGTTGCATTTTTAAGGGAAGGGAGGAGGGAGGATCAGGTGAAACCATAACGAGATTTAAACCAGTCATGTCACAAATGAAAAATGAGGAGCTTTTCAAGATGGAAATGGTCGGGTTTATTGCTATCACTTTCATTCGGATGAAGGCAATTGTGAGGATCTGATGAAAGATGTGTTATTTTTAAAGCGCTCTGTGGAGAGGGAAGAATAGCAAATATCTGAGCAGCAGCCAAAGGCAGGGAAAGAAAGGTTAATTTGAGGAATCTGTATTCCCATTTATCTAGTTCAAATCTAATAACTATTTATTTCTTTTTAGCAGACAAATGTGTTAGTTCTTGCCCAGGGGATGAAACTGATGATCTTAGCATCAAAACTAAGAGAAATAAGTAAGTTCTAAAGTTTACTTATCTATATATAATGTTGGGAAGCTAATGTCTGGCACAAATAAATGTAAAGAGAAATACAGTTCTTTTATGTGTGGATAACTACTTATGAAAGTCACTCTTACGGTAGCCAGTCTTCATCAAATCCCATGATTCTCTGTAATCTCTATTTCTCCTGAAATTCATCAGGTTTTGTCTAATTCATGCTGATTTTGAAATGGTTAAAAGAAAAGATTATAAAGATATATGTGGTTGTTTCAAAGACAGTGGATAAAAGCTTTATCTTCATTGAAGTGAAGCAGATTGTTTTCCACTGGTCTCAGGCTGCCGGCTTAGAATATCCGGAGGTATTTCTGTTATTGTGCTTTCATTTGACCTTTATTACCATGTGTGTTTCAAATTCTGATGCAGTAAGAGGCAAAAAATCCCATATGCCAAACAAGCAGCTCCCTCACCCTTCGCCAGAGCAGCAAGAAAAGGAAGGAAACAGTTTGTGTTTTAAGGAGTACCTTAGAGACAGTTCATTCTAGTTAACCTAACCACAGTTAGCGTTGGCTGCTATGGTTAAGATACTGGTTTGGGCCATTAAAAAATAAGCCTGTAAAGTGAATCTGCATATTTATATGCAGATTTATGTTTATATGTGTGTTATATTTTGAGGGCATTGTGATGAGTGAGCACAGCAAATGTCTTGTGTTTTCCAAGTGAATGTATTGAAGATAATTCCATTCTTTCTTATTGCTGTTCCTATCCTACTATATTGGGTGGTTCCTCTGACCTTGTGAAGACTTTCTGTGGTTATGTTATGAGGGAAAAATCGGATTCTCCCAGATGGAATGCTCATGCTATTTAAGCATTTAATGCTTGGTATAAGAGAGTCTATTTATACTTTATGTGTACCGAATATGTACTTTTCCTATTTACATAGTATTTAGCATTCATAAACAGTATAAAAGTTTGCATTTAGTATAAAATACTTAAGAATGCATCTTCTGATGTCAGTGGTTTTGACAACAATGGGCCACATTATGACCTGTGTGTAGAGGTCGATATTTTCCATGTGCTATTCAGGGGATTGCATTTAGTGGCAGGCTGAGAAAACATGAAAGCATATTTCCATTCATGTAGCTAAGGAGAATTCTAGAACTCGAGAATCTTATTCAAAGAACTCCAGAAAAATGCACTTATTCAAAGATTATTGTGTTAAAAGTGCCTATTTCACTGTCCACTTGTGAGTAAAGAATGTTATCTCATCTTCAGGGGCTTTCCATGACTTATTCACTTGAAAGACTAACTTTTAGCCTCTTATTTTCTTTATATTCAAAGGAACATTGTCAAAATTATCAGTCCCAAATAGGCCTATCTTTTTAGATATTTGCAGAATTTATCTTGTATTTATTTGCAGAAATACATGTCCATATACATACCTTTTCCCCAAAGCAAATAGGTAAATGCAGCTCAAGCTGAGCAGTCTCAGCCTACCACAGAGATGCTGCATGACTCTCCTGCCTTAATGCACTGTAGCGTCATTCTTGTGGTATATATTTATAGATACATATATATACATATATAAGCATAAATCATACAGCAATCAAGCTAAAAGCACAATCACATCATAAATGCAACAGGATGTTGGCCAGCATCTTAAATTGCCAGCAACATTTGCTGGGCACAGGCAGCAGAACAGCACTGCAAAGCAACCCTCAGTTGTGACTTTATGCCACAGAACTTGAATAGCAGGTGATAATGAATTTATATCAACCGCTGTTTATGCCATCCTTTGTCTTTATATTATGTTATTTTTATGTGTGGCTTAACAAATAATACAACCTTTATTGCACTTGAGATTTGTGACAAGATGTTCATTGAGAGGATATTTAAAGCTCTAAGAACCTTACCATAAGTTCATAGAATCACAGAATCCTAGAATGGTTTGTGTTGGAAGTGACTTTAAAGCACATCAAGTTCCAGCCCCTTGCCATGGGCAGGGACACATACCACTAGAGCTGGTTAATATGAAGAGTAAAGCAATCTTCAGAGAAACTTAGGTCTTCTGGGGTTTCTTCACATTGACAGAAGGGCTGGGGACACCTCCGTCCCCCTGCTCCCAGCAGGTCCAGTGGGTCGAGCATCTCCAAGGCTGAGCCCTACAGCCTCCCTGGGCAGCCTGCACCAGTGCCCACCAGCCTCACAGTAAAAAAGCTTTTTCTTGTGCTTAGATGGATTTTCCTCTTTGTGCCCATTGCCTCTTGTCAGTTGGTACCACAGTTACGTAAAAACATCTCACTGCCCTATCCATGTGAAGATTTTCAGGCTTCCAGAATTGTTCTGGTAGGCTGCCCGTACATGTCCATCTGAGAAGGAAGTCACATAGTTGTTTGTGCAGATTATTGTATTATTTCCTGAAGAAAATTATTTATTGTGTTCTAATCTCTATTGTATTGTATTCATTATTATCATTTTTGCCATGAGAAAAAAAGCCTGTGTGATTTGCAGCACCGTTTTCAATTGCATAAGGAGGACTGAAGGAAAGAGGGGCTCTTCTGGTGCTTGATTGGTGGAGCAGGATGCTGTATTCCTCCCAGTTTGGTCTTGAAAAAGCACTTTGTGTCTAGTAGTGATTGGATTGGGCCTTTCATTGATCATGTGACAGACTGAAATTCGCTATTGCAATATGAAAGTCACTGTCAGTCTGTGAAGGACACCAATTTGGTATCTCTCATCACTAGTAATACAGCATCATTTTAGGGTAAATGTGAGTGTAATGTAATTATTTGCAGAAGGAGGATAACCCGCCAGAGCTCACATTCCAGACTAATTAATTCATTTGCTTGGAAACAAAATAATGCTTTCCTGCTGAAATTTCAAACTAAGTATTATTCTGTAGTGGTGAAAATTGCCTCAGTAGCAAATGCAGTCATGCTGATAGGAGGCTAAAAATGAAATCACCTTATATCCATTATCCTCACTTGAACCTTGTGAAGACTCCAGATCTTTCCAGAAAAAGCCTTAATTTGTAGGGAATTCATTCATAGAATCCCAGACTGGTTTGTGTTGGGAGGGACCTTAAAGCTCATCCAGTTCCAGCCCCTTGCCATGGACAGGGATGCCTTCTACTAGAGCAGCTTGCTCCAAGCCGCTGTGTCCAGCTTGGCCTTGAAAACTGCCAGGGACGGGGCTTAGCAATGCTATGGATGTGCCTTTATCCAGGGGCTTCCTGCAGGCAAAGGGACTCAGGCAATACATAGTATTTCTCAGAAACAGCTATTTATCCAAATCAGATGGAACCTTAGAAAAGGGTTGTCAGGATAAATACGGACCTTTCTGCACTGACAAAGGGCAGGTTCTTCACTGATGCTTTATTGGCAGGTTTGTGCATTGCCAGATTTCTTCCCTTAGGAGCAAGCTCCTGGGGTGCATGGGAGCAAAAAATAAAGATTAGTGTCAACTTTCAAGTTTTGGGGCACAAAAACAGAGGACGGAAAAATAAACCAAGATGAGTTTCTTCAGTCACTGCTTTCCAGTCTCCACTCCTTGACACGTTTTATATGAAGTTGTCACATTTCTGTAGCTTGAAATAGAGCCTAGCATTGTGGTGCTGAGTTCCTCTGTGATCACACTGATGAGCATCCTTCCACATAATGAGCTGTCAGAGGTCCACTGGCAGGGCCCATGAGCCCCATGGTTTAATAACACAGTACAGGGCTGGGTAACTTCTCAGCTGTCAACCTTTGTTTGTGAGCAAGGAAGTCCAACATCCTGGAGGGTTTTCTTGGGAGGGTTGAAAGTCTCCTCCCTAGCTGGCAATTACTGAACTGTTGTCTATCTTACCTTGTTAAAGAACAGAAGATTCCCAAGCTGCTGACCAGGGAAAGGCTGAAACGGAGGAGAAAAATGAGGAGACATCAGCGCCTCAGGTCACGCCTCCCCTAGAAGAGCGCATCACTCATTTCCGAGACATGCTTCTGGAGAGAGGGGTAAGAAACACTTGCTTTCTCTGATAGATCCCGTTTATTAAGATAGGGCAGCATCTAGGACCACTCCAGGAATAATTTCATAACTATGACTTAGCAGTCAATTGAAGAATTATTGAAGGTTTTTCTGCCTTTTAGCCATGCTGGGTTTGCTGTACTCTACTGTGACTGTTCTTCCAATGCCATCCAGTCAAACATGGCTCTGTGGAACTGAAAGCCCTTTGCAGGTACAGTTCCAGGTACATGCCTTTAGACAGACCCAAAGATAACCAGAGGTGGTAGATCTCCCCTGTAGACCAGTGGCTCAGCAGGGCATGGGGACCATAGTCACACACCAGCCCTGGGGTCCTGCATGAACCTCAGAAATGGAACAAAGAGGAAGAGATGGGTCGTGTACATCACCTGAAAGTCAGTGCCAGGCTTAGGAGTATTTTCTATCTAGAACAGTTCTGGCAAGCTCTTTGCTTTGTTTAGCATGGGAGAGGTTTCATCACCACAAACTCTCATGATCCCAAATTCACTTACTGGCCATCCAGGACCATGGAATCCCAGACTGGTTTGGGTTGAAGGGACCTTAAAGCTTATCCAGCCCCAACCCCCTGCCATGGGCAAGGACATACCTTCCACAAGAGCAGCTTGCTCCAAGCCCCTGTGTCCAATCTGGCCTTGAACACTCCCAGTGAACAGACCATTTTGAGCCTGAATGGAGGGAGTAAGCACACCAGGTTTAGGTCCTAATAACCCTGCCAGTGTAAATGGGTGTATAATGGAGCAGTGTGTGCAGGTTTTTTGCCTCCCTCAAACACTCTGCAAATGCATGTTCTGTAAAAGTTCATGTAATTTCTGTAAAGAATAAATATCCAAGGTGTCTGTTGTTAGGCAGCAAAGCCTGTGATATTTATCACTAGTAATCAGCAGGCTTTAAAGGTAGATAATTAGAGCTCCAGAAGCTCAACAGTAAATTATCTCCACACCAGACCTGCTTTATTAACACATTTTGTTATTAATGCTTAAAAAATGAAGAAGTGCCAGAAATGAATACTGGTTAAAGACGTCTGCTGGCATCGTTTAAGTCAGGGGGCATTAAGTCAAAATCAAAAGCATTAGGGATGTTCTATAATAGGATTCCTCAAGTGTTTCCAGTGTGAGTCAGACTTACTGATAAAAACAAGGAAATTGGGAAATTTACTGCTTGGTTTTGCTATTATTTAAAAGGCAGAGATAATTGCTTGCATTGCTTTTGCCCTGAGCGCGTTTTAAGGGTCCAGAGAAGCTACTGGTTAGCACCAGCTTCTTGGCATTGCTTGACATAAAGTGGGGCTATCAGTGTTCTTTTAAACTGGTTATTTAATGAACATCTGCCATTTTCTCATAGTGTTATTTCTCAAGAAGTTCCTTGGTGATATTACAAAGAGCTTGAACTGGGTGGGAAGATGTTCAGCGTGGTTCTGAATCCTACATCAGTTACAGCAACAGAAGAATATTTCTTGTGATGTATTGTAAGATTTTTGGTCTGTCTCCAAGACAATGGCACTACAAAGTCTGTCGCAAGTTTTCCAATGGAAAAAATGGAATCTCTGATATCCTCCTGGAATTTCATCCCATGATTTTATGATTCTATAAATGATTATATGATGAATTAGCCCAAGCTTAACTAGCTTTGAGTTCTAACTGGCCTTTGTACTGGGAACAAAGCTGATGTCCAAGTGTATAAAAGATACCCTACAGAAAAGGATTCCTTCTTGATCCTTCTGAAGGGAGGAAGTACTCCTGAAGCCAGAAGCCTTTCCAGGAGGAAACCCCAAACCTCAGGACTCATCCACCCCTGTGGGCATAGAGGGTGATCCACAAACCCACTTTACTTCATCAGAGCTTTCCTGCTTAAGCATTAAATATTTTAATTATACTTCACATCCTTAACTTTTTTAGTGAATTTATTCTTCATTGTAATTAGATGAGTGATTAAAATATTTTATGTTACTCCAGAGTTTTCTGTAACAAACTAATTAACACTGCTGTTGTACAAGACACAGAAACCAGCCTGGGGATCTCAGTCCTACGCTCCCAGACTCTTGTGTTGTAGAAGTCTTTGGCACAGGGCACTGAGCATGAAAGGGCACTGCTCAGATCCACAGTGATCCTTACAGCCCACACGTCCGAAAGTGGTTTGGGAGAAGGTGGAAGAAGCTCTGTAGGAGTGTGATATTCTCATTCCATGTAGCTGCAGGAATGTGAGCCATGTAGGGTGTAGGGGGCTTGGGTGGATGCCCAGGGTCCTGCTCTGGAGAGCTGGGTTCATTGGGAAAGGGCAGAAGGCTGTAAATGGAGGAGATGTGACAGCCATGCTGCTGGAGTGAAATGGCACATTTCCTACAAAAAATGGTGTTTGAATCCCAGCCTGGTTTGCGTTGAAGGGACCTTAAAGCTCCTCCAGCTCCAACCCCTGCCACAGGCAGGGACACCTTCCACTAGAGCAGCTTGCTCCAAGCCCCTGTGTCCAACCTGGCCTTGAACACTGCCAGGGATGGGGCAGCCACAGCTTCTCTGGGCACCCTGTGCCAGCGCCTCAGCACCCTCCCAGGGAAGAGCTTCTGCCTAAGAGCTCATCTCAGTCTGCCCTCTTCTAGTATCTTGAAGATTCTCACCCCTAGTTCCTCTGTGTGTGCACGCGCTGACAGGTCATTTGGGTTATAATTTCAGTTTCAGAGAGGAGGGCATTTAAACCTGAGTTAATTGCTTAACTGGAAATTGATGCTTCTGCTGTACAAAGGGGATAATAAAATGGCATTTTCCATTCTGCTACGGATTCTTTCCATCAAAAATGTGGAATGACCCTCTCCCAGACACTCCCTGAGATGTCCTAGTGCAAATCAATAGTAATGGTGTGGGGGCGACCAGAGCATTGCCAGAAACAGATTAGAATTCAACTTCCAACTGCTCTGAAGCATGCTTTAGGGCGTTCATTAGCTTTCTGAACTACACTTTTGCTTCAACTTGGAACATCTTCTTCTTTCACATCCTTATTAAAATTCCTTAATGCAGCTGTGTTTGTGTATTTCACAGGTTTCAGCTTTTTCTACCTGGGAAAAGGAGTTACACAAAATAGTATTTGATCCACGCTACCTTCTGCTAAATTCAGAGGAACGTAAGCAGGTGAGCGTTGCCTCCAGCATAGCTCCTGATTGGAGACAAATGTCTCCCAAATGAAGCATAATAAAAGAGGAATTATCTTGGCAGGATAAAGGGAATTGCATAAAATTAAAATTCTTTTTTGAGTTCTTCAGCGAGACTGTAACTTAGGCTTTGCTCATAGGAAAGTGCTGTCTCCTTAGGAAAGCAAGTAGTAATGTGTGTTTGTGCGCCGAGAGGAGCCATGGGCTCTTGGGTTGTAGGAACAGCTACTGAGGCTGGGAAACTGGGCTATAGAAAGGGAAGTGGTCATAAAGCAGTGTTACCACTCTGAATTATTTAAATACTGTAGAGAGACTACTTCATTTTTATTGCTTAGAATATTTTCTGGGAGTTGGCTGTTATTTACTGCTGCACCTTGCAATAACTAAGCTTGCTAAGACATAAATGGAGAACACTGTGGCTGTGCCAGTGTCTTTTTGAAAGGGTTTAGCTTCTCCAGCAGGCTGCAAAGGGAGTGGGCTTCATGCTGCCTTGGTTATTTGGGCATTTATCATCACTGGGGATCAAAAAGGACCCAAGGGCTGCAAATTAGTCCAAAAAGTGTAGGGAGATGCCAGGATGTTGCAGGGAAAGTGAATGCTTCTATTCTGTGGATATTTCTCTTCTTGCAGTCTTTTGTCATCCTCGAGAGGGAAGAATTTTGAATATGGAATTGTCCATTTTTTAAATCAACACAATGAAAAATGTTCTTAATGCTATCCTGTTGCACTGGGGGCTGTGTTGTCTCATGAGTCACCAGAGAGCTTCTTGTGGGGATTTACCGAGGAACTTGGCATGTGCATTTTCCTTTATTCCTTTTCCAGTATTTTCTTTCCTGAGAAAAAAAGTGAAATAAAATAATAAGGAAATATGGGAATGGAAACGTAAGAGAAACTGCTAGAATGGAAAATAGTGCAAGGCAAGAGAACAAGCAGGGAGTTTTGTACTTATTTCAGGGAATCAGCAAGGACAAAACCTAGTCCTTGCTGAGTCAATCAAGATTTATGACTTCTTTCTTTTTATCAGCCTTGGAGATGGCATAATAAAAATACATCATGAATACACATAATGTGCTTGAAGCACTGCTGGGAGGACCTCGTTTGTGAGGTGGGCTTCATACTCAAGAAAAGGGTTATGGAAAAGAAATCATTGGCACTCCTGGAGGTAGAAACCTGCCACCAGGTAGAGGCTGGCACAGAGCTAATGTGGAAGAGGGTGGTTGTCGGTTGCTCTTCTGCCAAACAGTGCCAAAAAAGCAGTGTGTGGGAGCACGTGCCAGCTGTGTAATATATTGTAGGTACTAAGCTCCAAGTTAAGATTTCCAGATGTTCATTATGAGTACTGCCATTTAATTCGACCCCATTTTTCTCCAAGAAGTAGTTTAAGGATAAAGACTCCACCGGAGTAGATGCCTGATTTAACGTAAGTACTTCTTGAAGCACAACTCCAATTAGTAGAAGACATTATTTAGGTTTATGGAAACATTTACCTTCACGGCTGCTGGTGTGTGGCCTGAAGAGCGAGTGCCTGAGAACTCTCTAAATTGTGCAGATTAGTTGATATTGGAGAGTGTTGGAGGTGAAAAGTGGCTCACAATGGAAGTGAGGAAGGAAGGAGTGAAAAAGAGAAGGAAGGAAAGGGAAGGGAGGAAAGTGGGGAGGGAAGAAGGAAGGGAAAGAAAGGAAAGGGGAAAAGCAAGGAAAGGGGAAAAGAAAGAACAAAAGCAGGGGAAAAGGAAATGGGAAAGGAAAGGAGAAAGGAAAGGGGAAAGGAGAATGAGCATGGCTGGCTGTACGGCAGTTTCCTTCTTTCGATGGTCAGGTAGGAAAGGCAGGGAAGGTGTTTTGACTGAGATCTGCAAATGTCTGAGGGAACTTCCTCTTGACCTGAGCTTGTGTTGAGGTGGTTTTGATGTGCAGGAATGGAAGCTCTGCTCTGGGTGGGTGTCCTCACACAGCCCGAGGCACATAACGATCCATTCTTGAACATCTGCACACTCACCAATGGTTTCCAAGGGGTTATTAGTAGTTGAAGGATGCTCTTGTGTATAAGACAGGAGCAGTGAAGGGTAAAGGAGCAGTTGTATTAAAATAATGAGCTATCTGCTAATTTTGATTTAATACCTTGCTGATAGCTTCACTGATAGCAGAAAGGCCAGCAATGCAGTGTCACCTACTCTATTTGTTCTGTTTTTCCATCTCGTCTTACACTCAGCTTACACAGTTGCATACAGTATCATAAATCTGGATTTCCTGGGGATTTCATAGTACTTTTTTCATGGCCATTTTTTGATGTTTGCTTTCCCAGTGCTGTTTCTTCCCTTTTGCACATACTATGCTAAATACCAGTTGTAAGTTGGCTACTTCAGCTTTCATGACATGTAGATTTGCAGCTGTGCATCCTCATGGCTGATGAGGAAGCAACTGAGGTAGTAACCATAGTAATCACATTTAATGTATGTGATTTGTAGTGAGAAGGGTGGTGGATATGGAAAGCTAATAGCGTTTTGAGGCTTTTATTCAACAACTTAGTGTGCCACACTTCTCAGAGCGTGAAACGAGCAGGGCCTGATTTTTGCTATTAAAAATGTGATTAACGCAGTTGGCAGAATTTTGTTCCATGGTGAACTACTTGGTTCCTTTTCAAAACATCAGAAATCCAGATGCTGAGGCCATGCTGTGTATTTAGCTGCCAAATACTGTTAGAGGAATGTCATTGACCATTCCAAACACGTTAAAGCTTTCGGGTGTATGTGTACAGAGAGTCATGTGTAAGCTCATGGGGTCTGACAACTGATCTGAAAGGTCTTCAGGCTGTTTGGGGGAAAACTACAGAATATTGATGTTTAGATTTATAGACATTTTCAGGAATTCCAGCAAGTTGGGAAAGATGCGAGATCCAAAGTAAATAACTGCAGTCAGCTGTGCGGATGCCCAACAATAAGGCTATCGGCATGAAAATGTGAGCAAGGCACTGAAGTCAGAAATTGTGATTTATGTTGCTCTCGGTGTTTGGATGAAGATGCTATCTGTCCACATTGTACCTTTTCCTATCGACTTGTTTTGTGAGAGCACACTGTTTGTGCTGCATGAAGTGGCTTCAGCTGCGCGTTGAGTCAGTGAGTGCAGATAAGAACTGCAGGTCTGGAGATTGACAGCCGTTTGATGAAGCACAAATGCCATAAAGGCTTTGTTAATAAACTCTGTATCTTGTTTCCCTTTCTTGGAAAGATCTTTGAACAGTTTGTCAAGACCAGGATCAGAGAAGAGTACAAAGAGAAGAAAAACAAGTTATTGTTAGCCAAAGAAGAGTTTAAAAAGCTCCTTGAAGAGTCTAAGGTATCACCGAGGTATGGCATTGCCTTATTGAGTTGTTGAGATAAGTTTTCTCATTTAGCCTGTGCTTATCAGCCCTAGAGAGCCATAACACTGAGCAGATTCTTCACATCCAGCTTGTACATCCATTGTTCTAGGGCTGGGTTGGCATTTCTTCCCTAATATTTTACAATATTTTGTTACATTATTGGGAGAGGGAACATTCCATCCTTCCCTGTTCGTTTCTCCCTCTTATTCAGAATACGTAGTATTTTGCATAACACTTCATTTTATCTGCATATATCTGCTGTAATTATAGAACACACACATATCTATTAATTATATAAAATCAATATGTATTAAACCTCCTTTACAGTAGGCATACAGGTGTAACTAGTGAAAACCCATTTAGGTTTGCCTTTTGATGGAGGACAAATATAATTCAGCCAAGTTAATATTAATGGCAAATCGCTAAATTAAAATAAAGCATGCAGTGAAAGAATCTATTTTTCTGCATTGCTTTTTAAGTAATGGACCCCAAACTGCACCATTGAGAATGCAGAGCTGAGGGTGCTGCTTTCTCATTTGTAAATGATATGGAAATAAAGGTTTATATAATAGAAATCCAATTAAATTATTGGAACTGAGAAATTAGTTTTCTCTGCTCAAATGTGCGGGTAATTGTACAGCACTTCCTGCCCAGACACGTGGGTTCAAGCAACACATCAGGCCGTGTGGAAGTAATGGCAAGCTTTTTACAACGAAACAGAGAATATTCTGGGCTAATGTAGCAGCTAAATGCTGGTCCCAGCAAGGTACTGGCCTCGAGGACAGACCTGTTATGTTAATATTTCTGTTGAGCTGAATGCAAGACCACAGCAGCAAAGAAACTCATGTTCCAGCAACAGTCTCTGGCTTGATTTTGATATGCAATGAGATAAATAAATCGAACATATACCCAGTAAGAAGAAAACAGGCCTTTTCCCAGGGGATTCTTACAAATCTGCACGGTGTTTAGAGCTCTGATTCAGCCAAGAATAAGAATTGCAAAGTCAATGTGGCAGGGCGCAGTGACTGAACATGATCACTGACAGGAGAAGCAGGCAGCAGCGTGGTGCAGAAGGCAGCACAGGCAGAGGTGTCCCATCACTGCAGCAGCTCTGAGAACAGCCGGAGTGCCAAGCAGCCAAGGGAAAACCCACTGACCTACAGCATTTCCAGTGTCCCCTTGTGCTTCTCTGGAGTGGTGGGGATCATCGAATCCCAGACCAGTTTGTGCTGGAAGGGACCTTAAGGCTCATCCAGTTCCAGCCCCTGCCACGGGCAGGGACACCTTCCACTGGAACAGCTTGCTCCAAGCCCCTCTGTCCAACCTGGCCTTGAACACTGCCAGGGATGGGGCAGCCACAGCTTCTCTGGGCACCCTGTGCCAGCGCCTCAGCACCCTCACAGGGAAGAGCTTCTGCCTAAGAGCTCATCTCAATCTCCCCTCTGGCAGGTTAAAGCCATTCCCCTTGTCCTGTATATATAAATACATAAAAAGTCAAGGAGTTTAGATAAAAAACCCTTGTTGGTGGCCTTTGAATTATGGTGCCAGTTCATTGTAGTGCCCACCATACTGCTCTCAGAGTGGAACCTATGGACCTGTACTGGGATTAGCAGAAGCATCTGAGCAAAGATAACAGTGAACGTTTCTGTTCTCAGATACCTTGTTTGCAGTGGAAAATGCTGGGCTTGATGACGAAATCCTTCTGCAGAGCTCCCTGTGGGTTTTAATTACATGGTGTCCAGCACTCAGAGCTACAATTAATTTTTTGCTATTTTTAGGAAAGATGAAACAGTGGGTGTTTCATCAGGTGCGGTGCAGTCAAAGCGCATTTGTTTGCGATTAGCCACAGATCTGGTTTTCTGCTCTGTTATAAGCTAATTGTTGAAATACTGGCCAGAAGTACAGGCAGGCATAGATTAAAGCTTCAGTAACCTGAGGTGCAGCAAATACTGTGTTAATGATTCAGAAATGTCCTGTCAACTATCACCTAGATTTTTTTAAAGCAAAAAGTGGAACTTAAATGTTGCAGACTGATCCATGAGTCCAAAGCAGTTCTGGCATGGTCTTGCCTTCCTCATCGCAGGTTTACCATTATATTCCTGTCAAATATCAGAATCATAGAATCATAGAATAGGTAGGGTTGGAAAGGACATTAACATCATCCAGTTCCAATCCCCCTGCCATGGGCAGGGACACCTCACGCTAAACCATGCCACCCAAGGCTATGTCCAACACAGCCTTGAACACCGCCAGGAATGGAGCATTCACAACTTCCTTGGGCAACCCATTCCAGTGCCTCACCACCCTTACAGTAAATAATTTCTTCTTCATATCCAGTCTAAACTTCCCCTGTTTAAGTTTGAACCCATTACCCCTTGTCCTATCACTACAGTCCCTAATGACGAGTCCCTCCCCAGCATCCCTGTAGCCCCCTTCAGATACTGGAAGGCTGCTATGAGGTCTCCATGCAGCCTTCTCTTCTCCAGGCTTCCAGAAGAAGTCTTAATTTGTATGGAATTCATTCATAGACTCACAGAATGATTTGTGTTGGAAGGGACCTTAAAGCTCATCCATTTGGGGACACCTTCCACTCGATCAGCTTGCTCCAAGCCCCTGTGTCCAACCTGGCCTTGAGCACTGCCAGGGATGGGGCAGCCACAGCTTCTCTGGGCACCCTGTGCCAGCGCCTCAGCACCCTCACAGGGAAGAACTTCTGCCTTAGATCCAGTCTAAATTCTTCCAGTATAAAACCTCCTAAATTAAACTTTTTAAAGCCCCTCTAACTTCTGAGGCTTTTGAAACAGCCATTTTTAAAGCTTATTTTTCTTAATTAACAAAACATCAGGCAAATTGCGTTAGGGCAGGTCCCCCAGAACCTCGTTGGGTTTAGTGCCTGTATGGAAAGTCAGATCCAGGTTAAAGAGTCAGAGAGTGGCTTGGCCAAGTCACAGCTTTTAAATGTGTCTCTTTTCTGCAGGACAACCTTCAAAGAATTTGCAGAGAAATATGGAAGAGACCAACGGTTCCGGCTCGTGCAGAAGAAGAAGGACCAGGAGCACTTTTTCAATCAGTTCATACTTATTCTTAAAAAGAGGGACAAAGAAAACAGGATAAGGCTACGGAAAATGAGATAAAAACTCCTGAAACTGGCAATAAAGACACAGGTCCGGGCTGTGACTGCAGTAAGGAGCTCACATGAAGCTAAAGCGTTCAGGGTTAAACCTGGGACAGCTTGATGAAGAAGAGGCAATCCCTGAGGAAATGTTCCTCTAAGCGGAGTTTGGTGAACATATATTGAATTTGGGAAGGCTGTTCTGCAGGAATCAGAAGGATATTTTGTTCTCAAAGAATTAATGTTTCATATTGAAGCTCTCTTTTGTACAACATCCAGAGTTTGATGCATTTCTAATTGCCATGATATGTCAATCCCTTAATTGTTTTAATTATGCAAATTACTTGTAATATACACAAATTATGAATCCAATGCAGATTTATAATTAAGCAGAAGCAGATGCCATCGAAAACTATCTCAAGATATTTCCATCATTTAGGGGAATTATCTAAAGCAATCTTTTGGCAACTTTACGCATTACCCTAAAGTGTTTGGAGGTTGCAGTTGTATGCAGGAATCCATTACCCAGTGTTCATTCGTCTCTGTCCAGTTCTCTGAGTATTAGTAATAAGGTATTAATTGTTAATCTTAGTGAAGAGTGTGGAAATCTTGGCATATGTTCCATAGGAAAACTTAAGTTTCAGATTAGCTTTCAATTTACTGTGGATGGTGCTTTTGGGCACGTGGATGGTGCTTTTGGGCACACAGGTGGTAGCAGCGTTTCACTGTCAGCGGTCCAAAAAGAAGTTAGTTTGTAAAGCCATCACAGTGTGAGTTATGTTGCTGTATGTGAAAAGTCTGCATGAGATTTTTCTCATCATATTTGTATACATAAATATTTAACTTTTTTAATTAATAAATATTTTAAGCCAATTTTCAGGGGGGTTAAAGTTTCTGAACTGTTGGGCATGTTGGGTGAGAGAACACAGGCCTGATGGGTTTTCCTTGAGAGACCAGGGAGAGTTCCCACCACTCATGATTTGTGTGCTAATTCCACTACTATCAATTGGAATTTGGAGCATATTGAGAGCAAAATAGTTGCTCTGGCTGTGAAGGTAGGATACCATGGGTAGAGTAAATCAGCACAGCAGTAAATCCCTTCCTTTATGCTGCATGAAAGACACACTCTCCTCTGTGGTCATAATAATTTTCTCATTTGACCTGATTTTTAAGTTATTACCCAATAGATTTATAGATTTCTATTTTCTAAGTAAGTTGATATTTTCTCCAGCTGATGGCAATTTTTCTTTAGCCTTGCACTGGGTATTTTTTATGACCTAGGAAATAAAGGGTATTTTCTGATCCTTTGGAAAAATGAACTCAGAATAATTCAAAGAAGAGTATTTAATGTAAAATATGTATAATCATAGAATGGTTTGGGTTGGAAAGGACCTTCAAAGGTCATCTAGTCCAAACCCCTGCAATGAGCAGGGACATCTTCATCTAGATCTGGTTGCCCAGAACCACATCCAGCCTGGTCTTGAGTGTCTGCAGAGATGCCACATACAGAATCGTAGAATCGCAGATTGATTTGGGTTGGAAAGGACCTTAAAGCTCCTCCAGCTCCAACTCCCTGCCGTGGGCAGGGACACCTCACACTACACCATGTGCTCTGTCTAACCTGGCCTTGAACACTGCCAGGGATGGGGCAGCCACAGCTTCTCTGGGCACCCTGTGCCAGCGCCTCAGCACCCTCACAGTTAAAGAACTTCTTCTTTATATTTAACCTGAACTTCCCCTGTTTAAGTTTAAACCTGTTAAGCCTTGTCCTATCACTAAAGTATATGCCACATCCCTGGGCAACCTGTTCCATTGCGAAGTATGTAGAGTTTCAAACTTCTACATGAAAAAAGAAGTCATTTATTTCTATGAGAGCAAGATCTGACTGAAGCTGCTGATGGTGTGGGTCAGGAAACGTGTTGCTGTGTTGGCATTATCAGGTTTAACAGATGCTGCCCATTTTCACAAGTGAGGGTGATGCTTCGGGACCGAGCAAGCTGGAGTGCGAGCTGGGAGATGCTGTTTGGTTATAATGGCTTTCAAGATGTGTGATAGCCACTTACAGCTTTATTTCACAATTATTTTTACATCCCTGGAGGAGCCTGGTTTGCTCCCACCCCCGTGCGGCTCCGGAGTCCTGTGGGAATGATGTAGAGACAAATGCTGTTCAATTGAAGTGTGGCAGGACCAGGCAGCAGTGACCTGGGAAAAAGACGTAGGTTGAGTAGGCTGAGGACACGCTTCACAGGGGCTTTCAGAAGCTTTTGAAGATTTTCCTTTTGAAGAAAGAGTAAGCTGCAGCAAACCAATGAGATGAGGCTTTTATGACTAAAGCGTCTGTTTCAGTGGCTTGTAGCCCTTGTGTTGTTTTCTGGTTTAAATGTATGTGTGTATCTCGACCTTTTACTGCCATCCACTATTTTGAGTATGAATAAAATAGGATATTAATATTTTGAGGATTCTCCTTGATTTTAGCATTTCCTGACAATGTCAGAAATCCTCATCACAATGTAAATATGATAGTGACTGGATAGTGCCCCATCCTGGCAGTGTTAAAAGGCCAGGTTGGATGGGGCTTGGAGCAAGCTGCTCTAATGGAAGGTGTCCCTGCCTGTGGCAGGGGATTTGGGCTGGATAAGCTTTAAGGTCCCTTCCAACACAAACTGGCCTGGGATTCTACGACTGCTTTTCATTTTCAGGAGTCTCCTCAGACTTGGCAGAGCAGATGGCCACAAATGCGTCACCATCACATATTAATGGCATATATTGAGTGCCAAGACATTGTAGCTGTCTCAGTAAGTCCAGGGGAGATCCCCTGTGGAGTCGTACCCAATACCTGCCTGTCTACCTGCCAGCTTTGGAGGGAGCATCGATCCCCAGAGCTCAGGTGCAAAGCACACACAGAGCTTGGAACTTCTTCAGGCATCTCTGAGAAGCGCTAGGCTCCATGAAATGCTCAGAGTTTGTGATTTTTTCTCAGGAAATGCAATTTTTCCTTAGTTCTGTCTTTTCTGCAATATATCTGAATTTTCACGTGCTGGATTGCACTCTTCAATATGTCAAAGTCAAGCTATATCAAGGATGGACAAACAGTGCTGCCTACCCTTGATCATTGGCAAGACCATATTGACAATAGTTTTGTATGGAGCTCATCTGTGTGAGGTGATGTGATGGCAGCCCCGTCAGTAGCAAACACCAAGGAGGAAAGGAGATGCTCATGTAAGAGAAGTCTGAAGAAAGATCTTAAACCCCTCAGCCTTTGTTTGGCTGGTTCAGCCAGGTCTGGGAAGGGAGATCATGATCTGAACAGAGGGAGATGATTTTTACCAAACCTCAACAACTCCGCAAGAATAAATCAGAGGACACTGATTTCATGAGTTAGTTAATTGTCAGAACTCTCTTTTTCCCTTCTAAATCGAGGGCACTCTTCCTTTTATCTGGGTAACCAGGAGGAAAATCTAATTATTCCTGACTCAAACAACCCATTGCATTTTTTTCTGGCGCAGTTTGAAGAGAGCAGCACCCAGGTGGATTGTGAATAAATTGTTCAAATTAATGTTACAAATTTTGTTCATCTTCGGCATTCCAGGAATCCCATGTTTCCTAATACCTGGCACGTTAAAACAGGTGCAATCCATCTTTTAAGTCTGTGCTCACTGGGATAACCAGACATGGTTTGGTTCATGAGGAGGATTCGTTTATCCCAGGTCACTGCCCTGATACAGGGGTGGTAAACAGCTAGGGTCAGGCTCCTTCCCATCTTCAATGCCGATTTTCTGACCCTGGTCTTTTCATAACAGCAAACATCAATATCCAGCAGGAGTCTTAATTTGTATGGAATTCATTCATAGACTCAAAACAGTTTGTGCTGGAAGGAACCTTAAAGCTCATACAGCCCCAACCCCTGCCATGAGCAGGGACACCTTCCACTAGAGCAGCTTGCTCCAAGCCCCTGTGTCCAACCTGGCCTTGAACACTGCCAGGGATGGGGCAGCCACAGCTTTTCTGGGCACCCTCCCAGGGAAGAGTTTCTGCCTAAGAGCTCATCTCAGTCTCCCCTCTGGCAGGTTAAAGCCATTCCCCTGTCCTGTCCCTCCAGGCCCTTGTCCAAAGCCCCTCTCCAGGTTTCCTGCAGCCCCTTTAGGCACTGGAGCTGCTCTAAGGTCTCCCCTTCAGGAGCCTTCTCTTCTCCAGGCTGCCCCAGCCCACCTTTCTCAGCCTGGCTCCAGAGCAGAGCTGCTCCAGTTCTCAGCTTGTGGGCTCAGGTGCATCCAACCTGCCCTACATGTGTCACAGCCCCAGCTCAGAGTTGCCTGGGCAGGAGGAGACAACTTGGGAGTATTGGTGAGGGTGTGCTGGGCCCATTTCCCCTGTGGAGCAGTGATGGTCTGGCTGCTGAAAGTAGGAAAGGGTAAATTTTGACTGGATTTCTGAAAATGAGCAAAAGAAGAGGTGTTGGAGGGGGCACAGATTTGTGAGGTTTTCCTTTTTTATGTAAAGTTAGAAAACAAATATTCTGTAATGACTCTAAGTGGTCCTAAAGGAGCCAATAAAGTGTGTAATGACATTGAAATTTGCTATTTCTACAGGGGAAATAAAATGGAAACAGAATCTTCAGCAAGATTTGCAATAGCTATAATGTGTCTTTGTTGTGAGAGGATTAAAACCTTTGCTATGTTTTGAAGTACCAAGAAAATGAAATACCATCAGCAGCAGAGTCCAAGCCCACCATAGCAATGAGGGACAGAACTGGAAATGAGTTTGGGAATACATGGAACAAGAATGGGCTACCAGACATTCTGAAAGAAGCTGATGGTATTGGTGAAACCTTCAGCATATTGGATTGGACCAGAAAATCTTTCATCAAAATGGAAAGATTTTGATCCTGTAGCATTTGCCCAACACTGTATTTCAGTAAACCAGATCCTGGTCTGCTTTGTTAAAAGAATTATGGAAATTAAACTTGGAAAATAGGGGGGAACACAACAAACAGCACTGCCCTGCTCCTTTAAGCCATTCCCTGTGTTCAGTAGCCTCAGCTGTGGATAATCCCACCTGATAGGGATTGGGCTGGTTTAATTCTCTAAACCTGCAGAAACAGGTTTCAGGGATCTCAGGTGATTCATTCCTTAGTTTAACTGCTCTTAGCAGGAAAGCTTTTCCCTTTCTAGTGTGAGTGTCTCCTGTTACAACTGAAGTCCTCATGGCTTGACTTATTTGGACATGGGAAGCAATGTATATACTTCATATTTTGCCTGGAAACCTAATATATTTGAAGCAGTTGGCTGTTTTGTCTGAGCAATACCCAGTCTTGGGAATAGGATAAGGAAAGAGGCTAGAGTAATGCCATGGAGCTGTTCCATGCGTGGGCTAGACGTGCATAGTACCTGATGTCTGCTCATGTGCTGACGCTTATCAAGGTACTGGGTTCCTTGCTGCTTGGTGGAGTCTCCAGTTGATGTGCATCTTTTGGTCCCTCCATGATTTCCTGTCTGTGATGGACTTGGTGTTTTGCTCAGGTAAGTGCCTCGAGGAGCTTGTATATTTGCTCTTTCTCAGTTTTCAAGTTGGAAAAGCAAAGCACTACAAAGTGTGTAATGGTTTCCAGTTTAACCAATAGTATAGAGAGAACAACCCTGAAACCTCAAAAAATCCCAGAACAGGACATGCAGAGATGATATGCTTGTAAGTTGGTTGGGTCATTGGTACTGAGGTGCCCGCAGGGTACATGCCCTGACAGAGCTCTGGTTTTGCCTCCCTTATGAAAGAGGAGGTTGTAATTTAAAACTAAGTTGAGGTAAAATGGACTGTCAAAGGCTTGAGCTGGTTGCATATTAGCTTCACATGCTGATAGAATACTAATCATTAGCTTGAATAATGCTGTTTCAAGAGTAATCTGTTTGTTTACAACCTGAACAGGATGAGATTTGACTAAAAATAAGATAAATAGAAGGAAAAAGCAAAGGTGATAATCCTATGGGGTTTGTCTTTAGGAAAAATGAAAAAGAGAATAAATTCTGAACAATATGAGCAATGTGGAGATATACAAGAGAGACTGTTGATGGTGGCTCTTCATGGGTTTTGGCTTTCATTTTTCTCTGCTTTTTGGCTTCCTACCAAGGCTGCAGATTTTGGGTTAAATGATCAGTGGTTCAGCAGCAGTTGAAGTCATTCTGTTCCCCTTTTCTAGGTACTTCCTGGCTCTCTCTTTTTAAATTTAGCTCTTCCTACTGTGTTTTCCTCACTTGGGTTTACCTCGGTAAGTGTTACTTTCAACCCATTCCTCTGGGAGCACATTTTGATATTGCTGTGATCATTGTTGGGAGAGCTAATCCCTAGCATAAATGAAGAGAAGTCACAGAAATGAAAACAAATGATGGCAACGTTCCCAAGAGACCACAAATTTACTTTTCTAGATTCACAGCGAGATGCTTTGGGTTTGCTTCTGTGAGCAATTTAACTTGATTTATCCTTCCAACTGTCAATGAAATATCTATGTATTGTATTTCTTCAGCAGTGGCTGTGACATCCACAATTGTTGCCTCTCCACACACTTTTCATAATGAATACACTTCTGGCAAGTTTGCTTCTCTCAGAGTTCTTCTGTATCCAGACAGTTTTCTTCCACTTACTTGTCGTGAGGTTGTTGTATTTAACCATGTTTTCAAACTGGGGAAGGAAAGAGGGCAGTAACTAGAAACACAGAAGAAATGCCTCCTCTTGGACAGGGAACTGAGTTTCATGACTGGCTGCAGAGAGAGATCTGAAGCTGATGTGCTTTTGAAGAGTTTGTGAGATGTTACCTTGAGACAGTGAGGTGGATGCTCTGTCTACCCCTGACTGAATGCTTTATACTTGGTTGAAATTGCTATCAGTTGGGCTTTTTTTTTTTTTAACTCAAGCATCGTATACTGGATTGGGAGAGACATTAATGCAGAACCCTGAAATTCTGATATAGTTCTTTTCATCATGTGCTTTATAGGATTAATAGGTTTTTCACACAAAGTCACTTAGAGATTTATTTACCTACAAGAAAGCCACCTGCTTCCCAGAGTCATGCTGAATCATCTAGAATCTAGATGATCTCCAAAATTACTCCCCTTTTGGTACTTTAAACTAAGGCATAGCAATTAATAAATTAAGGGTTCCCCCCAGGATACGTAAGCACAGAGAGGCAGTAGTCTGACCCTGCCCTGAAAGACTTGCAGGACAAGTTACAAACATCTGTCAGGGTAGTTTGGATGAATGGTTGCTCTCTGAAGTTCCTTGAGTCCATTCAATCCAGAACATGAATGATTTGGAGTCTTAAATTCCTACTATTTCTGTTCTTTACTGTAAGGGTGGTGAGGCACTGGAATCGGTTGCCTGAGGAAGTTGTGAATGCTCCATCCCTGGCTGTGTTCAAGGCCAGGTTGGATGGAGTCTTGTGTGACATGGTTTAGTATGTGGTGTCCCTGCCCATGGGAGGGGGGTTGGAAGTGGATGATCTTAAGGTCCTTTCCAACCCTAAGTATTCTATGATTCTATGTCTGTAGTTTTGGGGTGCGTTAACCTGTTTTTTCAAGATGTAAGGTGAAATACGTAGCTGTGCAAATGAAATAGGTGGATGTATGAAAATGTGTTGGGAACCCAACTGCTGAGTGTCAGCACATGGGCATCTGCAGTTGCTGGTTTGGCTGAATGTACTTGACATTGAGAACAATAGGTTTGAATATTTCTAAGCACCCAAATCTCCTAAAAAAACTGACAACCTTAAGTTGATGTGCAGATAAAGAATTTTGCTGAAGTTCCTGCTGACATCAGCAGTGTTGGGCTTCACCCCTTGGGTCATAAATGCTTAAATTTGGACAATAGCAAAGAAAGCAGGGACTTTTTCGTCACTCCTCAGCTCTGTCCTGTTCTGCATCCCTGCAGAGATGCCTGATCCCTTTCTGGGCTTTAGTCGTTCCACCCTTACAGTAGTATTTTTCAATCTGATTTCTAGTCCAACCCTGGAAAACACATGACAATTGTTCTTTCCCTTTTTTAGTGGTCCTCTGCCTGGTGTGCTGGTAGAAAGTGTCCCTATCCTGACATCACTCACCCTAAGTAAGGCGGATTTCTTCCAGCCTCTCGGGTTAGCAACTCATTTTTACAATTACCTCATAGCTTTTCCTTGTACCTACCACAGTTCATATCTACAAAGGGCTTTTTCAGTGATCAGCAAAACATGATAATTGGATGAAGTTACCATAAAGGTACAAGGTAAATTTAAGTCTTTCATGTTTCTGCTTGACAGTCACCTTTGTTTTGGCATAAATTAATCCCCAGGCATCTGATCTCACAGTTCTTATTGTTAATCATTTCCCATTGCTATTCATCCTACCTCCTGTGCTGGGTTCATTAACACCTTGCCTAGTATCCCTTGTGTGGCATCCTTCTTGAAAGCTCTTTGGAAGCCCAAGTGCATCACAAAGAGTTTGCCTAAAAAGTGCCTAAAAAATCAATGCTCGGACACACATGAGTAGTGGAGCTATGAGCTATGTTCTGTTCAAGCCAGGCTGGATGGGGCTTGGAGCAGCCTGCTCTAGTGAAAGGTGTCGCTGCCTGTAGCTGGGGGTTGGAGCTGGATGAGCTTTGAGGTCCCTTCCAACACAAACCAGCCTGGGATTCTCCACCCTTCTGTGCTGTTGTTTCCTGCAGTTTCTGCCAATTGAAGAGGTTTGGACTGTGATCTTAGCAGAAGCGTTTGTCTTTGCTTACAGCTCATTCCCTATCCACTGTATTTCCATGCCCAGGTTTAGCTTTGGGGAGATAAACGAAAGATATTTTTTGCTGATTTAAACTGCAGCTCTTCCTGTCCCCCCTCTTCACTGAAACCACAGCACATCCCTTTATCTTCTCTTTCTAGTTATGTACCTGAATAAGTTGTCAGTATTTAACTCTGTAACAGTGTTCAGTATATACCTCGGTGTCTTCTGTAGTTGTTTTTTTTTTGAGTTAGCTGTAGCTTTGTGTTGCCAGAAGCTTTCTTTGCCAGTTCAGCCTTTTCTTATTTGCTGGCTCCCAACACTCTCCCTTCTTTGTGGGCTTGTTATTTAGAAGGAAAAAAGCCTCTCCTTGTAAGTCCTCATTCTTGCTCGAGATGCAGATTTCAGGCAGCTTTTCTATTGATCTGAAGAGTCTCCCGTTCTGCATACATGTTGCTGTTGCTCTAAAGATTAGTCTGTATCTTTCTACATTAATTTTCCCACATTTGTGTGTTGGAATCTCTCTTTCTTTAGCTGTCACTGACTTTGAACAAAACTGTTTTGGGATTAACAAATCAAACAGGATTTTTTTCCCGTATGTTTTCCTAACTAGCTCTTTTATGCAATTCCCAGCATTTATCAACCCTGCTCTTAACCCGGCCTCATCTTTTGTTAGTGTTTTTTCTATGATGTGTTCAGCTAGAGCAGCTTTCCTGTTAATTCCTCTCCCTTGGCGCTTTCATGGCGGAGCGCAATCGCATTGAGATTTCTGCTCCAATGTTGTCCTTCCTGAGACAAGAACCTCCACTGCTTCTTCCTCAAACTTCTTCTGCAGTGTTGTCCTCCTGAAATACATAAAAGCAAATAAAGCACCTTCAAGGGGCACTTGTTGGAGGTTATGTTCTTCAGCATCATCCCAACTTTGTGAGCGGCATGAACAGGCTTTATGTGATGAAACAAAATGTCCTTTTTAATATATTCCTCCTTTTCCTACTTTGAAAGTTCCTCCCTGGCATGCAGGAAAGCAGTGTTTCTGCCTGGAACAAACCGTGCATGAAAAACAAGAATACATTTAACTGTAAAGAGAATTCTTAATACAGTCCTTCCACATCTGAAATGTTGGTGATTGTAAGCACAGTTGGCTGAGACTCCCAAGGCTCGTGTTTTGTTTGGATTATAAGTAATTTTCCATAAAATGTGATTTTTTTTTTCCCTTCTAAAAGAATTAAATATTGATTTAATAATTCAAACAGTCAACTGGAGGTTGACATGTCATCCTACCTCCATTCTCTTACAAATTGCAATGGTATGTTTTCATTCTCTAACAAAAGCTGTTTATTTTTCTCACTGATTTTCAGAGTAGCTGTAATGTTTAAGTGATGGGAAATCCTCCTCCCTGCACCCAATGGTACTTTTCAGAGTGAAGAGTGTGGCAGGGACAAAGAGACTGAGGGGGCTGTGCCAAAACCTCTCTGTGGTTAGAGGAAGTCTGTTTGGATGGTTAGTCTGGGAAGGTCATAAAATGGGAAAAATAAGACTTTTAGGAGAACCTGAGCAACGCAAATGAGCTGGGTTTGGTGGCACAATGTGCGATGTTTGTTCTCTCCACTCAGTTACCATTTAATGCTTGAAATCCTAAAGGAGATTAAAGGCATTTAATTCGTTCATAAGGTTTTGTATGTTGCTTAAGGTGAAAATCAGGCCTTAATTAAAAGGTATTATTTACAGACCATGAGAGCTCTCTCTTCTCTTCCATTTCCTCATTTAATGTCTTTCTGGAGGGACACAGATCTGAATATCTGTTGGATTTTTGACAGCATCATCATATTGGATGATGAGAAACCACTGTGAAGGTGGTGAGGTGCTGGCACAGGATAAGCTATGGCTGCCCCATCCCTGGCAGTGTTCAAGGCCAGGCTGGACGAGGCTTGGAGCAACCTGCTGTAGTGGAAGGTGTCCCTGCCTGTGGCAGGGGGTTGAAACTGGATGAGCTTTAAGGTCTCTTTCAAAACCCAAACCATTCCTTGATTATGATGATTTCAGTCCCATTCCTGCCTAGCCCTGAGAAGCAGTGCAACAAATGGTGCTGATGCACATGTGGCAGCTAAAACAGCCAGAAGTGATGATGGGTGATAACCAGGAGGAGGTGTCTCTGTTTTTGCCTGGTGTGTGGCTGGTTGCTGGGAGGAACCAATGCCAAAATGGTGTGACTGCATTAAGGAGGGACATAGCCCATCTATGCCAGCGGCTGTCCAACCCACCACCTCCAGCAAACAACCAATCCTTTAGGATGAGCTGTTCAAGGAAGTTGCTCCTGTTCTCCTTGGACCAGTGAGAAGCCAAAAGCTACCTGAACTCCTGGTGTTGCATCTCGCTCTTCTTTTCTTCAGTGTATTATTGCATCTTTGAAACCTGGCCGTGCTTCATCCCCCACTGAGAAGCAGTAGAGAGGGGGAAAATAAAATACCTGAAAAAATATATCCCCTAGGTGATTTGCTCTATGTTTAGTTAGTTTGAAGTCATAGTGAGGGCACTTATTGCTTGTCATCTGCAGCGCCGTTCTCCTGTGGTGGGATCCTGGTTTATGAGAGATCCTCATGGTGTTTAGTTCTTGCTAGTTATAAATTCTTCTCTTTCCTCTATCAGAAAAGCCACGGGGTTTGGGAGTGTTTGGCCTCCTTTCAGGAAATATTAAATAACTTTCAGCACTGAAGCATCCTCATTCTTCAAGACCGAAATATATAATCACCTGGTAACTTCTCACATGCGCAGGTGAATAGAGCGCAGATAGATGATGTGGTCATCTCTAGGATAAATATGGACTATCTTTTAGAGAACATGCCCCCAGGCAGCCTGCATGGGGGGTACTGAAGGGGAAAATGGCCCCAACAGAGCCTCACAAACCTTCAGCTGACATCTCAGCAACAGAATGACGTGCGGTGATGGTGGGGCTGGCACGTTTGCTTTCTTGGATCACTGAGTGTCTGCATGGTGTCTGCAAAAATGGTGCAAAACAAACCTTTATCCTCTACTGCTTTTAAAGGAGGAGGTTTGGATTGGATATTAGGAACAGTCTTGACTAAAAGGATGTCAGGCCCTGGAACAGGCTTCTCAGGGCAGTGGTGGAGGCACCGTCCATGGAGGTATTTAAAAGCTGTGTAGATGTGGCATTTGGGGACATGGGTTAGTGGTGGTCTTGGCAGAGCTGGGTTAATGGTTGGACTTGATCTTAAAAGTCTTTCTCAATCTAAACCATTCTATGATTCTAAGCAGACATGGTTCTCAGCTCTGGCAATCTCCATGTATTATTCTGCCCTCACAGCAGCCACTCATCAGGGGTGCTGTAAGTTTTTCCCCCAGTTTCACTTTCCATCCATGCAGTTGTCCTGAGGACCTCCAGGTACTGCTGGGCTTGTGCCTCTTGTACCCTCCAGCAGCTTAACACCAGTGACCTAAAAGTCAAGTTAATTTCTTTGTGCTACAATCACTTAGGTGGGTATTGGGTGAGTGAGTAATAAATTGCTGCTGTTGACGAGCAGCGAAAGGTCTTGGTGCAGCAGAACTGATTGTCTCTGCGTCTGACATTTAGAGCAGACGGGCTCAGGGGACGTGCTGATGGGGGCCTTGGCTGTCACAGGGGACAATTACGGGTGGCAGATGCACTCTGTGGATAACGCTTTTGTCGGGGCCAATTTGCACAAATAGTGGCTAATTAAAAATTATTCAGTCTTTCAATTCTTGGCCGTAACTTTCTGTGGCTGAAGGCTCTGCAGTGGCACTGAACAAAGGGGGACTGCCCGCACATCAGGTTTGAAATGGTTACACCAAAATTTCCATTGCTGTGGAAAAGGGAGATGGGTGCATTGCTTTAAATAAAGTATTTGCAGATAAAAAAATCAAAATAGATCATTTTAATCTCCTAAAGCAATCTACAAATTACATTACTGAAGAGAAACCTGGAGAGGGGCTTTGGACAAGGGCCTGTAGGGACAGGACAAGGGGAATGGCTTTAACCTGCCAGAGGAGAGACTGAGATGAGCTCTTAGGCAGAAGCTGTTCCCTGTGAGGGTGCTGAGGCGCTGGCACAGGGTGCCCAGAGAAGCTGTGGCTGCCCCATCCCTGGCAGTGTTCAAGGCCAGGTTGGACACAGGGGCTTGGAGCAAGCTGCTCTAGTGGAAGGTGTCCCTGCCTGTGGCAGGGGTTGGAGCTGGAGGAGCTTTAAGGTCCCTCCCAACAGAAACCATCCGAGTGTTCTACAGTATTCCTCTGTTTCCATGAACTGCAGGAGTAATTATTTTCTTTTTTTTTTCTTTTTTTAATATAAGAAATTCCCCTAAAGTACAGTGCAATAAATACAACACCAACTGACTGAATTCTAACCTGCCAAAGGATCTTCCACATTCTTCGCACTGGGGAGTCATTGCTGATGCTGAAGTGGTTACATGGGCCTCTGGCAAAGCGAAGGAGGAAGGAGAGGCATGCAGTAACAGCCAGTTGGAAAAATTAATATTCCAAGGAAAAGAGGCCGCCTGCAGCACTCCTTTGAGCACATAGATTTTGTGGGTTTCACAGTGTGATGCCAGGGCCATGCAGTGAAAGAGCATCTCTTCTGGGACTTGAGTTATCCAGGGAGCATGGCCTCAGCTCTGTTCAGACATACCTACTACTCGCACAGCTTTCCGAGCCTGCCCTCAAGGCTCTCCAGTGCAGAGTATTTCCACTAAAAGTAGGGATTTCTCTTTACAGCCTTCGTTGTGCTTTACCACGCTTGTTCTGGGGGTTGCTTTTGCAGTGAATGTTGAAGTTTTGGGTTTGTTGTTCACCAAAGTGAAGATTAGGATGGAAAAAAGCCATTTTTTCCTCTCTGCTTTGCTGATCTCTTTAAGTATTCTGTACTTGTCCTCTGTTAGAAGAAGAGTTTTGCCACAGGAGAGATACAGGGAAAAACAAAACCAAAAAGCTGTACAATTGTTTACTTTATATGCTCAGAATTATAACATGAATTATGCAGAATGCCAGAAGTAAGCTCAATGTGCTCAGGAGAAGGAATTGTGGGTTTACATCCCAGCACTGACTTGCTCGTCCCCGCATCGATGGCTGCCATCACTGTCAGTCATGCCAAATCCTGGGCAGAATCCCCCTAAAGGAGCCGACAAGAAGCCTGGAGAGGGGCTTTGGATAAGGGCCTGTAGGGACAGGACAAGGGGAATGGCTTTAACCTGCCAGAGGGGAGACTGAGATGAGCTCTTAGGCAGAAGCTGTTCCCTGTGAGGGTGCTGAGGCGCTGGCACAGGGTGCCCAGAGAAGCTGTGGCTGCCCCATCCCTGGCAGTGCTCAAGGCCAGGTTGGACACAGGGGCTTGGAGCAAGCTGCTCTAGTGGAAGGTGTCCCTGCCTGTGGCAGGGGTTGGAGGTGGAGGAGCTTTAAGGTCCCTTCCAACACAAACCGGTCTGGGATTCTGTGATGTTATTCTGTTGAGGCAGGATCCCACTGCTCCTTCTGAAGCCAGTCGCACATCTGTTCCCCAGGGCTTTGGGCAGGAATTCCCACTGCATGAAAAACATGTTCCTGGATTTCTGTCCATGCTTCCTGATGTCTTTAATTTCAGTTGTTAGGCTTTAACTATGAGAAGAGAGAATTTTATTTCCCTCGGTGGAGCTGTCAGCTATTTCTCAGGCCGCACAAGTATCTTGTGATTATCCTTCCATGATAAAACCTTCATGGTGATAAAACCATTGTGTTTTCCAACTGGTGTTTGAGACAGAGCAAGGAGGAGGTGGGATTTTTTTTGTACTTTAATATGTTTAGCTAGATACAGCAGACAAGAAGATAAGTTTTACTCCACTGATCTGTCTATGATACTCAGGAAGACCAGCCATTGTATTTCAAATCTCACTTATTTTCTTGCAGTAACTCTGTGTATCTCCATGCAGTGGGACATACACCTTAAGTGAGAGGCAAAAATCAATGTATTTCTTTACTGGGGCATGCTGTAGGATCATCCCTGGATGGGCAGGCAGATAATGGGGCAGTAAGGTCCCTGCTCATGTATGAGCATCCCCCTGGACTGCTGGAGGAACCTGCTGCAGGAAGCCCAGCAAAAACCCGATTTCAGGCTGGGGAATCAGAACTGTTGTTTTACAGTTTTGCTGGCTCCAATCTGATTCCCAATTAAATGACAAAGAGCCAATCAAAGTAAAGCAAGCTGGAGCACCTATTGCAGCTGATGCCCTGGATAATTTCAATCTCACCAATGCAAACCTATGGTGGAGCTGATGGTTCAGTGGCTGGTAGTAACTCAGTTCCTTCTGACAGTAATGACAGAAGCAGATGGTTTTTGCACATGGGTTTTATTTCTATTTCTATAAACAAACATTTATGCTGACTGCTATGCTAAATATATATAGTTTATTAAATGGTCTTAGCTGCTACTGTGAGTAACGGTAATTACCCAACCCATGTGTTGGGTTTATGGCAGGAGTCTGACACCTACTTTACAGCAAATGAATATATGATACATATATCATACATATATATGACTATAGTGACATAACTCTGAAGTTTAAAAAAAATATAACAAATTGAGCCACCTTTAGTTGATGCTCCAAAGCCAGAATAATTTCTAAAGCAATCTTCATGGCTGTCTTGCGAGCTGGTAAGGGTGTTCTAATATGAAATATGCGATAGTTCTACTTCTTCCTCGTTCTTCTGACATGACTCTTTTAATAAGAAAATAGAATCATGGAATCACAGAGTGATTTGGGTTGAAGGGAGCTTAAAGCTCATCCAGTTCCAACCCCTCTCGTGGGCAGGGGCACCTTCCACTAGAGCAGGTACCTACAAGCCCCATCCAACCTGGCTAACTTGTTCTCTGGGCAACATGTAGGTTCCCTCTGTAGTTTGGTTTGTGGGAGAGCTGATCACTAGATGAGCTGTTTAATGAGCCTTCGGAAGTAGAGAACACCACAGTTTTCTATGTGGCCCTGTGCACCAGTACTTCACCTGGGCATGCCTGTGTTTTCCAAGCTTTTCTCTGGGCTTTTTTTGTCTTTAAGTGAATTATTTCACAAACCAGCATGTCATTTGGTAACAGCATTAACAGAGGACCCTGTGTCATGAAGCGTAACTCTGGGTGGTAAGCTGGCTGAGCCCTACCTGTGGGAGTGCACATCCCATGGGAACCTGGGCTGCAGCAGGGCAGGGCTGCAGCCGTGGACCCTCAGACCCTAATCTGGTTTATCTCTGCATCATAGATAGCAGCAGAGCCGTAAGCCCTTGCTGTTGGGGAAAGCCTGTGCTGGGGCTGTGTGCTTTCCTGTGAGTGCTGTGATGAAACCCCTACAGCCAAACGTCAAAGCTCCCATCCTCCAAAAAGGCGGCAGATATAGAAGAAACCCAACGTTTAGCTCATGGCCTAATCTCCTGCTGAGCTCAGGACTCTGTAAATCCCTTTTGCAATCCAGCACAACCTTCAACTGCAATGCATTAGCTGTGGGTATGGCCTTGTCAAAGCAATGCACTGGAAAATGAGTGCTAACAAACTGGAAATCAGGCTGCTTTATGCAGACTCACAGAAAACAATTGGTATTACCTCTGCCACATCCTCTGCTTCTTGCTCCCCTCATAACCCTCCTCGGCTCACTTCAGCAGTGCATTCAAATAGCAGAAGCAATGCAGGGGTTCAAGTGCATGTGTCCTGCTGCTCTGACCCCCAGCAGCAACAGCAAAGCTGAAGTGTTCCCAGTGAATGGATGATTCAGTGTAAAGGTTGTTGGTGTTGGACAAGATGCTGGTGGGGACCTGCCTGTGCTGAGGTCAGGACCTCATGATGCAAAAGCATCTGGTCGGTCCATCAGAATCCATCACAGGTTCTTCCACAGCTCCTCTGAAACCTGTCCCCATGCAGAGAAGTGCAGCAGCATTTATCAGGAAGCCAAAATAGCAGCTAGAGCCATAAATAGGCCCGAGCAGAGTGTTTGTAGTCCGAGATCAGCACTTTGCACAAATCCTGCTGGGATCGGATTATCCTTGGCTTGACTTTCCTGATCTTTTGGTATGGTGCTCGATCAGCGTCCTTCTAAGCTCAGTCTCCTGTTTTTCCACTTTAATTCCTGAACTCGATTATCCGCTCTCCCCTGTGTTTAAGCCAGTTTTGGTTCACTTACTTCACAGTTATCATTTTCAAAGTGTCTGTGTTTACAGTTTAGCTAATTTAAGTTTTGTTTTCCTCTCTCTCACTGCAATTATGTGTTATAAATGATAATTTATGCTTGGGGGATATAAAAATGGCATATTTTGTTCCAAAACTGCCTGGCTATTTAGCAAAGCCAGCTCTCTTCAAAGCACTCTCCACTACTGCTAAATCCATCTCTCAGATCCTGCAGATGTCCTTTGGCTGGGTGGGAATCTGAAGCACTGATATCATAGAATGGTTTGGGTTGAACGGAGATAAAATTCATAGGTTAAATACACCACAAGGCTGAAAGAGTCAAACCTCAAACTTGTTTGGGATACTCAAAATAATAATGGATAATGGATATTCAATTGCTGTCTGATGCTCATGGCTTGCTGTGGTTGTCACTATCCCACTGCCCGTCACCTGCATGAACCCAGACCCACTGGGATGAAGTTGGTACCTGCCTCAGTTCTGCACGGTGCTGGGTATCCATGGCTGATGGTCATGAAGAGCCCATTCCATACATGAAACCCTTTGCCAATGAGCTGTGAAAAGTCCCCAGAAAATGGATGACAAAGCAGCTGGTTGGTTTGGAGTAAATATGAATTCTCATCCACCAGATTTGCTAAGCAACCCAGTGCGCTTATACATATGTATAATCAACCATTTCCAGCATCTCTTCCTTCCTTTTATCTCCTGACAAAAAGGGAAGCATTCAGTTAGCAAACAGAGGCTTTAAAAGGGTGATTAAACAGAGCTCAGGAAATAATAAACCCAGTTAATGAGCAAGGTCTTTCCAGACTTGCCATGTAAGATACTTTTGTCCTTTGAGAGAAAAGCTCCAGCCAAAATCCTGCTCATGGCTGTGTTATCCAGGGAAGTATGTGTTTCCCATGAGCACACCAGGGCCCTTCCAAGTTTTGGCCATCAAGTCCCAACCTGTTTCCCCTGGGTAATGTGCTGGTGTCTTGGGAGAGCTGCTGCAGGGCAGGACTCCCTTTCCTGTAGGGCTGAGGGTGCTGTACCCCAGTGTGATGCACAGAGGAGGGGATCTGCCATCTCCTGAGCACATCCCTCTGCTCTGGGGAGACCCCCCCTGCAGTCTTGATCCAGCTCTGGGGCAACAGCACAAGAGGGACCTGGAGCTGTTGGAGCGAGTCCAGAGGAGGCCATGGAGCTGCTGCGAGGGCTGGAGCAGCTCTGCTCTGGAGCCAGGCTGAGAGAGCTGGGCTGGGGCAGCCTGGAGAAGAGAAGGCTCCTGAAGGGGAGACCTTAGAGCAGCTCCAGTGCCTAAAGGGGCTGCAGGAAAGCTGGAGAGGGGCTTTGGACAAGGGATGTAGGGACAGGACAGGGGAATGGCTTTAACCTGCCAGAGGGTAGACTGAGATGAGCTCTTAGGCAGAAGCTCTTCCCTGGGAGGGTGCTGAGGCGCTGGCACAGGGTGCCCAGAGAAGCTGTGGCTGCCCCATCCCTGGCAGTGTTCAAGGCCAGGTTGGACAAAGGGGCTTGGAGCAAGCTGCTCTAGTGGAAGGTGTCCCTGCTCGTGGCAGGGGTTGGAGCTGGAGGAGCTTTGAGATCCCTTCCAACACAAACTCCTTTAGGATTCTGTGATTAAATACATTTGCAAATGTAACAGGCACAGATTTCACATCTCTGGCCAGCATGGGAGAGCTGATTGTCCAGAACACATAGACTGAAGGTTGCATCAGGACATCCTTCCCCCTTTCTTGTGTGAGTGCCCTGAGGAGCACCACTCACTGATAGCACCCATCTGCCTCCCACAGCAGCATGTCTCCAGCACCTCCAGGACACTTGCAGTCACTGACTGTGATGGGTTTTGGGCTGTCTGGCTTGGAAATAGCTCAATTCCACCCCCAGGGGTGCTTGGGGAAGAGTTTAAAGCTGTTTGAGGAGGACATTGGAGGTACAAAACAAATTAAATTTAGCCTTTAGACTCCTTTCCCGTGGTGCTTTCAGAGCTGTTTTTCAGAGCTGGGAGGGTGAGTACACAGCTGCTTCCACAGCACTGTCCCACAGAAGTGATGCCTCGTTTATTCCAGACAAGAAATAGCTGCCTTTATGGCCAGTTAAGCAGGGAGGTGAGGTCAGAGTGATGGAGACGTGCTGCCTGTGCTCCTCTCCACACTCATTCTGGGTGGAAAGTGCCTCCTTCCCAGGAAACAACTTCCTGGTTTTAAGATGCTAATTCTCATTTCAGTTGGACTTTTTGGTTTCCTTGTCCCTCACACAGTGAAGGATGAGCCAAGACCATGCTGTGCACACAGTTATTGCCTGACATCCTCTTTTATCTACTGGAGTTACTGTTTTTCCTTTTCTCTATCCTAACACAAATGAAAGTCGCCTTGATGCAGGTTCACCTCTTGGCATACCCCCTCTTCCCATGGAGCTTGGTACCATGAAACATCCCCATGGGCATGTGTTTTCCAACACTTTGGTTGTTAAAATTGGCGTCTCTCTCTTGTAATAGCCTCTTTTAGTGACATCGTGTCATTTAGCAAGGCAAAAACTCCATTACCATCTGCATTGCTCCTATCAAATGTGCTGCTTCCCAGCTAAGCTGTTCCCCAGAGTCTTTTACTCCTGTGATAATTTTGTCAGATGGATGCTTACATCCCTCCGCAGTGCTTGTAAGTGTCTATTAAGTGAAGCCACTTGCCCTGCATTGCTCTTCCATAACCTTTTGTTGAAAATCTTGAGATTCATTCTAATGTGGTTTTAATTTGCCTTTAGCACTGGCAGTGGCTCAGCAGAGGTGTACTCTGTTCAAGATGGGGCCTGCAGCACCACTGCTCCTTCCTGCTCAGCTTTGTGGATTCAGGCTGCTCTTTAGGGTGACAGGACAAGGGGAATGGCTTTAACCTGCCAGAGGGGAGGGGAGACTGAGATGAGCTCTTAGGCAGAAGCTCTTCCCTGGGAGGGTGCTGAGGCGCTGGCACAGGGTGCCCAGAGAAGCTGTGGCTGCCCCATGCCTGGCAGTGTTCAAGGCCAGGTTGGACACAGGGGCTTGGAGCAAGCTGCTCTAGTGGAAGGTGTCCCTGCCCATGGCAGGGGTTGGAGCTGGAGGAGCTTTAAAGTCCCTTCCAACACAAACCAGTCTGGGATTCAACGAAAAACAGTGGCTTGGAGAATGCTCTTGGCATCTTGTGCAGACATAGCTAAAGGTGGACAGAATGATGTGGTCTGAGGTCCCCTGAAAGCATCTCTGGGTTGATATCTTGCTCTTTTAGACAAATTAGAATGGAATTTGTTTCATGTTGGAAAAATAGCTTATTTCTGCAGCTGATTAGAAAGAGTTGGTTTTGTGATCTGATGCGCTCTCTGGGCAGCACAGTGTAATGAGCAGGACATAGTATCCAGACTCACTCCACCTTGCAGAAGAAACCAGAAGGCAGGGATTGAGCTGACCCTGGGCTCGGGAAGTTTGAGCAGTGGTTAATTACATCCAGCCTGAAGTCACTGTCCTGCAGAAGCCAGGTCAGAGAAAATTGGATTTTGTTATCACTAAAAATTCTCATTTTTGCAAAGAAGTGTCACTGTAAAAACACTTTTTTCTTAGTAGGAGAAAACGTTCTTCCCTGATTGACTGTGCGGCTGAGCCAAGTCCAGAAGGGTAACAGATTACGCTTTACAGAAGTAATTTCCTTAATCTTGTCAGCTGTTTGAAGACTTTAATCTCAGTTGTGAGGATCACAGGCAGATATTTTATTACTGCTGGTGTCGCTGATCTGGTTAGGCTTAGAGACTCGTTAATAGAAATCCTGTATTCCCTTTTCCTTAGTACTTCCTTATTAATCTTTCAATGAGAAAAGAGAACAAGACTGGGCTGCTTTTGTGTCAGCATGCTGGAGTGTGGTTGCCCTTCCCATCTACTGGCCAGCCTGGTCCTGCAGAGCATTGTCTGGCTGGAGGCAGATGTGTTGGTTTCCAATCTCTGCTTTGTTTCTACTTAATGGCCATGGAGCCCCATTTTCCAGGGTATTTAATGATAAACATCCAAATTTTTCCATTCCTAGTGGTGCCGGAGGGCTCCTCCTTCACCCTGGTTTCCAGCCCCATGGCAGAAGCGGTGCTTGGTGCCATGCAGTGGTGGCATGGGAAGCTTTGGGACCCTCCGAATAGGCTCAGGTTCCCTGGTCTGAGTGTGGCGCTGGACCTTTTGGTTTGGTGAAAGTGAAGATGCATGAAAAAAGCCCTCAATCACCTCCCAGTTCCTGTGGGAAATGAAAAACTGAAACAACCCCACAGACTGCTCTCCACCCAAGCCCAGGTGCACCTTCAATCAAAGGCATTAGAGAAATGAAAACTCCTAGGAGACAGGGAACATGGAGAAGTGTTGTCCCATAGGTTCAAAGCTATCCCAGAGGAGCACATTCAAATCTCGTGGATAGCAGCTCAATCTGAGCCTTCTGTTAAACCAACAGAAAAGGGCCAAATGGACATAATAAACCTTTATGCATCTCCTGTTACTAATCTATACTGAATACTTTAATTAACAAAGTGTTTTGCTGCTATGGTTGTGAATGTACTGAAACCCCAGGTATCTGTACACGAGCCCCTTTAAATTGATTTCAGGTTGCAGCATCCTATATCCAGTTATCTCTGTTTATAAACTAATGAAGTCATATAAAAATAAATAAGCAAGCAGATGAGAAATAGATTTTAAACCCCCCACATTTCTGAGTTAAGGAGCAGCTCTGCTCTGGAGCCGGGCTGAGAGAGCTGGGCTGGGGCAGCCTGGAGAAGAGAAGGCTCCTGAAGGGGAGACCTTAGAGCAGCTCCAGTGCCTAAAGGGGCTGCAGGAAACCTGGAGAGGGGCTTTGGACAAGGGCCTGCAGGGATAGGACAGGGGAATGGCTTTAACCTGCCAGAGGGGAGACTGAGATGAGCTCTTTAGGCAGAAGCTCTTCCCTGTGAGGGTGCTGAGGCGCTGGCACAGGGTGCCCAGAGAAGCTGTGGCTGCCCCATCCCTGGCAGTGCTCAAGGCCAGGTTGGACACAGGGGCTTGGAGCAAGCTGCTCTAGTGGAAGGTGTCCCTGCCCGTGGCAGCGGCTGGAACTGGAGGAGGTTTAAGGTCCCTCCCATCACAAACCATTCCATGAGTCTGTGAGTCTGTATATAGCTGAAGAGCCTGCAAGCAGTTTGGCAATAAGAGACTAACTTAGAGCAGTAGCTGAATGGCAGTAAGGTCTTTCCTCTGTGTAATTCAGCAGATTGTTTAATTGATCACAGGAATGATTGTTCTAAACAGGCAATGAAGAATTCTGCCTTTCTCTCCACTTTCAGGAGGGTGGTTTCAGGCAGGGCACATACACCCCGTGCTGTTCCCCGCCCTGTCCAGAGCCTCTCATGGGCTTCACTCACCCATGACACTGGTGAGGAGGGGGGAGAGTGGCCCAAATCCCTGCATGGGCTCCCGTTCCATGTAGGGAGGCAGTAGGGAGATCCACAGCAGAAAGAAATACTTTTTAATGTGATTGGTGAGCTCTGAAACCTGCACCATTTGATCCGCTCCTTGGGGAACCAGCTAAATATGCCTTGAAAGGGTGAGCTTCTCCGTACCAAATCTGCTTACATTCAACCCACAGAAAGCTCCGTGGAAATATTCTATGTCAGGATTTTACTTTTCCTGTCATGGAAGCTAGGATATAATAACATTGCCTGCAAATACTGGTGTGGGAGAGGAGAAAAAGGAAAATGCAGAGGTGGATCAGCCAAGGTTTGGGATAAACTAGTGTCCTGGGTTCAGTAGTAGCAGCCATGTTTCTCCTTCTTAGTAGCTGGTGCAGTGCTGTGATTTTGACTTTCAGCCTGGGAACAGCACTGATAACACCGATGGTTTCAGTTGCTGCTCAGTAATGTTCTGGTCTGACCAAGGACTTTCTGAGTCTCATGCTCTGCCAGGGAGGAGGGGAAGCTGGGAGGAAGCAGAGAAAGGACACCTGACCTAAACTGACCAAAGAGGTATTCCATACCACAGCACATCATGCCCACTGTATAAACTGGGGGCAGTTACCCAGAAGGGTTAGATCACTGCTGGGTCGGGCTGGGTATTGGTCAGTGGGTGGTGAGCGGTTGTATTGTCTTCCCTCATATTTCCCTTGTCATTATTATTATTGGTGGTTGCAGCAGTGGTTTGTGTTATACCTGAGTTACTGGGCTGTTCTTATCTCAACCCGTGGGAGTTACATTCTTTCCATTCTCCTCCACATCCCTCCGGGAACGGGGGAGAAGAAAGAAGGGGAGTGAGTGAGCGAACTGCGTGAATTACAGCTGGGCTTAAACCACGACAACTACGAACTGGGAAAAGCTTAAAAAGATATTTTTAAAAGGCTCTTTTCATGCATACAGAAGTCTGTGTGCTGCTTATGAGGCATCTGGTGACATGGTTTAGTGGTGGTCTTGGCAGTCCTGAGGTAATGATTGGACTTGATGATCATGGAGGTTTTTTCCAACCTAGTTGATTCTATGGTTCTATAATATGTTTTTTTGTGTAACAGCCAACGTGTGGAGCCCAGGGCATCTCCAATGTAGCAGGACTGTACCAAACCCATCAGGTACAGATTCACTGTTAACTGCATGTGCAGCAGTGTCTTTAGATCTCATGACAGTACTTTACAGCACTGACTGTGCAGCTTCACCACAACTTGGTAGGACACTGCTTGGCAGTGTGGCAAGCAGTCTGATCTGTGTGTAAACTCCCAATTAGAGATACAGTGAGATGGTTAAATCCGCCTTTATAGGCACACACTAAAAACGCATTCAGTAATACTGCATGCTTCTCTCAAACAACTAAATTGAAGTATATCTAAATCTAGTTAGTATGTGTCTTCTTGCTGACAAATTGAGTGTTTAACTGCTCATGCTATATTTATGCATCTTTTGTACAATCCCAGCCTGGTTTGTGTTGGAGGGGACCTTAAAGCTCATCACGTTCCAAACCCCTGCCAGCCTTCCACTAGAGCAGGTTGCTGCAAGTCCCATCCAACCTGGCCTTGAACACTGCCAGGAATGAGGCATCTACTACCTCTCTGGGCAATCTTTGCCAGTGTTTCTATTAATATCTGAATCAAATAGATACTGACAATTAACCCTGGTTTTGGAGAAACATGAGAGGTCTTGACTTTGGCCACTTAGAGACTGTTTCTGGAGCATGACCGTGTTTCACCCACATGCAACATGGAGCACTTGTGGGTGAACAACTTTCAATACCCCCCAGGTTGTGGTTTTGGTTCATACCCCATGCTGTGCTTGTGGGGATGGTGAGGAAGAAGCCAAGGGCGCACAGAGCTGCAGCAGGCTGGAGGAGCAGGGAACAGGGAATGGGATTCTCTTTTCCTGCTGGCTGCAGGGCCTATGGAGTGCTGGGCATAAATCACCGAGATGCATTGCTGCACAAAAACCACATTGCAGAAGCTACAGTGGGGATAAATCTTTCAAATCAGTCAATTTATCAGCAGATGCACAGTTCTTAATTCAAAACAAGGGAAGTAATTATTGAAAGAAAGTCATTACTTGAAGTAAAGCTCGTTATTGAATATGCTACTGAGTTGGCACTTGGGGGTTTATTGCATTGTGTTTGAAATGAAGGGAATCACTGCAAGATCACTGGAAAGAGCCAGCCATGGGTTGGAGCAGTCCCCACCTCATGGGACATGTGGACCTGGGGGAGATGGGCCAGTGTGGAGCTGCAGAAGGTGCCAGAGGTGCATCTTGCTCTAAGTGCTGCTCAGTGAGATGCCTGTTCCACTGCCACATCCCACCATGACCTCCTTCCTACATGGGGCTCTTCCAGCAGGATGCTTCTGCTATGCACAGCTGACAATGGGATGCGTGTCTTATGTTTGAGTAGAAAGTATTTTGTACTTTGGTATTCTGCTTTTAGAGTTCACTGCAAAGTTCATTTGGAGAGCCCTTTAAGACACCCTGGAAAGGTGATATGGAGAGAGTGGATGCTTTGTCTAGAAGTGCTCTTCTGAACTGGCAGCTGAGCATGCAGTAATGCGGGGGGAGCTGGAAAACTTCAGATGAAGAGCCCTTTGCATAGAAATGTGGTACATATCTCCCATCACAGTCTTTATTGGCTAGATGACCAGTCAGAATCTCTCAGCAACATGCCTTAGGGGTCCATTAACTGTGCAAATCCAGTGTGATGTCATGTTCTGTGGACTATAAGCTCTCAGCAACCAGAGCCTCAGTTTTTGCCCTGGCTCAGCCCTTGAAGGTCTGGTTGATGCCTTAGGACACCCCTCTGGTGGCAGGAGAGCTGAGGCTGCTCCATGCTCAGTGCCATGGCTCCTCAGCAGATGGGTGACCACGGTCCCACCTGCAGCCTGTGTCCATGCAGTGGGTTGCAGTGAGAAGTAACCTGATGGTTGTTAGAGCCCAGCAGGACATAAGGAGCCTGTTCTTTGTATCCATCACTCCTCCAAAAGTAGAGGTTTGAGGGAGAGTTTGAGAGAGAGTGATTTTTCTACTATGTGAATAAAAGAAATGAGAAGGTGCAACAGCCTATTCTCTTATTCCATCTTTATCCATCTAGGGGTTTCTGCTGCTGCTGTTATTGAGCCTGAATTTATACTCTAATTGTCAGCTCTGGCTGGCTCCTATCCCATTTTGTTTCAGCTGATGGAATGCATCAAATCATCCCTCTATTAAGTCTCACTGCTCCAGCCTCAGAAACTGAAAAGGCTGAGATGCATCTGAAGCTCTGTGCAAAGTGATGTCTGGCTGCAGCTGTGCTCTCTATGGCTCTGGGGGAACTTCACATGCAGTTTGGGTCATGCAGTCCTTGTTTGCACAGGAAGCAGTTGGATATTTGCTCAGTGGCAGAAAATGAAAGGCAGTCTTCAGAGGCTGGTCAGGAGGAACAGGGAAACCCAGATGTAGAGATGCCTTTTGGGGAATGGTGTGTTAGTTTTGGGTTTTATTATTAATTAGTGGCTTTCAGAGAAGCTGCCCCATCCCTGGCAGTGTTCAAGGCCAGGCTGGACACAGGGGCTTGGAGCAACCTGGCATAGTGGAAGGTGACGCTGCCTGTGGCAGGAGCTTGGATCTGGATGAGCTTCAAGGTCTCTTCCAACCAAAACCACTCTGTGATTCTATGAGAAAACTCAGCAGTCGTAGGAGTATGTACTCACTCATAAGTGGCAGATGGGGAGGGTTGCAAGTTGTCTTTTCTGGTGAGGTACAGACTGTTGTGGTATTTTGACAGTATTTTGACATGATCAAACGCCCAAATCGACTCTATGTCAAAGGCAGCAGCTATGTAGCTGTGCTGTGAATAGTGCATGAGCATATATTTGTACTTCATCAGTATTGTATTCAATATATGGTGTCATTTTAGTTTTGTCTGAAAAGAAACCCAGAAAGGAACAGCCATTTCTTCTGGCTTGTCTGCATGTCTGTATGGACTCACGCACATGAATGCTGCGTAGCCCCATATCGAGAGACTCACTCAGGAGGACAGTTGGCTCATGATGGTTTTAAAACACAGAGAAATCAAGATCAAACCGTAAGCAGCCAGCTCAAACAGCCCCAGCACGAAGCAGCAGGAAGAGGCTGCATTACGAGCGGGGTGCTGGAGAGCTCTGGCTCAGAGGCTGAGCAGTTTTGGTTTCAAAGGGAGCTGAATTAGGTGGCACAGAAAAGCTGCTCAGTTCCCCAGTTTGCTGTTTCAAATGGTGCCAGTGCTGTATTTCACTTCCAATAGCATTTCTTTATGTTGTTTACAAAGCTTAAACTGCCTCTCCTTGGAATCACTAATATTGGTTGATTTCCAAACCAGAAAAGGTACAGCAAACATAGAGCAGACCAGGAATTTATTAGGAAAATGTATTTCACCTGCAATCGGAAGATTGATCCAAGGACACTGGCAGCAGGGAACTGCCTGCCCGCCCCCCGTTATTACTGTAATCTGTTCTAAAAATGTGTAATCGAGAATGACAACAGGAAACAAATGAATTGGGCTGGTAATGGCATGGGCAGCAGCGGGGCTGATTAACATATATATTCCATAGCTTCCTGGTGCAATACTTCATCTGGAGTGCAGGCTGGAGAAATGAAATCATTTATTTCTGTGACTGTAATAGATAGGAAAATGAGATAATAAACAGACTGGAATAAACATTACAACATAATTCACTGATGTTCTAAGTAATTCTAATTCATGTGTTAGTGGTTTGTAGTGTGGTCACTAATTTCTATTTCATCTTCTTTTGTCTAAAAAAGAGTAGTTCTCAAAGGAATGATGAGTTGTGTGTGGCAGGATTTCGACTGGCACCCTAAGGGACACTATATCCCTGTCCTGCATCTATCCCCTACACATGCTTTCCCACATAAGCCTTCACCTTATGGTCTAGCTGATCTTCAAACTGCCAAGCAAAAGTAAGCAGTCGCTGATGTCAATGAAGTTTGACAATCTCCATGGTGGATTTTAACTCCTTGGAAAGGAGTTCTAATATCCCTCCTTTCTCAAGTTTACATTTGAACTTTACCCAAAGATGCTCCATCCCTGGCAGTGTTCAAGGCCAGGTTGGATGGGGCTTGGAGCAACCTGCTCTAGTGTCCCTGCCCGAGGCAGGGGGTTGGAACTGGATGAGCTTGAAGGTCCCTCCCAACCCAAATCAGTCTGGGATTCCATGACCCATGTGAGGCTCTCTATGCCCTTGGTCTGTATCACTCCTGAATGCACCAGCCATGTCTTCTCAAAAGCACAGATAGAGATTAAAGAGCCAGGTCTTTCATGGAGCTGATTGATGGGGAAGATCCGGCAGATGTGCTGTTGACACCACATAGCTGAAAACTGATGAAAGTGGAACATTCTGGTTATTCTTCTTGCCCTCTTGTCCTGTATGTCTTCTTGTGATGCTCTTGGTACTTTCCCAGACATTTTGTTTCTAGGTTGTAAAGCAGCCTAGACAAGCTCTTTTGGGAAAACAGAGGAGTTTTGCTCCCTTTAGTCCCATTTGCATTCAAAGACAATGTGAGTTTTCTTAACTCCTGCATTGATTGTTTCAGCTCAGTTCTGGCCCATTTTAAAGCCATCTCCTGCTCTTTGGTTTGCCTGCATGAGCAACCCACCCATGGTTCAGCCCAATGACCCAGGCTTTTCAGATGTTTCTGACTCACAGAGCAGTGTCCATATCATTACCAGTTTGTACCAAAGCAAGTTAAGTGGTGTGAAGACATAGCCATTGCTTGATCTGTCAGCCCAGGTCAAACCCAGTCTTGGTTTCCAGCTCCTGCCACCCCAGAGTGCAGGCACTGCTTTTATGGGTAATGCCCAGATTTGCACGTTAGTCTGTCTATGTCTTCTGATTATCAGCTCAGGTGTTGTGGAGAAAAACCTCTTGGAAAGGATTGCTCCTTACAAACCCAAATAGTTAATCAGTGAATTTTACCATGGTGAATGAGGGTCTATCTTCCTTACTTACTTTAACCTGACATAATGTGTTTGGATATTTTCATTGTTAGGAGTTGTCATGGGTTCAGCAGCAGCAGTCATTTTTCTCCTCCTTGGTAGCTGGTGCAGCACTGTGTTTTTGATTTTGGGCCTGGGAACAGCGCTGATAACACCAGTGTTTCGGGTACTGCTTAGTGATGTTTTGGTCTGGCCAGGGACTTTCTGAGTTTCATGCTCTGCCAGGGAGGAGGGGAGCCGGGAGGAAGCAGAGACAGGACACCTGACCCAAACTGACCAAAGAGGTATTCCATACCACAGCACGTCATGCCCAGGATGTAAAGCAGAGAGCAGAGACCTGGAAGGGTGGGGGGTGCACTGTGTGGTCGGGCTTAGTATTTGGTGGTGAGAATTGTATTCTTTCCTTGTATTTCTCTTGTCGTTATTATTATTGGTGATAGCAGTAGTGGTCTGTGTTATACTTTAGTTACTAAACTGTTCTTATCTCAACCTGTGGGAGTTGCATTCTTTTCGATTCTCCTTCCCATCCCTCCGGGAGCGGGGGGAAGAAAAAGGGGGAAGTGAGAGAGAGAACGAGCTGTGTGGTTAGAGAGGCTTAAACCACGACAGGAGTGCTGACTTTTGGTTTACTATTATTTATTGGCTTTTTATTCCTTTGGAGCCCATTACCTCAGTGGTACCCTGCAGTGGTACCCTCCTCCAAAGCATCTGACCTCGGGACCAGGCTATGTGTATACATACCCAGAAATCGGGAGGTATGTGGGAAGCAGGAGGCATGAGCCCTGGCACCATCACCATGGGCTCTCAGGGGTGACTTCTGCCAGGTCCTTCTCCATGGATGTTTCAATGCTGTCCTTTTATGATGGCACGCTTTACTCCATGGAAGGCATTTTCTTCAGCAAAGCAAAGTAAGTCAGAAGTAAATTAAGTTTATGTTAGAAATTGGTGGTGGTTTATATATAACAAGGCAGATCAAGTGTCAGGTTTAATGTCTCTTCTCTTTGTAATTCCATAAATCTCCACAGAATACCCTCTTATTTATTTCCTCTTGAATGGAACTATCCCATCTTCTTGATTTTTCATGCGTTAACAGAAGCAGAAAACTTTCTATGTCTGCTCAACTCTTTTGAGATGGTGAGAAATACTGAGTGCATTTTCCAAGTAAAGCAGCTCTAGTTTAGAAATTATAAATTTAGTCTGGGACAAAGATCCAACAGCAGGTAGGAATCTGGGGTATCCTTCATACTGTTTGATTTCTATTTCGTTTTTATGATGTCTAGCACTTTCAATGAGGAATACTGCAGCAGACAGATGAGTTTGTTCTTAGAAATGATTTCCACGTCTAATTCCTGCACAACTGTGGAATTCTTCCAAATTTTGTACCAGTGTGTCTTTGGCAAGGTGTGGATTCCTCCACCGTCATCCTGCCAATTGACCTGAACACGTTTGGTACCCACTAAATGTCCTCACAGTCGATTTGGTTTTCTGACCTTTGGGTGGTTTCAAGTAATTTGTGGCATCAGCAATTTTCCTGTTTTATTGTTCAGTCTCTTTTCCAGAGCCCGGGCAGCAAAAAAACTCTGATTTAAACAGTAGAAAGTCTCGGCCGCTCCTGCTTTGACCTTGGGTCCTGTTGGTTTCTGAGTCATCACAAATCAAAAGCCTGAACCTTATGAAAAGATTCACAGAGAAAAGAGCCTGCTGGGGTCAGAGGTCTGGGAACTGCAGCAGTCACTCCCTGGGGCAGCTGCTCCTCCTGCTGTGAACTGAGGAGAAGGGCCCCGAGCTCTGTTCTTTCCTTTGAATACCCAGAAGTGTGGGACTGTTTCCTTTATTACACCAGCTACATCTGTGACACCCATCTGCACCTTCTCCCAGTGGAGCGTGAGTGTTTTGCACTGCTGAGGGCCAGAGATGCCCAAGGGAATAGCAATCTGTGCCACGCACAGCCCAATCTACCACCTTGGTTATTTTTAACCACATTAATTTTGACATTTTGTGATTCAAGCTTGAGATCAGTTCAGATTTTTAGTTTTCTAATATTTGGTTTTTCTCAGATAATGCCTGTTTAGGGTGCAGACTGTGGAATAATGGCCATGAATATTCATTCACAACCTGTCAGTAGCATTCGATGCTCCTTAACGTGATCTGACAGCTTCTTGGCTTACTGGAGGGGTTGGCAGCCTCTCTCCAGCTGCTAACATACAGGTGACAACATGAAAAACAAGATCCCATCCTCATGGCCATTGTAACTCACCCCAGCTCACTCAGTGGGGACTCATCTCATGCATGGCTGGAGGCTGAGGGGTTCCTGCACTGAGGTCCCTTGGGTGCAGGAGAGGGGACAGAGCTGCCTTTTGCCTTGTTCCTGTAATCATGACTTTCCATGCTGATCAATGTCTTTTTACAAGTACAAGAACTTCAGAAATTAGATGATCAGTGAATTTTACCAGGGAGTCACATATCATCAGTGCTATTGATCCATTTCACTTGATGTGGTGCTTCTTAACACAGTACAACTTAGTGATCAGTGCAAGGTCAACCTCCAGAGACCGGAGCAGACAGAGGCTAATCTGTGGTCTGTGCAAACAAAGGCTGATATAAAACCTTTTACCACTTCCAGTTAAATGCCTTGCTTATATCAGACACATAGGCATGTCTTAATTTCTCTTTTATTTTTAAACTCCTCTCAAATAAAGAAGAATTTTTCTTTGGATTTGAAATTGGGAAAATCCTACTCTGTTTCTACAGCAGGTGAAAGAGGGAATTGTTCAACCTTTTGTGAAACCCCTCTAGGTATTCTCAGGAGCCAGAGCTTGTACAGCCTTTGCAGAACAGCCCTTCATATAGCATGTGCCAGCAGCAGAGTTTTGGTGTTCAAAGGGGGGAAGTGCTAGTATATTTGGGCACAGCAGCAAAAAGGATCAGACCAGCGTCCTTCTCCGCTTTGCAGAACCGCAGGGACCCAGCTACCAGGGGCATTTTGTGAGGAACAAGCAGGGTCAGCCCCAAAGCATCATGTTTTGCAGGAGGGATGAGAAAGCAACTCTTTCATATTAACCCCGGGGAGCTTCTGAGTTGGTCTGATGCTCCATTCCTCTTCTGTGGGATATTCCTCTTTTCCTCCCACCCATTGGCATGAAATTCAAGGATAACACAGAATTAATCATAAAGCCATTTGATAGCTCGTCTGAAGTTTTATACTCTTTTTCTCAAAGAAAAGAGCATAGCCTTGTGCAGCTGAATAGCCATGAATCACATCAGTGTCACTGGTGGGACAGCAGAGAATGAATGCTTATTTTGCTTTTAAAACCTGATATTTAGGGAAGGAAATTCTTCATGCATTTTGAAGTGTTATTTTTATTACAGTAGTCACTCCAGCATTTAGCTGAAATTAGGCTCTGAGGAAGAGAAATCTGAAGTCAGACTTTGTGATGCAGGTCTGTTTATATGGGCTGCATCAGGCTGATGTCTCCTGCCTCCTTCTCCCTCTGCATCACTGCTCTTTCTGCATCTCTCACCACCCCAACGTTCACACAAGGTTCTTTGTGTGTGTCTTGGGTTGGGGCCATGATGTGTGCAGATGCTCAGAGTGGTTGCTGCTGCCGTTTCAGCTTCTTTCTCCCATTTAACAGCCCCGCTGTGTTCAGGTCTTTTCTAGTGTGTAAATGAAGGATGGCTCTTATGCTGCGCTATGCCAAGAGACCATGGCAGGGGGGTTGGAGCTAGATGATCTTAAGGTCCTTTCCAACCTGAACTGTTCTATGATTCTATGACTTTACCAGGGCTCTCTGACATTTCTGATGGTGGCATTTTGGAGTGGCATTGGGCCCCCAGTTCAATCCAGGCTCTCACTGGCTTCACTGAAACCACTCCTGTTATCAAAACTAGGGCTCTGCAGCGATCCATGTGGGTTTTGGATTCACCTACATGACACGTACTCTCTGTTGTCTTATTGAGTTCAGTCTCATTCAAAGAATTTGCCCTCTAGCAGGGTAGAAACCATTTTGGTGTGGAATGCTGAATGTGCTCTGACTACAGTGCGACTGGTAGAGGGACTTGGAGATGTGAAAAGACAGGCTGGGAACCCTCATCTTTTCAAGCAAATGCTAAAAGATGAGTAACCTTGTGGTTTTACCTATAAAGAAGGTACCACCATCATCCTACTGATGGATCTGGGCCCTACCTGCTTCCCATGAGCCCTGACCTTGGCCTGTTCTTGCTTGCTGGTGGTATATCCCTACTGGTGCCAGTGATGCTTTCCTGGGGGAAGCACGCCTCAACCCACAGACCCCATACCATTATTTTGAGCAGTTTTGATAGCCAAAGAGAGCTGTTGCCCACCAGCTTATACGCAGCCTTTTATATTCTCTCTGGGTTATATAGCAATGTAAAATTTGCAGTACAGAAGTAGTAAAAGGTTGAGAAAATGAGTTCTTGTACTTTGCTGGGTTCCTGTCATAGAATCATGCCGTCATGGAATGGTTTGGATTGAAGGAGCCCTGAAGATCATCCAGTTCCAACCCCCTGCCATGGACAGGGACACCTTCCAATAGATCAGGTTGCTTCAAGCCTCATCCAACCTGGCCTCTTACACTCATAAACCAAAGTATTCAATAATAAGGTAATTCAGGTAAACTGATTTCCCGTGTCATTAAATGGTCTTTAGCAAATTAGCCTAAATTTATTTTCCAAAATTTGTAATTAAAATTGCCATATATCTATATCATGGTCTAGTTTTCCTTCACGATCGTAACCAAACTTTAGCTGTGCTGCTTACCTCAATCACAGTGGCATGTGACAGTATTGTAGCTTACCACGTTAATCTTTATGGACTCACCAGAGACTTTCAATTTAGCAACCTGAACTCTCTTGGGAGTGATTTTAAGACTGTGTATGGAGCAGATATATTTCAAAGCCATCACCTTATTCAGTGATCACATTTCTTGACCAAGTCTTATGATCTATGCTTTTGTATTGTGATCCATATTAGAATAAGTGTTTTGTCTTCTGTAGCCATAACTGATGCGGTAAGCATTACTGATGCTGAGTGCTCATCCATATCTGGCTGGCAGAGATCATTGTGCCTCTGGGTAAACCTTGAGCAGAGATTCATCTGCTTTGCAAAAAATGAAAGTATAAGCCTCAACAAAAGGTATAAAAGCACATGAATAATGACTTGAACTTTAAAGTTCCTCTGAGTAATCTGTGTTTCCCATAAGTTTTCAGAATCCCACCATACAACAGACAAAAGTAATATATGCTTCTTTTTTCCCTTCTGTCACAACAAGCTCTTTTGTTGCAAGAGCAGTCCAAGTTTCACGTGTGCCTTTGGGCACTGAAGAGCAGAGTTTATTCCAAATTGGCCCCAGCGTATGGGCTAGCCACTGCTGAGTGCAGAGTGGGCAGGACAAGCAGCTGCTCTTTGGATGATGATGGAGAAGGTGTATAATGAGTTGGCCTCTTGTGTTGCCTTGGAAGAACAAAGATATTGCATTGCTGTCCTTTTAACATACCACTGAAATAACAGAAATCTGACACCAGAAAAAGGTTGTTGGCTGGTATTTCTGGTTTGCAATGTGTCCAGAATTAATTGGCTGGTGTGTTCACTGGCGACTTACGCTGGCTGGATGCTGGAAAGCAAGCTTATTGGGAAAATAGCTCCGTGAGGTGTTTTGTTTGGGTGTTTTTGTATTCCAGAAAGCAAACACTTCTGTTTTCTGTGAGTAATGAGCGCAGTTCCCATCAGCTGTCACCATCTCATCTCATACAGTCTGAGGGAAGACTTGTGATCGTTCTCTGCAGATACCCTTGCACAGTCAGGCTGTCTGTGATAGTCATCAGCTGGTTTTCAAATGCTTAATTAGGGGCTCTCAGCACATCCCTGATATATATCTGTTTCTTTTCCCCTCAAAGTTCTCTGAATCCGTGTATTTGATGAGAATCTTAGAGCAATCCTTCTAATCCTTGTTGAAGTTCTTGTATTTCCTATGTCTGGTTACAAACACTGTCTTTGCAGAAATCCTCCCCTAGACAAAACCAGGCAGCACAGAGTTTAATCTTACTGTATTGAGCTGAACAGGTTAATACCATGAAATCGGAAATGTAGAAGGGCTTGTTCATCAAAGCTGGATCCCCGCTAACCAACTCGTTGTTCTGGGCTGAAAAATAGGGTGTAAACAGGCAGAGGTGAATAAGCTGCCATCATCATCATCAATAGGTCGGATGTCTGGCCACTGCCCATCCCTTCTAAAAGCCATCTACAGCTGAAAGGTTGGGAATTGTGTGCTGTATGTAGAGAGCTGAGTATTTTTTGTAATTGAAATAACTTTCATTCTTAATGCTGAGAACAGTTCTGATCATCTAAGAGGTAAAGAGATATATGTGAGGTGTGTCTGTGTGTGATGGGCATTAGTCTCGGGCTAATTTCTAGTAACACAATTTATATGCCTTAAAAATAAAGAAAAAATATCATATGGCAATCTTGCTGACAGCCTCACGAGGCATTGGGCTACATGCTATAGAAAAATGCTGCAAAAGAGGATAGCAGCACACTGAAAAACTGTGGAGAATTTGTCCTGAATCTGTGTAAGTTGCTGTTACACTTTAGTATGGTTTTTAGTTGAGTGTTGTCAGCCATTTCTCAAGATATTGTGACTGAAGCCAAACATGGTTTGGGAATATGCTTAGAAGTAAATCTGGTCATCTGTTGCAGTAATATCTGCAAATCCATTTGTTCCTTTCCTGGTGAATGTTCAAGTGAACACATTTCCCTGGCTGAAATACAGTCTGTTTCCAAGGCTTGCGTTTGTGTAGCTCAGAGGGGGGGGATGTTCAGGGCTTGCTCTACCACATACCACAGTCATTCAGGCTCAGGCTGCACCAGGGGAGGTTTAGCTGGAGCTGAGGAACAATTCCTTCCCCAAGGGGTGCTCAGCATTGGAACAGGATGCCCAGGGCAGGGCTGCAGTCACCGTCCCTGAAAGAGTTCACACACCATGGAGATGAGGCCTCAGTGCCATGGGTTAGTGGTGGCCTTGGCAGTGCTGGGGAGTGGTTGGACTGGGTGAGCTTGAAGGTTGATTCTGTCTTCTTCAACCTAGTTGATTCTGTGATCTGCAAAACTGGAGCAAGCTCTGGATCTTGCTTGGACTCCAGCAACCTCTGTGGAGTGATGCTGGATACAAACCACTGACAGATATCTCCTTACTTATGGAAAAACTCATTTGTCTTATTTTTTTTAATTGTCTGATACCCTTATTTAAACTAACCAGTGACTATTGTCCTCTGAAATACACTTTCCATTTTCCTATTTTCCCCTTGTTTGTGTTGTCTACAAAATGACTTTTCCTCAGGTCGACAAAAGTCTAGGTAAAATAATTTGATTCTTCACCTATAAAGTAATTCCTCTATAATATTTCAAATTCTTTTTAATACCCCAATTGTCCCTCTTTTTTTTCATTATTTTTGTGTACATACACATGGTCGAATGTGTTTTTAAGTATTACAATCACCCATCATAAAAATATGGTATTTGAAGGAGATTTTTCTCTCAATAAAACACAAAAGCACTCTTTGCAGAGGATGCTTTTGAGCAGAACATGAAACAGGTGGAAAATAGACAAGCTCTGTAAAAAGCAAACAGGGAAAGGCATTATTTTTAGCCTTTTTGATATGGCAACACTATATCCTGCAAGTCCTTTAAGCATAGTTGACAGGATACATGTTCTATGTTTTCAGCTCGCCTTTAAAACAATGGCTCTGTCCTCTGAATAATGGATCTGATCTTTCCAATGAAATACTAAACATTATTTGAACCTTTCTTTTTCATTCTTTAGGTTTATTAATAGCTTCTTTCACTGTATGTTTTTTTTCCAAATCACTGATGACATTTAATTAATTAAATTAATTAAAACATGTTAAGGGGTTACAAGGGTGCTGAGCAGAGACTCTTCATCAGAGACTGTAGCGATGGGACAAGGGGTGGTGGGTTCAAACTGAAACAGGGGAAGTTCAGGTTAAACATAAGGAAGAAGTTCTTTACTGTGAGGGTGCTGAGGCCCTGGCATAGGTTATCCAAAGAACTGGTAAATGCTCCATCCCTGTCAGGGTTCAAGGCCAGGCTGGGCAGAGCCTCAGGCTACACGTTTTAGTGTGAGGTGTCCCTGCCCATGGCAGGGGGTTTGGAACTGTATGAGCTTGAGGTCTTTTCCAACCCTAACTATTCTATGATTCTATATTTAAAGAAGCATCATATATGACAGCAAATATAGCAATAAAAAGGAACCCAAAAGAAAGGCTTATGGAAATTTCCTTGGGTAATTCTCAGAGTCTGTACTTTGGAAAACACTATAGGCAAAATAACTATTGAAATTGTTTTTTAAATCAGATAAGTGCAAAGGTCCCTGTTTTAATGTGAGAACTGAAAGTATTAACCGTTTCCAATCAAAGTATTTTAGTGTCTTGACCTTCCAAACTGCATTACAGAGATATCAAGCTGAGGCCTCAGGCCTGCCAGCATTCATGCACATCAGAAGCTCCACCAGGTCCTCAAATGACGAAAGCCTGCAGATGGAAGTCAGGGTTTATACAAGAAGGGTCAAACCCTGTGCTGAGATGCAAGGGGAAGCAAATAGCTGGATGTAAATTTAAGCTGTTGACTTTCCCTCAGCCTTACAGCATCTCTGCAAACAATCTGAATTATAAATCAAATGCCCCACAGACAATTTTCAGCAAGAGGAGAGTTGCAAAACATCAGCGTGAGAACCTCTCATCTGCCCAGGGTCAGGCTCAACCCTGAACTGAGCAGAAGGGAAAATGCTCTTCTTTTGCTCTGAGATGCTGCAGGAGGAGCAGCTGTAGCTTCAGAGTCTCTTGGGGGAATGTCCAAGCTTCCATTGAAACACCAATAAGCCCCAAACATTTTCTAACTTAAAGCAGCACAGGTTTCCTTCCAGTACCTAAAGGGGCTACAGGAAACCTGGAGAGGGGCTTTGGACAAGGGCCTGTAGGGACAGGCCAAGGGGAATGGCTTTAACCTGCCAGAGGGGAGACTGAGATGAGCTCTTAGGCAGAAGCTGTTCTGTGTGAGGGTGCTGAGGCGCTGGCACAGGGTGCCCAGAGAAGCTGTGGCTGCCCCATCCCTGGCAGTGCTCAAGGCCAGGTTGGACACAGGGCTTGGAGCAAGCTGCTCCAGTGGAAGGTGTCCCTACCTGTGGCAGGGGTTGGAACTGGGTGAGCTTTAAGGTCCCTTCAGCCCAAACCAGTCTGGGATTCTGTGATTCTCTGTCTTGCAGTGTCTCATGTTGCTCTCTCATTTGGAAGCACTTTTCCTGCCTTTTCTATTGACAGCACTGAGAACACAGGATCAAAAGCTCCATGAGATCTGCATGTGCAGAGGAGGATGAATAACCTGAACCCACCCAACCATGATAATTGCAATGAGGAGAGAATGATAATTGGCATCAGTCCTTTGAAGAGTTTTTATTTGGGTTGAATGACTGCTGAGTTAAAATGTTTTATCAAATCTGATAAGTAGTGGAAGAGTGAATTGACTTCATTGATGCCAGGGAAGTAAATTTGTGCCTATGTAACTTAGGGAGGTCAGACCCCAGCTGGATCAGCACTTCAAAGGAGACCTTCAAGAAAAACACATGAAAACATCTCTTCCTTCTTACCTGATTAGTGAGGCTCCAATTCAGTATGTTCTGGAGAAGGGACCAAGGCCTTGTGGGGATTGTGTCCCCAGGAATGACCTGTGCATGCCTGTTGGGGTTCCTGCCCAAGCCCGTGTTATGAAGAGATCAGGACATGGTGGTGTCCCCATAATTTGATTGTCTTCAGACTCAATCTTTTAAAAACCTACCCTCATGAGGTCTTTGGACTCATTTTGAGTGTCAGGGGAGGAATAGATGATATTATTCCACTTACACCTATTTCTATTTGGCCATCGTTGTACCATATAAATTACTCAAAATAAAAAATCAATAAAAATTCTCAATACCCTAAGAACTCAGGAAATAAATTCATCACATTTAGCAGATAGAAATAGGGAGAGTTCAGCAAAGGTCTATGTAGCAAAACTGGATATATTGGCTTATTCCAATTTTCTTGTTATCGGTGGCTGTTCTGACTAGAAAACTCATATTTTAGCAATTCAGAAATGTAACAGGATTATCTTATCAGCACCTCCTGAGATAGTGGGGTGATGGTAATGCTCATCTCACAGGTGGCAGTGGCAGATACACTCTCATCCACGCTAAAGCCAGAACAAAAAATGCAGGTGGGAACATCCTGTGGAGATGACCCTTTCCATGCCACTCCTCTCCTTGGCTTTCTCCTCTCAAGTAGTTCCCATCACCCAGTGACTCTTCTAGCAGCACCTCCTACCTGACTGCTGCATCCACCTTTAAAATCCTCTGCTGGAAAAATCTGGATGGGACATTTTTGTCCCATCTCCCTTTATCTCATAGCATCCATGTGAATATACTCATTGTCTCTCCAAGCAGCCACCAACTCCCATCCCAGGAGACAGAGTCCAAGTCTTCTTGGAGGCTTTTCCTATTACAATGTATGATTTAAAGCACAGCAATGATGCCTTGCTCTGGCTATTGATCTTCATAAAATTATCCCAAGTCTGTCTTTGCTAAGCCACTGTTAGTGAGACATTGAGGATGTTAGATATGGCTGTACTGCCTTGTCTTGTCACCTCTCAAACCTGGTACTGTTCTATATTTCCTTCCAGCCCCCCAAAATATCCCATACTTGTTGCTTTCCTGGAACAAAATTAATACCTACTTATTTCAGGGCTGAAGAAATGGCTACCTCCAAGCCAATGGTAATAACAGGAAAAATAAACACTAACTCTTTTTGAATTAGGTGAACCCAAAGTTTCCAGCAGCATCAAAGTATGCTCTATTAAAAAGAATGTTACATTTTAGTCTGAGAAGATGAGAGGGAATAGGAATGAAATAGAAAATTATCAATCACCAGAATTTCCTTTAGAGGCCAATAGTGAAATATTCCCCCATCATCTTTTCATTAGAGACAGCAAGTCACATGTTTAACCTGCCCAGAACCACGATTTAGTTTGAACTGCACTTTGATTGAAGATTTCTTTTGACGATCCACTGCTTTATTTGAGAATATCAGGTAGAATAAATAAAAAGATTATCAGTACAGACCAGGAACTGAAAGATAAATGTCATAGGATGTGCAGCATGAAATTCATATGAGTGGAATTGATTTAAAATAGCAGTATAGAGAATGTAAGTATTAAGACATTAATGTGAAAATGGGGTCAGTATATGGCAGAGGAGGGAGAACAGATTAATGATTAGTTAGAAGAATTCTTGCCTAGGTCGAGTTTATTAACAGGTATCTAAGGTAAGAATGAGTCCTTACAGTTACCTAGGCTAGCACCATACAGAAATCAGTGTCAGAATGTCCTGCCCTATTCCTGCTTTGTGTTTAGGATTTCTGATTAATGCATCTTATACTTATGTTTCTAGTTATTTGCAAGGAATCTATTCACTGTCAATTGAGGGTTTGTTCATGAAAATTACTCTTCTGCATCCTTTGATAATGACCCTTGCTATTAATTTAGTTTCTGCTAGAGGTTGTTAAGTAGTCCCTGGGGAAGAAGCCTTCCACTTCTTCATGCCTACATGCATCATCTATTTTTCCTGGTCATCTTCTGTGTGTTTGAAGAAGCCTCCAAGATCAGTTCAAAATCATGGCCAGTGTTCATTAAAGGTGTGAATTGAAATCGTTCCTGCATTACATGTGGGTTTTGGCTGGCTGTGCTATTACTTGTTGTCAACTTGAACTTGACTTCAAAGCACAGCTAAAATAAGAATTTTCAGAATGGTTAACCATAAATATTCATATTGCAGCTGCTGTTCAGCAATACTGATCAAATCAGTGATGATGGGATGAATAATAAGAGCTACTAATCACTGCATGACACTGGTTTTGTCTTCTAACAGAGAGCAGCATGTATTAGTCTGCTCATGAACACGATTAATTACCTCAGTCATCATCTCCTTTCTGCACACAGTGTCTGGTGCTACCAGTGGGAAGGGTTTAGTAAGGGGTGTGTGTACACCAACATGGATGTTTCATGTCATCATCAGAGCAGGCAGCAGAGAGTTTCTCTCTTATCTTCTGCTGCAGGACCAGAAAACAGAACACAAAATAATGTACTTCTATAACTTTGAATATGTATTAATAGTGATACTTTTAATTACACAACTTCTAGAGATTAATAAACAGAAACCCTTTCGCAATGAAGTCCTCCAGTCTGTGGTTTAAGGTAGTTCAATGCTGTATGGAAAACATCTGAGTTCCTAGCATTGCAATTCGGTATCCAAGAATTTGCTTTTTCTACCCTTATCCCTGCTGAAGGTTGTGGATAATGGTGCAGTCTGCACCTGCTGATGGGAGATCCTCATGGCCATGGGTACCACATGCACATACAAAATACTCTGAGAACCAGTTACCGATTACTAGTCACTCTTCTCCAAGGCAATAAATAGAAACCAAAGTCTATAAATGCTATATATAAATATACTGCTCAAGCTTAGATCAGTTGACTTTGATGTAGCAGGAAAACTTTACTGGATCAGGTACTGGCTTCTGTTTTACAGACTGGTAAATATTAATTCACATCTATTTATTTAACTCAGGTAAAGCAATGTTTCCTGTTCCCATTGTGCAGACTTTCTTTTGGGAGAAATTAATTGCAAATTTACCACTATATTGAGCTAGAGCAAGACAGGACCTAATACATCATCTCATATCATGTTGCGTATGGAAGGCCTGACCTAGAAAATTTGGTTCAGAAATTTAACCCACAAATATACCTTGATCTTTGTAAGTTTTTAGGAAATCAGGAGCTGGCAGACAAGTAGAAACACATCCACAAACTGAAAGGAACAGCGCCAAAACCTCAGAAATGTGTTTGTCCATCTTCCTATATCCATAGCTCTAGCTCCCAGGGACTTCAGATACCTATTTGCAAATATTCAGTTGATTCCTAATGTATGAGGACCTGATAATAATTGCTTTTTATGCAGAGTGGTTGCCTGTAATGTTACAGTATTTTATGGAACACTATTTCAAGTCTCGTCCTGAAGGGGAAGGAGAAGTCAACTCGAGAAAAGTCTGGGAACACCTTTGGAGCAGCCACCTGAAATTAACTGTACAGGTTCCCTAGAGAAGGGTACCCTCAGGATCAAAAAGGCAGTCAGGAAGTTTAACTTTAATAGATCATTCCCTCTCCTCCTCCAAAATAGGTTAAAAGGCCTAATTGGTTTTCTTTGAAGAGAAATGAGCTCTGCCTGGTTGCTAAGCAAAGGGGCACAATTTGCCTTTTCCCTTTTGTTCAGGAGAACTCGATTCAAACTTTACAAGAGCACTTTCAATTTGTGTTTATAATTCATCACAAGGAAGTTCTCTGATGCTGTTGTTTTAGCCTTAGAGAGAAAACACCCTACACACACACTAAATTGCACCTTAATAATTGAATATGGAGAGGTGGGTGGGGAGGGTATTTCCTACTCATAACATTTGTACCAGTGGACGAAATAACAGGTCTCCTGCTGGACAGAAACTGTAAATAAACCCAGTTTTGCTCAGTCCTGGCTGAAGGGTTTTGGCCACTCTGAGCAGATGAGTGCTCAGGGTGGATGTAGCAGGAGGTGCTTTCTGGATGTGTGGCAAGTTTTATCCTCCTTTCTTGTTATTCAAGTGGGTTTTCTAGACAGCGTGGTGAAATTAGAGCAATGCATTGGCACTAGAACTCAGACCTCCAGCACCTCCACCAGCCCAGCTCTTCCTGGAGGGCACATCCTGGCACAAAATGCTCACAGGGATGAGTTTGGTGGCACATGCAGGGAATGACACCACATCCCTGCTCAGCATTGCTCCTACGTGATGACTGTTTTGCTGTGCAATTAGTGCCACAATTTCTTGTTAATCTCCCAAATGAAGGACTGTAATTACTAATCACTGCATCAGCAAATGTGCCATCCTGGCAGCATGGAGAGCTGGCTCTGAAAAAACCTGGGACCTCGGAAAATTCCACCATTGCAGATTATTATCAAGGTTATAGAATCATAGAATCCCAGAGTAGTTTGTGTTGGAAGGACCTTAGAGCTCACCCGGTCCCAACCCCTGCCACAGGCAGGGACACCTTCCACTAGAGCAGCTTGCTCCAAGCCCTGTCCACCCTGGCCTTGAAACTAGCGTAGTTCTTGGCCTGGTTACAGCTCAGGTTCTTACCTCATTTGGAGCCTGTGCTAATCTGCCACTGGTTTGGTTAAGGGCTGTATCCATCAGAGCTGTGACCATACCATGACCCTCTTTGCTGGTGGAGGTCCTTGCCTGGGGCCCTGAGGATCTGCCCATGGGAGCTGGAGCAAGCAGTTGTGAGCCTGCAGGAAACAATCTGTTAAAGCCTACAGTTGGTGCAAGATGACCGAGACATTTTGGCAATCTGCTTTACAAGGTCTCCATGGGAAAGCAGAAATGGAGGTGTGCAGCAATTGGCTTCTGTAAGGGCTGTTTCCCATATGCAACTTCAGCAAATTCAATGTGGTGCATGTTGTGGTATAAAAAACTGCAGAATAGGGAACAGCAGGAAAACAACCACAGTTGTGTTTAATGGAGATGTCCATAACACTTAACCTTTCCTAACAGAATTTTATTGCCATTTCTAAATTGCCTACTCATGTTTTGTTTTGTTTAATATAGGTAAAGAATGAAGTGTCTGAGTGCAGAGATAAAAGCTTCCAATGTTCTCTGAAGCTCATTCAGACTACTCAAACATTTTGAAAATAGAGCTCTTGCTAAAGACAGAGGAGGAGGGAGGAGAGCACAGATACATGTTTGGTGTGAAGGCGTCACCTGGGCACACAAAGCACAGATGTATGGAGTTCTTGGGAAAGAAGTGCTTGAACAGTAGAGCTGTGCACCTCTTTTCTTGCTAAGATCTTGCTTACTTTGTGTCTTGGTTAGGAAAATAAACTGGGAAGAGACTGATCCTTTTCCTCTATAGACTGAGATAAAACTATCACAGCTGACTCCATCTCTGCTTCACAGCCTTCCTGTGGTACATGAACCTGGGGCAGGGCTGCTGGGGGCAAGAAAAGGCTGCTCTCCATCAGTGCAGGAAGCATCAACGGGAGATGCCAAGCTCATAATTTGAGTCAGTTCTTCAGTCCTTCTGCTTGGAGCTCATCCTGAGAGGCCCTCTGAGCAGAGGATTTCAAGTGGATGCATGCTTACCTGTGCTGTTCAAAGCTTGGGAGATGTTGGGCAGCAGGAGCAATGTGCTACCAGTGGCTTGGCGTGAAGCATAAGAGCAGATCATAGCACTGTTTTGTTTAGCAGGCTAGAAGCTGCATGTAGTTTTCCTTTAGAAGGTGAACTCAGAGGAGGAGTGTGCCAGATGCTTAGCTGATAGCAGGACATCTGTGCTGCTGCAAGCAGCGAATGCTGCTCCTGCACTGTACAGTGAAATAAAGCTATTTCACTGGAAAGCTGACTTTCATGTATCATTCCCACCACTGCACAGTTCTGCGCTATTCCAGACGTCATTGGAGTAGTGTTATGCTCTTCAACTGACACAGATTAACAAATCTATTATCCTCATCTCACATTTGTAACCCACTCTTCCTACATTTGACACATCCCTTCACACAGGGGGTATATTCAGAAGAGGAACAGGAACTCTCTGCCACAGGAGAGAAGTGGTGATAGTCAGTGTAGAGTAACACCATAATGCGAGTCCACTTTAGTCATAAAACTGTTACAATTGCATACAGCAATAGTGATGATAAGCAGTAGAGGTGAAGTACTGGCTAAAGGAATGAGAAGTACTTAGTGCAAGAGTCCAAACTTTCTTGCTTACGGCACTGTTTGCTGTGACACTGAAATGTGTAATGTTTGGTGGTTTATGTGGAGAGTCATGAAGCTGGGTCTGCAGATGGCTGCATGTGAAGGTAATGCAGGTTCAATGAAGCAGACTATGGATGAGTTCAGCTCCTCAGGGTGTAAGGTTCTCACTGTGCTTGCAGCCGTTTTGGTGAGCTCAGCATCTAAATAACATTTGCCACTTCCAGAAACGACGCTAAACTGAGACTCCAGCAGAACCTGTGCACAGCATAGAGAGAGGGGCTCTGAGGAACACAATGTGTGTAACGTATGATCTCAAAGCTGTACCTATGCAGGCAGATCCCTCTGTCCATGCTGTTTCCCAAGGGATCAGGCACAGGAGAGCCTGCAAGACCAAACCCATGGGAAAGATGGCACTTCTCATCATGGGATTGGATAATAATGAACCAAATTTTCTTCATGTGTGTTTGAATTTAATGTTTCTATTCCGTTACCTTTCACAGATTAGTCTGTTTCCCCCCCTCAGTTCAGTACAATCACATTCAAGTCCGCAAGGAGATGAAGAACTACTTGGGGCTCTGGAAACTATTTTTTCCAGCTGTCTCCTCAGTATTTGACAGGATTAAAAGCATTCAAAACCTTTGAAATCAGTGGGCATTTTCTATGGGCTTTGGGGGGTTTTAGGGTAAGACCTTCCTTTGTTACCTAGAGGGAAACCAGAAAGGAGAGGGCTCTTCTCAGTTCTCTTCAGCTCTCCGCAGGGGCATGTGCCATCAGTGGGACATGCTGGAGGGTTGTCATTCCCAGGGCAGCAAAATGACCTTTGCTGGATGGCTTAAGAAGAGCAGTTGCACCAAACAAGACTGAACACGTGTTACTTACCTTGACTGCAACTTGCAAATGAATTCAATAAGATGTATTTCACTGTGAGGGTGGTGAGGTCCTGGCGCAGAGAAGCTGTGGCTGCCCCATCTCTGGCAGTGTTCAAGGCCAGGTTGGATGGGGCTTGGAGCAACCTTGTCTAGTGAAAGGTGTCCCTGCCCATGGCAGGGGGTTGGAACTGGGTGAGCTCTGAGGTGCCTTCCAGCCCAAACCATCCTGTTATTCTATAATTCTATTAAAAATGATTTCTTTATTACAATGTAATACTTCTGAATGCAGTTTTCCTTTGACTCTATCTGAACTCCACACTGAAATATGTAGTTGGGTGCAGGCTGGCAGCTGTATGCATTAGTACTTTCCTAAGAATATCTCACGCCTGACAGTTGTGTTGCTATATACAGGATTTACATAAGAATTAATATATTCCTCAGGAGGTTGCCACAGATCAGAGCAGATGAACGTTAACTGGATTTGGAAATACAGCAAGATGAACCTTCTTCATACACAGTCTCATTTTAACCTTCAGAAAGAAAAACACAGTGCACAATGGACTTGCTTTGGTGCTGGAATGCAAAATCAAAAGGCTTTATATATTAAAACCAGGGAAATAATCCAGTGATGAGGGAAGGAGCCACCACTTTGCTGGTGTATCTCTGGTGGAACAGGAAGTACATATGTCTGGAGAGGAGAGACATATGTTGTGCTGCAGGATTAACCTTTGGGAGAGTTTCCAGCAGCTTCCACTTCTCAAGAGCTGTTTTTCCAACTATTAATGCATTTCCTTATTAGTATTAATTTCATCTCAGCATAAGTCACAGTGTCAAAATCAGACTGTGAAAGGCAATTTCCCTTCTATCTTAGAAACCAATGTTACCACCCTGCAAGAAATAAAGGTACCACAAATAGAGTCTGGGTGCATGAAGAAAATGCTTGTTTGTTTGAAATCTTTTATGCAAAAACTGTGAAGCTGAAAAGCTATAACAAGGTCTAAATGCAGCAAAAGGGCAAAATGAAAAAGGTCCCTATTTATCTGATGTGCTTTTTAATAGCTGAAAAAATCAGTTGGCATCACAAGGGATGGATGAAGTGTTACATGCCTCAAGTCCTGGAATGAAATGTTAATAGACTAATTTCTTTTTCCAGTCCTTCCTTCTTTTTTTCTTGTTACTTGATGACTTTGTTCCTCCTCAGCTCTGGTGTTTCACTTCTCATGCCCAGCTCTCTAAGTTTTCTTTTGATGTGGTGCTCCAGAAGCCTTCTATAGATGTCAGGTTCTTGAAAGAGAAGGAAATTTTGCTTTCTGCAAGACATGCTCTGCTTGTAAAAGTACAAATTCTTGCTGAAGTGTTGAAAAACTCAAGTGACTGCTTCATCTCTTGAAGCCTCTAAAAAGTACTATTTATCTATAGATGAAAAAGAACTTCTAGGGCCTTTCATTGACTTTGTGATTGCTCTTTTCCCTACACATTAAGGTGATGTTCTGTGGTATTGAAACTTCTGACACATATATTGTAATCAGGAAAATATGATACAACATACATATGGAAGCTCTGCCTTAGTACACCTCAAAATTCATGCACGATGTCCGTGGGAATTTTCCAAAGGTTTAATAGAATTGCAGACTCATAGAGTGGTTTGTGTTGGAAGGGACCTTAAAGCTCATCCAGTCCCAGCCCCTTGCCACAGGTAGAGACACCTTCCACCAGAGCAGCTTGCTCCAAGCCCTGTGTCCAACCTGGCCTTCAACACTGCCAGGGATGGGGCAGCCACAGCTTCTCTGGGCACCCTGTGCCAGTGCCTCAGCACCCTCCCAGGGAAGAGCTTCTGCCTAAGAGCTCATCTCAATCTCCCTTCTGACAGGTTAAAGCCATTCCCCCTTATTTTATCACTACTTGCTCTTATAGAAAGCTCTTATGAAGAGTTTCAAGGCGCTTTGGATCAGGACATGGGTGACAAGACACACCCCATCTAGTGCTGTAAGCTTGAGAGAATGAAGTATAGAGGAAAAAGCACTGCGATATAAAATTCATTGCAAGAAAAAGAGTTATTTTCTTTCTTGTTGTTGGGAACGCTGCATGTCTGTGAAACAACAGTCTTGGTGAGTGCAGAGGCGGCGTGGCACCATCATGAGCGCTTTTTTTGTCTGAGATGACAGCCAGCATTTTCAGCAATTCTTTCCTTAGCTTCTCTCTGCATACTCAGTGCTCTTTTCACTAAAGGCTTTTAAAGAGACTTTAACCTCCTACAAAAGGGAGGAAAGGCAGCGTGAATCCTACACAAAGGATGCCAACTGGGGTTAGGAAACACAGGAGCAGACCAAGACAGGGAGGTTTCTGCTAGCAATCTGCAGCCTGCCATGGTCACAAAGCAAAAGCCACTGCCTGTCACATGTGAATGAGACTTTATAGATTTGAGAGATTAGGGAAAGATCTGACAATTTCATAAAGTGAATGTAGGGATAAAGCAACAAATATTTCTTCCCTCCCCTCCAAATCTCTTAATCTGTTGTTAAAAGAGCTCATTCCACCTTCTTTCTGGACATATGGTTGCGGTAGGAAAATAATCAATCTGACACACAAAAAATGACAAGAAAACAGGTAAATAATTTTCCACAATAGCATTTCACAGCTTTTGTACATGTGCTGTGTAGGATAATAGGTCCAAACAGCACAGTTTGCTGAGAAGCTTTTTGAATGGCACTGATTCATTTTTTAAAGTTACTTTTAAAACCTAACATTTCCTAAAACATTAACTTCAGTATTAATGAGGTCCAGTTCTTAAACTACAATTCACCATATAAAGTATGATATCATTTTATCATAGGTTGTATTTTTCCCTAACTGCTGTTATTATTCTATTTCCAGGTTTCAGAACTAGGTTGCAGAACTGAGGTATGAATGCATCCACAGCTATGGCTATTTTGGGAAGGGAGGAACGGTAATGTCAACCAAACTGTCAAGAATGCGTTAGAACTCTTTGCCAGAATTTATTATTTCATATGGGAACTTACACTTTTCCTTCATGTCGCACTCTGTTGTCATTTTGTGCTGATATAAAAGAGCTCAGATTTATTACACCACCTCCATCAGGGCTGTGCTAAAGTTTCTTTTTTAAGTTGCTTTATTCATATTGTAACTGCAGGTAATTTCCAATCACGAGTGTCTTCACTTGTGTGAGAATAAGCTTTAGATGCCTAGATATAAGTGGCTGATAAAGTAATTTTTGGAAACAGTTATGAAATTGGCACATGGAATCCCCAAATGTACTTACTATGGCTAAGACTTTTTTTATTAGCCTAATTTTGGAAGTTTTCTGTGTCATTTGTCTCAATACTGTTTTATGTAACATGTTTACTAATCTGTTTTTGGTGACAATTGTTCATATATTGTTTAAGAACATTGCTGAAATCTCTTTCCAGATAATGAACCATGGCTTTTGATTGAAAAAATCAACTAAATCGCGTGTACCTCCTAATAAGATAGAAGATTATGATTTTCAGCCATCATGAACAATATCAGCCATGGATCATCCAGGGGCAGATTAGCTGGTTTCTATAACTATGCAGGAAAATATTGCTGTAGGTAAGCCAGCCAAAGCAATGCCCATCAGATCCCTGGAGAAAGAGCCAGGAGACCACCAGTTCCTAATGCTGAAAAACTTTCTCATCCAAAAATGGGTGAATTTATACTTGGCTGAAGTCTAAGTTTGAATCCAGGGTGGTTTTCAGATTCTCCATCCTCCAAATAGTACAAAATAACTATATCATGGGGCTAATCTAATCCTGCACATGAGCTAGAGTGTGTCATCCTTAAGGGTATCTTAGGCTCAGCATTGTACACTGGCTCACCAGGAGGATAGAAGGAGTTTAGTTCTGTCATGGTATGATATAAACCCACCTCTGTCCGTAAAATACAAGGGTATGGGAGAATTAAAAAATAATTCCATGCTTTAAATTGTATGGAAATGAAAAATAACACTTTTCAAAGCACTTAAGAACTAAATCCCCCAAGACATCTTGGCAGTAGTTTTCTGATGTGCTTAAGTTTTGTCTAAATCTCAGCTTTGGTGTCTCTATCCCTTTCAGATTTAAGTCTTGGGTGATTTAGGAGCACAAACCTCATTTTCAATGATCGGTTGGGACACTTTGATTTATTTTGGGCCCATTCACACCTACTAACTGCAGAAGCCAAGTTCCCTGTTTGAGTTTAGCAGCTGCTGAGACAGTATTAGTTTCAGGATATCATCTTTTGCATATAAATATGCATGAGACAGATGAGCGTGGAGTTGTGCCAGCATGTGCCAGCCAAGGAGCTGCTTTGCACATCTATATCATCCACTCTGTGCTCCTACCTGAGGCATGTAATAGGGCTGTCCAGAAATAGTTCCATGCAAAACATTGATGCTTGAGGTTTATTTTCTGGTCAGAAGCATTATTTGTTGAGACTGAAGCTGTGCTCCAAAGTGTGCTGAATTTCTCTGAGATTCCCAAGAAGAAATGTGCACCCAGAGGGTTAGAACTGGGTGATATTCCTGTGTTCCTTCATGGGAATATCACCCAAAGGCTTAAGTCTGTGGTTTGGTTAACAAAACCACCATCAATGGACACAATGCTGGAGTGTCCCACAGACACCAACTCTCAGAAACAAGTCCATGGGTTTGGTACAATTATTTTCATAGCTGTATTTAGGTTTTTCCCCCTCTGATACTACATTTAACTCTGCTTAGTTTCTCAGCATACAACCTGGTGTGCAGTGCCTATGTAGGACAGCAAGGGCATAACACAGATTCTTCAAGGCATGTGCACATTGGAGTTTGGAAGTGGTGTTGGTGAGATGGGTATGTGACCTGGTGCCCTACCTCGCTCACAAGAGGTGCCCTGCTTCACCTCGGGTCATTACATGGTGTCCTTAATGACGGAGTGTTTCACAGGAACAGCTCAATTCTCCAGGGATTTAAATTTGGAAAACTCAGATCTGTTGTTTAAAGCTGTTGAAACCCAGTGGGAATCAAAGGTTGTTTAGGATAAAATAGAAGGTAGAATTTGGGGGAAGGAGAGATTTTTTTGGTTGATTGTTGGGCTAAAACTAAAAACATTTATCTTCAAAATTGCTAATGTGATTTTTTTTCTAATAGACATTAAACTAATCCTGCTGTACAAGATGTTCATTAAGGTTACTCAAGCATTTCTGTTACAGTCTTTGTAGCATTGCTCATGTGCATGTAGTGCACAGCTTGCCTCTGAATTCAGGCACAGTTCTTGTCAATTGATTTGGTGAGAAAATGGAATTTTCAACCTAATTAAATGATATTTTTGGAGTTCTTTTTAAAATAAAAAATATCCCTTAAGAGCCATGAAAGTATGATCCAGAAACAGTGAACGAGAAGGGTTGTTGCTTCCAGATTCACACAATCCAAATCATATATCCTGTCTAACAGGCAGAAGAAACAGCCTTGGACCTTTTAAACACTTGAATTTATTGACTGACAAACTCCTAAACAGCCCAAAGTTTAATTTGGAAGCTGTCAGGGAGTATGGCTCAATTCTTCAGCATTCATCATACACACAAGCTGGCAACTTGTCAGAAGATACAGATTTCTTTCTAACAGAGTATTTTGTTTGCAAAGGTCCAGGCTCTGTTGCACAAATGCCACCTAAATGCAGTCATGGGTAGAGACAGATGTCTTCCTTTTGGCCTGTGCACAGGACACGACTCCCTTCTTGCTTGGGATTTCAATGCAGGGAAAAAGTTGAATCAAACAGCAAATCAAAGGAAGTGCATCTCGAGACCTGGGTTGGCCCAATCCCTGTGGTTCATGGGCAGACACAATGGTGAGGGCAAAGGTGGTTGTGGTGACCATCAACAGGGGCTTTCCAATGGCACATTGTGGACCCTGGACAAACCCCATCAGAGTGGCTTTGAAGAACTTGCTTCAGAATAGACAAACCTATTTCTATTTTGGCTTTAGCTTCTTCCCACCTCTTTTACTCATCTCTTGTACCTGTTAAGCAGGCCTGGGAGGATTTTTTCTGGCTTTGTTTTGTCAGGCAAGGAAGGATTGATAGATACCAAAACACTTCAGCTGCAGCAAAACTCAGAAGTGTTAATGGGAAAATTGCTGTGACAGATCGCCTTCAGTAAACCCTGTAGGTGCTAATAAATAATCCATCAGTGATGATTCTTAACTACATCCAGCAGCCAAGGCACTTGAAGAGCCTGTGTTTATGTCCCTTAACTCACAGCCTGTGGAGGGGGACAGGATAGGCACTGTGTCCTCGGGATTGTTCCTGGCATGCCAAGTAAAGGCATCTTTATGATCTACTTTACCACTGCACCTTCACAGCAATGGCACTGTACATTTACTACAGCAGTAAAATCTCTGTTTGTTGCCTGTGATGGGTGTTGGCCGGAGACTGTGTGAGTGCTGTATGTGAAGAGCTGCAGCTCTGCTGATGTGAATCCACTAATGTGGGATGAATTTCCCAGCTGAGGGACAGCAGCTGGCAATCCGGGTCAGTCTCCAGAGAAGCACCGGTCATCCAAAACAGCACAGCTTGTGGAAAGGAGTCATCCAGGAGGAGAAGTGCGTTTGGGGATGAGAAGAGGTGTCTGTGCCTGGTGCTGCCACTGGTTGGTTACCCAGGACCGAGCTCCCAGCTCTTGACCAGTTAACTTTAAAAGAAAGGACATGAGATCATGAGGATGCCCCACCACTGACAGTGTTCAAGGCCAGGTTGGATGGGGCTTGGAGCAACCTGCTATAGTGAAAGGTGTCCCTGCCTGTGGCAGGGGGTGGGAACTGGATGAGCTTTAAGTCCCTTCCAACATAAACAAGTCTGTGATTCTGTGATCTCTAATCAGAAAGCTGTATGCAATGCAGAAATGTTTGCATGTAGTAGCTTTAATCTGCTACAACCAGCCCCATAAATCCTATCCTGAAAATAATATGACCCTATAGAATACCCGTGCACCACTTACAATTCCTGCCCAAGAGCTGTTTTCTGTGTAAGAACTCATAAAGCACATAAAACACTCTGTACCAGCTTTTATGAGAAGGTTTGCTGTCGTTTAACAAAGGATAGCAATAGTAAAGCCATAAGGGTGAGGAGCTCAGTAAGTTTGCTGTGTAATGCAAATTACCTAGTTGTTTAGGTAATTACCTAAATTACCTGTGCAATACAAATCACCTGGCATGAATTATGCCTTTTAGCCTAATGGATCCCATTTATTTACGACAAATGCAGTATCTTTATTGATAGATCTCACATCAGTCACTGTCAGTCCACGCGCTGCTGAAGCAGAGCTGGGAGCTCTCAGTTATAACCAGGTTTGCAGTGCCTGGAACTCCTCTCCAAGCAAATCCTCCTGTCTCATTTTCATGCCGTCATATCTTGTAGGTCTGCTCCCTGTTGCTCAAGAGTCATTTTCCTTCTGCTGTGAGTTTGTGTTGGGTGGATGTGTATGGGGAGGGGGAACAACAAGTGTTTTGCATCCTCTCCCCACCCCTTTCATCATCCAGTTAACTGTTAATGCTGTCAGCTTTTTTCCATCAGCCAAACCCTTAGTCTTCTATAAGCTAAATACATCTTAGCTACTATGAAATGTGCTACTAAGGCTAACACTGAATGTCAGGCTGGGCTGGGGCTTCTTAATTATAGAAGGTGTTTTAATTAACCTCATTAGTATGAAAGGACTAGGAAATAGTAAAGAGAGATTCATGTGGTACTGCATGTAGTGAAGGTGGATGGGCAGCGCTTTTCCCTGTGTAATTTGCCTTGAGTTTAGAGGGTAAGTTTGCATCCAAGGAGTGCTGCAGGTAGATTTGTGTGATGTTTGGCAAGGCAATGTGCTGTTAGTGTGTTCAGTGGGGCAGAGGGAAGGAATCTCTGTGAAAGAAAAAAGCAAACATCAATTATTTACTTTCGCCCCAGTCTGTTCCTGTGCTCAGCATGCAGCCAACATTAAAAACCTGCTCATATTTAGAGGTGCTATTAAAAATCTGTTTGCTTTGCAGACAGAGCATAATAGCCAGGGAGGAAACATTCTTGTTCCTTATGTAGCTTCATCTTTATTGTTTACTTTTTCTTTTCTTTAAGTAGACTAAAGCACAGAGAGGTAGCAGTGGCCTTATGGCAATCAGCAGCAATCCAGCAATCCCAGCCTGGTTTGGGTTGAAGGGACCTTAAAGCTCCTCCACCTCCAACCGTTGCCACGGGCAGGGACACCTTCCACTGGAGCAGCTTGCTCCAAGCCCCTGTGTCCAACCTGGCCTTGAACACTGGAGGGATGGGGCAGCCACAGCTTCTCTGGGCACCCTGTGCCAGCGCCTCAGCACCCTCACAGGGAACAGCTTCTGCCCAAGAGCTGTGTGAACCCTGGATGGGAAGGTGGGAACAGTGCCTGCCCCAGCCCCACTCTGCCCTGTGAAGCTGGAGAAGTGTTTTGGAAGCAAACTTAATGCCCTGATGATAGGGAGCAGCTAGGAAATAGAAATGACCTATGGCAGATTCTGTAATATCAGTGGGTACTAAATGGGAATGCCAGGTATGTAAGGAGTGACTGAGGGAGGAAACTCCCAATGCTCTCAATTTGTCCCATAAGGAAAGTGTTTCCCCCCTATGATTTGCACAATCCCTGCTTCAGAAGGTCACTGGCAGGAGGAGAAGGGGTCCAGAAGTGTAGGGGTTCTCCATGGAGCCTCCATTTCTCTCCAGGGAAGGTAAGGCACTTGATAGGTGCAGTTACCCCACGAGATGACCAGTGAAATGCTATTTCAGGCCTGTGCTTCACTGGTTTGACTTCAAGTCCATAAGGGTTCAAATTCAATTCTTAGCTGAGTGAATGGGTATTTTCTCAGATCCTCCAGAGAAGAGTTGAGGTGGTTCACTTCAGATGATGGAGAAGTCGCAGTACAGTTTAAAATCACTTTACTGATGCATCTCATAACTTGTGGGGCTGCTGCAGGCCCCCATGCTGAATTCCCCAGCACCTTCCTTTAAGGCAAACAAACTTAAAATTAAATGGAGGAGGAAAACCCCAAACCATCATCATGCAGTTTAGGTACTTACAACCATTGTGAAGGAATAACCTGGGAAAACACTGGATTTCTCTCAGGCAGGCACTGCTGTCCCTGGGTGTACTGGGATCGTGTGGTTTCTCAGGACTGGAGCTGCTGAGGCAGTGGCAGGCGGCTCATGGCTGCCAACACTTATCTGTGAGATGGGCTGCTCCCTGCTCAGTTATCCTCAATAAACTCAAAACCTGTTATATATACACACAGTCCCCTGCCTGACTGCCAGATCTTCTCCTAAGTGCAGAATCTCAGAGTGAGTTTAATGCTCAAGGACACAGAAAAATGCAATGGTGATACACCTTCTCAGCAGCATGATGGCTATTTTCATTCTGCTGCCAAAACGTATCTTTCATTTCTCTTGGGCACTATTTTTGGGGATGTACAACAAGTCTTCACAGCTTTCTCATTGTCAGTACATTTCTCTCTGTGTTTTAATTGCCAGCTGAGATGGTGGGATCTGGAACAAGCCACTCGAGAGAGGGCTCCTGCGTAACCCGAGAATAAGGGACAGGCAGACTGGAGACCCTGCTCTGACTTAGGCACCTTTTGCACATCCTTGCCTGGATCTGCTTCTCCAGCATCTTCAGGTGACAGCAAAAGGGTGTGTGAATCAGATTATGGTCTGGGTTGCATGAGCAGATGGCTTACCCTGCTTTGGTATACGCTATTTGGGGGAAAAAAGGCCTCTTTAGCTATTTCTCAGCTTTGTTCTCTCGCCTGATGAGCCCATGTAGGATTTAATCTGCTTTTGCCACTTTGCTTCAGAAATGTGTCCTGGCCCTCAGGGGCAGATCCAGAAGTTCAGAGATGCCTCCAGCCTCTATTAAGGCACCAAGTTTCTCACCAAAAGCATGGGAATTCAGGTTCCTGGTGAATATCAGGAATCCATGGCATGCACAGCACAAGCTGAGCACCTGGTTGGTCTGCCTGCACAAATGAATTACTGCCATCGTCCCTACTCCTAAAGACCAACAGAGATGCAATCCTACAGACACCCCAAGCAAGGTATTTGGGTTTCTAGTATCAAGATCAATCTTTCTCACTGCAGTTTTGGGCCATTATTTCTAGTGTGCGCCACTGGGGATGTGGAGAGTGGGTTGTCTCCTCCCTCTCCGACGTGTTTGCAGAATTATCCACTATCACTGCCTTTTAATCATCAGCCTAATCACCATGACTGTGACATGGCAATTAAATTGCTGTTCTGGATCTGTCCTGCATGCTGCTCTCCCCATAGTATGCTGTGCCTTGGTCTTGTAAGGCATTCTTCACAACCTGTAACTAACCTGTATTTTGGAGGATTTAAAATCATAGAATCATAGAATGTTTTGGGTTGGAAAGGACCTTAAGATTACCCGGCTCCAACTCCCTGCCATGGGCAGGAATGCCTCACACTAGACCATGCTGGCTAAGGCTCTGTCCATCCTGGTTTGAGCTGCAATGGTCTGAGGACATAAAGACATGCTGGAGGTGTGTCTGTTGTTAGAATAATGCACACTGATGGGAGAAAGCAGATAGAAAAACCTGTATTTTTCAGCATTCCATTTTCTTAAGGTGGCAATAATATTGTTTTGGCATAAAGAGCATGTGGCAAATGAAGTCTTGGAAGGTGTAACTGCTATGCCTACAGACAGAATGCAAAAGACTACAGTACTTGTATATTGTCCATCTGATTGTCCTCTTGGTTAAATGGTTTCTTTTCATTTTTATTTCTTATAACTGCAATTTTACCCTCGCTCATGTTTGTATCTGTCAAACTGCATCTTCGATGGCTGAGCATAATTCATTTTAATTGCAGCTCCTCCTTCCTTTGTGGTGATGTGACTCACTGTTATGTTGTAACTCCAAACACATTCCACACAAATTATGGAGTTTTTGTGTGCTGTGCTGCCAGCCCAGTGCAATGGGAACTTAGAGCTGCTCCTTTCCTTCATAACAAATTCATCCTTGGTCAGAAAAGATCAAGCTGGAATATGAATGCCCTAATTATCGAGAACGCGGTTTGAAATAAACCAAAATTCTCTTGGTATTACTGTCATATGTTTAAAGCATATATTTTGAGCAGATAGAGCAGTGCATAAAGGAAAGCAGTATTGCACATGTGAGAAGTACATAATTTTTTCTGGCCTGGCATTTTTCTATTATGTGTGCACATGAGTAACTCCATGCCTGATTGCTTGAAGCATTACAGGGAATAAGACCTGGCATCAGTCATCAGAGTAAATGTGAAGTGGGGCAGGATTCCACCTATATACATATATTTGTGTGTATATATACAGGTATGTATTTTAAAGAGAGTATCCTGGTGAAAATGTGTGTTGAAAAGACAAAAGGGGAGCTTCTATAATCTTGGTCTAATACCAGGAGAAGACATCTGATCTTGAAGGTTCATTCCTCACATGCTTAGAGTTTTTCCTCAAAGACTTTCTACCACTGCATCTTTACCAGTGACAGGAGGAAAAACCCAAGCAGGAGAATAGTTGGGTTGTTTTCCCTTTTCCGTCCAGTAATGCCTCTACTGAGACCCAGCATGTACAAGGGTGCAGGTCCCTCTTCTACGATGGTCCAGCACACTGGTAGGGAGCATGCCAAGCCATCTTCCTCCGTGTATCTCTCATTTCGGTCCTTCCCCCAGGGCAGGACACACGTGCTGAGAGGTCCTGGTGTTCCCAAGCACCTTCCCAATGCTGCTGCAGCCATTGATTCTGATGCTGTTTCTAATGGTTTGTATTCCACCCCATGAAGAACTGTATTTTACCCAGACTACTAATAAGTGGTTTAAGCATGCTGGCTATATAAAATAGTGTCATTTTTCTTCCTTCACAGAGCAGTGATGCCAGAACTTAATGGAGACTTGCAACCAGGTTTCTCTGTCTCTCTTTTAAAAAACAGCTTACGTTTAAACTAGGAGAAGTAAAAGCCTGACATCAAATTGTGTTCATTGATCATGCCCCTCGTTCCATTAGGTGTTCATGGCTTTTATATCCTTACAGTCCCTATTACTTCTGCATTACAGAATTGTTCAGAAAGTAAGCAAAGAAACGCTTCATGTCCCAGTGCTGATCAAGTTTAAATTCCAGCCTGCTGTGGATTGTTTGCTGGTTTCTATCATATCTCACTGCATTTCTGTCAAGGCTTGGGTTTTGCATACATGGGAGGTAGGGCTGGTTTCTAAGCACAGAAATGGTCTCTGATCTGCCTACAAATATTTATTTTGCTATTACAGGGAATAGCAAAGAGAACAAAATGTGAAGAAGAGAAGCATAAGATTTCTATATGAATTTTAGAAGCATAGAAGCACATAAGCATTAGGAAGCATGTAATTTATATATATATTTTATATACGTGTGTGTATTCCCATTCTACATATCACCTTATAAATAATCTCGATTTAACTCAATTTCCAGTTTCCACCCTCTAAATCTTCATCTTATGTTTAGCATAGATTGTGCCAAGAGGCAATGGAGTTGTTACTACAATAACATTACAGAATTCCAGCTATGAAATGTCCAGCAGAAATTGTAGTTAGATGCATGAGTTGTTTCTAAGCATGTAAGTTAGCTTAAGAGATTTTGGTTTCATGGAGCTAGTTTGGTCTTTGGTGGGTTTGTTGCTTGACTCAACATCTCTCTTGGAGTTGCCTTAAACCCCAGCAATTTAGTGCATATTATGGTATATCTCTGTACTTATAAAAGGATTAAAAGTACACTGAGATACAAAAGAAACATTTTATGAAAGGAAAGTATGAATATTACTTATCTGGACCATTGTCTTGGGTTCAGCAGTAGCAGTCATTTTTCTCCTTAGTAGCTGGTGCAGTGCTGTGTTTTTGACTTTCAGCTTGGGAACAGCGCTGATAACACCGATGGTTTCAGTTGCTGCTCAGTAATGTTTACTCTGACCAAGACTTTCTGAGGCCCATGCTCTGCCAGGGAGGAAGGGAAGGTGTGAGGAAGCAGAGACAGGACACCTGACCCAAACTGACCAAAGAGGTATTCCATACCACAGCACATCATGCCCACTATATAAACTGGGGGCAGTTACCCAGAAGGGTGAGATCACTGCTGGGTCAGGCTGGGTATTGGTCGGTGGGTGGTGAGCTGTTGTATTCTCTTCCCTTGTTTTTTCCCTTATCATTGTTATTATTGGTGGCAGCAGCAGTGGTTTGTGTTATACCTTAGCTACTGGGCTGTTCTTATCCCAACCTATGGGAGCTACATTCTTTCCATTCTCCTGCCCATCCCTCCAGGAGCAGGGGAGAGGAAGTGGGGGGAGTGAGCGAGTGGCTGCATGGTTCTGAGTTATTGGCTGGGCTTAAACCATGACAACCATTTTTTGTTTGTTTATTTAAAATGCCATTATGTTGTCAGTTTTTAAGGATGATGACAAGACACTGATGTGAAACAGTTTATATTTCAATATCTGTCAGTACAAATGCTGCCTCTAGAAAAACTTAGAAAGGAAAAAGCTTCTTGGAGAAGCCAAAAGCAGGTGATAGAGCAAGTAATTTATACTGAGGATAAACACTGCCATTTAAAGTCCAAGACACTAAAGACCCACAAGTGTCAAATAATATTTAATGCAACACACTGGTAACTACTGTGTTATGCGTAGATATAACACAGCAAAGTGCATCCAAAAATCTGGATAAATCAGTGTTTGGTATCATTTTTGTTATTTTAATAATTAAGGCTTCAGATGACTAAAAGCAAGAGCTGTGTGCTGGGCAAAGCCATGTTTCTGAAGCAATAGCAGTACTGGGGGATTTGGGGCTCCAGTAGCTGCAAATTCTTCCTCTGTGGGACTTCACTGCAGCACAGCAATATATCACCTCTTCCTATGAGTCTGCCTTGTGAGATCTCTAAACAAGTAAAAGAATTTCTTTACTCTTATATCCATATCCCTGAGTAACCTGGAAACTCATCAAACCACCACGCTAACGAAATAGAGCTGTAACTGTTAAGCAAAAAAAGAGCAAGTGTTCTGGAGAGGCATTTTATCAAATCTTGACAGTCTGACGAAACCAAAGTGCTCTGGGAAGGCTCTTCCATTTGGGCCATGTTCCCCCTAAAATAACCCAGGGCTCTGAAGGGAACCTGCCTGTTTGCTGGCTCATCCAGCCCCATCCTCGGCAGCCCAGCCTGCATCAGGCATCCTGCTTCCAGGGGGATAATCTTCTGCAGATAATCTACTGTAATCCTCTGCTCAACAGAAGGATTTGGGATCTATTTGAGGATAGATGAGATTTTAAGGACCCTGTCCAATTGCTCTTCGAAAATCCCCAAAAATGCCAAGTTGCTCAATCTTTATGGAGAACCTATTCCAGTATTTAATTGCTGTGATTGACAAGTGTTTTTTTTCCTTATGTCCACTTGGAATTTACTTTGCTGCAACTTTTGACTGTTGCCTCTTGTCTCCCTTTTTAAGTTTTTCTCTCTCATTTTGTGGTGATACATGTCTTATCAATTCAAAATCCAGATTGAAAACATGCCAAAAAAGTTAGAAATTAAAAAATGCAAAGCTCCTCCACAGAGTGGAAAGTCTGATTGAAAATCATGTTCCAAATCAAGTGTACAGGCGGCATGTGCTTATATCCAATTGGCCTTTTGGTGTCTTGGTGGATTCCTGCGTGAGTAACAGGGACTGTTCGGGTGAATGTGGCTGTAGGAGTAGTTCAGGGATCATAATGGTATCAGAACATGCATATGAAATAATAATTCATAATAAACTTATTAAGATGTCTTTAAATAAAATCCCATTTCCATCTGTTATTTTCTTTTGGGAAATTAAGGATTTCTAGCAGCAAAAAATCTTTATTCTTCAGAGACGTGGCATTTGCAGCTCTCTCATCTCAGGATCCATGTAGCAGAACAAAGAAAGGAGCAAAACAAGAACTGGCCATATTCCTGGATATTAAAGATCATCATCAACCAAAACCCTTGGGATGGTGCCTCCTGCTATTACTCCAGATATGCTGACATGGGTTAAATATGAATGGGGTTTCCCAGCTGTGGACAACTTAGAATGGGGCACTGCATGGGCTTGGAGCACTGGTCAGATTTATTTTGCAGGGAAGCAAAAAAGCTTCCATATGGAAAGCTTCAGTAATGAATAATGGCCAGAAAACAGGCACCAAATATATAGCAAATATGTGGGAATTTTTGTGTGCATGAGGAGTTCTGGGAAAAATTGGAAATCTATTATCCTATCTTGTCAAGCACCATCAGTAGATGCCAATTCACAGCTCCAGAAGCACTGCAAATTCCAGAGCTGCAATATAAAGGTATTTTTTGTATCCTAGGTGACAACAACAATTTCTTCTGGAAGCCCTGAAAAATCAATCCTTCTATGCCCTGCATCACCAGCTGTGCAGAGAGGTGCTTAATATCTGTGCTAGGATGATGGGTGCCCGTGATAACTTGTGCTGTACAGTGCGTGTGAGGGATCCCTGAGAGCATCAGTCTTTGCAAAGTGATGTGCCACAAAGTAAAGGTGGTCAGTCCCTGATCTGCCTTATTCTGATGTTTGCAAGTAAATGTGCTACTGATTTATTTTTGTTCTCATGGAAATATTTAGAATCAGCATAGAATCATAGAATGGTTTGGGCAGGAAAGGGCCTTAAGATCATCCAGTTCCGAACCTCTGCTATAGGCAGGGACACCTTCCACTACACTGTGTCACCCAAAGCCCTCTCCAATCTCGCCTTATTACATATTAATATTATAGATATTATTATTTATATCATAATACTATAATAATCATAATATATAGCTATATAATAATATTATTGCACTATAATTATATATTGCACTATAATAATTATAGTAATATGCTAGTAATAAATAATATTATTAACATAATATATTGCAAGTATTCTCTGTCAATGTGAATATGTCCTTTGCAGTTGGCAGGTGGGGTCTGGCATGGTGGTTTTGAGGAAGGAATGTTTAAGAAGTTGAGCCAGGCACTGATTAAGGACAGGGATCTAAGCTGCAGCTCTTCTCCTGAGCAAGCCGTCATTGAACTGCCATTTCCAAGGGAATCTGAAGGATGGTGAGGTGACTCCATAAAACACAGTGTAAGGCATTTTAGAGATGACAGATGTTCCCAGCTGACTCTTCAGGCACTGATCATGATGGGACTTCAAGGGATTCTAATCAGAAAATGTAAGTGGGGTAATTTTAATTTTTCATAAGCTGTACCCTGGATACAGATTCATAACCCAGTTCATTTAAGCCCAACTGAGGTCTCTTTGTATCTTGCAAGCTATTATGAGCAAGAAATACTATTAAAATTAATATTGAAAGTATTATGCTTATTTTGCTTCCCTTTCCTGAGAGAGAGCATATTTCTTGTTTACCTCCCATAGAAGACACTAAACTGAAATACTTTTAACTGATGGGAGGGATGTATTTCATCTCACAGCTTTGTGATCTTCTGTCTTGTCGCCATCTGTACAGATTTCTTTGTAGTTGTATGGTTTATTATTCCCTCTTTGGACTAGGGTCCAGGTGACTGCAGTCCCCTGCTTGGAAGGTGAGGTTTCGGACAGATCCATAGGAGATGGTGGACTCCTATTCTGTCCCATCCCACCCCAGGGGTCACCATGAAGGAGTTGGCCTGACCCTTTGACTGCAGCTGGGTTACCATCCCGACAGCAAATGCCTTCCTGGGCTTACAGCCAGCAGCTTTCCTACATAGGTGATGAAAATAATGCCCTAGAAAAGAAATGCAGCCATGAGGGAGAATACATCAGGATGTGCTGAGGCCAGAGAAGAGGCGTTTCCCAGGTGTGGCCATTTCTCAGTTCAGTTTTACTCTGGTATCTGTTGCCATGTACCTCTAGGTTTAATTGTTGGCAGTAATTAACTATGTAGGCAGCTGTCTTTAATTATCCCTTTTAATGAGTCAGCCTGTACTGCAAATGACTGCTAGACATAATGCTGTGCATCTGTGTGCTCCCTGGTTAGCATCTACTCTTCTGCAAGCTCCTGCAGCAGCCGCTGGGTGCAATTCTCCTTCCCTGCTCTCTGTCACTGTGTGCAGCAGCTCCATTACTCTTCCCTAAAGTCTTCTGTAAGGCCTGATAAATGCTCCCAGAATTGTCTGGATTGGCTAAAATGCTGTTGGATGTGTTTTTAGCTTCAAACAGGGAAGCGGAGGAGCAGAGAGGAAATGATAATGCAAGCAGGGTTTTGCTATGGAAGGCTCTGGCTTGAAAGCTGATGGTAGGAGCTGCTAAGTTCTTGATGCTGGGCATTTGTGCTATGTTTTAGGATAAGTTTTATCACAGTTTTTTAACATTTTCATGTTTGCTTTCTTTGAAACATTTTTAGCAATGTAATTATACTTCAAGCACAGCTGATCTTCCCCTTCTGCAACTCGCTGCAGTTTTCTTCCATGGATCTGGTTGGAACTTGTTGTAAAGCACTGAATGATAAAGATAGTTTTTCTTTAGTTTAGCCATATGCGTGGCTCTGTACCCAAGTGCACACTCTCTTAGATAAATCACTGAAAGCAGGAATTATGCAAAGAGATATGTTCTCATCCCTTTCCACAACCGTTATGAGAATTAATTGGCTGTTATATTTTAGTGTGCCACTATCCTCAAAACAGTAATAATCTGCAAAAATACATATATGTACATTTAACAGCTACAACTAAGTATGGAAAAAATAAGAAAGCACTTCATAAGATACATCAATCCTGCTTTGGGAAGATGCGAGGCAGTAGTCACTAACAAATTAAAAGAAGAGGTATTTTCATAACAAAAGGAAATAATTTTATTTCCTAGGATAAATGGTTGCCCATCTCCCCTGGAATGGTGGAAGTAATACCGTGTTATAGAAGAAAAAAATGTGAATAGAGAGATATAATCAAATTACTGGGGGTTGTTGTAACATTTGTTCAAATGAAGCTGGTGTTGGGTTGTAATCTATGATCCAGCTCAGAGCACACTTGACAAGTCCTATTACCCTCCTTTTCTGTCACCTTTAGGCCAAATAACACTCTTTTAAATAACTGGTATTCATTCAAGTAACCAATCTTTGGTCTTCTTTAGATGTGAATTTGAGCAGAAGTCATATTTCTGATAGCTGCATTTTGTACATTTATTTGAAGTCAATTCATTACCTTTGGTTCAAAACCTGAAAATAAATTCCACATCCTGTGAAGAGCTTGGAGATAGTGGTACATGGTTCTGCTGGTGAGGAAAACTGAAGTCATCACAGTGACCGCTTGTGTGTTAGAGTTTCTTCACAGTGCTAACCTGCCTGTGAGTTGGGCCTGAAACCACTCACACAGATCTGATTATCTGTGAGGAGAATTGTGGTTGGCTGGTAGTGAGCAGGGCTTGAAAATTCTCTGACCTATAAAATACGGTCAGTGGAGGTGATGTTGAACGCTAATGTGCTTCAACCTTTCAGAAGCCCTTTCTGGGTTCCTTCGGAGAATCATAGAATAGTTAGGGTTGGAAAGGACCTTAAAGCTCATCCAGTTCCAACCCCCATGCCATGGGCAGGGACACCTCACACTAAACCATGCCTCCCAAGGCTCTGTCCAACCTGGCCTTGAACACCGCCAGCGATGGAGCACTCACAGCTTCCCTGGGCAACCCATTCCAGTGCCTCACCACCCTTACAGTAAAGAATTTCTTCCTCATATCCAGTCTAAACTTCCCCTCTTTTAGGTTTGAGCCCATTACCCCTTGTCCTATCACTACAGTCCCTCGTGAAGAGTCCCTCCCCAGCATCCCTATAGGCCCCCTTCAGATACTGGAAGGCTGCTATGAGGTCTCCATGCAGCCTTCTCCAGGCTGAACAGCCCCAACTTTCCCATCCTGTCTTCATACAGGAGGTGCTCCAGTCCCCTGATCATCCTCATGGCCCTCCTTTGGACTTGTTCCAACAGTTCCATGTCTTTTTATGTTGAGGACACCAGAACTGCACACAATACTCCAAGTGAGGTCTCACAAGAGCAGAGTAGGAGTCAGAATCACCTCCCTCGACCTGCTGGTCACGCTCCTTTTGATGCAGCCCAGGATACGGTTGGCTTTCTGAGCTGCAAGTACACACTGCAGCTCATGTTCATTTTCTCATTGACCAACACCCCCAAGTCCTTCTCCTTGGGCTGCTCTGAATCTCTTTTCTGCCCAACCTGGAGCTGTGCCTGGGATTGCTTCGACCCAGGTGGAGGACCTTACACTTGGCATGGTTAAACTTCATCAGGTTGGCATCAGCCCACCTTAGAAGCATTTCTCACAGAAGGCAGAGAAGGTCTTGAGATAGTCCTTCTCTCTTCTTTTTTAATTCCCTCCCAGCTTCCTTTTCTTCCTTTCTGCTGTTTCAGCATCAAAAGAGCTCTGGTTTCGTGTAGCAGAGTTAGTGACTGAGATCTGTGATGCTGGGGGAAAGGGGGAATTCTTGGAAAATTAAATTGTACCTAGCAAATGACCTGTTCTGTTTGAATGAATTGTGGAAAATGGGCCTTGCTCCTTTATCTGTGCCCCACAGATAAGTCTGCCCATCCTGAGCATGCCTTGGTTTGATAAAACCCTTCCTGGAGACAGAGGTGTGTGATCTAATACACCATATGTTGTTTTGTCTAATAGAAAATGGACTTTGCAAATGAATTCCTGAGCATTTTCCATGTTCAGCGTTATCAGTTCAGGTGCTGACAACCCCGGACCTGGTAATGATACTAACATTTAGGATCTGTGTTCAGTTCAATTTTTAATTGTGCTTTATTGATAAAAGAAATATCTACATCAATGCAGTCTAATAGCATTGATTTCAGCATGGAGCTATCAATTAGTATTCAGAATTCTCTGTTATCTTGGTGCAGTTCCGCAGCCTTAGCAGATAACTCAATGTTTCATGTGAGACCTTCAACTAACGTCAATGTCAGAAGTGAATTCCTATGTGGAATCACTGTTCTTCCGTCGTGTGTTTCTTGGGTAAATAAGGCATTTGTTGCTTTGACAAGGATCATGATACACTGAGAGTACTTTCACTTATAATGCTGTTCGCAGATACAGCTGATACATAAATAAGTCAACGACGCAGCTCGGTAGAGAACCGTTTCCCAAGGCTGCAGGAGCAATGATTGTAGTTATCCTGTTACAAAGAAAAGGAAAAAGCAAAAAACCTACATCACTGCACATAAAGTTACAACGGAGGCAATAATGTAGTGCTGAGGTTTAGTACGAGGTTTAGTGCATGTATCTATAAATGTGCTTGTGTTCCGCTTTTGCTCAAAGGCAAGGTGATGCTGTGTTAGGAGCCAGACAGGAATACCCCTGCACTGCTGTCAGTAACAGCATGGCTGCTGGCAGTGACAACAGTTTTTCCTTGAGGATTTCCATGAAGACTTCCATTTCTGGGCCATGTCTTGTTCCCTCACACTGTTTGTGCAGGCTTCATGTGTATCACTTATCCCCACACTATCTCCATCTGCACTGCTGGAGATGACAGGTCAGTCTTTAGAGGAGTTCTTGAGCCTTTTTTCTGACATGTTGTCATCATTTTCAATTCCCATTTCTGTTCCTATGTCACAGGACCATAGAATGGTTTGAGTTGGAAGGATCTTAAAGCTCATTCAGTTCCAACCCCCTGCCATGGGCAGGGACACCTTCCACTAGAGCAGGGTGCTCCAAGCCCTTGTGTCCAGCCTGGGCTTGAACACTGCCAGGGACGGGGTAGCCACAGTTTCATGCTTGCATATGTAAAAGAAAAAGCAGTTCTTCAGAAACTCCATGTCAAATTTCATTAATTATGATTTCCAGAAGTATAATGCATGTAAATTTTTAGCAGATGTGAAGGAAATACGTCTGTCTTTGGAACTGCTTGCTGTGGTCAAGAAGGTGGAAAGGCAGCCTGGATCCTAAAGCGTGTCTTGAAAGTGGGATCACTGTTCATGCTGCAAGTGAGCTTGCAAATTCATTGTGTCATAGGAGGAACTGAAAGCAACTGACAGCAAATAATAACTTGATTTTATTTAGTCTCAGTAAATAGCTCAGGTTTCTCTAATCAGTATAGTCCATCACTTGCCAACCTTTTTGAATAAGTGAAGCCAAAACACATTTATTCCCTCCAGGAGAGCTCATATGATTCTTGCTATTGGTGTTGTTCAGAGCAGGCATAGATATTCTCTGCAAATCCAAAAGAAATCCTTTCAGCATATTAATTATTATGGCTACAGGCTGATGGAAATATCAGTACAGAGGTGCTGAACGGCAGGCACATCCCCATGTGAGAATTCCCAGCCCTGTACTTCCTACAGGGTGTTGGACTGTGTTATTCTGCCAGCGTCGCTGTGTTGTACCTCTGACTGCAGCGAGTTCATTAATGGATGTGACTTGGAATTGCGCCCTCGGGAATTTCATATGAATCAGAGCACAATCCTCTGCCTCCCTCCTCTCTTTCCCTTTCTTTTCTTTTCCTTTCCTTTTGTTTTTTTGTTTTTCCCTAGTTCAGAAATATTGGCCTCTTCTGAAAATCTTGCCCTCTGTAAAGAGTTTTTGTGCTTGCAGCTGACCTCGGAGAAGAGGCCTGTAATTATTCACATACTTCACTTAAATCAATAATGAATTACAATTCTGCAGGGCACTTTGGTGAGACTGTTCACGTAAATAATGCTGTCAGGACTTGCCTTGTTAGCTGGTAAGTACAGCTGTGCAGAGAGGAGTTCAGCATAAAAAGTCTTTTAGACTGAAATCCTGAACTGTGAATTCCATGCTCCTGGGGTGCACAGAAACAGGAAATGTGCCTGAGATGAGGGAGGCAGAGGGTGTAGTGCTCAGATTCATATGAAATTCCCGGGGGCACAATTCCAAGTCACATCCATTAATGATCTTGCTGCAGTCATAACCACGACAACCTGAAATTAGGCACATGTATAATATATAAAACATGATTATATGCGTAAATTATTACTATATTATAATTACTATATATTATTGTATAATATAATTAATATAAGATAATGTAATGTAATATAATATATTATATTACATAATATTATATTATATAATATATATTGCAGTTATATACAATTTCATAACTTGCATGCAAGCTTAATAAGAAATGCGGTGAAAGGAAATATCTCTTCATTACTAAGGGCAGATATTGTGTCAACCATTTCAATCTGGCCTGGAGGGAGAACCTCGACATTTTAAGAGTGCTTCACCTAAACATAAAAATTTGGCTCTGTCCAGTGGTGTTGATGAGACTTTTCATTGACAATTTCAAGCTACAACTCTTAAAAGCAGATTTTCATGACCACTTTTTGGAAACTTTCTTAGGTGTTTAAACAATCTCCTATCATCTGTTGATTTAAGCCAATGGGCCTCGAAGACTCTTCTCCTTCCTTACCAACCCAGGGCTGAGTTTTATCACAGCCAGGACTTGGCTTTGGCCCGTGCAAAATCTTCATTAGCAGCTATTTCTGCAGAACACCGTTTCTTTTCGCTTCATTGCTTTAATGAGTGACAAGTCATTTAAAATTCCACAAGAGAAATGAACAACAATACCATTATAGTATTGTTAGCTTCATTGCTGAATAATGTTAGTCCAACAGTGGAGCATTCAAACATGTTCTCTTTCTCACCACCATGGCATAAAGAAAGCGGAGAGAAGGTAACAAAGCATCATGGAATCCTAGAATGAATCCTGGAATGGTTTGGGTTGGAAGGGACCTTAAAGCTCATCCAGCTCCAGCCCCTGCCATGGGCAGGGACACGTTCCACTAGACCAGGTTGCTCAAAACACATCCGGCCTGGCCTTCAACATCATCAACATCTTCATCACAATGATGATCACCATCATCTTCAGGCACAGCCCTTATAAACAGTCAGTAAATCCCTCCTTATGCCTCCAGGGAAGCTAATTTGCACATTCATTGGTAACTTATATGTGACCTTGTCATGCCACCATGAGACTATTCTGTTTGTTCCACCTACCTTTACAGTATGAGTGAAACTCCAAGCTTTACTTTCTGGATGCTTATCACACATTTTAAACTTAGCACAACCTGCTACCTAAAACACCATATCCAAGCAGCAAATCCTCTTTCCTCACACACATAATTTGGTACAACACACTCCTGGCAGCTGCAACCCCGGGTTTGTAATTCTGCTGCCTAATAACCAGGCTTCTGCATCCTGCTCCAGACGTGAGGATCCCTTCCTGCCTCTGCATTAAGGAGGAAAACTAGTTCACTAAAGCTAATAATGCCTTCAAGGCAGCAATTCTTTTCTCAGTAATTTATAATCAAAGTATTAAAGGTAGAGTTTTGTACCCAGGCAATACACTGCTCATGGTTGATGAAGGTAAAGCAGGAATCACTCATGTGATTTAGTTTATGAGAAGATGTGAAGAGAATATAAGCAAAATGTTTATTTCCCACCTGTATAAATATGCAATTGCTGTTTCTAATCTATTTTACACTAAAAATAGCAGTGTTGTGTGAGAAGAGGGAGAGGGACTGACGGCTTTTATTGTGGTGGAGCTTCAGCCCCTGCTCATTTCAGCAGACTTTGTTGTCTTCTACTCAGTTCCCTCTACTCCAGAAGTCTCTAGATGCTGGCGGGACTCTAAAGGACATTCATGAGTAAGAGCCATGCTGTGGCACAGAGGTGTAGTTAAGGCTGGACATGTTCCTCAAGAGCATTTGGGTGCAGGAGGGCAGTCTCAAAAGTAAAATGCATTAAGTCATGACAGAAAATTAGGTGCTTGGAAACAGTAATGAATTGGTAATCCAGAACCATTTTGTTTCATCTTGATTTTCTTACTTTATATTTTATTTCCTATGATGTATTTTATATTTATTCCTTACATAATATTTTATGCTAGAGACAAATTTTGAACTTTTCCATGTTTTTTTTTTACATTGGGAAGTTTGGCAAAATCAATCTTTTCTTGCAAAGTTTCAGCTCTGATGCATAACCTGAATAATTTGTCACAACATTCCCAACTCATTTGTTGATAATTATTTTTCATGCTTAGGTTTCAGGAGAAGTCAGAACTGGATGTTGTCGAGATTTCTAACCTCCAAGGAAATACATAGGGAAAAGTGTGTTAATTATTTATAGACAAGAAGTTTGGGGATCGCTGCACAGGAACAGTTTTTCTGCTCTTCTATTTAAAATATTTCAGAGTGAGCCACGGTTTCAACATTCATATGTAGAACAGGCACAGAGTGTGGTGTTTGTTTGCATATCTGTAAATCAGGACATCACTGAGTATGATGGCTCGCTTCAGAAGGCAATGTGCTCCGCCTGCGTGCAGGCTGTAGACAGTATGAAAGGGAACTGATCCCTAGAAATCCCCTGAAGAAACAGTGAGATCCTGTCTCCTGGCTTCTGCAGAAGGTCATACTTGCTGGTTCCAATGACCCACTGGCAACGATGGGCTATTTAAACATTTATTGTACTTGAGCACAGGGAACTTACTGCACGCCACCAGCATGGCCAATGGTGGGGATCTGCCATGCTGGTGTGTTTTGTGTTAAAAAGCGAGTAAAGCGTTTAGCAGCAATCCTGGCTGGAATTGCAAATCCAAGTTTAACCCCAGCCAAGAGCTGTCCTGGGGAATGTCCTTTATTTATTGCTCTTCAGAGAATCTATACTGCAATAGGCAAAAGAACAACCTTGACGTGAAGCTGCTGGGGCTCAGGTGGCATGAATCCAAACCAGCGCCTGGGTGGAAAAGAGCTGTGCAGCGGCAGCGAAGCAGGGAGAAAGGAAACTGCTTCTTGGTTTTGTTATTGTTTTCCTTCTTTCTTCTCCCCTTTTTCCCCAGCCCTTTTTCTTCCCTTTTTTCCTCTTTTTTCCCCACTATTTTCCTCCCTTCCCCCCTTTTTTCCTCTATTTTTCCCCCTTTTCCCTCCTTCTTTCTCCCCTTTTTTCTCCCTTTTTTCCTCTCTTTTTTTCATTCCTTTTTGCCCCTTTTTCCTCCTCTTTCTTCTCCTTTTCACCCTATTTCCCCTTTTTTCCAGGGAATTGCAGAATGTATTTCTGAGCATCTCAACACTGTGGATTGTCATGTATGGGATTTCTGATTCAGGCACTGTAGCTGGAGGATGGCAACAAGACAACCAGCAAGAGGAGGATCAGGGCAGAGCTGATGATTTTATAGCCAAAGAGAATTTAAATCAATGCTAAACTAAAAGAGGAACAGCCTTTGACAGCAGCTTGGCTGCTGCTCATGCAGGGTCCTTATCAGCTCACAGACCCCAAGTTTCCTCTCCAAGATGCATGGATGGATGTGGTCCAGACAGCAGGTAGCATAAGTTTGCCTGTGTCCCGACGTGAGAACAGCACCAGCCTGACATTAAACTTTAGTATACTTTCTACAGAAGCCTCCAACAGTTTTCATCTGCCTGACACAAGCTACCCATGCTGATGATTATTCATTTGTGCTGGCTGTTAGTGATAGTAATAAAATGTTGACAATGCCTTAGGGTAATGCTTTCACAAAGGCTTTTTAATAAACTGTGAAAACTGTTGTTTCAGAGATTGGAAAATAATTAAGAAGCAATTACAGAAGCAAAGAGAAATCCTGAGCTTATAGTCAAGCTATTAAAATATGTTCTCTACGAAATTATTGCAGTCACACTGGAAAGAAAAGCTACATTTAAATAAAGTTATGGTTATAACAAACTGAACAATAAGAGGGAAAATGAAGTAATTTATACTGGAAAGAGTGATATTGGAAAGAGTAAGTACTCATTTACACCCCTCCCAAAGCAGACAGATCATCTACAGTAGCTTTTCCTTCCTTAATTTTCTTATGCAAAAGTATAGTTTCATATTTTGGAGCTTTTTTCCACTTTTTAACCAAATATTTTCTTGTATGCAAATGCAGGTGCCTGCTGATCCATGTCAAAGAAAGGCCAGTTTACTCCTTACTGATTTCAGAGCTAAAACCCAAGAGGTACAACATCAGTTGTGATGCAGAGGGTATATAAGGATGATCTGATATATTTGCAATGTTCCCTTTGCAGAACCCCAGCCGAAGCCTCAGGAAGGGCATGGCATCCCAGGAAGGGATGCAGGTTGGAGAAAGAAGCATTTGCAACAGCAAAGGCTGGTGAAGCTCTTGGGAGTGCAGCAGTGGCACCCTCTCAGACTCCTTCAGGTGTGTTATCCCCAATAAGAAACACTGAACAGCTTCAAACTCAGAGCATCCTTTCTGCTTTCTTCCACCAACATACGGATAAATGTACATCTAAAGCCCTTGATGTCACATTCTGCCCCTTTTTTTGTAGATTTTATGCTGTGTTAACAGTCAAATGGGCATAAAACCTCTCTGAATGTCACGTGCAATGAAGCCAGCAAATGGTTCTAGGAAGTTAAATCATGAATATAGAGTTGTGGGATAACTTCGCTTTCCAGGTAAGGCAAAATAAGACCCTTTGCTCCTAGATCTGAGCAGAGCATTGCAAAATCGATAGCATGCTCCTGCAATAAAAGTAATGGCCATTCCTTGTGCCAATAGGGGAGGGTATTTCTGGTTATAAAGTCTTTATGCCAAGTGCCCATTATCTCAGCTGAAAGGTAAAAATCGATCATACGAACCACTCATAAACCACAGTCCCTGTGACTGCTTCTCAGAACAGCCTGAACTGTCGTGCTGTGGCTCTCATGGGCCGCATGGTAATAAATAAAAACTATAACTAATAAAGCTTAAAAAGCAGAAATGGGCACAAACATCCCCAAAACAGCCACCCATTTTCAAAGAATCATCATTTAGGAAACGAGATTATTTTTTGCATTGAAAATCCCAATTCCAAAAAGTAGTCAGGCTTGTGAAGGGGCTCACTGCTTCCCAGACTTTTCCTGGAAAGAAAAACTCCTGCCAGTCATGGCTGCTGATCAGTGCTGGTGCTGTATTGTATTTGTCACTTAGAGGGACATGATGTGTATGGCTTGGCCATAGGTGGGAGTCCAGTGTCTCCCAGGATTTGTTTCTTTGATGCTGGCCATACAAGATATCTATTCAGCACTGCTCTGTGGGAAACCACACGCTTTACAGGCCGAATTTGGCAATTTAGATGCGATGGGTTAGGGTAAGAGGCACTAATGCAGGTCTTTTCCAACCTACTTGATTCTATGGTTCTGTGATACAGATCTCAGCCTAATAAAAAGACATAGATAACTCTTCCTAACAGTGAAAAATAAAGGTTAAGTGGAAGTGCTGTTTAATCACCGAAACGTGTTGAGTGGGTATTTTGGTTGTCTTTTTAAAGGCAATTATTTTAAACCTGAATAGGGATGGATTAGGGAAAAAATTAATCTGATTAGAGACTGTCATTATGTTTCTCAGTATTATGACTTTGAGAACTCATCCATCTGCATTGAGAGAATAGAACAGGCATCTCATTAAGGTTTTTTTCTAATGAAAAAATAAAGAGGTTTGTATTCAGTGGCATACATAGCAGTCAGGGCATGATATTCCTCCTCCAAGGTAGCCATACCAGTAATAGCCCTAGTAGAGATCTTCATGCAACAGAATAAAATTGTTCTGCTGTTAAAACTCATATGGGAGCAGGGAAATTGCAGCCAATTACCACTGCAATCACCGGGTTTAGGGCTGAGGCTGCTTTTCCCCTCGTATAGATCTGCCACTTACATTATATCCAGCCTACTTAGGCTGCAAACCTTTCAGTACTGATTTCTGCTGGCAGAGGTGATGCTCTGGTTGTGTCTCCACGGGGTCCAGTACTGCACCTTTATAACCCCGTGGCCATCAGCTGCTTCGGACTGATGCGATTTCACTTACACTTAAGCTTGTCTGATGTTTCCAATTAAACCACCATTTTTTCTGTTGTAACTTTGCTCTTTTTACCATTAACTGCGTTCTTTCTGTACTTGCTACAGAATCGGCCAGGTTGGAAAAGACCTTCAAGCTCATCCAGTCCAATCTTTCCCAGCACTGCCAAGGCCACCACTAACCCATGGCACTGAGGGCCTCATCTCCAGTGTGTGTGAACACCTGCAGGGATGGTAAGTCCAGCACTGCCCTGGGCAGCCTGTTCCAATGCCTGAGCACCCTTTGGGAAAGGAATTGTTCCTCAGCTCCACCTAAACCTCCTTGGGCACAGCTTGAGACCGTTTCCTCTTATCCCATCCCTCGTTCCTTGAGAGAAGACACCTGCCACCTCCTGGCTCCATCTACCTCATGTGCAGAACAGAAAATCTGCAGCTAATTCCCCATGGATCACTCTAGTCCTGATGAGCAGCACCAATGTCAGGGGCACATCATCTCTTTATCTATAAGATGTTTTAGTTATCTCAGTAAAAGTAAATATATACCCAGTGTTTTCCTACTTGTTTGATCACTTTCTTCCCCATGGAAGGAAGTGCCAGTTCACCCCCAAGGTAATGAACCAACAGGTACTGGCTGCTCCTAGGGCACCGGTCTTATATGCCACAGAGATGATGGGTAATTAAAAATCCTGACGTTAAATGCAAAAGCAGCAGGTCAGAGGAAGCAGAGAATCTTCTGAGCTCAGCCTGAATGGCTCCTGCACCACAGGATCACAGAATCCCGGGCTTGTTTGTGCTGGAGGGGACCTTAAAGCTCATCCAGTTCCAATGCCATGCCGTGGGCAGGGACACCTTCCACTAGGGCAGCTTGCTCCAAGCCCCTGTGTCCAGCCTGGCCTTGAACACTGCCAGGGATGGGGCAGCCACAGCTTCTCTGGACGCTACGAAAGCATTTGTGATGTAGTCAGAGAATGAGAACAAAACTGGATTAATTCCAGGGACAACTTAGTACAAGAGATGGGGGAATTGGTACCAGAGGAGGGAATTGTGGCAAAGTAAATTTTGTCAGCTTGAATATTACTCTCGCACATGACAGGTCTTGCATTGCTCCAGTGAAGACAACAGCAAACAGCAAACCATACCAGAGGTACCCACATAATTTCGCGTAATACCCACCCTCCTGCAGCTGCCCTGGGTGTGCTTCTGCCTGCAGAAACCACGCCACAGAAACAAGTATCTGAAGGTCCATTAAAGTCTTACATCTTTTCTAATGCAGTACCAATATACTATTTGCCATATCTGCTATTAAATTACATGCAGGCAATGAGTTTATTTTGTTAAAAGCACTTTGTGCTGACTCAGCAGTCCCGTTATCTTTTAGGCATTAAATTTCAAATCAGTGCAGAGCCTTTTTTGTTTCCCCTGGTGACTAAATTGCAAATGCTAATTCCTGTGCAGGAGAAGGGGAGATTAAGGCAGCACAACAGACAGACATGCCAAAATATTTATTGAGCAAGTTGCAAAAGCGAAACAAAACGCCTGTGTTTCCAACTGAACACAGAGCAGGACAACAGCACTGAATTCAAGATTAACTGCTTTATTAACCCACAATACAATTTAGTGCAAGTGTATTATAAGTAACTGCTGAATAAGTTCTGAAAATTACATTTTCTGTAGTTTCTGTGTACACTTGCACATAGAATCATAGAATGGTTTGGGTTGGAAAGGACTTTAAGGTCACCTAGTTCCAGCCCTCTGCCATAGGCAGGGACTCCTCACACTAGACCACGTAAGAAACCATATGTTTCTTGCTAAATCGCAGTAATGACCCTAATTCCACACGAAAGACCTAAACCAAATTGTGTCCCTGAACTGATAGCCCATCTACTCCACTGCTGCTCTACAAGATTAGCATTCATTTTCTTCCTTATTTTCATCCAGGCTCTTGTAAAACAAGCAGGGAAAACAATGAACTTGAAGCCATTGTAACAATATTTTGGCTAAAACACCTGCATTAATATCTATTTCAGTGCTGATGTTAGAGAAATGTGTATTTCCATTTCAACACCCAGGGATCCTGTGAGACGTCTTGTTTTTCTTAACTATTGAATGCAAGTACCCAGTTGAGGTACATGGATACAACTGGAGCAGGTTAATGATATCCCATCAGTTTGTTGCAGTTTTGATGTAAGCCGTCATGAAGGCAGAGACAATAATTTCAGACAAGGGTTTAATAAACCAGTGTTATTAAGAAAGCAGCAAGCTTCTAAGTGACTTAAACGTGCACCTGCAAATAGATGTTTTTAATGTGTCTGCAGAGAATGAAAATTGTAATTAGAGGTATTAAAGAGGTATTTTGAAGATGAACTCTCAGTGCTGGATGTCAACAGACCACCATGGCATGGGGAGCTGCTTCCCACCATCCCCTTATAAAAATGGTAAGCCTCATTCTGCTTCTCCAAAGTAATTTCTATAGAACCAGATTCATTTCTGCAGGTATTGAAGCCTTCATTTCACCGCTTAAAACAAAGTTATGCTGTATATGTATTAAATAACAAATATAAATGTTAGCATTTCCATGACATCCTTGTCTCATACAAATAAAGAACCTCAGGAAGGACTTTCTTCAATGACAATGCCACATAAAGGCTTGATAGGTAACATCCAGCAGGTTAATATACACCAATGTCTTGGCCTTCATATGCTTGCATAAGTGTTAGGGATCTAGATATTTGTTTATAATGTTAGGGCTTTAGATGATATCCCAGCAATTCAAGGTACTGGCAAGGCAATTTGATGAAAACTGAAATAATATGAAATACTATTTACTAAAATGAAACGTTTAACTTGATCGTTGCAGCAGATATTGAATGTGGGAGCAGCAAGCATTGCAAAGCCCCTTATTTACCTCTTGATATCAAGTAACAGAAATGAAGTAGTTCTCACTTTTACTGTGAGCTGTGGAGCTAAGTTACATTGGATAATAAATAAACTTCAGCAAATAATGATCTGTTTGCAGACAGCTCACAAAATTATGTGAATAAATCACTGATGGGGATTTCAACCTTATAATTGATACAATGCAGTTTATAACATTAAAGTCATAAATGAAGCTTTAGTATGCATTGACATCCTGTAGTCAGAAGTCGACAAGTTAATGATACAGCAATGGCTCCTTTCAGCCTTTGGCTGGATGTTGTCCCTACCCCTTGCATTCATGAAGCTGGCAATACCTCTGCTGCCTGTGGTTGAGGATCAATTTTATTCCTAATGAAGCACATCCTACTCTGGCACTTTGCCCCTTACCCCCTTTTATTAACTCTTCTTGTTGTTAAAAATTCACTTAATTAAAACAAGAATTACTTTGGGATTAGGAGTCTGAAATAGCAACATTAAATACATTTATTTCACTCTACAGTTTAATAATTCCCTTTCAAAACTGATTTTGATGACCTGACTGTGTCTTTCCTTGGCATTGCTGGTGACAAAACCACAGGCAGCCCTTTATTTTGCTTATGAGCAGCCAGCAATGACTGAAATGCTCACATCCTCTTTCCTAAAGGTCTCTATTCCAAGAGATGCTGGGAACCTGCTTCACTTACTTATGGTCCTCTGCTATGGGCTGAAGGTCTCCCGGCCTTCTGCATCCCATCCGTCACCCAAGCCCCTGCTGCTTTGAGCAGCAAACTGTGGCTCCTGAAGCCGCAGCTGCACAGACTCATAAAGCCAAAGCAAAACTGAGATAGAAAGAGGGGAAAAGTCTTTCAGATGCTGCCTGGATTCAGTGGGCATCCACAAGAGTTCAGCAGAGCTGGATGCGTGATTGTGCTTATCCCACATATGTCTATGCAACTCGTGTTTAGACAGGTACATAGTCTCCTATGTACCTCCACACAGAAAATAGAGTTCAAGACAAGTCTGATAATTTTCACTATTTCCACCAGTTTTCCATTTTGGTTCTCAGATGAAAGAGTTTCTTCTATGTCCAACTTTAAAAGTACATGTTTCCCCATTTCGTTTTTCCCAATGCCGAAGAGGATGGTGCTTGATAGCCACAGTGACAGAGTGCTCAACTCATCAACCATATACTACTTTTTCCCATGAAAAGCAAAGTTGTCATGGTAACAGAGCAGCCTGGTATTTAATTCCACTTAAGTACTCGCAGAAGATAAGAGTGGAGGGGCTCTGTGAGGTCAATGATCCTTGTCCCTGTTCCCTCTGCTCCCTTTCGTAACTTTAACATAACATCTACCAGGTAAACTGAGGTAACTTGATGTAAGTAACAGACACCAGGAATTTCCTTCATTACCCACCCAAACTCGCTCCTCATGAGAGGAAAGTCATCATCTGTGGAGTTGTTCAGCTCCGGGTATGTGACTGGCATTAAGAAGAGAACTATGACATTCTTCTGACAAGTGCTATCAACATTAATTGGCTTCCTTTCTCTTTCAGTGTCTGTAGCATTAATGAGATTTGTGATCTAATTTTTCATATCTTTGTCATATCAGTTGGGAGTAATTCCTCTAACAAACATTTATGGACATAATATGCACACATTCATCGAATGCGTCCTCTGCAATCCACGATCCTCCAGGAGGTATTTCTATTCTGACAGATGAGTTTAATAAAAACCCCTTGGAGCTGAGCATTCTGAAACAGAAGAATTGAGTAAGAATAAAAACCTACCCCAAATCGAAGCGTTCTTTCTAAAGAGAGAGTAACCATCTTCATTTAGCTCTTATAAACCAATTTCAATGCATTGATGTGAAATGATAACACACACATTATTCCCATTTTACAGATGGGGCTACTAAAACACATAGGAACAAAGTGAATTGGCAAATTTAGCTGCCAGTTACCTTTTTAAATTCACTTACAGTTCCCTACAGAGTGTGCAGGAGACCCTCTTCTGAGCCTGGTGGTCAGGCAACATCTTCATGTCTCCATGAGGAGTCAGGAGTGAGGGGCAAAGCCTGAGTCCAAGCCTTTTCTGAGTGAGACTGAGCCCACCACCCTTGGCTAAAACTAGCAGCTGGTCCCTGCTGTTTTGAATCAAAGATTGAATATATATTTAAACTCATTCTGGAAGGAAAGGAAGTATACGTTTGCTGATTCAGAGGCAAAACTGTGTTCATGAAGCAACACAATCCACACAGACAGACGGTGTGAGGAATACATCACAACTTTGAGAAATACTATAGAGACAGAGAGGCAGAAAAATAAACCTATACAGGAAAACTCACAGAGACCTTAATACTGGCACTGAGAGATCAAAGTTTTTAAGCTACAATATAAATAACACTTTGTCTAATTCTGAAGAGGCAGAGAAATCTATTCAGCATATCAGAAGTATTTTTATTCCATCAAAATCCATCAACAACTTAGGTCTTAAATGGAGATCAAAACAGTCTGGTTAAAATAATATGAAGAAACTAAGGAGACTGATGACTTGACCTGTTTCTGTTCCTGTGTCACAGCAGTAGGAACAGGGACATTATGCAAGGTCTCATACTGACGTTCGATACCATGGCAGATACCCAACTGACATCAGAGATGGGCACACACCAACCATGGGTTTCTATATCTCTGCAGTTAGTTAAGAAGAAAATAGAAGCTGAGAAAGAAGAAAAAAAAAAAAACAATTAGAGATCAAATGTCATATAATAGCACATGCAGCTTGAAATAAATACATAGAAGGATTAATATTTGGTTGTTCCAAAAATGATAGCACAAGTTGTGATGGCCACCGCCTAGCTGAAAAGCTGTCTGAGTTTTAAATCTCATTATGTGTCCTTTTTAATGTATTTCAAGCTGAGACTGGTTCTTATTGACAGAAAGATGTTTGTAATTAGCCTTAGTATTTTGTATACTAGTCTGACAGCTCTCCTGTTGTTGTCTTCAGTATACATATATACTTATATGCATATATGCTTACAGACAGACATAAAGACATATATAAAAGGTAAATATTTTGTCAAACTTTTTAATGTACCTACTCACATGTACTATTCACCATCATTTGGCTGCACAAAGACCACTTCTTGAAGGTAGAGATACTGGGGGTCCATTGATGCAGCTTCACCCACATAGAACCTAGGAATGACTTATGTCATGCATTGATCAATGCATATGCATATGAAATAGAAACTGGATTTAAAACGCAAGATCAGTCAGAGCCTATTGCACAGGATGCAATGCTCTTCAGCTGTAAAAAGTAATAGAAATCTCACCAGCCCATAATAACATGCTAAAAAACCCCAATAGAATGTCTGCATTTCTTGCATCACTGCTGCCCAGGGACTGTTGATATCAGCTCTGATTAGCAGAAATGACTGGGGCTGGTTTGGTGTGTGAGATATGAGCCTAACATACACCAGTGTGTCCTCTCCTCCTGGCACTCACACCCCCTCCTCAGATCCACACCTCGTTAGGGTCATTAGATCAGGGAAGGGCCATGGGCCCCAAGATGGGGCTGACAGCGAAAAGCCTTGTGGTCGGGAGAGCCCGAGCAGAGGTTATACCTGATCTGATATTGCCAATGATCATCAGAGCCTTCTGTCAACACCCCAAAGCTCTGGAATTTGTTTGTACAAGCCGGGCAGACTCTTTATTCCTTACTACAGAGGCTGCAGTTCATGACTATCAGACAGAGATTTCTACAAGAGCTGTTTCTTCTCCCTTTCCAGCCAGAGCTTTCCAGACCTGTGTCCTGTGACATAAGAGCACAGCAGCCTCCTTCTTCACAGTCACTTTGCTTGTCTTTCCTCTGATAACCGTAAGTTATCACCAACCACCCTTGATCTCCCCTATAGGCCGTGGACTTCCCTACAGAGGGGATGATGAAGCACCTTGACACAGTCTTAACAAAGCACTGAAGAATTTCTTCCAGACACACTGGGAACGTGAGAGGAGCTTTTGTGCTCCTCACTCCTCTGGCTCACGGCAAATCTCAGCATCTAAGTGCACACATGGCTTGAAGGGTATTGTGGTTTGATACAAGAGAGTTACCTACATAAACCTGCTCCTGGGAGCAAAGGAATACAGTTTGAGGGCTTGTTCTTGTTCATCCGTCTTTCAGGGAAAACAAACCTTGCAATTCATGGTCAATATTGTTTCATTCTCTACCCCTCCCAGTTTCCAGACTTACATGCAGTATTTCAGTAGCATTCCCTGATTCAGCCAGCTCTAGAGGAATCAAAAGCTTCTGGAAATCTTCTGGAACTTTCTCAGGTTTTACCTATAGCTACACCAGTGGAGAGTCCACACAGGATGGCACACAAAGTCTGCTTGTGGGTGGACACAGGGCCACGTGTCTTTGTCCAGCTTTACCTAGGGTTCTCAGTTGCCCAAATCATAGAATCAATCAGGTTGGAAGAGACCTTTAAGCTCACCATGTCCAACCATTGCCCAGCACTGCCAAGGCCACCACTAACCCATGGCACTGAGGGCCTCATCTATGCAGTTTGTGAACTCTTCCAGGGATGGTGATTCCATCTCTTCCCTAGGAAGCCTTTTCCAACGGCTGACTACGCTTTTGGAGAATGGTGTGGCTGTGAGCCTGGTTCTGCAAAGCAACCAGTCGAGGGGCAGCCAGGGGGAGCCCAACTGTCCCATGGGAAGGACTAGGGTAGAAGATATCTCAAAGCCCCTGTAGATGCTTCCTTTCCATCTGACACCTACCAGCAGTCACCAGGTGCTCATTTCCTGCATAGTATTGTGTGGTTCTGGCAAAGGGTTCCTTTCATCCAGTGCTGTGCAAGAGGAATGCCAATGAGCAGGAGAGTTGTGATGGCTTAAGGGTAAAAAGTCCTCATTTAACATGCAGCAGGGATTTCACTTTGCAAAGGGGACTTCAGTGCTGAGATGGTGAAGTGTGAGTGTACGGCCTCAAGGTCCCCTGGCTCTGGCTCCTTAAACATGATTTAATTCAGGAGTGGTGCCTGGAGAGCAGTGGACAGTGCTGGCTCTGCCTTGCTGCTCTACCAACCTGAGCTGCACGTTAAGCTGCCATGGACATCAGCTACAAGATGTTTTTCTTTTAGAGCTATTCACAGTAATCTAAAAGGCTTTCTGGTTCCTAAATTGCTTCTAACAAGATGATGTATTTTCCTATGTGATAGATTATCCCCAAAAAAACATTGAATTTAAAATAATCTCTAATTTTAGGATGCTAAACTACTGTTAACCTTATAATAATTTTCTCTAGGAAATTACTTCCAGAATTTGCATACACTTCTATCTCTGTACTGTTATACCCTCCATCTGAATCATGCATAATTACTTGAAAGAGGAGATTTGACCTATCTGCTTAGTCTTTATTCTCAATTACCCCTGCAATTATGGCAAATGGAGCCGAACACAACTTCTGTAACCCACACTTTGCTAAGAAGTTGGCAGTTTTCCTGCCTGCCATAGAAAGCTTCATGGGAACACTGTGCTGAGAGGCTTCAGAGAGCTAAAATAGCACTTGCAGATAATACAGCACTGCCACTTATGAGTTTGTAAGGAAGTGCTTTAAAGTGTTATTGCCAAAATAATGGAGAAAGTACATTTCTGAAGTTGGCTTTTAATAACCCAGGATCTTGGCTGCACATGAACATCCCAGCACCTCTTGCTAGCAGTGACAAAGTAGAACTGTGTTTGCAGTGACAAACTGTGGTGGTGTGCTGCGTCAGAGCTGCAGAATCACTACATGATCTCCTGCGTTTAACCTTCCAGTTACACAGCAATGGCTTTCCAATAGCAAATGTGTCCCTTCTGAGCTTTACGTAACCATGGATGTTCTGTAGCTTCTGTGTGTCATCTGCATACTTTGAATTCCTTCATTCAGTGTCTCAAAGCTCATTATTTGAGGCAGCTGACTAATCGCTAAGAAAATGATGACTCTGTGTCTATTATCAAGAAAATGATGGGCATAGTTCTCAAGCTGTGGTCATATATATTCAGAACATACTTCAAGTACATGTTTCAAAGAACTACAGAATGTATCATCTGTGAATTGCTCCTGCTTTACATTGCTTCAATCCCATCTTCTAATATTAGTAAAACTGTCAAGTCTTATTAGCTGCATACTAATTGAAGCTTTCAGAGGTGATTAAAATATAGAAAGTGTATAGCAGATGTCTCTTTTTATTTGGGGTGTAATAAAAGGAGAGAAAAGGCAAAATTAATAACATGCATATTTTAGAGATATTTAAATATAGAGCAAATTGACATTCTCCCTTCTAGACATCTCACCAGTGTGAAAGTATTCGGTACAGTGAGCAAGAAAGGCATATTTCAGTTTAAATGTGATATTTAGAAGACAGTTACACTGGTAGGGCAGGACAAGGCTGTCCCATCCTCACACGCTGTATAAAACACATCTGCAACTCTGAGGGCTGTGATAATCCTAATTCTGCACACTTTTATTCTAGATCTGAATATGGCCCATTGATTTCAAAGGGGCAGAAGCAAGTGCTGCCCCAAGAAACCACTTCTCTGAATATTACAGTGTCACTTAAATGAACTAACAACCTCTTTTCTTCAAAAGAAACAAAGATACTGAGGTTATTCCGTGACATCAGACCATCAAGGGCTCCGTTGTGCCTTACCACTTCTGGCGGAGGCAGAGGGAGGAAATCCATCCATTTAATCAGCAGCTTTCCAGAGGCACGACAGGTTTTCCATAGGAATTTCCTGTAAAAATAGTCACTAGTGTCTAAAGAAACTGAGATAAATCCCAGCGTAAGACTGTACAAATAACATATTTTATCACAATTATTACCAGACTTACACATTATTTTCCTCTGGTTACATGCCAGGCCTCACTACTGAACAGCAAAGAAATAACATATTTATGTATCTTTAGTTATTTTTCTAGTGTTACACAAATGCTTTCTAATGGGAGATGCAAGGCTGCAAATGGTATGGAGCAGGACCATAACCCTTAGAATCCCAGACAGGTTTGGGTTGGAAAGGACCTTAAAGCTCCTCCAGCTCCAACCCCTGCCACAGGCAGGGACACCTTCCACTAGAGCAGCTTGCTCCAAGACCCTGTGTCCAACCTGGCCTTGAACACTGCCAGGGATGGGGCAGCCACAGCTTCTCTGGGCACCCTGTGCCAGCGCCTCAGCACCCTCACAGTGATTCTCATAATGAATCATAGAAGATTCTGGTTCTTCTTCTCTGGAACAAAGACCTGTAAGGACATTCCTTCTTTGTAACCTCACCGCAGCTCAACTTACTGCAGATATTACCTGTCACTACTCTGAGAGGAACTTTTCCATCTCCAGTGCCTTGAGCTGATTGCAAACATTCTGTTAGTGGGTGACCGGGATTGCGTCATCCTAAGGACCTTCTTCCAGATGGTCTTTATGGCATCTCTCTGGTTTACATTCATTTTACATCATGTAACTCCATTGCAAGGTGTGCCATGATTGCCTTTCTTCCACACAGGTCTCAGAAGGGTTGTGGGTAGGAGACTAAGTGACTGGCAGGGAGAGCAGTGCTGTCAGATGTGCCAGGATGTGGAACAATGCCCCACCATGAGCCCAAGCGCTGCTCATCCCAGCCTTAGCACAGTTGGTGTTGCTTCATAAATCATGCAACAACATGATACAAGAATTGTGTGCTCTCCTCCCACAGAGGCACAATGGCCTTAAATACATCCATTAATCTGAGGAGATAATCATTAAGTCCTTGAGATTTCTGTCTTCTCCTTTCCATACATCATAAACTCAGAACTGAGGTGGGAGTTGGCTTCAGGACCGGGACCATGCTCTGTTGCCTGAGCATTTACAACCAGCCACCTAGAAAACAACCTGGCAGTAGTTCAGGCTCTTAGAGTGAAACGTGTTGAAAGATCAGTGTAAAACACTTGAATGCTACAAAGGGTTCCCCACACTGCAGTAAAATATACAGCGAAAGGTAGGAAAATGTAGCTCTGCCTTGAATAAGAAAGACTCCCCTGGAAACAGCCTGAACTTTATGTAAGAACTTTAGAAGCTTTTCACAGATTCCTGAATTATGTTTGATAATAATAAATAAGAGCAGGCTTAAGTCCTTAAGGAATTTAGGCTCCTGACTCCAACTGAAATAAACAAGAACCAGCTGCTGAAGTAGCTTTAAAACCCCCATATTTGTTCCCTAAGATAGGCTGTGACAAAAAATACTCATGTGCCTTGCAGCATTAACTGTGGATTGCAAGTAATTAAATTCCTTTATTTTTTCAGCCTCTATGCTATAAAGCTGCTATTGATGATTGGCAATGTTATTAACAGGCTGCAATGTGTACGTTTCCGATAAGAGTGCTGATGCTTTTGTTGCACTGACTCCAAAAAAGCCTTATTTATAAGTCCCAAAAAATACATTTCTCTTATTGCCTCTGTTATGCGTTGCTAGAAGTCTAAATATTAGCCTTGCTCTGCTGATGGTAATAAAGACAAATTAGGTACATGCAATGAGCAACTACAGAAATGATAGAATACTACAGATAGAAAATGATAGTCTGAGGCACAACCATTTCCTCTGGATTTTACCCATTTTTACAGCAACGATGACAAGAAAATTATCTCCAGCTAGCACAGAACCTTGCTTTGCTCAGATCAAAGTGAAGGAGAGGTCTTTCACCTCTGTATTGAGATTTCTTACTGGAGGTTGTGGCAAAAGTGACAATAATCCCTTTGCATTGTGGCGTTATTCACAAGTATTGATTAACTGAACTTTGCTGGCGGATTAAGACTTTAAATGAGTCTACACAATTTCAGCCCATGGACCAGAAACCAGAGGCCATGGTCAGGATGCCACAGCAGCCCCCTGACTGATTCAGCCCCCATTGAAATCCTCAAGCTGCACCCATAGGTTTTTTCGGCTCACTATGAAGCTCCTGAAGCACTACCTCATCTTCCTTCAATAAATGGACTCCCAAAGTCTTTTTCCTGTTTTCCTTGCTTCATATTTTCAGTGCAGTGATGGAAATGAAGCAAATATATGCAGAAGAGGACTTCAGCTGTGTTGGGAAGTGCTGCAGACTGCACAGGCCTCTGCGCAGGTCATCAGCATTAACATTCAGTGCTCAAAGGTGATGACCCTACCTGAGCTTTCTTAAAACTTGTGCACAGAGAGGCAGGAAAGGACCAAAATAGCAGAAACAGAATAAAATCTTAATGACCTGAGGGAAAAGCCCTGCGATGGATGGGGTAAAATTAGGCTGAATGCTGGGCACGGGCTGTTTGAGGAGGAAGAGACCAGGCTGGCTGGCAGGGTTGAAAAGCATCAAGAGCATCAGCAAAGGATGGAGATCCTGATGATACAAAGACACCAGCACGGATGGGGTCTGGAGGTGTGCAGGGCTCTGGCGGTGATTCGGGGAACAAAAGAGGTTTCCTGCAGCTGGAAAACCCTAAAGGCTTTTAGAGAGAAGAACTGAGTGCAGCAGAGGCTGAGGACAGAGCAGTTTGGAGAAGGACTGGACCACACTGAAGGCAAATAGATAGTTCAGTGCCACAGCAGCCCAAAGCCTTGCAGAAGGTATAAACTGAGCATAAATCGTTCACTAGTTAAGAGACATTCAAAGGAGACTGCAACTGGGAGCAGATGACTTCACAGCCAAACACTTCTTTCACTTTTTGCTCCTCCTGAAGGAGCCAAGAACCATGTGGTGCTTGATCAGATGTTGAACAAGATGCCGAGCTGGTTGTGGCACAGTGTGAGACAGCCCAGCAGAGCCTGCATTGCTGAGAAGATGTCAGAGTCCTAACAAGGCTGCTGTCAGTAGGAGGGAAGCCAGAACTGCTACAGGGAGATCACCCAAACCCTGTCCCATTGAGCAGATGGCAGAAACTTCTTGATCTCATTATTTCCCCTAAGATCAGCAGCAGATTAAACACCTTGCTGCTCCTGTAATCTCAGGGTGTGCAAGGGTGAACGGTTGTTCTGCAAGACAGGCACAGCCCCATGCTATAGGCATGATGAAAGGGTGCACACTAAAAAGCCCCTTTGAAGCACCCAGACCAAATCTCCCCCTCCAAGCAGATACTAAGTATGTGCACTGATAACAGAGGAGCCTTTTAAGTACTTGTCAGTAATATTTGAATCCAATAAACATAACAGACATCCTCTTCTATTTGTGATGAAGCTTCATTCATCTGAAGCCCTATCACAGCTCATCTCCCTCCCAGAAAACCTCACAGAGGCTTTAGGAAAGCCAGAATTGAAGCTGACATATGTCAAATGGCTGTGGCAGCAAGATGAGCATTTCTCAGCTCATAAATTGGTTTATGACTTTTCATGTACCAGTTGGAATAAAATAAATTTATGGACTGAAGACCAGCTTTGTAATGGAGCAGTAACAGACTGAGCAGGAAATCCTTGGCGCACAAGGTTTGAGGATAATCAAAACTTGACTGAACAAGGTGCTGAGCAGCCTGTCCTGACGTTGGCTCTGCAGTGAGCAGGGCTTTGGACTAAATGTTCAGAGGTGAAATCCAGCCTGGGACTTTACGGCTCTTTTGCAATGATTTTTGTAATGCTATTTGGGTAATTATCAAAACACACTTGCATTTCAAAAATGTATAGAATCGTAAACTCACAGAGTGTTTTGGGTTAGGAAGGACCTTAAAGTTCATCCAGTTCCAACCCCTGCCATGAGCAGGGACACCTTCCACTAGAGCAGCTTGCTCCAAGCCCCTCTGTCCAACCTGGCCTTGAACACTGCCAGGGATGGGGCAGCCACAGCTCCTCTGGGCACCCTGTGCCAGTGCCTCAGCACCCTCACAGGGAAGAACTTGTGCCTAAGAGCTCATCTCAGTCTCCCCTCTGGCAGGTTAAAGCCATTCCCCTGTCCTGTCCCTCCATCCCTTGTCCAAAGCCCCTCTCCAGGTTTCCTGCAGCCCCTTTAGGCACTGGAGCTGCTCTAAGGTCTCCCCTTCAGGAGCCTTCTCTTCTCCAGGCTGCCCCAGCCCAGCTCTCTCAGCCTGGCTCCAGAGCAGAGCTGCTTCAGCCCTCGCAGCTCTCCATGGCCTCCTCTGGCCTCACTCCAACAGCTCCACCTCCCTTTTGTGTTGCTGCCCCAGAGCTGGATGCAGGACTGCAGGGGGGGTCCCTCGACCTGCTGCTCACGCTCTGGGGGTGCAGCCCACACTAACAATAGTAAGAATTACAGAGCAAATTTCCCATGGGGACTCCAATCTGAGATGCTCCCGGCTTTTCACACCTTTGTCCATACAGGTTCAGGCAGCTCTTTGTGCGGCTAAACTGTTGTAACTAACAGGCTTTTCCTTTACCACTGCTTCATGCACAACAGCAGGACCACTGCGCCTGAACCAAGGCAATACCACTTTTGTTCATGGTGGCATCATCATATTTCAGTTGCATCTTCTGCTCCAAGCCTTTAAACATCCAAACATTTTGCTTGTGTTTCCTCACAAGCTGCTGCCTACGCGGCAGATATTTTTATTAACTCTCCACAGCGATGCCCAACTCTTTTTCATGGCTTTTGGAGCTAATTTAGAAGCCACCAGCGAGCAGTAGTTCAGATTTTCCTAATGTGCACTGTCTTGCCTTTGTCAGCACAGCATTTAATCTGCCGTGATGCTGTCCTCCCTCCTGCCTTTAGTAAAGCCTTTGGAAGTTTACTTCAGTCTTCCCAGTCAACCTAAGTGAAATATCTCACCATAGGCACACTCAGCAGCCTCTCTCTTTATGCCTCCCCCCAGTAATTATGGACACATTGAATAACTCTGACCCTGAGCCACATCATCTGTCTGTTCCTCCCTCCGCCTTGGCCAGCATCAAAGTACCCTACCTCTCACCCTGGCGCTATGTAATTCCTCACTAGCAATGCTTTGTGGGAGGTGTTTGGCCATCTAAATAGCTATATAAAGCACTTTCTATCTTGTTTATTCACTATTTCTTTACACAGTGTGGAATAGTCAGTACATCAGACAGGAGAAATCTGCTGCTGCCAAAGCTGTGCTGTGATTTTGGAAAGTGTCTCATTTTTAGTGCTTGAAAAGAGCAAGTGGATTTCCAAAGTGTTCTCTCTATTACAAACTACAAATAAAAACCAAAATGGGAGCAGTTCCCATCTGAAGTCCGATTGCTGAAGAAAGCTGACAAAGAACAAATTCTCCCTTGCATCTCAGTTTTCTTGCACAGACTGATTCAGACTTTGTTCAAAGGAGAAACCAACAGAAAACTGCTTCCAAGGGCTGCATTTTCACAGCGTTGGAGTGTAGGCTCGGCACCAACTGCACTAACAAGGATACTTCACCTCATGGTTATGATAAGTTCCCTGTTGATAACAAAAGCTTGAGCGCAACAGGGTCTGTGCTTTGAAGCCTCTACAATGCAAGAGTTGGGGTGTCCGCTGGAAGAGGTATCAAGAGCTGTGCACTGCTGAGGAGCAGATCCCAGCAGCACTTTGAGCAGCAGATCCAACATTCCCAAGGGAAAACGCACAAATATTAATGAAGATTCATCACTCCAGGCCTGATGCGGACAAGGTTTTTGCCTTATATTTTAGCAGCTGGAAATAAAAGTTGGAGGGAACATCTATCTCTGCACACACTCCTCCTTGCAAAGACATCAGCTCCTTGTGCCCACTTTCCATCACCAGTTACAGATGTGTGCTGCAGATGTGCTTTATGTGTTCAGTTACTCAAAGATGAGAAGCAATGGGATTTCAACAATTACAAACCCAAAAGACATATGCTTTGTTGATGAAAGATCTGTCCATACAAATGTGACTCTTGATAGTTAAATAAGCCCTTCTATCAAGCTGGGGAAGACACGGAGCAAAGATTTAGAGGTGAAAGAGGGAATCTAAAATCAGATTCACACTATAAGCTGTGTTACTTAGGGAAAGCAGAATGTATTTTCTCCAGTTGTAAAGTCACTAATATTCCCAGGGAAAGACTTTCTCCTGCAATACGTTGAGAAGATGCATCTTGTTTTAAACCTTCCAGAGTATTTGGGGCAAGGTGCTCCGCTAAAGAATAGCAAACATCTCAAAGCGAGGAACTGACTCACCATTGGAGTTTTTCACACTTTATAAGTGCTCAGGCAGCAAACTCAAGTCTCAGCCAAGCATCAACACTTCTTTTCACTCAAAGCATATCTGTCTTTGGTTGCCTGAAATAGTCTTTTCCCTTCACCCAATTTCAAATGGGCACACTGGGTGAACCACAGGTGGTAGCTGTCTTAGCCACCTAAATATTTCCATCTGAGTTAGTGGGGGTGGCAGACGTCATGAAGTTGAGCTAAAACCACCGTGTCAGTCCTAATTGCAAGGCTTCCATGGAAAGCAGTAGTGCAGCTCAATGTCATGCACACCATTAGGACCAATGCTCTGTCCCAGGCCATGCCCAGCTGCTTTAGGAGCAACACAGCGCCTGGTAGACCCCATGTCATAGAATCCCAGACTAGTTTGTGTTGAAGGCTTAAAGCTCATCCAGTTCCAACCCGCTGGCGCAGGCAGGGACACCTTGCACTAGAGCAGGTTGCTCTAAGCCCATCCAACCTGGCCTTGTCCCCCACCCAGAGCAGAGAGCTGCAGCACAGCTACCGGGCTGGAGCAAGGACAGCAAAGCTTCAATGTCTAACGAAGTCCAAATCCTTTCCCTTCTCCTATCTGCCCAACACACTTGCTGTTTTAAAAATAGAAGAGTCTTGAAGCACTGTCAGGAAAAGAGCCATCACTCTGCAGCCTGTTTCAGGTAATTGGTTGCTTAATGCACTGTTCTGGGCTGTTCAGTTTGCGATTATGATAGGTTAAAGATGTGCACTGTATTACCTTGAAAATAGCTATTGTCTTGTAGAAACCTAATTTTACACATTTTCTATTCTAAGTGAATACAATGGCAGGCTTGGGCCTGATTTGCCCTAAATGTGGAAAACAGGAAATCTGAAGAGAAGAGAGAAATATGGCCACAGCAAATTAAGATTTTAATTAATGCATCTTTTACCTGAACTTCATTTACTTTTCCCCACTATTTCCTCTTCAGCAATTGCAGCTCAGTGTGACAGGAAACTAATTAGACCCAGGGCTATCATCAGCCAAGAAAAAGAGTCATTAATTTTGGTACTTAAGAAACTGAAGTCCCGACTCACAGCATTTCCAGGCAATGCAGTTTAATATCTGATGATGGACAGTGTCGGCTATAGCCATTTCCTTCATCTGCGGCTCCCACCACCATCAATCACCAGGAGAACGAAGGTAAACAAGGGTTTGGTGATGCAAATCTCACTGATGAGGAATGACACCTTCTCCAAGGGCCCTGGGCTTCTGGAGCTTTACAGTGCAGAGTCACCCAGGAATAAATAGCACAACTCAACTTTAACTTCTTGTATGGAAACATTCAGTCCTGAACCCAGAATTAATGAATTAAAGGTAACTAATATTTACTTCGATATTAAGACAACAGGGCAAAACATAAAGAACCTATGGTCTTATTGACAGATTTCAACCCACCAACATTTTACTCCAGTTGCAGGAACCTAAGAATGTTGTTTCTTTACAATCTCATTTTACCAAACCATTTTTAAGCAAAGGATGAAGCTGAGCTTGCTTGAGCTTCACTGAACTTGGTTAGAGAATAAGGCTCAGTGGACATGATCATAAGAGAAATTTCTAGAAGTGAATTGTTTTTCCCCTGAAGTGACCTGGATCAATCCAGCTTCTCTTTTGCTGAAGTCTGTAGTGAAACAAGTGGATTTTGGGAAGTCTTCACCTGCAATTTCACATCTCAGCTCTGCCCACAGACACTCCTGAAGATATGGCAACTGCCTGAACAGCCCGATAGCACAAAACTGCCCATGTTTGGTCCTTACCCAAAGCATCCCATGAGGATGAGGAGCTGGAATGTTCCAGTCCCAAAAGACTCTTCCTACCCTGCTGCCCCAGCGTGGAGGTAGCAGAGCACCCCTCTGTGCTCGACAGATATGGCCCAGATTTGTGCCTTAGAACACAACTTCAAATTGAGTGCTTTTCCAACCAAACCTACCTGTTCATCTCTCCATCTCTGTAGCATGCTGGGAACATCCCCTTTATGCCATACTTCCAGCAGTAGTCAGATATTAGCCTGCAAAAGAGCAACATTTCTATGAAAATGCCAATCCAGCATGCTCTTGCTTCATTCATTTTGTTATCTAGGTAAGGAAATCTACTTAAAAGGAAGTTTTCATCTTTACTCCCTGTACAAGGTGTGATGGTCTCTCCATGTTTAAGCTCTCTGCAATTTCTCACTCCCCACTGGAAGGGGCTGGTGGCTTCTCAAGTAGCGTATACTCCAGTGTGGTCTAATAGATTTTCATTCTCTCTGCAGGGAAAAATTGTTAGGGACTTCACAAGGTGAAGCTCTTCCATCTCCTTGCAAGTTAATATAATCAACAAATGAATCCCATCTCTTCAGCTGGGGTTTCTAGGCTTTTTTATAAGCCTAGAAACAGTTCTCCCAAGGGATCACTCTGAATGCAGAGCTTCATGGAGAAGCAAATTAACACATGGAACAGTTAATGAAAAGCAGAGCTTGTGTGGAACCCACATCTGCACCTTGCACATTGGTGTGGAGAGAAATGATGACTGGCATGAGGTGGGCAACTGTGCCACTCCTTTGGTTTTGTGACTGTTGTGGTTTAAGGCCAGCCAGTAACTCAGAACCACGCAGCCGCTCGCTCACTCCCCCCCTTCCTCCTCTCACTCCCAGAGGGATGGGGAGGAGAATGGAAAGAATGTAACTCCCATGGGTTGAGATAAGAACAGTCCAGTAACTAAGGTATAACGCAAACCACTGCTGCTGCCACCAATAATAAAAATGATAAGTGAAGTAACAAGGGAAGAGAATACAACTGCTCACCACCCACTGACCGATACCCAGCCCGACTGAACAGTGATCTAATCCTTCTGGGCACTGTTCTCAGGCTGAGAGTCAAAAACACAGCACTGCACCAGCTACTAAGAAGGAGAAAAATGGCTGCTACTGCTGAACCCAGGACAGCGATGCTGGGGACAAACACTTACATGAGAGGTGGGAGCTGAGTGAAACACCTGCAGGTTCCATCAAACCAGAGCTGGTTGCTCACATCCTGTTCATATCTGTACTATATATTTTAAAACGCAGTAAAAGCATTCACTACTCAGCACATCCTTGGCAGTGCTCAAGGCCAGGTTGGATGGGGCTTGGAGCAACCTGCTCTAGTGGAAGATATCCCTGCCCACGGCAGGGGATTGGAGCTGGATGAGCTTTAAGGTCCCTCCCAACACAAACAAGTCAGGGATTCTATGATACTTTCATTAAGTATTTCTCTTTTCAAACATAAAGCACTACTGCTTGCGTAATTATAAATGACAAGAACTAGCTATAAAACACATGCTGATGCTTCCTTTTCTAAAGAGTTGATTTCCGCTTTTCCTTGGGCCTGTCTTGGAGTTTTCCCTGCCTTTCCATGCATCAGCTGCCTGGTTGCCAAGTCCCCCCTGCGCTCTTCTCTCCTAGCTGAAACTGTTGACTTTTACATGCAAAAAATGATGAATTATGAGCTACATTGCTCAGGAAATCACAAGGCAGCAGTAGCCTGTCAGCAGAGAAGCACGGCTGATATCCATGGCAAGGGCAGTGCTTGAAGGTCCATGAGCAGTTTGCATCCTTTACATATAAATGGAATTTAAAAGACTTTGTGATAAACAGCAAGGAAAAATGGGAAGAGAGGGCTTGGTAAAGTGCTAGAGGACATTGCACAAGCAAAGCAGGACCTTTGGGGGCAATAAAACACCAAACTGGAGCATTAGAAGGGGTTGTTGGAGGCAGGGTGTAAGCAGCAAATGCTGGGAACATCAGACTAACCTGAATACAGGTGGACTGGCACTTGTGCGGAGGGTTCCGAAACAGCAAATGGAAGCACAGAAAGTTAACCTGGGAGGAATAAGCAAGAAATAGTAACAGCTTAATTCTAAGCCTAAATGTCATTGTATGAGTTACATGATTGCTTGTGCATTATTAATGCTGTTATTTGGATTGGTTTGTAGCATTCAGGCATGTTACGTAGTTAGAGGTCAACTCCATATCCAGGATAAAGTCAGCAACTCCTTAGGACATCCAGATGTTTATCTGCCAAACTTTGCAGAATACATCCCAGCCCACAGACAAGCATTTCTGATGTTCATAGGATGGTGTCTGGTGCCTCAAAAGGCCCTGATGATCCTGCATGTATCTTCCATGGGGTTTTTTGCTCCCTGCAGTGGGCTTCTCACTCCCATGACTCCTCTGTTACAAAGCACGGATCAAATGCAGGTTTATCCTCCTGCCCAGGACGTTTGTCTTCCTCAGGCACTCAGTGCTCTCAGATGCAGCCCTCATGCTCCAAAACATAGCTAAGATGTTCAGAATTACTGTATTAATTGAAATTTACTCCCATACTTCTCCTGAACCAAGCATAATTTCGCTCATGGGACAGAGCTGGTAGACAAAATGCCATATCTCAGGAAACAACATATAATATCACTTGAAAGGCATCTTATAATAAATTGGAGTTATTTTGAAATAGTTTTAGTCATATTAGCTATGCCATAGCTTGCCTTTTAAGCATTCTTCTTTTATTTATTTATTCATTTAAATACACCCAAAATACTTTTAAATACACACAATAATTAATCTAAATGTTGCAAGGTATTTACCCATTGGGGAAATCTTTTCCCCATTTAAAGCATGAACTAAAAGTCTTTGATGGCTGAAGCTGAAGAAATGCAACCATTGTACCTCCTCCCAGCCACTGGTAAAAGCTCCTTAATTAAATAACTAATTGCCTCAGATAAAATGGAAGGGAAAAATCTGATTCTGCATTTCAACCACCAGTGTTTATTAGAAACACTTCTCCATAAAGAACAAACCAGAAACAGCTAAAAAACCCTCCCTGAGTAGCACACTTAGGAGCTGCTCTGCCTTAGCTCTGCCTTTACAGCAAATGGACTAAATTCCCTAGGGATTAAACGTCAGTTTAACTCTAAATGGAGTACAACGACAATAGACGGCTTGGCCAGAGGTACAAGTGAGGCTTTGCTCTGTGCAATGAATTTCGTGTTCTCCTTTTCCACTCAGGCTCTGCCAGAAACTTAAAAAAAGGAACTAAAAAGGGAAGGAAGATAAAAAAAGGAAGCAAAAGAAGGAAGAAAGAAGAAAGGCACAATTGGGATTGCCCTTATTTCAGCTGTTGGGAACCCACCAAACTGGGAAACCCTGTTTCCAGTTTGAAAAGGAATTCTATACAACAGCAGAAAACTAGCAAAAGTTTTTACATGCTCAGCTCAATAACACATATATATATAAATACTGATATGTACGTGGAGAATAAATAATTCATCCGGCCCCTTCCTGTTGTTATTTCAGTTATACTGGTTTTCCCAGCTTTCCATCAAGGCATAGATTACCCATTCTTGTGAAAACATGTTTTAATTCTGCTTCTTTTATTTGAACTCTAATCCAATTCCTGAGGTATTGCTATAAGCAAACATTACATTGCAATAATGGTGAATAAATTTTGGAAGTGTGTGTAAAACTCTTCATGCAGAAAGCCTAAAGTTTGCATCCTTCCAATGGATGGAAAGAAAACCCCCCAACGAACAGCTTTCCAGAGCCACAGACAGCAAGTATCTCTCCTAGCACTTGTTAGAAACTACCTACAAAACTGTCATAGTGACTGAAGCACTATATACAAAGTATAATTGAGTCAATTCATGAGCTATTTCAAGACAATTTGTGAACAAAAGCATAAAAAATACCTAAGGAATTTACATTAAATGATTGACCCATCTGTTAACTCTGGTTTTCTCAGCTGGATTCTTCTGTCTCTTCTTAAGCACCACACCTTAATCTGTGGCTGGTCTAACTGATTCCGATATAGTATTTTCATACTCAAATATCAGCCAATGTTCATGGAAAATAGTTGTATTTTTCCATGAATCTTGAAATTTTCTCCACCCTATGCTCTGGGTTCCAAATGGCAACTTCACAGCAGGGTCACAAAGCACAGGAAAATCAGGCTTTGCCGCTATTAAATTCTGCCTCCCCAGAGTATGTCAGTTGCTATCCTGTGGCTACCTCTCTTAACAAAAGCAATTGGTATCAATGCATGGTAATATATAAAAGATTTAATTTTAAACTCAACAAAATAGCAGATATCTGACCTATTGCAAGTTAATTTTCATATTGCTAGAATAGACTTGATTTTTTTATCCTTCAAAGGAAAATACTCTTCCATAAAGCCACTTCCTAGGGTATTTTCATTATCTTGCGCAATAAACTAGTTAAATCTTGACCCAGCAAATGTTGACATCCAACCCAGAAATAGACTGTCATAAAAATCTGAGCTGCTTCGTGTTGATACCAACCTGATGAAGTTTAACCATGCCAAGTGCAAGGTCCTCCACCTGGGTCGGAGCAATCCCAGGCACAGCTCCAGGTTGGGCAGAGAAGAGATTCAGAGCAGCCCTGCGGAGAAGGACTTGGGGGTGTTGGTCGATGAGAAAATGAACATGAGCTGCAGTGTGTACTCGCAGCTCAGAAAGCCAACCGTATCCTGGGCTGCATCAAAAGGAGCGTGACCAGCAGGTCGAGGGAGCTGATTCTGACTCCTACTCTGCTCTTGTGAGACCTCACTTGGAGTATTGTGTGCAGTTCTGGTGTCCTCAACATGAAAAGGACATGGAACTGTCGGAACAAGTCCAAAGGAGAGCCATGAGGATGATCAGGGGACTGGAGCACCTCCTGTATGAAGATAGGCTGAGAGAGTTAGGGCTGTTCAGCCTGGAGAAGGCTGCATGGAGACCTCATAGCAGCCTTCCAGTATCTGAAGGGGGCCTATAGGGATGCTGGGGAGGTACTCTTCATGAGGGACTGTAGTGATAGGACAAGGGGTAACGGGTTCAAACTGAAACAAGGGAAGTTTAGATTGGATATGAGGAAGAAATTCTTTACTGTAAGGGTGGTGAGGCACTGGAATGGGTTGCCCAGGGAAGTTGAGAATGCTCCATCGCTGCTGGTGTTCAAGGCCGGGCTGGACAGAGCCTTGGGTGGCATGGTTTAGTGGGAGGTGCCCCTGCCCATAGCAGGGGGGTTGGAACTGGATGAGCTTTAAGGTCCCTTCCAACACAAACCATTCTGTGGGTCTATGATTCTATTCATGTATGCATACACTGACCAAAACTCCCATAGTCTTCACTGGGTCTATTCTTGCATTCTTTCTTACAACCATTGTGTTTCCTCATTTAACAATAACTGTAGCTCCAAACACATATAATCTGGAAAACAGGGATGCTATGCCAAGAAAACAGTGCCACACAAAATGGAGTTCCTGCACTTGCCATATGAAGCCCAGCAGTGACAATAAATAGAACAGAAACCCAGGCAGGAAGGTGGCAGTGGGGATGTGCCATGGCTCATGTCCTGGGAAGCAGAAGCAGCCCCAGGCTGTATCCTGAGCCAGGCATTCAGGACAGCTCACAGCACACCCGTCAAGGCACAAGATACATGGTAGCACACCAAGGACCTGTTCTGCTGCGGTGGAGAGAACAAAACATGAGTTAGAGATGGCAGAAAAAGTTCAAGGCATGAATTTGCTTGACACAGCACTTACACCTGAGTATAGGTTGCAGTGGGCAGATGTTAAATGACAGGGATAGCTGTCAGTAGATAAAGAAATCCATTACCAAAGTGAGAAGAGGTGAACTTTGAAAGTACAAATCAATCATCTTGTGTTTTGACTGTTTCATCTTCTTTAAAAACAGCAGGCAATGGCTGACTTGTTTGAAGCAGACAATGCTACTGTAATTTCTTTAGCTGTATCTATAATGGCATTATGAATATGCATCTTTGGAGATTAAAGAAAACTCTTTCTCAGACTCTGACATACAAAACACTCTGAATTTGATTATTTAAATCATACTAAATTATCAATGCAATTATCACACAGACAAAACAAGTAGATTATTATTCCCTGCAACTCACATTGAAATGAATGGGGGAGAAACAAAAGGAAAAGGAAAAACCATCTTCACCTTCAGAAATGAACTCCCAGTCCATCTCTTCTCCTTTAAGATTCATCTCTTTCTTGCAAGGTGAAAAGTCTTTTGTCCCCCAGGCTTTTTATTTCTTTCAAAAACATGTCCATTTTTCCCATATCCTTGAACTAAAGACATTCACTTAAAGCAGCAGACCAGTGTGATATGTATGAAACCTTCTTATGAAGATGGCTGCTCATATCCCAGCACTGCCTCCTGCTATCAGCAACCCTGCCTTGCTGCTTGGCAGAGGTAAGCTCCCCATTCCCACGACTATTGCCATGGATATCACACTCCAAGTACACTCATCATGGATCTGCAGCTGCTCAGTGGGATTTTCAACATCCTGGGAAAAGGCACATGATGAAGGCATCCTATTCCTCAGCCTCATCAACTCACTGTAACCAACACAGTACTACAGAGCAGAGGCAGGGCTCAGTGCACAGCACAGTGCTCACCTGCATGGATGTGTTATGAAGTTGAACATTTTTCAGCTCTAGGAGGGCAATCTAATATCTGCCCACGGGAATGCTGGTGGGAATGCTTGTAGGTCCTAAAGAGGCTACAAGAAACCTGGAGAGGGGCTTTGGACAAGGGCCTGTAGGGACAGGCCAAGGGGAATGGCTTTAACCTGCCAGAGGGGAGACTGAGATGAGCTTTTAGGCAGAAGCTCTTCCCTGGGAGGGTGCTGAGGCGCTGGCACAGGGTGCCCAGAGAAGCTGTGGCTGCCCCATCCCTGCAGTGTTGAAGGCCAGGTTGGACAGAGGGGCTTGGAGCAAGCTGCTCTAGTGGAAGGTGTCCCTGCTCGTGGCAGGGGTTGCAGCTGGATGAGCTTTAAAGTCCCTTCCAACACAAACCAGTCTGGGATTCTATGATTCACTTTTCACCTTTAAAACCTTGTGTGCATTAGAAACTGCCTCTTTCCAGGGACACTTCTTTTGCCATGATGCCACCTTCAACATCCGCACTGCTCACGATGAAGCCCACAGAACACAAATGAGGTGCTGAGCAAGGTGTTCTCCAAGAAGACACCAGTTTACAACCTCACAACCTACAGCACCTATTCCTTCACCTCAAATTAGCCTAAATCTGACAAGGTTTTTAAACTGTGTGTCTGTGCTTCTTTCTCAGCAGTGAAAGCAGGAGAGAGACAAGTGGAACCACAGGCTCTGAGGCTTGAAGGCAGTAGTCACATCGAAGGTAGGTTATCTCAAACTGTACCACCATGAGCAGGATTTATTTTTCTGCTGTGTAAGGGCCATCAAGAGCATGTAGACATTGACCATTTTTAACGTTTCTGTAGATAGTAATCTTATCTAACCTAGTGTAAAATAACATTAAAGGGTCGTCTTCAAAATGTTATTCATACAGTGGGAGATAAAACCTGTCAGGATACACTCCGGCTTGTCATTAACTGTGATGAAGATCGCAGTATGTTGTCATTGCTCAGCTCTCACCATTTGCTCACACCATGTGAAAGCTCAAGTGAAGGCATTTTAATTGGAGCTTTACGGTATGTGAGGGTGAAGCCTCATGATGTTAAAAAGGGTGCCATAAATAAGGACAGCTGCCCAGTGTGTAAGAAAAAGCCCAGAGCAATTCCTGCAAGGCTCTCGGGACAGCCAAAGGTGAACAAACACAATGTGAAGTTGTGTTTCAGGCTCTCCCGTAGCATTTCCGAAGCAATCTCTGCTCCATTTGAGCCCTCAACCCAGATGTACTCATGTTGCTGGCCAGGAACCAGCTTGTCTCTGAAGACTGCAGACCATGAACCAGCAGTGGTGGCAATATTCATGCAATTGTCATGGCTGATTTGGCTCCAAAAGCTGTTGTCTGTAACCTTTAGCGCTACATTCAACCAAACCCAACCCTGACCTATGGCACAGCACGTACAAGGAAATTGCTGGCTTGTGTTGGTTAGACATTGTCCATTACTGATCCACTGGCAGAATGGGAATTAAATCCCTCAGTTCATCCATTTCTAAAGGGCAGCTATACATTTATGATAAAATACTTTCTTTTTTAGATCTGTGAGGTAAAAAAAAAACCACCTTGTATTCATCTGAAAGAGTAAAACCCTATAATCACCCTGAAGAGTATCCCTTTCTTTTGCAAAATGTACTGATTACAATGATAATAGTGGGAAACGCTTAACAGCTTTCATGGCACATTAACGGTGAGGTGCAGTTACTTTTCCCACAGAACAAAGTGAAAATCAGTTCATTGCACTGCTCTGACCTCAGTGAGAGACAATTTCAGCCTCTGGTTTTAGATTTGCTTATGAACATGCTCTTGCCCTTGCTCCAGGAACATTTCACAAGGCAATCCCTTTGCGTAAGGGCTGTGTCCTGTCCTACATTGACTCTGTTTAAATACGCTTCTAAAAGGGACAAGAAGCTGAAACCTCCTGGAAATGAGCAAACCCATGGTGGCAGCTGTCAGGACATCTATCCATCGGGTTAATGCAAGTGTCATCAGAAGCGGAGCGAGCTCTTGGGCCCTGGGGTGGGGTGAGGTGCCTGACCAGGTCAGGAGGTGCATGGAACAAGGATGAGAGTCTGGCCAAAATGGGTCATTTTCATCCCAAATGATGAAATGAATTTCAGAGCTACAATTTGTTTACCCCATGCCTATGTCACATTCACATCTAAGTGCTATTGCCTCTTTTCGTACTATTTGCAGGTGTGTTATACGTGATGACAGGGACAGTAATCAGGGACTGATCTCTTTAGATCCTCTAGTGCCAGAACAGGATCAAGTACAGTGCCATACCTGGCAGAGGTGGGATTTAACAAGGGATTGGGCACATCTACACCAGTTGATACCAGCCTCAGCCCTGACTGCACTCCATCCCAGCCTTTACCTGTTCTCCCTTTATAGATGCTTTTCTTCCAGCCATCCAACCTGTTTTGAGAGCTATTCCCAGCCCATTTCCATTTTGACTATGGTGTGCCAAACTCCTTTTTCATTGCTGAAACACTAAAGTAATCTTTGTGTATACTCATGGAGCATACAGAAAGCATAAAACTCTATTTGCTACATCTACAGTAACAATTCTCCTTCTCACAAGTGAATTTCATGTTTCTGCCAAGCAAAGGGTGTTTCACAATATTTACTGAGAATGAGGGAAAGAAGTTGTTCTGTGCAGCACCCCGATAGCAGGGTTTAGTGCAGAGGTGTCTGACAGCCTTGCCTCTCTCTGTGGGTAGCTGGGGGTGCTGTACTAATAGCACAGAGGCTTTTGGAGTCAGCTTCTTATTTTCCGGTGCTTTGATAGAAAATTGCTAGGGTGTCAAGGCCGAAACCTGCTGCCACTGTCACCATGACACAGACTGCAGCCAGAGGAATCTCATCTCCCCACTTCATTGCTGCAGTGTGTTGTTCAGCAGGAAGGTCCCAGGGGGAACAAGCTATGTCAGCAGACTGCAGCAGCATTCCTCAGACAAGGAATTTGTGCTCTGGAATTATCTGGTGGCACCAGGAACACACTGTGGAATCATAAGCATGATGGACCTGAGCAAGAACTGGTGTTCCAGGAGCAGGTTGGTTGAGAGCCCCATGTGAATGCTCAGTGACCTGCAGGAATTTTGGCTGATATTTGCAAAGGGAAGCCCTGTGCCAACCAAGGTGTGAACTTCACCAACACTGGGACCTTGCACCATGAAAGTACCAGCCTGAGGCGTTGCTTGGTATGAGAAGTAAAAGATGAGGCTGGCCCAAAGGATCCTGGGGACTGAAACCTGTGATATCCCACTCTCCCCTGTGCTGCCAAGAACAGGGCTCCCTTCAAAACACAGGGAATGCCCTAAATCTGGTCTGTGTTTCCTAAATATTTCACAGATAATTGCATGTATTACTTCTGTGCCTTTATCTATGTATATTCTTCCCTGTGAGGGTGCTAAGGCGCTGGCACAGGGTGCCCAGAGAAGCTGTGGCTGCCCCATCCCTGGCAGTGTTCAAGGCTAGGTTGGATGAAGCTTGGCCTAACCTGCTCTAATGGAAGGTGTCCTTGCCTGTGGCAGGGGTTGGAACTGGAGGAACTTTAAGGTCCTTTCCAACCCAAACCAGTCTGGGATTCTATGATTCTATGATACTGTCGTGGTTTAAGCCTCTATAACTGACACAGTTTTGCTCACTCACTCCCCCCTCTCTCTTGCCCCCCACTCCTGGAGGGATGGGAAGGAGAATCGAAAAGAATGCAACTCCCACAGGTTGAGATAAGAACAGTTTAGTAACCAAAGTATAACACAAATCACTACTGCTACCACCAATAATAATAATGACAAGGCAAATACAAGGAAAGAATACAATTTCTCACCACTTAAAACCAAGCCCGACCACGCAGTGCACCCCCACCCTTCCGGGTCTCTGCTCTCTGCTCTCCATCCTGGGCATGACGTGCTGTGGTATGGAATAAGCTCTTTGGTCAGTTTGGGTCAGGTGTCCTGTCTCTGCTTCCTCCCGGCTCCCCTCCTCCCTGGCAGAGCATGAGGCTCAGAAAGTCCTTGGCCAGACCAAAACATCACTAAGCAGGAACTGAAAACACTGGTGTTATCAGTGCTGTTCCCAGGCCCAAAATCAAAAACACAGCGCTGCACCAGCTACCAAGAAGGAGAAAAATGACTGCTGCTGCTGAACCCATGACAGATACATACAACTTGTTTGTGACTAATGCTCGGGGAACATGCTCTGTAACACTGTATTTATCCAATGGTCACATGGAACTGCACATAAATGAGTTGGAACAATTGTTTCTGAACTCTTCCAAAGCTGTTCTCTCAGTGCCAGTAACTGAACATCTCACATACGGGAATGAAAGTCTGACAGCGGGGTAGCTAAACTGGCTTCACTGCAATGCAAAGGTCATGAGCTCAAACTCTCTTAAGCTGATATTGCTACTAAAATTTCTATTAACTGCTCTTTACATCAAAGCAATTGTAACTGAACTTATTCTTATCATGTGCCTGAAGCAAAAAACTGAGCTGCCAAGCAGCTGCAGCAGCTTCATGTATATATACGGAAACAACAATAACCAAAAGAAATGAACAGAAAATCCCCACAGCATTAGCTGTAGCAAGCTTATTAACAAGTTCATTAGCAAATTCATTTCACTGATTAAACTCAATAATCTGCATTGAATAGAAACTGGGAGATAATAGTAACAAGTAATGGTTGCAAGCACATCGCTCGACACAAGGCAGGTCATACACCATGAACTGATGCAGGGGTCAGATTCATGAAGACTGCCGGGGCATCCCCCTCGCTGGATGCCATCATCTCCCTCTTGAGATGATCCACTCCACTTCTCCTATCACCAGTGCAAATTATATACCAGGACAGTGCATTCAACATTTCCATCTCAGCATTAGGAGCTTGCAGGCATAAATTCATGTACCTACACAGTCCTGCACAAAGCACACAGGAGTCCTGCAAGGCTCTGGAGTACGTGCCTGCAGACAGATGTACTCCATCTGTCCATGTTTCACGTGGGTGAACGTGAACAAATGGGACCCGGGAGCTTAGTTTCTTGCACACTGAATTATATTCTCACCTTTATTTTAAATGAAGAGGAGAGCAGCTGATAGCATTGTCTGAAAAAGAAAAAGACCATCAGGTTTTTAAAGGGCTGCTACCTCCTCCTGTGCACTGAAGATTCGAATGGCTTTTTATATGTAACAACTCTTCATTTCCTGGCATTTTCCCATATATTTTCTATTTTCTGCGGGCCACTCATATCAAGGAAATAGACGCAGCCTAAACTGTATGGAACTGTGGTGATCCTGGCAAAAATACTAGTAACCATTGGCCTTGCTTACCTCCTCTTCCACATCCTCTACATATTAGAGTCACTCCTCAGCACAAGGATTTATTGGCGCTCCTGGAGAACCTTGAAAGAGCAAACATAGTAAGTTAGGAGCCCAGCTTTGCTCTTATATGTCAGGAATCTCCAAAGCCCAGCACCACCACAAAATGCTCCATCTCCCACTCCTGCTTATTCCTCCTGCCCAGATCCTGTCCACAGGGCACAGCAGCCTCTGCTCCAGGTGCCTGTAGCAATTACTTTTTGCAAACAGCACAACTAAAGGCTTCATCCCACTTACAGTGCTGATGGCAGATGAGGAATTTAAATCACCATCTATGGAGAACATCAGGTAAGGGTGCTTCCAGGTACTCTCAGTCCACCAGGAAAAATGATGCATTAGGATTTGCCTGGGGTTTTGTAGCCTGTCGCCTATATCCTGTTTGTGAATGCTATTTCAGCTGCCTTTGGTCTCTTACTGGTTACTTCTGTCTCCTTCCATGATTAGATGGCTGCTGTTAAGTAATTTATTGTGAAAGCGAAGGGCTAATAAATGTCCTCATTTTAAGCACATTTCAGTGGTTTAAGCCATGTTAAAAATGAAAGCACTTCAGGTCACCATCCTGAGCATTTAGTCATGTCCACTTAAAGTGCTTTAATAGTCTGTTAATGTACTGCTGCAAGTGCTTCTACAGCATTATATATAATAAAATGAAATTAATTCCCAGTGCATTAAGATATATGTGGGGGGGTTCAAGTTTACCTTAAAAAAGACCATATATTTATAACAATTGCCACTCCACAGACAGACCAGACCTTATTGCCAGAGCTTCCCAATCAAAACACTTCTCTGAGGTTTTAGCTGGTTCTCAATACATCCCTGAGCTGAGCTGCTGGACCATGCAGGTACACTACGTTCTGTTTCACAGAGGGAGAAACTGAGGCAGTGGTCAGTGAAATTGCTTGGCCAGAGCTGCAGCCAGGACCGGTGTCAGACAGCAGTTCAGAGTGGAAACTCCTGGCTTGGGTATTTTCCAGGAGCCAAAGACCCTTAGGCACAGGACCCCCCCCAGCTCATGCACAAGCAGTGCTCCCCCATGCAACGCCCAGAGGTTTAGATCACAGAACCCCAGACCGTTTGGGTTGGAAGGGACCTTAAAGCTCATCCAGTTCCAGCCCCTGCCACGGGCAGGGACACCTTCCACTAGAGCAGCTTGCTCCAAGCCCCTGTGTCCAACCTGGCCTTGAACACTGCCAGGGATGGGGCAGCCACAGCTTCTCTGGGCACCCTGTGCCAGCGCCTCAGCACCCTCCCAGGGAAGAGCTTCTGCCTAAGAGCTCATCTCAGTCTCCCCTCTGGCAGGTTAAAGCCATTCCCCTTGGCCTGTCCCTGCTTGCTCTTATAGAAGTTCTGCCCAGCAGCTCTCCCCTGAGCCCTTCAGCTGGACAGACAGACACTTGCCTGTATTTACAACCCTTTGTTCAAATATGACATAAAGTACAGAATGCCGATATTAAATCAGATGTGAGTGCCAGCATTGCCCACACGTCATTTCTGTAGTGCTGTCAAGTTTTCCAGAGGATGCCTTGCAGTGAACTTATTATTGCTGTCATTACAATTGCGCTCTGCTTCATTTGGGGAATGTCTTCAACTATAGCTGAGGTTGAGTTCCTTTCGCAATTTCAGCCGTAACAGTCTTTACCAGTGAACCGTGAGCTCTGTAAATAAGATGGGGAGGAAAAAAGCCCATTTCTCACAATGATATTGTCTGGGTTTTTCCCTTGCTGAAATTCTAACAGTAATAAGCATATTTGTATTATATCAGCAGCCACACGCCATAGCTATCTGCTCAGTACAGCTCTAATATTTACAGTGTACACAACACTGGCTGTTGTTAAACTCATGAATAAAGTCAATGGCCCAAAAACCTGGGAAATGTACGAACAGGAATAAAAAGAGGCTGGAAATAGTGTGTGCTGTGCTATCACAGGCAGCTGAATCGACATACAAGCAGTAACCCAGTTTCTACTGGAATGAATGTCACTGTGCCCCTGACTCCCACCAAACTTTTCCCCAATGAGCTGTTTTCTATCCACATCATTTGTAAGTTTCTCCTAAGGTTTCATCCTCTTTGAGGCTGTGATGGAGGCGACAACAGCACAGTTGCTCCTGAGGCTTACCTTCCACAGAGAGGGCTCCAGCACTGGCTGCTCTTTGCCTGATGACTTGGTTGGAGATGAAGCTGTTTTAGAGTCACACCTTGCAAGGAATGGATGGACCTGGTCCCGTAGGTGTCCCAGTGGAGGTGGTTATGTTTGACACCAGTGTTCTAGCAAGAAACTGACCTTTAGAAAACAATTACAAGGCATCTCCTTGTGTTTTCTCATTCAACCTGGGTTGCTCTTACTCCCTCAGCCTCCTCCTGATTCATGTTGGGATGAGAGTCGGGGCTGGGGAGGTGACATGTTTGCTATATGCTAGCCAGTTCTTTCTCCTTTGACCTGGGTACAACAGTCTACATGTCGTTTCACCAAGATAGAAGGTTTATTTTTGCAAAGTAATAAAACATAAAGGTCTCCAAAGAGCACAAAACATGCTCTGCTTGCTGTTACAAGACCCAGAGCCTGTTTTGCAGAGGGGGGAAGCAGGACAGATCCAAGGGAGCAGAAATGACATGCAGAGAGGAGATGAGGCTTCAATCTCAATGACAGGGAGACAGCTCAAGCAGGTGAGCCCAGGCAGGTGTTTTCCTTGTTTCTCATCACAGGATTGCTTCTTCCCCCAATGCATATGAGTTTGTTAAGAGGATGAAATATCTCATCGAATTAAATCAAGAACAAATGCATTTTTAATTTAGAAGTATTGTTTTCCACTCTTTCTAACAAATGTCTGCCCTTCAAAGTTCCAATGATTCCTTAGGTAATACTAGTGTACATAACAATGTTCCATAACGGTTATAGAATCATAGAATAGTTAGGGTTGGAAAAGACCTTAAGATCATCCAGTTCCAACCCCCTTGCCATGGGCAGGGACACCTCACACTAAACCATGCCACCCAAGCCTCTGTCCAACCCGGCCTTGAACACCGACAGGGATGGAGCATTCACAACTTCCCTGGGCAACCCATTCCAGTGCCTCACCACCCTTACAGTAAAGAATTTCTTCCTCATATCCAATCTAAACTTCCCCTGTTTAAGTTTGAACCCATTACCCCTTGTCCTCTCACTACAGTCCCTCATGAAGAGTCCCTCCCCAGCATCCCTACAGGCTCCCTTCAGATACTGGAAGGCTGCTCTGAGGTCTCCACGCAGCCTTCTCTTCTCCAGGCTCAACAGCCCCAACTCTCTCAGCCTGTCTCCATACAGGAGGTGCTCCAGTCCCCTGATCATCCTCGTGGCCTCCTCTGGACTTGTTCCAACAATTCCATGTCGTTTTTATGTTGAGGACACCAGAACTGCACACAATACTCCAAGTGAGGTCTCACAAGAGCAGAGTAGAGGGTCAGGATCACTTCCCTCGACCTGCTGGTCACGCCCCTTTTGATGCAGCCCAGGATACGGTTGGCTTTCTGGGCTGCGAGCGCAGACTGCAGCTGGCTCATGTTCATTTTCTCATTGACCAACACCCCCACGTCCTTCTCCTTGGGCTGCTCTGAATCTCTTCTTTGCCCAACCTGGAGCTGTGCCTGGGATTGCTCCAACCCAGGTGTAGGACCTTGCACTTGTCATGGTTAAACTTCATCAGGTTGGCATCAGCCCACCTTACAAGCGTGTCAAGGTCCCTGTGGATGGCATTCCTTCCCTCCAGCGTATCAACCGAACCGCACAGCTTGGTGTCATTGGCAAACTTGTGAAAGCGCACTCAATCCCACTGTCCATGTCACCAACAAAGATGTTGAACAAGACCGGTCCCAACACTGATCCTTGAGGTTCCCAGTGCCTTTATGAGGAGGTGCTTTTATATTGATAGATATTTCAGTTCACTAAGCAGAATATTACAGTCTATAGAGCTTTGAGAGAAGAAGGAGCCATAAAACTATAGAAGAAATATATTAACTTTCTTGCAAGTAAACGACACAACTGTAGAGAATTGACACTGCTGGTGTTAGATTGTCTAATTTCTCATTTTCCTTTCTGCTCATGTTCATCCATTAGAAGGCACAGAATATTTGTGGAACTGCTGCAGTGTCATTTTGACCTTAGAAGGGTCATCTTAAAACCTATGACATCTTAAAACCTTACAGTCTTTTGCATCTGAGAAATAGAAAATTACTTAAACATGATTTATTGTCTGTTTTCTAGAGAATAGATTCTATGATCTACAAATATGTGTTATTTTTGTCTCTAATTTCTGTCAATAGCTAATTCACTACTTTAGAGATCCATTGAAATCCCAAGGAGACAGATGTGAACAGTTCCCTAATTTCTGTGGGAAGGTAGGAAGAAAAAGAAAGAGAAGAAAATGAGAACATCATCTCCTGTTATATTGTTATAAGAATACACTGCAGGTGATAAATGATGAAGAAAACTGGTGTTAAAGTACTACTTGCTGTGCCCCAGGCCCCCAGGTAACCTTCCCCAGCCAAACCTCTCAAAACAAATCGACTCTTCCTGAGTTCTTCTTCATATAATGTAGAAGAAAACAGCACCTCTTTACCTTCCAGAAATGGGTTAAATGGAGATCTTCTCAGCTTCCTTAGGATGGCAGTTATTGACACTTGCAGAGCCTGAAACAGTGAGGAATTGGAGGAGACCAGGGTCAAAGCTCAAGCACAAGCTCCCTGCTCAGCCATAAATAAGCATCTGAAAATGGGTGAAAGAAAAGATATTGATGCTTGAAAACCAGGAGATTGGAATGGTCAGGACAAAAGGGGTTCTATGAGGATTTCTGAAAGGAAACAAAAAATGAGCTGGTGATTTCCTAAACACTGAGGTTTGTGCTTTAAAAAGAAAGAATGCCCTGCTTTGGTATAGAGACATCAGAGCCCTCTGACAAACATCTATCTGGTCCTAAAGCAAAATGATATACTTAATAATGAAAAAGGGTTCGTCTCCTTTCCAGCTGCCTAAGACTGGCAGCTCAAAGCTACCAGGAGCAAAAGTCACAAGGGTACTTCTACATTCAGGTCTATTGCTGCAGTTTGGAGTGGAATCAGCTTTCAGAAGCCTTCGAGGATCCAGCTTGAACACAGAAGTGTTTTATTGTCGAGGTGTGATAGAAGAAACAGTTGTGCTAAGGTAATGCTTCTGAGGTGTAGCTACTTTGGGAACTGTGATTCCTTGATCACCTAAGCAGCATCTGCTGTAAATAGAACTTTCTTCTCATGGATAACTAAACTAGAGGTCAGTCAGGGGCAACACTCACTTCTCCAAATTGGATTTTTGGCTTCTCATGTGCTGTTCAGGTTAAATACATGGCAACTACATTGTCATCGCTTTGTTGGGCTGAAGTGGAAACGGTGAATTTACAGTAAAATCTTTCTATCCAGTTTCACATCAGCTTTTGACTTGACATCCCAATGAAGGCATTCCAAACTAATGTTGTGTAGAGCATCAAGCAGGCAGCTTGACAGTGCTAACCAAGGGTTGTCACGTCCTCTCATGGAAGCCGTACAATTCGGACGCATTTATATGAGACCACAGGCTCAGGAAAAGGAATTTCAAGACTGCTTTAACAACAGAAAATAGGGCCAAATGAAGGAAAGAATATCAAAATACTATTGCTTAATATGATACCTGCTGGGAATGAAAACAGTGTCTAAAAATTTAAGTAATAAGATGATATGCTGAAAGATGAACAGCAGAAAATGATGATACCATCCACTCCACTAAAGAGAAAACCAGTAAAGGTAGCTGTGTGCACTGATTTCAAATGACATCATTTGTGTATACATTTAGGTTTCTAAACATGCCTTTAACTTTAACACTTCATAGAAAATAACAAAGGTGCTTTTAATTCAGAATGATTTTCAATGCCACAATGGTTTGCGGCTATTTGATCCCACTGCAGAGCCCTAGCATTGCTGTTTACGGAAGACTGACTTGCAACTTGTATAAGATCAAGGCTTTTAATCATATCCCCGCGTGAGACATGTCAGGAACTGAGCTGGATTTTCACCAGCTCCCACCCAGTTGATGAGTATCAGTTACAGATGGTAAAGCAGAGAACAAAACCGAGACAATGTGATTGAATCTCCTTTGGATTCTGTCTTGTTTGTAACCTGGAAGAGGTAAACTCCATTAATTCAGTACAGAAACACAAACCTGAAGTTAGACACTTCTAAACGTGGAGCAGTCTGATAGATGTCAGTGCAGTGCCAATACCCTTGGGTAAGCAGCACGCCTACTCCTGCCACCCTGCCGCCACTTCATTCCTACTGTCATGTTTGGATGACCAGAAATGGGTATATGAGAGTGTGTGTATGGAAGTAATACGCAGTAAGGACAGCTCATTTACAGGGATATAGAAATTAAAGAAAGGTCAGGAGTCCTGGTAGGGAAATATTAGATAACAGACTAATAAAAGGAGCTCAACTCTCAGGGGGAAAAAAACCCAGCAGAAGAAAATGAAAATCAGAAACTCTGACCTTTAAAAACTGTATTTTGCAATGGCAACACAAAGCCATGTGGGAGAGCCCAGCATCCCATTTTAGCATGATTAAATATTTTAGCAATGCACAGCTTACTGTGACTTGCTGGCAGAATCTCAGCCTTTCTGTTTACCTTTTCAGTGGTTTAATGCAGCATGAATAATGTTAGTGTGAGTCCCAAGACTAGGAAAAGAAGGATGCATGCACAAGCTATGTGTTCAGTGGACTGCTTAATGCCAGAGGTGAATGGCATAGAAAGAAACCCTCAAAAGTTAGTAATAAATCAGCACACCACTTTTAACCTCTGCTTTAATAAGTTCTGCAGAAAAGTCTGCAATGTCTGTCTGAACAGAACTTAATCTCTTTTATAAATCATGTCTGTCTATATCAAGTTAAATAACAAAGATGATCAATAGGTGAAAGACCATCTGGTATTATAATTGGTATAAATGCCATAACTGTACATCTGTCCCTCTGCTTTTGAGTATTGGTAGTGCCCCAGACCAGTGGTCAAGTGACAAGTCAATGTACAGTTTCTGATTCAGGTCACTAGTGCTGCAGGAATACTGGCATCTGCTGAACCTTGGAGTACCATTTAGTGGACCAGGCTCTACTTGTGAGACTCAGAGGGACACATTCCTCCAAGCCAGGACACAGTAGAGGATGGTGGAGGGCTCCTAACATTTCCCCTCCACCCGGTTGGTGCCCCATCGCTGAATTGGCAGCACCATGGACCTTGTGGGATGGTGGTGTTTGGTTCCCTGGAGGCTTATTGAAGTATAAACAGTATTTCATCCAAAACCAAATAAATTAGAAAATGGAAGGGCATTTAATGTACTGCACATGTAGTAATGATGCACTTTATAATACTGTTTGTAAAGAAGAGCCTCAGTGCAAGTGCATAGCATAATGGTATAGAAAACAGCTCTTCAACACCTAATTCCATCTGTTGTTCCAGCAGAGACTTTACTGCTTTCACGGGGTAACCTAAGGTTACAGTTATGTGATATAATAAGATCTTACAATCTCTACCACCTGCAAAGAAGGGTTTCATGAATTAATGGTAAAATTGACCTTTTCCTTCATCCACCATGATGTCAAGATAGAAATCTTTTGGCCTTAAGTTTTTGCAAAATTATGGACATTTATAATCTGAAACTCTCTCTTGTGTTTGCAGCTGGCAGGAAGATTTCACCTCTCTTTTCCAAGCCACCAGCTAGATGTGAGAAGGGCAGACTAATCATTAAGTCTGGCTCTGAGGAAGGGAATTGCTAGAGTTTGTGTAACTGATGATGGTGTTCTGTTACTTTTTAAAAGTCGATAGGAAAAGAGACAGAGAAGGTGAGACAAGAAATGGGAAGAAGGGAATTCATGGGACTTAAACAGGCAAAGAAGAGGAATAAAAACCTTTACTCACATGTGCCCATGGTGGATGATCAGGGGCTGGAGCACCTTCCATATAAAGACAGGCTGAGAACATTAGGGATGTTCAGCCTGGAGAAGAGAAGCTGAGGGAGACCTCAGAGCAGCCTTCCAGTATCTGAAGGGGGCTACAAGGGTGCTGGAGAGGGACTCTTCATTAGGGACTGCAGTGATAGGACAAGAGGTAAAGGGTTCAAACTGAAACAAGAGAAGTTCAGGCTAGATATAAGGCAGAAGCTCTTCCTCGTGAGAGTGCTGAGGCGCTGGCACAGGGTGCCCGGAGAAGCTGTGGCTGCCCCATCCCTGGCAGTGTTCAAGGCCAGGTTGGACACAGGGGCTTGGATCAAGCTGCTCTAGTGGAAGGTATCCCTGCTCATTGCAGGGGGCTGGAACTGGATGAGCTTTAAGGACTCCTTTAACCCCAAAATCTTGTGATATTCTCTCATACCGTAAGAACACTAGGAGATGGGAGCCGGTGCCATCCACTTTTGTCCAGCTGTATAAAATCAGATTGACTGGGCATAGATAAACTTAAATGAAGAAGCATCATACAAATTTGCACAAAAACCATAATCTGTGCTATCCATGCAAACTCCCCACCTTCGTTTGCCCTGGCCATTCAGCTTGAGCTTCCCTGTAAGAGATGAATTCTTACTGCCTGTGCAGTTCAGCTTTCCTCTCGAAAGCTTATTCCCTAAAATGCAGGTTGGTTAATATCCATCTGACCAACACAAACCCAAAGCCCTGAAAGAAAGAAGAAGATAAATCTGACCACAAAAATTATAGTGACTTTAGCAGAAAGAATACAAATAAGCAACAAGATATTCCTGCTGATGACACTTGGTAGAATAACCTGGCAGTCAGATAAGAAGTAATGGATTCGGGATGAGTATTTAAAAAGGCATCAAGTTAATACTTGAAACATAATAGCATGGAAATTATTATAATGATTATGATAATTATAAATAATACTTATTATTGAAATAACAATAATTATAAGTTTTTACATGCTGAGCAGGACAATCTCAAAATTTCTCTGCAATTAATATTAATAATTATATCATTATTGAAGAAAAACAAAGCAGTGCTCGAGCTTTTCCCACGAATGTGCATGGGAAGGGGTGAGGAGGAGGGAAGGAAGCTGTTTTGAAGTATAAAACATGCTTTGCAACATGAATCTAAATGAAGACAGTTGTTGCCTAGATGCAGCTTTTACCCAGTATCCTAGTCCTGGCCCTGCCTGAGAGAGCTCTCAGCCCATCCATCCCGCATCACCAGCCTGGCAATTACATGTGATGGCATGAGGCACTGCTCTGCAACATGTGAAAAAGCAAGAAAAAGGAAATTTCCTCCGTGGTCTGCAGAAAATCAATCACAAAGTTAGTAAAAATGTGAGAAAAAGTAAGCTAAGTTACCTGATTCCATGGAAAAACTACTGCTGAGATCCTCCAACTACTCTTTAATTATGATGGATGGCAACTTGTGGAGTGAGTGATCCCGACACAAAATCAAGCCAGTGTCTGTGCTTAACCAGGTCACTTCTTCCTTTCTTTCTCTCTCTTGCTTTCCTTTTGCCTTTTTCCTTTGCTTTCAAGCTACGAAACAATTGTTTGTTATTTATATCTTATTTCATATTTATACAAGAAAGAAATATTTCTCCCCTAAAGCAAATCAAGGCTAGAATAACAATCTCAGAAAGGTCAGCAACTCGCCAATGTGTTAATTGAATCTGTCTTCAGAGCCACAATGCCAATACTTCAAGGGCAAGAAAGGGCAGAGATATAATAATAATCAGAGCAAATGCCTGTGTATGAGCTGGAATTGATAGTGGAAAGGCTGAAGCCAAGTGCAGCCTCCGCTTCAAATCTTCTCTCAAGGAACCAGCAGTCCTTGGAAAATTTGTCATTTTTCTCAAGGTAAATGGCTCCATGAGGGTGTAATCCTCTACGGGGTGTAAATTATCATTAATGCTTCAATTATTTACAGCCAGCTTGGCTGCCAGCACAAAGATCCTTTAGGAGTTTCAAATGTTTTATTAAGATCACATTGTGCTGTTTTCCTCGTGCATAAAAGATCTGCTATTCCTCTGTGCGCTGCTCTGATAAAGTCTCTCTGAAGAAAAAAGGGGAGAAAACCCATCTGCTTCTGCTCTGAGCAATGTGTGGAGCCGCAGCAAAACGAGCCCCGTTGGACAGTTTAATCCAGCCCAGCTCCTGTGCTGCTGCTATGCTTCGCTGTGCATCACGCCTGTACAGTGCTGCTGAATTCCACAGTATTCCTAACCCGCAGCAATTAAAGCTTCAGGAGAAAATGCAACTCCACAGTTTTTGCTGCTGGACGGTTTAAGGTGTTACTCACCAAGGTCAGGTCAAGGAGGGTGGGGATCAGGGAGCTTCCCATATGATGCATCTCATGGTATAACCTTTGTTTTCACTTCTGACCAGTTTTTCCTACACAAAGTACTCAGTAAAAGATCTCTGCAAAAGGGAACAACCATTTAATCTGGGAATTAACAATCCTCCAAGGGTGGCAGCAGATTGTGCCTCGTGCCGAATCTGTAATTCTAACAAACTTTTGCTAAAGTCAGTGCAAATTATTTGGGGATGTTGTTGACCAAAGGATTTTACGATTTAGGGGATATCAAGGGAGGTTTCATGTTAATTTGTCTGGGTGACTTATTACTCTTAGGAGCTCAGGACTGCAAACAGCTCATACATAATCCAGTTAAAATCCACTGACAGAGAGACGTTGCTCTCATCTTGTTAAAGGACAGTGACTGGGTTAAGATAATGCTTGTGAAACAAATACATTAATCCTGTAAGAAGAAAACATAAACATTTCCCTTTTGTTTTATTCAGTGAAGACACTCAAGAATGGCTGATTTCTCGCATAACAATTAAATGTTTGGATAGAGAAACGGGCAGAGACCTGTAGCTAAGAAATAGGACAAATGCACTCATGATGCACAAAGCACCATTTCCACCATATCTCCTGCTTGTTTCAAGGCTCCCAGACTTGCTCACCTGAGCAGCAACAACACCAAAGCTCCAATGTTATTTGTTTTCTATGTCTTGTTAAATACATTTAATTACAGTTACTTTAAATGTTAATAAACCATGAAATTATCTTCAAACAACTTTGTAAATTAAGCCATGGTCTATTGTAGATCTCATTCAATTTTCAAGTATTCATTGAACTATACTTACCTTAATATAATTTTTTTTGTTTCCCAATAAATAAGGCAGTTAATTTTATATACCCAATCCTACTACAAACTTTTAACATAATTATTGCAGCTAGAAAGTAATAAAACCACTTTTCTATCCTGTTTTGTGTATCACTAAGTAAAATGACACAGACATATCCTGAATATGCTTATTGAAGGTGTAGGGGAAAACAGTGGTTGCATCTATACGGCATATTTCATTGAATTACAGAACCCCAGACTCGGTTGGGCTGGAAAGGACCTCAAAGCTCCTCCAGTTCCAACTCCTGCCACAGGCAGGGACACCTTCCACTAGAGCAGCTTGCTCCAAGCCCCTGTGTCCAACCTGGCCTTGAGCACTGCCAGGGATGGGGCAGCCACAGCTTCTCTGGGCACCCTGTGCCACCGCCTCAGCACCCTCACAGGGAACAGCTTCTGCCTAAGAGCTCATCTCAATCTCCCCTCTGGCAGGTTAAAGCCATTCCCCTTGGCCTGTCCCTGCAGGCCCTTGTCCAAAGGCCCTCTCCAACCTTAAAAAAAAATGTATTTGTTATATAACAAAGTGTGGATAATTCATTTGTTACATATTGTTGGAAGGTGCCACCAAAAGAAAGCCTGCTGTGCATCACTCATAGGTAAATCAAAGGGACCTGTGTTTTATTTGCCACATGTCAATAAAAAGTCATTTAAATATTTCCTTTGCCAGACTAATCTTCATTTAGAGGTTGGGGGGGCGGGGGGGGGGGCTGTTCATTTAGCCATTTTCAGGGATCCCCTTCCCTTTCTCTATGCTCCAAATCACAGGGTGAGCGTGGCCCCAGCAGAGACACCCAAGAAAAACCCCAGGGAAGGAAGTAGGTGCCCTAATCAAGACCAAACACGTCACAGCATCATTCCATCTGCATTTCTCCCAGCTTATCTTCCCTTCCCTGGGAAAAAAACCCAAACACCATAATTTAACACAATAAAGCCATAATTATCTGTAACCTTTAGTCATAAATTAGTGCTTTTATCTGCAGCATTTGATATATATCTGTGTGGCTACACAGCTATAAACATTGCATTTTAAGCAGCAGTTATGTGAACCAGAGGCACATGAAACGCACCATTAATGCCACTGGCACAACTGGTCATTGGTCCTTCAGTGCTGTTTAGTGTAGGAACTTAAATCAAAGTGTTGGCGCCCCATGGTAGTTGTAAAAACAGCTCCTTTCTTCTGAAGCAAACCCTCCTCAGCTGCCAGAGAGCACATAATTCAAGAAAAATAATGAAAGACAAGAAAAAATTAAAGTAATAATAATAGTATACAGTAATATGATTATTTCCAGTTCCATAATTGTTGCAGTGCCAACTCTGTGCACGTATCTATTCAATGGAAAGGTGAGATTCTGCATCCCTTTTTAGTGATGCAAAAAAAGGGGATTGAGCATCACCTGAGCTTATTCCATGGAGGTACCAGCCAGGCAGGAGGTGATCCCCAAAAATACCCTCCCTTGGCCCTTCTGTCCGCAATCATGCTGCCATCTTGTCCTCTGCCTGAGACAGAGCTGCGCAAAGCCTCTCATACCTGATTCAAAACCCTGTTTCTCATATAGGTTCCCCCCAGCAGCCTACATGGTGGTCTACCAGGAGTTAATGTCATTCTGGGTTATAACAACTACAAATTCAAACCCGTTCACCTTTCAAACAAAAGTATTATAATCATTGGATTGAACTGGGGTAACAAACAGTGGTGAAAATATCCAACCTTAAAATTAGGGATTCAAAAACCTAAACAGATTTGGTTTGGAATACACAGTGATGGAAACCATATTAAAATGAGGAAAACCACTGTGAATTTTTATGCTGGTTAAACAAACTCAAAACTTCCAATAGGTTTCTTTTCCTTGATGGCTTTACATAAGATGAATTCTGTGAAGTTTTCCTAGTTTTACACAACACATCTGAGAGCAGCCCTAGATATTTTCATCCCTATTTTCTGTCCTATTTGTTTCCCATCAGATGCCTTCTGTCTGCTTCAGGGGTGAACACTCACAGCTGCTACTGATGTTAGTTGAAGTTTTCTCATTACTCTAAACATCAGACCATGTTGTCAGCTGTGTGAACATGCATTTTTGTGCCAAGCTCTAGCACCACGGTGGGCATTCCAATCGAGGACTTGCTGCGTGCTCCAAGATTAGGCTGTTCTACAGCCAAGCCAAGCGAAGACCTATTGTTGTTACATCATATTATTAGTGCATTATTCTGACAGCTTTACTGTCTTAAGTCAATAAAAAGAGATGTTTAGGCATCAATGTGCAATGGAGTAATACAGCCAGCTGAAATTAAAACAAAACAAATTGAGAGTGCTGGTGAGGACAGACATTAAGAAAAAGGAAATGGAATGGGCCCTGGGAGCAGTTCCCCCATGAGCAGATGTCCTTTCCCATTTCTCTGCATGCAATACAAAACAATGGTTATTGTCAGGGCAGCCTCTGCCTGAACCAATACTGAGTCCAGAAATGAAATCTCTCATTTCAAGAGGCTCCCGGACTGACGGCACTGGCTCTGCAATGAGCAGGAACACAACATTAAGCACTATATGAGTTTTGCTACAGTCAACACATCAACCAGAGAAGCATTCAGATGCTCTATTACAAATATCTGCAGGTAAAATGTAATCTCTCAAAACAGTTTGGTCTTCAGATGCAAAATGAAGGCAACATGCTGCGATGCTTTGATGATGGTAGTTTGTTTCTGATGCTAAAAAAGCCCATCACAGAGCTTTACTTTCAAAGTAGCTGATCTCAGAGTCCACACAAAAATTGGAGCGTGCAGTCGAAACACAGATAAACACACGTGGTGTTTGCATGATGAGTACGAGCATCCTTTGAACCGAAATAACCAAGTTTCCTTCCTGAAAGTTTCCCTTTTAAAGAACTGTGCTTTTAAGGAGAAAAAAGCTGATTTCCGTTTGTACACGTGTGTTGCAATTGCTTAAATATATTTCTCATACAGCATATAGAGGACATAAAGTAGTTTTCTAATAAGGGGAAACCCGAATTCAAAGGTGGCCACAACCACCCTGGAAAGAGGCATTTGGAGTACAAAACCCCTCACTATTTGCTTTAAAAACGATAATGTTCAGACTGGGGAATTCATTCTCTTCCTTAGTGCTGTGCTTGATCTACCAAGCTTCTGCAGAGCATTTCTGCATTGATAACCAGGTGACAAGAAGTAAACAAATCAGAAATGCTCAGTCACACCCATGAGTAGACAGAATTAATATCATTTTGTACCTTTTAGATAATGGTCTCTTTCTTAATGCTGGTTTAATGTAGCCTGGAGGTCACACGTTTCCATTTCCACTCACTTTTTTCTATTGGAGAACATAAAAATGATCTATAGACTTTGTGCATTGTCAGGTCTAACTTTCAGGGCTAATGGCACGTTGATGAATCATTAATGCTTTTTCTATTGTCATCTTGACAGTTCCCCCAGAGTTGTTTTCAATGTCAAGCTTTCACTGGTTTTGGTGAAATATCCTTATCCCGTGTTAAGATGCATTGCATCTTGTTCTTGCCATCCATTATGCAGACACTGTTCCCAGAAAGTAAGAATACTATTTATTTCGTGTACCATTAATAACCAGGGATTACCTGAAAGGCCAAGGTAATGTGATTTAAAATCCATGAAAACCAGTTCATGAACAAAACCAGTGTGAATGTACGTTCTCTAAAGACAGCCCAGAGAGGTGCAGAGATTTTAGCCAAAAAAAGGAGTGTTGATGCTTTAAGAAAAGGCAGAATATCTTACTTCTGTTCAGGCACTGTATGAAGACTTGTAAGAATGGGAGTACTTGAGATGCAGCTGGTTAAGAAGCACACTGTTTTACTTTGACCATAAGAATAGAGTGCATACAGCAGACACTGAAGCTCTCATTAAAGCTGTAGTGCCAATTAAACTAATCACACACATGAGGCTGGCAAACTGCTGGAACCTCAAAGTAAAAAGAGCCTCGCATCATTCAAAAGGGTGATGATTATTTTTTAAGCATAAAATTGTTGGGCAAAGATATGTAAATGAACTGCAACAACCCATTAGCAAAAAATTATCCCCTTCCTTCACTTAATACAAGGGTTGTTTTAACGTCAGGATGGTAATTTTTCAGATGTATGAAAAGAAACATAAATGTTGCACTAGAAACATTTGAGTTCATAAACATCTCATTACCAACGTATTATTATTCCCTTACATTTGGGATACTGATAACTGCAGACTTGTTTGAGAAGAGCAAGTCCTCCTTTGGTAAGTGGGAGATTGATAGATTATATGGTACTGGGCAAGCTGTACAATAACAAACAATATTGCGAAAGAGATATGTTTGAAAGGTGTTAGTTACACATACACAAACTTGGGAAAATTTAGAAATATGTATTATTTGTATACTTCTGCTGCTATACATCATTTAGTTCATCTCTGTCTGCAATAAGGGACCCTGCCTGGGTAACGTTATAGTAAGTACCTGAGAACTTGGTTTTGCTCCTCTAATAATTGTAATGAGTGAGCACAGCCACTGGTCATAGAGTCACAGAATCCCAGACTGGTTTGCGTTGGAAAGGACCTTAAAGCTCCTCCAGTTCCAACCCCTGCCACAGGCAGGGACACCTTCCACTGGAGCAGCTTGCTCCAAGCCCCTGTGTCCAACCTGGCCTTGAACACTGCCAGGGATGGGGCAGCCACAGCTTCTCTGGGCACCCTGTGCCAGCGCCTCAGCACCCTCACAGGGAACAGCTTCTGCCTAAGAGCTCATCTCAGTCTCCCCTCTGGCAGGTTAAAGCCATTCCCTTGTCCTGTCCCTACAGGCCCCTGTCCAAAGCCCCTCTCCAGGTTTCCTGCAGCCCCTTTAGGCACTGGAGCTGCTCTAAGGTCTCCCCTTCAGGAGCCGTCTCTTCTCCAGGCTGCCCCAGCCCAGCTCTCTCAGCCTGGCTCCAGAGCAGAGCTGCTCCAGCCCTCTGTGAAGCTACAAAAGAACCCTTACTTCTCGGTAGATTCTTTTAGCACAACCCCATCACTTACCGTGCTGTTGATGAATTACAGTCACAGCATGGCCAGAAATTATTCTCCCACAGAGTAGCTCCATCAGTTACAAAACCCAATTCACCTGTTTCCCCTCAGTTCTCTTAGTTCAAGCACACCCTCATCGCACTACAATTAATGTCAACGTTATATATTTCTTAAAGACTGTAATGTATTATTTTTCCCTGTATAACAGCAGCACATTTGTTTTTCAAACAGTGTAGTTTTATACTGAGTATTTTATATTCATAAATGTATATCACTTCCATTTATTTTGCACAGAGGAAATTTCCATTTTGTTACTGTTAACAAGCTGGTTTCTGTTTATAAGGACATCTGTAAAAGAAGCTGAGGTTAAAAATAGCCTTGCAGAGCTTAGAAAAACTTGAAATCAGTTTTCTATCCATCCCCACTTATTTGTACTTACTATGTATCAGATCTCCACAGTTGAAGAGACAGCTCAAGGGCAACTCAGATGTAAAACTGGCAGATTGCTGCCCGTCAAGTGACTCTGGAAGAAGAGGGATTCCTCCCCGAGAGGAGGATGGGGAAAGCGGGCCGCAAAACACGATGTTTACAACAACTTCTTCATTGGTGAAAGTGTGTTGGGACCAGAGTGTTTGGAGAGATGCAATAAGTATATTATTATTATTATTATTATTATTATTATTATTATTATTATTAGACATCAGGAAGAAGTTCTTCCCTGTGAGGGTGCTGAGGCGCTGGCACAGGGTGCCCAGAGAAGCTGTGGCTGCCCCATCCCTGGCAGTGTTCAAGGCCAGGTTGGACACAGGGGCTTGGAGCAAGCTGCTCTACGGAAGGTGTCCCTTCCTGTGGCCGGGGCTGGAGCTGGATGAGATTTCAGGTCCCTTCAACACAAACCTGTCTGGGATTCTATGATTGTCTCCCTTCAAGAGAGAGCTCTGGAAATGAGTTTAGCATCAGTATTTACAATTTTAGTGTGAAAGTCTCTAGTAAAGCCAGAGAAACACATAGCTTGGAAGTCAGCTGTGGCGTTTGGCATCGCAAGGTGCAATCACAGTACTTCAATGTCACACTTCATGTTATGAACGAGAAAAACTGTTGCGTTAAGCACTAACCAGGTCCTCAGAGACTGGACAATTATTTTCCAAGCAGTGTAAGCCCTGACAGCTTTAGCAGCAGTCATGTATGCCAGAGTTGTAATCAAAGGCCCATCAAGAACCTTTGTGTGTGTAGGAGGTGAATGTACAAGTAAGGCTGCCTCTGTTCAGTTAGGTGCTGACAGGTTGATAATGAGGTGAGATGTGCATTTCCCACCTACTTTGCACATTGCATTGACTCCCAGACAGAGAGGCTGCAATACCTCTTGCACCCCAGACGATCCCAGATGTGAACACCTTACCTTGAAACACAAGCCCTTGCTTGAAGAATATGGGATGGAATTCAATCTGTTCACACAAAACAAGCCTGCTCCCGACCTGTAAATTTCCACATAAAGTTTCACCCTGGGCAAATGTATCAGACAAATTATTAGCAGCTGGAAAAGAAAGGAGGGGAAATGATGGAAAAGCTGATAGCTCCCTAAAGTAAGTGTAACAGCACCGCTGGGCCTCACCATAATGATCCCTACACTTGCAGGTTGTATTTTTCCCCTCCTTTTCCCAGTGATACATTAGGTTAAGCACAGCATAGATGATATTCAACAGTTTTCAGAGAGACAAATAAACAAAAATCCCTTGTAGCCAATTTTTCCTTTTCCTATCAGAGAAGGCAAAGAGCAGGCAGCCTGCTGGAAGCAGAATTTCATCCTGGGTATAGGTGATTGTGAGAGTTTAAAGATATTTTGTAGTTATAATGGCAGAAGAAATTGCCCTGCTATCTTTCCATTTCTCCCTGACACGCATCCAAAAGTACACCCATATTTCTGTTAAGACATTGCTAGACTTGACTGCTGTGATGCTGCTATTACTCTTCCTTTTCCTTTAATTATTTTCTTCTGTATATAGCAATTTGTTTTCCCCAACTGATAAATATCATCAATTTAAGGAATGTTACTATAACTCCATGAATATATTTAGCATATAGAAAGTGTGTTCTCCCTTTGTCATTATAATAGAAATACAACTTGATTTACAATATTATTCTCTCTTACAATCAATTCATTTTTTCAGTGAAAAATCTCAGGTGCTGAAAAGAGAACAGTATTTGCCAGCAGGGTTTTTATGTTTTCTTTTTTAAAGGTGCCTCCATGGCTCTTCTGAAAGGGTGAGGAGGGCTGGCAGTGAGGTACCCAACAGCCACCACCCCTCACAGCCCAACCTCCGGGCTGGCAGTGAGGTACCCAACAGCCACCACCCCTCACAGCCCAACCTCCGGGCTGGCAGTGAGGTACCCGACAGCCACCAACCCTCACAGCCCAACCTCCAGATCCAGAGCAAGACTTAGAATCATAGAACCATAGACTGGTTTGTGTTGGAAGGGACATCAAAGCTCCTCCAGCTCCAACCCCTGCCACAGGCAGGGACACCTTCCATAGAGCAGCTTGCTCCAAGCCCCTGTGTCCAACCTGGCCTTGAACACTGCCAGGGATGGGACAGCCACAGCTTCTCTGGGCACCCTGTGCCAGCGCCTCAGCACCCTCCCAGGGAAGAACTTGTGCCGAAGAGCTCATCTCAGTCTCCCCTCTGGCAGGTTAAAGCCATTCCTCTGTCCTGTCCCTACAGGCCCTTGTCCAAAGCCCCTCTCCAGGTTTCTTGTAGCCGTTTGAGCTACTGGAAGACTGCTACAAGGTCTCCACTGAGATTAAAACCTTAGCTTTTGTGCCTTGCTCCTAGTAGGAATGGAAGACACATCCAACATGCTCACAGACCTGTGGATATCCAAGCATCATCGTGGGGCATCAGCAACCTTTTCCCTGTGGAGCAGTGGCAGTGGGTAAGGAAATGCCCCTCTCCACTCCCATCCACTGGGATGCAGAAACCTATATCTCCTGTTGCAAAGATGGGATTAGCTTAAACCACTGCTGAACTCTGCTTTACTTCACAGAGAAGCAGCTACAAGTGCTGCTGAGTCCCCCAGTGACTGAGCCTCAGCTGAGGGCTGGGAATGAAAAGCCAAGAGACAATAACTTACATTCCTACATCTGTTCCACCACTGAGCTCCTGACTGCACCTTATTTGCAATTACTAATGTTCACATTTCAGCTGCAATACAAGCAAGATCAAGCAATGGCATTATTCACCCTCCTGCTGCACGTTCCCCATCATTTCCTGGGCTGGCACTTGTCAAAATGCCAGGGAACTACTTAAAAAGCTTTTTGCCGTCTGTCTGGACACAGGTAAATGATGTTCCCCATCAAGGATGCACAAGTGTGTGCTGACATGAAGTGATACCCGGGATGGGAACTGGCTGAAAAACACATCTACAATTTTGGGTGCATTTGTCTTTGCTGCTCAGAGAGCTTTTCATGCTGAGAAAATTTCTGTCCATCTCTTAATGCTGCCTCTCACAAGACATTTTCCCTTTGCCAGTTCCCTCCATCAGTTGGATTTTATTGCCAAAACTCCCAATATTTGCAAATTCTCAATTGTACTTTTGCTTTCATAGCTCTTTTTACCTTTTCTTAAATGGTTGCTGAGAAATACACACAATTCCCCCCCCCCCCCCCCCCCCCCCCCATGTTTAATACTTAAGGGAGGAATTTGATGAGATTTGGACAGATCTCAGCTGCCAGCTGGAAGTGGCACAGTGGGTTTGTACATTTCCCTCCCAAGATACAGCTTTTCAGCCCACAGTTTGCATCAACACGCTGCTAAAGCCATTGTCTGAACTACAGACATCCCTGCCTCCGGAATCTTCTAGTACTTCTAATATCCCTGAAGATGCGGACAACTCAACAGAGCAGAGTCCTGTGTGACCTACTCACATTCACCCGCTCCAAGCAGGAGGTTGGACTGGGGAAGCTCTGGATTCTTTTTTCCATCCACATAGAATCATAGACTCAACCAGGTTGGAAAAGACCTTGAAGGCCATCCAGTCCAACCATTACCCTAGGACTGCCAAGGCCACCACTGACCCATGGCACTAAGGTCCCTGTCTACACGGTGTGTGAACGCTTCCAGGGACAATGCCCTGGGCAGCCTGTTCCAATATCTGAACACCCTCTGAGGGAGGAATTGCTCCTATTCTCCAGTCTAAAGCTCCCCTGGCACAGCTTAAGGCTGTTTCCTCTTGTCCTATCACTTGTTCCTTGGGAGAAGAGCCCAGCTACCTCCTGGCTCCAGCCTCCTTTCAGGTAGTTGTAGAGAGTAATAAGGTTCCCTTGAGCCATCTCTTCTCCAGACTAAACTCTCTCAGTTTCCTCAGCCATTCCTCATCATACTTGTGTTCCAGGCCCTTCACCAGCTCCATTGCCCTTCTCTGGACCTGCTCCAGCAAGTCAATATCTCTGTTATAGAGAGGGACCCAGAACTGAACACAGGATTTGAGGTAACCAGTTTAGCTTCCCCTTTTGCAAGTTGAATTCTCACATGGTGAGTCAAGTTTGCACAGTACATGTTCCTACTAAATCCACAGGCATTTGAAGACGCCATATAAAAGTGTCACTGGAACATGAACCTATAAACCAGGAAAATGCTTGCAACTGCCTTGCCTCATTTTTATTTTCTTCCTTTTGCCATGACCATCATCACCTATAATAATAGTGCAGCGAATTTGCTATGTGTTCTCAGCACGCCTGGAGAAGTCATCTTACTTTTGTCTTGTGCCACCCTTTTCCATGTACTCTGCATGCAGTTATTTGTCATGAACAAATAAATTAACCTTAACTATTATGAATACTCAGACTGCTTTCAATGAGAGGTGGCACCTTCAGACCCTGTGCATTCAGCAGCAGCAGGACAGGAAAATATTTCTATTATTGAACTCCTTGGCACTGTCTTGCTTGGAGGCATTTATTTCATCCTGTAATTCCATTTTTCCTTAACAAATGACAAAATTTTTCTCCCAACTAGCTGTTTTTTTTTAAAGACACCACAGATACTTCCATTTGCTGCATTTCAGCTCATTTTGAGTACTCAGAAGGGATTTAAAGTGCTGCTCAATGAACATTTCTGTTGTTATTTCTTTACCAGAGGCCTTTTCACATTGACTATATCCTGGCATAACAGGATATAGTGAGGCAGTGTACACATCAGGCAGAAGGTGCTGCACGATGCTGTCAAATTGTATAAAGTACTTTTTGCTAAAGAAGTGCCTATCTTTGCATTTGTAATGTATCCTGGATCTATTTCCCTATAGAATAAGTATATCTCAGACGTGATTTCTTCTTGCATAGAGATGCCCAGAGAAGCTCTCACTTGCTCCCTACCTGCCCATTTCCTCTCATTACCATCTTGTTGTTCCCTAGGCAACAGTGTACAGCACCAAACTTCAGGTCTGGGGTAGGATGAGGGGCTGTAGCCTGCAGAGTGTGACAACACCATGCAAACACCCCAGCCTGAGGTGACAGTCAGCATTAAAGGTGCTTTGGCTACAGCAAGTGATGTGATTTACAGCGGGTGTGTTGGGTGGCAACTCTTGCGAAGCATTGCCTTGAAACTCCTGCTCTCCATCTATATAAAAATGAATCATGGCTCTAATGCTTATCTTCTACACTCCTTTCTAATTAGGAATTACAACCAAACTATCCACCTACTTTGACCTTTTGATTTTTGTTCCAGCCTCTCCTATTCCCTGATTTAGGTACTATCAGTTATTAAAAGATCTTTCCTTTTCTGATATAAATATTCACTAGTTGCAGTTTCTTTTGTCTGCACAATAAACATTACTGAGAGGCTCACCAGGAAATTAAAGCAGAGCCTGAAGCTGACTGTCCTTGGATGATGCACTGTGAATAAACTGTCTCCTATGGGGATTATTCCAGTCCCTGAACATCATGCTTCTTGTATCGAAACATCAAAATATGTTTTCTTCCAGCTTGCAAACAGCAGCACACATATAAATTTCCTAATGGATTTTCTGTTGAGCTGTCACGTTAGCTGATCCAGGAGACAGAAATATAGCAGCAACATCCACTTATTTCAGAAGTACCTAAACATTCCCAAAGTTGCTTTGAATTTGGGCTGATAGGCTGAGACTTTAAGTAACATAGGAAACTGCATAACAAGCACTTTCTTTTAAACTCCTTCCCATTTTCCATTATGAGAATTATTAGTGTGGAGTGGGGGATTAAGAGAAGCCATCAAAGCCTTTCTTCCAAGCTGGTTTACCAAATTCAGTGAGTACAAACCCCTGCAGTTGGAGATGCTTTGTTCCCTTCTCTCCTCTTGCTCTCTTCAACTGGGTCTGTGTCATCAATTGCCCGGAATTGCTGTTTACTTCCTCTCAGATGAGTTCTTTAGGAAGCTGTTGAAAACAAGGACAGGATGGGGATGTTGTGAATGCTCGGCACTAATCTTACTACTCTTCAATACAGAAATGCAGTACTGTAACTAATACATCCTTAGTTGACAACTGCAGCATCCACCTCCAGACCCCAGTGCTGTTCCCCGTGGAGCTGTGAGCTGATCGTTTCCTAAGACAGGGTTTAATTAACAGGTTTAGTACTGTATTGGACACAGGGTATTCAAGCCCTGCTGCTGGCCAGCCAGGGCGGGAGCCACGTCCTGCTGAGCTCCATGGGCAGCCCAAGAAGCAGAAATGCAATTTGCTGCTACTGCTTCTTGGGAAACAAGCTCAAAATGAGTTAGTTTGTTCTTTAACACCTTGCCCTTACTCTCAGGCAGGATGTTGGTACAGGCCTGAGTGGCTGAGAAGGATAAAAGGGGATGTCTGTTCTCCATCCATCAATGGCTAAACTGCATTAATCAGTGTCATGAAAGCTGTTCCTGGCTTACATCCTGGCCCAAGTCCAGCTTGTGCTGGGACTGGTATATTGGTTTTGGATAGATTAGCTCTCACTCAGTCTTTAGCTGTCTTGGTGGGGAATTATTATGCTATAATACAGTCTGTAATTACATGCTCATACGATATCTTTTCCGTTGAATGCACAGGATGGAAATGTATGGAGAAGCATTAAGGTAGCAGGGACAAATACGAATTTGACCTTCAAGTGCTTGCCTTTGCAATCTAAAAAACTTCCTTTCATTTGTATGTGCCTCTTTTCACAACCCTTTTTTAACGTGCACCCAAAGCCTCTGGCTTCCTCCCACTTATACCACTGCAAAAGTGTTCCCTCGAGATGAGATAGACCTGGTGTGATGTGGCACCATGCCAAGGTGCATCCTGCACTCGATGAGGTGCAAGAAGATGATAAGAGGCACAGCCAGCACTTAGGGAAAGCAGAGATGGCCCTGAGGAAATCATAGAATCCCAGACTGGTTTGTGTTGAAGGGACCTTAAAGCCCATCCAGTTCAAACCCCTGCCACGGGCAGGGACACCTTCCATAGAGCAGCTTGCTCCAAGCCCCTGTGTCCAACCTGGCCTTGAACACTGCCAGGGATGGGGCAGCCACAGCTTCTCTGGGCACCCTGTGCCAGCGCCTCAGCACCCTCCCAGGGAAGAGCTTCTGCCTAAGAGCTCATCTCAGTCTCCCCTCTGGCAGGTTAAAGCCATTCCCCTTGTTCTGTCCCTGCAGGCCCTTGCCCAAAGCCCCTCTCCAGGTTTCCTGTAGTCCCTTTAGTTACTGAAGATGCTCTAAGGTCTCCCCAGAGCTCAGCAGAGAGGCAAGATCCCCTCTCTGAGCTGCCGCTCGTGCTCTGGGGGTGCAGCACATTACACAGAGGGGTTCCGAGCTCAAATGTACACTGAAGCCAGGTCAGTGGGGAGCTTCTCCTCACCCAGCACCCCCAATCCCTTATTTCAGGGTATGTACAGAATTAAATGCAATTACTTGCTTAGCTGCAAAATGTCCTTTTCACTGATTCTGAGATGGTCTGGACAAGCACTGGAACACAAGCAGCATGGGGTGACTCTGCCTCACTGCAGCCCAATATACCCGACCTGTTTAGCAAACAGAGATGAAAGTAAAACAAGATGAGATGATGTTAGTATAGCTCATTATGCTAAAACCCCATTTTAAATGCCATTATCTTCAGTTTTATTGTTCAAAGATTTTTATAGCCAGTTTCAGGTTTTAATGTCCAACTGGAAAACAAGCTGTGGCAACAAAAGCAATAGGAGAAGTATTCAGTAGGGCTTCGCAAGGATGGACATTACCACGTCTGACTTTCCCATGTTCCATCCATGTGCAACAATTCACTGCTGAGATTACTGAGAAGGTTTAAATGTGCCATAAATAACAACAGGCTGAGGTTTGTAACATTTCTTTTGCTGAGGGAGGAAGCAATTAAACCATCCACTGGAAACTGTTCATATGTTCCATAATTATCAGCAGCCAGTTAAGCAATGCCACTTCTTTACCACCGTCTCAGCAGGTGTAATGCAGCAGTGACACACACCACTGCCAAGCCCACTCATGGTAAAGTTTCACCAAGTAATTCTGCTTTTTGATTCAAGCAGAAGTCATTTCTCACAGTATTAATTTTAGGATATTTTAAGAGCAAATTTAAACCCAGAGAAGTGGTAAATGCCCCATCCCTGGCAGTGTTCAAGGCCAGGTTGGACACAGGGGCTTGGAGCAAGCTGCTCTATGGAAGGTGTCCCTGCCCATGGCAGGGGTTTGGGGCTGGAGGAGCTTTAAGGTCCCTTCCAACACAAACCAGGCTGGGATTCTGTGATTTAATTTTATCCTTTCTGAGGCCTGCTGATTCTTGTTTGTTTGGTAGTTTATGGCTTTCCCCCTCATTTTTCAGTTTAAGCAAAAGCTAAATGATTTAATTCTGTTTAGCCAGTCATTACCTCCTACTCTGAATTACTATGACAGCAGTTTTCATCTACAAGGTCTGCATCTGCTTTTTATTTACTCTCCATGATGAAGCCCCATTACTCGGCTCAGACATTGTCATAGTTACAAAGTGCATTTTTAGCTGTGCACTGCAAGCTTGGGCAGAGAAAACATCAAAATGTGCAGCACATCCAGAGATGTCAATGGGATGGAAAGAATACATGGTTGCACTCAATTGCCAAGTCACAGCCTGTTTCTGAGGAAAATAGATATAAACTAGTTTTTGCATCTGTCTGGTGGGCAGTTTTTGATACAGCTATTCAAAACAGATTCACTTACCACAGGAAAGACTTCCCTCAGGACTATTCCATCCCTTGGCAAATAACTCCTCTACCTCTAAGTCAATGAGTGCTAAAACACAACAAAACCCACTCCGGCTCTGATCCTCTAGGCCTTGAATGTGTGGAACATAAATGGATATGGGGAGGGAAGATGATTATGCTGTTATTCAATTTGGGGTTTTGACTTGCCATATACAGCCAGGAGGGATTATCCATACACAGATGGATTTGTTGAACAGCATGGCTTACAGTAGTGAAGAAACATGTCTAAAAACCTGCTTTATAGACCTCCTTGGTTCCATAGCCTTGAACATATCAGTGTCACCGTAACATGACTGGCATCTTTCCCCTTCTAATTCCTCAGAACATATAGCTAGGAAGGTCCCGGCAAAGCACAATTTAGCCTCTTGGCTATAGAGCAGAGGCTTTGAAACTCGTAGGTGGTGCTAATAGCATTGCGGAGGGATCCCATACTTACTCTGCTTCAAATCACCTTTCCAAGCATCCTGCAAAGCACAGAGGACTGGTTTATACGGTTAGAGATATCAAGAGAAAATACACCTCTAGAAGCAGTGACATTAACATCGTAGAGAAAGGGGCTTGATTGTTTTAGTGCAATGGGAACAAAAACAACCATAGCAATTGTGTAAGCCTGTTAGTGGATGGGGCTTACAGCAAATGTTAATGATGGGTAGAAATTAAGGCTAGTCAATGAATATTCTCTTTCTGAATATATGAAGAGGCAGAATGACATCTTGGGGTCTAAGAGGAAGCTGAAGTGTCTTCTAGTTTGTTCATCACCAGCCAAAAGAGTAATATCCATCTGCCAAGGAAACAATGAGCCAGGTCAGCTTGTGCTCAGTGATGCACAAGGTCCCTGCTCCACAGAGGCTCCTTTCTAACAAACCACCAAGTCAGGGCCCTTGACCTCTTCTTTTGCTCCTCAGACCTCGAGGTCTCTCACGTTTCTGAAGTAAATTAGTTTCATGAGACACGTGTTTCTTCCTGAAAAGCAATTACTGGTTGCCACTCACCATGGTGTTAAGCCCCATTGTGCCTGCACCTCATCCCAGCAGAGCCCATGGGCACCAGCACCAGGGCTGACCCCCATTCATCCATCCTAAGACTAAAAATACTCAACTGATGCAGCCATGCCACCTCTTCCATAGGCTACCTGAAGCACACAGGAGGGTCTCCAGTGGGAATTTTGGCAGAAAACCAGTCCAGTACCTGTTGCCTTTATCACTGAGCAAGGAAAAATAGTGTCTCCTTTGCCTATTGCAAATGGAAAATAAGAAATATGCCAAATGCCTGGAAGGAATGATCAAGGTTACTGGTGTGGAAGGCTGAACAGTTCAGTGGGCATTGTGCCACATTTGCAATACTACTACTTCCATCCCAAAGGTCCCTATGGGCAGATCAGACCAAGAGAGAGCAGTAGCATGGCAGCAGGTAGCCATCCACACCTCTTATCTGGGCAGTCCTGGGAGGAGGTTGTCTTTATGCACAAGTAACTGACAGTTTGAAGACAGTTCTGTATTTTCAAGAATCAGAAAGGCATGGGATCAATTATATTCCATCTTTCAAAAGACCATGCATGTTTAAATATCTGTATTAGTGCATACATGCAATGCTTTTAATACAAATATGAGTTTACTGCTTAAGCTTTCCATCTCTCGGCTTAAATGACATTAAATTTCCTTTTTCTTCTCCCTTCAAAAGCAAGATGAAACAATGGCTCTGGAAAACAACAAGTTTTTTGTTGTCTACTAATTTCTATCATCTCAGTACTAACCAAATGATGATATCACACTTTCACTTACAATGCATAAAGGCGGTCAAGCTCAGCATGTACAATGGACTCCTCCTGTATGTACTTTTCATCAGCAGTTCCCTCAATAGAGACAATGACATGTGTTTACATCTCTAGCATACATTGTTTCTCTTTCCAGCATAGCAATTCCTGAAAGGCTGAAACCCTCCAACGTGGCAAATCTGATGATGGCACAGGAAGCACAAGATCCTCAAAGAGCCATGTATAGTGGCTTTGAATGCTGCATCCAGCTCTGTACATCACACACTGGGAGAGATTCCTGGGGAAAACACTCACTTAGGAAGCAATTAATGTAAATCAATGCTCCGCATATTCATATATACACTTGTTCTGCTTCAAGAAGCTTGCCACATTAAAAAGGAAAACTGCATGAAGAGACAGCCACAACCTGCTCAAAAAGGAATAAACCCAGCAAGTACCAAACCTAGGTGGGATCCTCAAGACCTTGGAGAAGGTAAGGAGTTATGATACATATCCAGGAAAGCTGCACCTTCTCTTTACAATATATGTCTCCTTAGTAATGTTTTTGCCCTAAATAGATGGCTTTTTACTTATTTATATAAAATGCTGGGCACTCATAATTGCCATACCCTGGGAAACAGATGAAGCATGATGAGCTTTGTGTTGATCCACACCGGACTGCAAGAAAGAGCATCCTACCTAATGCACATCTGTGATTTTGAACCCATTCCCTGCGTACCTCCAAGGTCAGTATTTAAAAGAAACCCTTTATCTCTAAGTCTGTGTTATCACCTCTAGAAGTTGAAGGCTTTCAGAATCTCTGTGGGCACCAGAGGACCATACAGCCACATGCAATGGCATAAGTCAAAAGCAAATCCTGGCGGAGTGTAGACAGCAGTCCTGAAGAAGCAGGAGCCTGACTCCATGCCCCAGACTGTGCTTTCTCCAAGCAGAAAGCAGGCTTAGGGTGAATCATTAACACATCTGATTACAAAGCTCAGAGTAGTTGGTAAAAATGGCTCTGAATGTTTTGTGTGATTCTCATGTAGATTTGTCATTTAAATTTATCTGCCATTTTCCTATATAATAAATTTGTTAATGTTAGCTAATACGATTTGTGTCAGATGGAAGTTGAGCTTATAGAAATACTTAAAGGTCCCGTTTGATCCAAATTTTTAGATAAGACACAGTGAAATAGAAGAAATACCTGAAATAATCCGCTTGACATTTCTCTACACTTCATTTCCTTCATTTTCATTTTACTGGTGTCTCATTTTCCCTGCAAATTCTCCCATCCAGGCTGTAAATCCTGCTAACTGTGATAGCAGTCAAGGGTGACCCTTTCAAAACCATGGAGGTGACACAGAAACCCAAGACTCGGTTTCAGAAATGAGTTACAACCCCTCATTGAAAGTCAGTTCAGGTTTCTAAGGTGGTTGATCCTTTCTGAAGTTTTTGCCCAGCAAACTTGCTTTCCCATTTGTGTTTTTGCCAACACTGACATTCTCTGTCTTTTGAACTCCTCCTTGTACACAGTCACAGGGTAGGAAGAGCTTGCACATGTCTGAGCCACTCAACAGCACAGCAGTTTGGTAGGTGATACAACACTGGGAGCAATGGCAGCACAGGGATCTGGACCAGCTGGAGACATGGGATGGCAGGAACCCCATGAAGCTCAACAAATGAGCTTCATGATATGCTGAGTCTTGCCCCAGGAGGAAACCCTCCACACACACGAGGATGTGGTGGAAACTGACTGGTTGGGAAGCAGCTCTGCAGAAACCAACCTGGGGGTCTCACTGGCTGAGAAGCTGACCATGAACCTTAAGAAGTTTAATAAGGACAAGTGCAAGGTCTTGCACCTGCGTAAGCACAATCCATGAGTGCAGCCCAGGCTGGGGTCTGCCCAGCTGGGAGCACCTCTGTGGAAAGGGACTTGGGGTCCTGGACGGCACAAGCTCAATAGGAGTGAACAATGTGCTGCTGCAGCAAAGAAAGCCAACAAGTGTGCTGGGGAACATCAAAAAGGGCATCACCAGCAGAGATAAAGATGTCATTGTCGGCCACACCTGGAATGCTGTGTTCAGTTTTGTCCCTGCTATACACAAAAGAACGTGTGGACAGGCTGGAGAGGGGTCTAGAGAAAGGCCACAAAGATGATCTTTGGACTGGGAAGCCATATGAGGAAAGGCTGAGAGAGCTGGGGCTGTTCAGCCTGGAGAAAAGAAGGCTTATGGAGACTTTATCACCATGTTCTAGTAGTTAAAGGGTGGTTGCAAAGATGATGGAGACTCCCTTTTTACAAGGAGCCCCATGGAACAGACGAGGGGTGATGGGCACAAGTTACTCCTGGGGAGATTCTAACTGGACACAAAAGGAAAATTTTTCACAATGAGAACAACCAGCCACTGGAATAATCTCCCCAGGGAAGTGGTGGATTCCCCAATGTTGGACATCGTTAAGATTCAGCTGAACAGGGTGCTGGCTCCCCAGGACAAGAGGTAAGGATTAACTGGAGTTAGTCTGACAAAGGACCATGGAGATGATAAAAGGACTGAAGCAGGGAGATAGCTCAGATGGTGCAGCCTGGAAAAGAGGTGGCTCAGGCAGATCTTATCCCTGTCTATAAATACCTGATGGGGGAGCATAAAGAACATGGAACCAGTCCCGTTGGCTCCCAGTGATAGTGCAGAATGGCATAAATTGAACTCCTAAAAAAGCTTAAATGTAAGAAAAACTTTTGGCTGTGAGGAATGTCAAACACTGAAGAAGGCATCCCAGAGTGTTCATGGGGTCTCCATCCTTGAGATGCTCAAACCTGCCTGGACAAGCTCTATGGGGACCTGCTGGGAGACGGTGGAGCAGAGACCGCCCAGCTGCATACCCACAGGGATGTGTGGGTTTACAATTCTACAGACAACTGATGGACAAATCAAGTTAAACTTGGTCATTCAAGCCAGAACATTAAAAATATATCCACAGACTCAGCATGAAGAATTCATGTACATGCAGGAACCTGCTGCAGAAAGTAACTTCCATCATCAGATACTCAGACATTCCATACCAGAGTTTGCAACTCTTCTCTCCCCCAGGTGAACAAAACACACAAACCGGCCCTGTAAAAGCTTCTTCCAAAACCACGTAATTTTTGCTCATCACCAAATTACTCTGAACTATGACAAATAAGACTATATCTGGACATCCGTAGCACATAAGCAATTTCTAATTGTTCATGGAAAATGGGAAGCGAACTAATGGTACCCTCCACTTTGTGCTTTTAGTTTTCTTTAACAGCATTTGCCTTTTCCATTTAATAGAGACTAAATTGCAGGAGCGGAAATAAAAAGCAAACAAACAAACACCAGAATAAAAACAAAGTGGAAATCAGTGCAGTCCAGTCAGTTATAATTTCCAGATAGCAGGTTTGAGGGGGGAATTTCTCAATATATAGTAGATTCCTTTGAATAGGAATGAATCCTGCATGTTGGCCCCGACTCAATGCAGGACAATCTCCCCTCAGTCAGCCCACAGCCAATGCCAGAGGCGGAAATGGGTGCTTTTTCTCCCACTGCTAAAAAGGAATTGTCTGCTTTTTCGCAGCTTTTTGTAACTAACACTACAAGTATTGCCCTGTGGAAGTGGTTACTCAGTGGTCCTCTGCTCTACAGTGCTATCCCCCATTGCCAAGAGAGATCTGGGGGGACAGGAATTCAGTCCAACCATGAACAAGCACTTCCTCATGGGAGGATTTCTGTTTTGCCTCAATAATTGATATTTCACATACAATGCACACATCTTTTGTTGGAAAAGTTCCTTGCAATCCTATTAAGATAATCTTTAGCTTTGCAATAATGCAAGGAGGCAAAATACAAGCTTTAGTAGTTGGCTTGACATAATTCGATTATTTGTGCCTTAGATGGCTCTTAGAAGGCAAAATGCAACCGTGGCATTTTTGTCAGAACATCTGAGGTGTTGGCAAAATTGGTTTCTATATTAATCAAGACCAAGGTTAATGAACACTAATAATAACATAACTGTGGTAATAAACTAACACATGGTGCCGAGAGCCTGACAACAAGATAAATTAGCAATTCATAGAGTCAATATGAATATGTATTTATTGATGGTACAAGGTGTCTAGTAGTGAAGAAAAGTTTGGGAAAGTAAAAAGAGACAAAACTATTAAAGGAGATAGGAGAAGGGTTATTTGGAAATGTTCCTGTGATCTTTCCAACATAATCTTTATAAATACAGCATGAATTTGAATTTTGCTGAAATACGAAGGTGACTTTCTGCGATTATCTCAGTGTGGGTGTGATTTAAGGGAAAAAATGAACATTGTGTCTTATCTAAACTTAGTCTAATGTTGCAAACTTGGGTTTTTTTGAAAACAAACAAAAATCAACTAGAAGTAGTTTTGATCAGTACTTTTTACTCCAAATTGCTGGTGGTACATTCGTATGAATTTATATTTCCTCCCTCTGTTTTCATTCTTGTAAACCATCTGATTCCATCCCAAACTTCATCACCCAGTGCTATTTTTCCACCCAGTGAATGTGAGATTTGTGCGTTGGAAAAGAAGAAAATGAACCGACGGAAATCTCCTCTTGCTTAACAAACACGAGGCTTTCAGATTACAGAAGCCAAGATCTCCAGACTACAAACCCATCCCTTTGTTTGCTATGGCATCTTTCCAGCACATTACAAGATCTCTCGCCTACATCCGCAATTATTTCTCCTCCTGGACTACTGCAGCAGATGGGTGTATCAAATATCAACATAAAGCTCAGTTCATACTGCCACAATTGTAATGCTTATTAGAGAAGATTAAAATCAGGGATGGAAATAATGGGGATTTTCCCTCATTTTCTGTGTGTGCCTAACTTGAGATTTGGGGTCTGGTTTGCAGGTGGGGCTGGTGCTCATCTGGATATAAAATTAGCTAAAAGGCAGTGCAGATAATGCTGACAAAGCCATCTGGCACCTCTAAGAGGGTTTAGCAGAGGCTGCTGAAGCAGTTACAGTTCAAGATGCTCACGTTGCACAATATTAGAGGCATCCCAGATGCTCTTTGTTCAGAGAGCTAGTCCCCACATTAACAACCAGGATTGCAGCTGGAACTGAAATATCTCAAAATCAGTTTCTGGGTAAATCCAAGGTTCACAAGCTCTGGTGAAATAAGTATTCAGATCCTGGAAAGGGACTCTTCATAACGGACTGTAGAGATAGGACAAGAGGTGACGGATTTAAACTTAAACAGAGGAAATTCACATTAGATATAAGGAAGAAGTCCTTCCCTGTGAGGGTGCTGAGGCGCTGGCACAGGGTGCCCAAAGAAGCTGTGGCTGCCCCATCCCTGGCAGTGCTCAAGATCAGGTTGAAGAGGGCTTGGGGCAAGCTGCTCTAATGGAAGGTGTCCCTGCCCGTGGCAGGGGGTTGGAACTGGAGGAGCTTTAAAGTCCTTTCCAAACCAAACCATTCTATGATTCGATGAAATGCCTCAGTGGGCAAAGCCAGTCCTGTCCCCATGCTGGGCTCTTGTGAGCACAGAGCGCTTGCGTCAACCTTGGGTTTTTTTGCATGCACCAGAACTCCCATATCAACTCAAGCCAATGTCAGGGCAGGTTTTTGCTGATGCTGTGCTCTTTAATTATAGAACCATAGAATTGTTTAGGCTGGAAAAGACCATTAAGATCATCAGTCCAACTGTTAACCCAGCGCTGCCAAGGCCACCACTAAACCATGTCTCTAAGTGCCACATCTACACAGATTTTAAATACCTCCAGGGATGGTGATTTCACCATGTCCATGGGCAGCCTGTTCCAGTGTTTGACAACCCTTTGGGTGAAGAAATTGTTTCTGATTGTGATGTGTTGTCCCTGGCTGGATGTCCAGTGCCCCCTCCTCAGTTAGACAGTGGAGAGAAAATAGAATCAGAATCATAGAATAGTTAGGGTTGGAAAGGACCTTAAGATCATCGTAGGTCAAGACAAGGACAAGGAGATCACTCATCCATTATCATCACAGGCAAAGCAGACTCGACCTGGGGAGCGATGCCATTGAAACACCCTGAAAAGTAGATTAATATCTGCTTATGAGAGACTGAGGAATAAATCTCAGACTTGTTTGGGTTGGAAGGAACCATAAAGCTCATCCAGTTCCAGCCCCCTGCACTGAGCAAGGACACCTTCTACGACACCAGTTTGTTCAAACATGCAGTAACATGTTGGCCTATATAGCTCACCAGAAATTAATTGTAAATTTAGGAAAAAATGCTTTTGGACATGCTGAGGAAACAAACCATTATTCCAGAGCAATTAATAGTATTCTATCTTTGTTGTCTTTTTCTTTTATCTTATTAATTCCCTGCCAAATCAAGCAGTCTTTTGGTGTACTATCCTTGCTGCCACCTGCCCCAGCCTCAGGCCATAGAGCTGCTCCTGCAAGTGCTGCCATAGCAGTCCCATATACGCTCATATTTCACAAACATTTAACAACTTCAGTTCAGAGAACACTTTTCAGGAGCGGAATGCACTGCATTTGCTAATGCATCAAAAAACCACACCAACTGAAAAAAAATGTGTACTTGTCTTGACATAGAACTGATTAGAAAGGGTTTTATCTTTCTATCGAGCAACAGCTATGGTGCAACAGAGCCCGGTTTTGGCATGAAGAATGTCTACCTACACCACCAGCAGCAGCTTATACACAGCCCCCACAATATATAGGAAAAGCCTCAATTGCTCATAGACAAAGCATTTCCCAAATATAGGTACATTAACGACAGCCAAACCCAAACCAGCAAGTTAGTAGACACCTATTAAGCATGAGGGGCTCAGGATGATCAACATCTAAATGCCTGCAACAAATCATTTGAGCAGCTTTACTTTTTATGATTCCCTTCTCCTCATTACTACTTGCAAGCTTTCCATCAGCTTTAATTGCAGCTACTGAACCTTCAGCAGTCATACAGTATTTATCAATCTCGCTGCAATGACCCCTAGATGTTTTTCTTGAGATATGGCTAATTTTAGATAGCACTGGAACCAAATAACATGCTTTTTCTGTAGGAGAAAAGCTTTAAAAGATGCAGAAGTGAGTAACTGAACAATAAACACATTTCTAAAACTCTTCATCAGCTTTATGCTAATGCCAGCAAGCTGCTGTGTACCAGACAAAGACCTCTTCAGTCCTCCTCAATTCCTTGCATGACAATAGGATCTTGAAAACACAAAGAGGGTAATATTTAGCTCAACTTGTCCTTTGTCTGGCTGTCTGCAGGCATTAATCAACTCTAACTCCAATCCTGTTTTGCTGCACCTCTTCAGGAGGTTTGTGGCACAGATGGAGATCCCCTGGAGTCCCAGCACTCCCACTTAAAGAACTGTTACCCGTGGGTATCAGTACTTGGAATAAGATGCATAGGACAGGGATGACTGTAACTGACACAGTGATGAAGGATATAAACAGTGCACGTAATGGGAGCCCCTGTTTGGTTTCTCAGTGGATCGCCTCTTTAAGCAGTGCTTGAAGACAAATCTGCTCCTCCACTACACAGTCAACATGTGCTGCCAAGAAAAATGAGAGGTATTCCATTAGCATCCTACATTCCAATGAGAAATTAGTGAATATGCTGTAGATTACCCTAATTATTTAATCCTGTGTGTTCCATCTATATGTTCCCCTATAGATGCTCCTTGTCTTTTGCAAAGCCAGGGCATGGGAGCACCCTCCTGAAGCAGGAAGGTGAACATGCAAGTGAAGCACACAGACCCATCTCGTGCAAATTCTGCCCCACATGAAGCTGTCTCAACTCACTGAATACCACACTCTTTAATAAGACACTACTTCCCAGCTCATTTTCTCACAAGAAGCTCAAAGGAACACTCTTTTCCAGTAGAAGAAACCCAAAGAAGAAATGCCTACAGAGACCTTAAAGGTTTATTCCAGTAACGCTAATAAACACTATAAATGATTCTTGTATTTGTTTTTCACACTTAAGAGCATATATCACAGGTAGGAGTTTTAACAGTCTTTATTAAAGTGCTCTTATATCTACCGGTGGATTTTTAGTGGTAGGTACTGTACAAATAAGAAAACATTTATGATGTACACAATGATTACTTCACATAAAAGCGGATCTTTCTAATTTATCTACTGGAATATATCCTTTTTGTTCTTTCATAGCCTTTATTCTAACCTACTGGAGAACCTGATACTCACTCAAATTACCACCATCTACCTTTAAATCAGTTGGCTTAGTTCGTTATGCTCCTGCTACAAATTCATCAATGTTTAGAGCATGCCTACTATGGTTAGGTGCTGAAATGAACCCAACCTACATGGTTGGTAGATCAGACACTTCAAACCCAATTCCTTTGCTTGTTACCTTGAAGGAAATCCAGCCAAGACATCAAGCAGACGCCCTTCTCCCTGGGAAGGCAATTGGCTCTGGATTTTAGAGTGGATTTTAAGCCAGAGGACAAAGTGCTCATACTGGAGCATGTACAAAGGGTCACATCTTTTCCTGCCTTGAGTGCAAGCTTTTGCTGTTGCTAGTCCACCTTGATGGTTTCCAGTCCTTTTGTGGAGCTCAGATGTATTTTCTTACCTTCATGACCAAAGTCAGTGCAATTGCTCTTGCAAATGATGTGCCCCCAGGTGGAAATATGCAGTTCTTCAGTGACCAAGCAGACAGAGCTGGAAAACAAGGTAAATAATGGAATTCCATTTTCTACCAATGACAACTTCTGCAAATACATGTAAGTCGGTGGTGCTTTCTGTCTGTAGATTTAGACTACATGAGTCAGTAGGAGATTGAAGGTAAAGGGGCAGGTTATAGCAAGAGGGAAACCCTAAAGATAACAGAATTTAAGTGTCTAATAAGGACATTCTTCTGAGCTGTTGCTTCCTAATCACTGGGTACTGCACAACCAGCGCAATCAGGAACCTGCAGGGTGAAAACACAGATATAATAGGCGTTGGTAAAGGCACCTCTCTCACATTCCCATTTCTAGCTACCTAAGATAACTTAGTGTAATTCTAAAGAATATATTGTACTGATCTCACATTTGCAAACATCAAAGTTTTTTTCCATCTTCAAAGCATGAAGTTTGCTGCATTGCAATGGTTAAATCAGGTGAGAAAACAGATGTGTTTGATGTAGATGTTATTACCTTCTGCATTTGGTTTGCCCAGGAAAGTAAGATATGTACCGTAAGAAATCTCTATAAAACTTGTCTCTGGTACAGAGCATGACAGCCAAGCAGACACGGTTCATAAACATTTGTGATGTATTAATCAAACTAAGATGATCTTCCCCCCAAGTATGCAGGTGACCACATAAACAACTTTGTCAGCATTGACATAAAAATATATGACTTTGCTGTTATTAATGGGTGTGAACTGTTATGTTTAAGCTGATTGTTGAGCACAGAAAGAATACAAGAAGTGGTTTACCTGGATATGCCAGCTGTATGTGCGCATATACAAAGCTGGCAGCTTAAAGATTGCATTCCAGATAAAAATGCAATCCCATCAGATCAATGCCATCTGTATAAGCAAGAAAAAGAATAACACTGCCTGATATCAGGAAGAAAAGCCATTAAGCATTATTGAAAGTCAGGATGTCCCCTCTAGCTATGAAAAGTTATTAGTCTGACAAATGTCAAGTGTTAATCTAGAACTAAGGGGATTTAATTTTATGAATTGTTTTCATAAATATTCCAAAATGTCTTCAGAGAGATATATCATAAACTTTCATATCCTTTGAATTCATAAAAAGACTTTGGCATGGAATATGAGTAATTCATTACTATAATTTTATTTATATAAGGATATGATATTTTACTTGTTCATGTGTTAAACTCCAATGTCTAGGGCTCTCTGCTAGTCAGAGCGCAGTCAAACACCATGGCTTGGAGGGGACGAGTGAGATGGTGACAGTCAAAATACTGCTGCACAGAACCTCCTTAGATAATAGACATCAGAGTCTGTTATTTTATCTCTATTGTGAGGCAGTACTCAGGACTGTCATTTCAGAAGATGATACATGGCTTTCTCTTCTCTTTTTTAGGGGTGCCAGGGAGGGAGTGTTGGATTTCCCATGCTCTTCACACAAGCTGTCTGCTCTCAGTGAGAAGCTTCTCACTGCTCCCTTATCCTCCTTCCATCAGAAAAATGTCAGAAGAAAAGTAAGGAAAGACATGAAAAGTGCTTTGGAAGGCACAGGAAGGGAAAGGAAGAGACTGGGACTCACTTATTTGATTTGTTTTATTCCTAAGATAGTTGGATAAAAATTGAATAAGCCAGGTTGGAAGGGCTTGGAGCAAGCTGCTCCAGTGGAAGGTGTCCCTGCCCGTGGCAGGGGGTTGGAACTGGATGAGCTTTAAGCTCCTTTCCAACACAAACCATTCTATGATCCTATTATATTATTCTGTGATCATATTTGAGGAGCAAGCCTCATCAAACCTGCACCCTCCTGCTTTGTGCTTTTCCCCGGGGAGAGGGCAGAGAGGGCTTTCAGCCTGGGCCTCTGCTGTTCCTCACAGAGGTGAGTCCAAAAGATCTGAACCCATTGGTTTCTGACCTTTAAGCAAGTACATTGCACTATTTCTATTTTTCCACTCTTCTTTATGTGACTTTGGAGAAATACACTTTACTCTTCCCTACAAATTCCATGTTACCACTAAGGTTATGAAAAAGATAGGATAAAGAGTAAATCAATGAGCACTTGCTTTCCTTATTCTTCTACCAGATCTAATTCTACTTTACTTAAGTAGAGTAGAATTTTTCCCCCCAAGCCTCGTGTCCCTGAGTCTCTGGCCCTGCCTCTCCGGGGGCACAATGTTGATGGCACATCTTGGCTTGTGTCACCCTTCCCTAATTTCATCCTTTTGGTGATACCTGTTGATCTTTTTGAAAGCTCCTGGGCATAAAAAGCATTTCTGAGTGTGGAAATACTCAGATAGGGATTTATGTCTTAGTGGGGGGTGGAGAGTTCGCATCTTACAACAAGATTTTCAATCAGTTGTTGCATCCTTAGGAAAGCAACTTTAGATACTCTATAAGCACTGAGGTATTTCAGCAGTAAATCAGATAGCGCTGGCCTGAATTTATTCCCTAGTATCAGCATGATCTGGAGTGTCATCTAAGTATTGAATTTCCACTCTTGCTCACCCTGCAAACTGCAGTGCAATGCTATTGTGGCATAATTGCATTTGGCAGCAGCACTGGCGCGTTGTCCACAGCCTCGTCTCCAAGCGGTGCCTGTGTTCAAGTCCCCTCTTATTCCTGTCATAGGAAAAGAAAGACCAAAGCATTTTACTCCTGGCAGATTAGCTCATGTTTTCTAAAGGGAAGAGCATGTTCTTTTATAACCGGATTAACTGCAAAGCCAGTTCTGCTTCCTGCCTACACTGCATTTAATTTTACACACAGAGAGGGACAGAACAAATACCACCATTATTAGCAGAGACAGTTTCTGCCATTTTGCTCTACCTCATTATAGAAGAACAATGACACTCCTGACAACATGAAAGATTAAGTGCCAAAAGTTCAAGAAACTACACTTTATAAAAAGGAAAGAACCACAGTAATTACCTTCTTTAACAAGTAAGAAATGTCTTCTAAGATTTGATCATATCAGGAAGTGTCACGGTGATGCAGAAGCTTTCTTAGGTACCTATGAATTGTGATGAAACATAAAGAGGTACTTTTCTGCCTGCATCACAAGCGCACAGGGACCTTCCCTTTAGGTAACCCTAAAAACTCAGCCCTGTGTCAGGAAGGTTTGAATTCTTGCTTCTTATATTTCTAAAGCCTCTCCTGATGATTTGGGCACAAAATGCTTTTTGCAAGACAAAACTAGAAATCATTTTGGGCAACATGCTGGGACATCCATTCTTGGTCATGCTCACCTAGAAAGGTTGAACCAGATGATCCTTGAGGTCCCTTCAACCTAGACTCTCTGATGCTATGATTTCCCTACCAGGAGGGGATGCAACAAACATCCTGATGCAGCTCAAAAGCTGAAATTCCACAGGTTATCCTTCCAGCTCATAAAGCAAGAATGTGCTTGCTGAGGGATGTGTTTCCTCATGAGAACACAATGTCTTAGATTGCTTTAAATTCAAATGTAGCAATGATGTGCAGGGTTAGTGCTTTCATTAATTATAAGGTCTTAAATTCCCTTTTAAACTTTTGACTCTTCAGTCCTACCTGCACTGCCACCACATTTAGGCATCAATATATTGATCAGTGTGTAAAGAGAAGAAGGGCTTAACATTTCATTTTTATTACACCTATCTTATTTTCCATGTGAAAATACCAATGCCTACGGATTGCATAGAAATTACATACCGACCATGGGAAAGATTGACACCAACCCTCAAAATCACCCCAAGAACCCAAAATACCTTACGCCTTCAGCTGAACGCACACAATGAAGAGGGCATCAGGAAGGGATGTGCTTGGCACCTTGAAATGCTTGTCTGGTTTCAGCTCCTTCACACATAAAGTGCAACTGCGCATATAAAAGATGAAAAGCACCCAAGTTAGTGGCAGAATGCATTTGCCCATGTTGCTTATTTGTCTTTATTTCACTGTTTTCCACTGCCATATCTCAAAGAAGAGGTGAAAAAATAACTCTGCGCCAGAACAATATTCAGTCTTGACTTTCTCAATAAGTGATGCTGAAGAGCAGCTTTACCTGGGGAGCTGTTGGAGCAGCCCTCCCTTCTCATCCCTCCTCTGCCAAATACAGGTGAACAATTTTATCAATACAGAACTTTCCCAATAAAAGCTATGGTTTTGAATTCATAGAATCCCAGACTGGTTTGTGTTGGAAGGGATCTTAAAGCTCATCCAGTTTCAATCCCTGCCACAGGCAGGGACACCTTCCACTAGAGCAGCTTGCTCCAAGCCCTATCATTAATCAGCTTCTTTCCCTAAAAGTTCATTCAAACCATCCCACGTCACATCTACATTTGTAGGTCAGTGTTCAAGCATCAGCTAACCCATGGTGGCTTTCTCCCTGTGTCAGAGATATTAACTCATACAAAGCATGCACAGTGGAGTATTTCCCAAGATGTCCCACAAATCTCCTTCTGCGTAAAACTCATTTACTCAAAAGTGTTAACTTTATAAAGACTGAAGCAGTAGTGTTCTCCTGCTGCCAGAGGTATTAGCTCTGTCTACCACAGCAGAAACCTGTCCAACAACATCTCTTATCTAACACCCAGATGCAAGCTGAAGCTCCGCCGGGATGCGCCTGTTATCTCCGAGTAGTGGGGTGAGTGCCACACAGGGAAGTGATTTGTATAGATCACTGGGCTTTAATGATAAGTATAAAGTGCTTCACCTCTTGAGGAATGTCATGGAAGAAATCAAGAGCTTAACATGATCTCTGTGGAAAGCAATTTGTAATGCAATTGAAACCGGCTGTACCTGTGTACACTGCAGCAGCCAGTGGATTGCAGAGGTTTAATTTACAATTAACTGGAGGTAGGGCACTGTAACAGCAAAAGAATTGGCTTTATAGCAAATAAATTATCATATTTTCAGTAAAAGCTCAAAGATCACCACCAAGTCAGCGAACCAGGACATGGAATGACTCAAATCACTGCTGATTTTAATTCTTCCTTTCCAGGGCAGCCGGAATAACCATAACATTTAAAACTCTTTAAATAAAGCCATAAATCTTAAAATAAAGTTAAAAGCATCATTATAAACATACATTTTCAATTATATTTTAAAAAAATTAGAGAACTTGTTAAAGTACTACATTTAATTTAGCAAGCTATTTCTCTTTATTGCTAACTGCTTTATATTGCCTAGCATAATCCCAGACTGGTTTGTGTTGGAGGGACCTTAAAGCTCCTCCAGCTCCAACCCCCTGCCACGGGCAGGGACACCTTCCACCAGAGCAGCTTGCTCCAAGCCCCTGTGTCCAACCTGGCCTTGAGCACTGCCAGGGATGGGGCAGCCACAGCTTCTCTGGGCACCCTGTGCCAGCGCCTCAGCACCCTCCCAGGGAAGAGCTTCTGCCTAAGAGCTCATCTCAATCTCCCCTCTGGCAGGTTAAAGCCATTCCCCTTGTTCTGCTATAAGGCCTCATCTTAAGCATACTCTTTAACAATAATTACAAATCTAACCAAGGAGGAACATGCTTATTGCAGCACAAGTTACTATAGCAGAAAATATCACTTTAGGTATACAGCAGGGAGATATTTTGGCTTCTCTGAGCTGGATGAACAAGCTTCTTTAAAAATGAAAGAAAAAATAAAAATCAGGGAATCTGAGTTATTCCACATGGAGGCAAACCACACTTGGAATTCAAGGGATCCACAGGGATCCTGTTGTGCCTTTCTCACATGGGAGTGCAGCAGCACCACCTCTGTGCTTTCACCTGTCAGCCAAGTGCTGAGAATCCAAAACGAGGTAAATCTGACAAATCCCAGATTCCCTGACATTTGACAAGGCTCTCCTGGGAATCGCCTCTATGAGGTCAAGCAGCACAGAATGCGAATCTGAGTACAGAAGGAAAAGCTGCATCAGATATTAGTTCTTATGCCCAAACGTATTTTTACTCATTTTAAAGCTTGCAGAGCATGAGCATTAAGGAAAAGAACTGAAAATCGTACAGGGAACTTTTTCGGGCAGCACAAGTTCTCTTCATGCTTTTATGTTTGGCTGCTTTTCTTATTCAGAAACCCTTCAAGAGCAGCTCTGATGCACCAGAAACATCTGGACATGTTTTGATATTCACAGGACCACTGAACAGTCCAGCCCAGGTTGGAAGGGGCCTTGAAAGATCACCTGGTCCAGACTTCCATAGGAAAGGGAGCCTAGATAAGACCATCTTGTTATATCCTGGACTTCAATCTTACGATATTTAATGTTGTCTTTCTTTGGAAGGGGCAGGGAGAGTGCCAGAATTAATCATTGTGTCCTTTAATAAGTGGAAGACTTGAAATGGTGATAAATGATATGAAATGATAATATACGATATAAGAATTTGAATCGAACCACATCACTGCTGACTTATAAAAGATGCAACATGCTGGACGTTGAAGGTGTGAGCCTTCAGGTGCTCAAGTACAAGTGTACTTTAATCCTGAAAAAGAGTTAGAGACACTTTTATTAAAGCCAAAACTATACAAAATTGATTTGAGAACTTCAGTGTTTCCTTTGCTCAAAAATATTCCCTTCTTGATAAAAAATATGACTTATTCTCAGTAACACACTGCTAGTGTTATAACAGAGTGGCCAGAGGGCAGGGAATTGTTTGTATCATGTCAGGTTGATGCAGCATCGCTCACCCATGCTCCAGTCATTACAGGGCTATCCCAAAACACTACAAACAGACAGCACTGGAATTTACTATTCATTGTCCTCCTCATAAAATGACATAGATAAAATGTGCCAACCAAAAGGTTATCTATAGATACATAGATAATGAATCATCTTTCACTTTGTCACATCGCTTCAGCTCCGCCAAAGCACATCACTGCCCACTCAAAGCAGGTACCAACATCTATCTTCAACCCAGGCAATGGTAGATGGTGCTGATTTAATCAGGGGGTCAGAAAACCTCAGCTGCAAAAGTGGGGTTTTTGACTGTGACAGTTCTAAGAATACACTAAATTTGGAAATGAGGAAAGAATTTAAACTATAATGTCTATGATTAATATCAAAAATCGTGTTACCTCAGGAGCACGGCCATTGGCTTGAACTTAATTTACATGTAGGATCAATATTCATTAGGAAAGTAATTGCACTTAATGCTGAAGTGAACAGCGAGCATTACATTTTATGAACTAGTCAACATCAACCACCCAAATCACACAATGTGAGATCATCAAGGATCTGCTACATAATTGTTGTGTGAAATTCCTACACTGACTCTGCTGTTACTTGAAGCTCAGCAGGAAAACTAATAAAAGGCTCTGAAGTTCTTTTTCCTGTGTTGTCAGCACATTGCTAGTTAATGACTTTCAGAGTAGGTCAACTGAAAAGTGGTTTCTTTCACACATCTATGTTACTATCAGGCTTTTATTTCCTTTGTCAGCTGTTGGTTCTAAAGTAAAGAGGCTATGGATGCTGGTTTTTATTTATTTGTTGTTAGAAATGGTTATTTTTTACTCACAATGCAGCTGATTTTCAAAAGTTACTTTTTTATGGCTGCATTGTCCTATCGTACATTGCAAACGCCCCAGCAAAGGAAAGCTGCTTTCTAATTATAAAAACTGCATATGTTACATTACCAACTTCTATTAAATGTGCTTTTTCTCTCAAATGTATGAGCCTGAAAACATGTTGATGTATGAGCAGCCTTTCCAGGGAAATGGCTGTTATCCTGTTACCCCAAAAGAAGGATTGCACCTGCTGGAGGCTGGCACCAATTGGAATAGAGGAGCAGCCGTCAGAGGGTAGCCCACATGGTCTGAGGTCAGTATCCTGAATAGGGGCTCTATGGAGCTAGCTACATCAACAAAAACCAAATGGTTTTGGGTGGGAAAAGGCAATAAAATAGTAAAAATCAAATTTATGGGTCAGACAGAGATGGTGGGTAAAGCATCGTGAGCAGAGGTCAACAGGTTACACGTACACACACAAAGCCAGATTATCAGGAACCCACCTCAAAAGAGAGAACAGACGGCACCGATCCCTTCCAACCTGCTGGGTAAAGCCTAATTTTATCGCTTTATGACTTCCCATCCCTGGCAGTGTTCAAGGCCAGGTTGGCCACAGGGTCTTGGGGCAAGCTGCTCTAGTGGAAGGTGTCCCTGCCCGTGGCAGGGGTTGGAGCTGGAGGAGCTTTAAGGTTTTTCCAACCCAAACCAGTTTGATTCTACAGTTCTTTTCTCAATTTGAACAAGCAAGAACATCATCTGACAGCAAACACCACAGCCCAATGCCACCAGCACTCCTGCTCCTGATGATGCCAATATTATCAGGACCCCAAGCTTTGGTTCTAAAAGAACATAAAACCCACTATCAGTAAAGCTGCTATAACCCACAGTCATTACAACAATTATGAAAAGAAAAGGCCAAAACAAGCTGTAAACTCTTCTAGACAGTGACACACACAAGGATATGTTTCCCATCAAGAAACTGGAACAAAATTGAAATGAAGTTCCAATGAAAGCTTAAAAGTTATGTATTTTCTGCATATAAGTGATGGCAGAACTTGGATCACTGTCTATACTTTTAAAAGCAAAGATCTGAATAATGCATGGAAGGTAAGAATTAAATACTTGTCTTCTCCAGGAGGAGATAGAGCTTCACTCACATACTCCTTTCATTTCCTAGTCATTAGATTTATAACCAGCTCCTCACTAGTTCATGAATATTAGAAGAATACGACATTGAAATATATTGTAATTGAAAGAATATTAATTAAGGTTCATTTCAAATTCTATGGCTCTCTGTAATATCATCTGAAAAAGAGTCATCATACAAAGCTAGAAAGTCATGCTTTATTCAGGACAGTGTTATCTTTATAAGCAGATGTGAAGTTATTAATTTAAAGCAGTAAAACAGTTCAAAACCTGTATTCTTCATTGTTTCAGATATTAAGAAAAGCTGTTACTCACTTAAACCATTGAGATTTTACTTGTGTAATTTCCTTTTCAGTGAACTGGAAACCTGAGTTCTTTGTGATTATAACTTTCCTCCTAACAGATCAATGCAGAGAGCAGAACATGTAAATTATATCACCAATAGCCATTAGACAAATGTTTTCATTGGTGTTTCTTACACTTTGCATCACAGCGTCTCTGGTTTTCATGGCAGTGCCAATGCACACTTGCTGCGAATGAACACTGCTGGAAAAGCTGCATGATTTATTTCTTCTGACTCTCTTTGCTCGTATATCCCTATTTAAATACTCTATGGATCACCTATTCAAACACATCGGAATGTTCTCCAGCACACTGTTTTCCAGGCCCATAGGGATACACTTAAGAGTGTCCTGGAGAAGGACTATTCATCAGGGGCTCTAGTGATAGGACAAGGGGTGATGGGTTCAAACTTTAACAGTTTAGGATATAAGGAAGGATATAAGATGGAAGTTCATGCCTGTGAGGGTGCTGAGGCGCTGGCACAGGGTGCCCAGGGAAGCTGTGGCTGCCCCATCCCTGGCACTGTTCAAGGCCAGGTTGGACAGGGGTTGGAGCACCTTTTTGAGATGCGATACAGAAAAAAAGATATTAGGACATTTTCAATGATGTTACCCATAAAAACGTAACAAGTTGTGGTTCTTGGGCTATTTATCACATACTTTAAAGTAATTAATGCATGGATGGTCTCTATTATTTGCTAGAAAAGCAGCTGGACACAGTTCTCTGTGTTAAAAGCAGCTTTAAGATTCAGCAGTCATCCCAGTTCATATCTTTAAGAAAAATTGCAAAGGGTGGGATTAAAGGTAGAACTTTGAAGAGAGCAGTTCGCAGCCAGGGAGGGTATTCAATACAAAACAAAAAGGAATTCTTTTCCTCTAGTCTGTTTTATCAGTTTGGTTGACAAAAACATCAGTTTCCTAAAGTTAACATCATGATAAACCTGTATAGATTAAACCCAGAAATAAATACTCAATTTTCTTTAATTTTCTGAGCTATTCCTGGTGTGCCATCCATCCCAGAAGGGCCATATCCTCATTCCATCATTTTCCCTAAGCCACAGATATTGTTTAATGATTTTCAGACCCAATGAAGCTAAAAAGCCTAAAATCGTTCCGACAACAAGTAACGTTCCAGGAACCAGAACAGTCAAACCAAAAGGCAAGGTAAGGTTGCTGCCTGTTTAGAAAGAGTAGAACAGAAAGCCAGGAAATAAAGCATAACAGGTCCTTCCTTTCATGGCAAAGACATGGAATGATGCTGAAATCTACTGATATTCCACACCTCCTTTATTCAGTGTTCACCTCACTTCTAGGCTTGTTAAAATCCAATAGATGCAAATACTTTCACATCTGCATTAGAAATTTAGACATCTGCATTAGAAATTAGAAATGCAGATGGAAGACAAATAAAATGCATCACACCCCACAGACTCCCAAAGAAACATGGGAAAAGTAAGTTTTTAAGAAAGCTCTGAAATAGTTTTCTGTTCATTGAATTTTCTCGAGATCAGCTTTTTCCAATGGGCAGAACTAACTCCACTGGACAAATTCTCCTGATTCAGAGGGATTCGTTGATACCCAAGATAAAAAAGGGGATACAAACCTGAACCTAAAGATTTGTGTTGTTTTCCTACAGAAAAGACAGTATAGTTAAAAACCAAACACCCATTTTTGCAGCTTGTGCACTGTCTGCTACTCACATATCCTCTAGATCTCACAAGCCAACATGTATCAGTAAAGACTGTTCCAAAATAGCTCACATTTTAATAACACTAATATTATCCCAACTTTTAGCGCTTCTACTACATCTTTACTCTGATTTTCTATTATATAGAAGTATAGCATTTTCTTGAAAATGTATTATTTTAAAACAAATATTCTAGCATTAGAATCAGTCTGGATCTATTCTTCAAATTCTGTACATAACATTTATTTAGCAGCAGCAATGTATTTGTTCAATAGGAAACCTTCCACTGAACTACAGCAGTGAATGCATTTTCTTACACAGCACTGAAGTGAATTTTGCAGCCTAATTCTGGTAACATTCTTGGAATTATCATGAATTAATGGCCTATGAACTGAATAAATAAGTCTGGGTTTGCTAGCCTGTGAATAAATAACAGTCTATAATACCATCATCATCATCCCATTTTTAATGCAGTCTATTAAGTGCTGTCAGGGTTGAAAGAGCATGGAAACACTGAGATACGGCAATCTTTTGATTTATTTGCTCTGTTCTCTTACTCTAAGTTGTTCCAAGCCCACGCAAATTTGTAGTGAGATGTCCAAGACCCTCCACCTTATTTTACTCAATTCCAGGCATGGTTTTCCTTACTGATTTCTATCCAGTTTTACTTGGGCCCTTCTGCAAATCATTTGGGCTTCACATCAATTTGAACAACTGTGTAAAGACAGAAACATGAGAAAATAATATGGCTGCAAACTACTAACTAATGTGGTTTATGTCCCCATATACCCATCCTACCTCCCCAACTAAGATAAATCCAGGACACCTCCTGGTCCCACAAAGCAGACACTGCCAGATCCTGGAAGTCTTTATAAATGCCCAGTAAAATATGGGACCCCAGCACATTCCTGGATGGAGTTAGTGGAAATTGCCTGGTGGCAAACTAATGCCAGTCTGCAAGGAGGGGTTCAAGGTAACACAGAGCAAGACCCCAACCTCCCAAGCTTCAAACCAACATGGCTGACAGCAGTTTTGGTACCTTGATATGAGCTGCGACCACAGCAAGACTCAAGCCAGACTTGCCCTTAGATGTATCAAGCTTATGGCATTGGCTAAGTTACAGCTTTATTAATTTCTGGACCCTCTGTAGACAAACTTTCAGTAAAGTTCTCCTCAAATGAAAACATGAATGAGTCTGCCCAAGGACTCATCCACTTTTACAAGAAAGCTAACATTGAGAAACCATTAATCTTCGCTTTATTCCCAGTTTTACTGCAATTCTCAAACACACAGAAGAGAAACAGACAATTTCCCTGCAATCAGTTCACAATACTTTTAATTTCTTCTCCATTTATGGACAGTTATTCAACCTGCTTCACTTGCTCACCTGTAAATGATTGACTTCCACGTAATTTATTGCTTGCATGAAGAAGGGTCAAAATACTAAATTGCCATTCAAAAATAACAGCCTCTTTGATAGTTTTACAGTCATTCTTTAATTAAAGTGGAGAGATTGTGAAAGTGTTTTAAAAGCCCAACAGAATTCTTATATTATAGTATATAGATACAATTACTACCCACTTTAACATGTCCTGCAAATAACGATCAAGTCTTAAATGTCTGAAGTTGAAGTTCAATTAAATCTGATGAAGAGAATGCTGAAAACTGGCCAACTCATTAAAATCTGTATAATTTGACAGTACACAGCAGCTAGATGTGTTAACGGGAGTCAGAGTTGATGTTAATAATAACGCTGTTTCATCTGAGAACTGACAGATTCTGATCTCCCCAATAACAAAGAGGAAACCAAAGACAATCCCAGGAGCCGGCGAAAAAACAGCTATGAGCTGAGGGAAAAAGAGGAGCACAGGGCTGCAAACAGGATAGGAATTCCTTACCTTTTAAATTACTGGAACTGTAGACTGTATTGTTTGCCCTCAGACTCCATCTCTGAGTTCTGAGACACCAAGAGATGGACAATGCTTCTTTCTTGCTTGGACTTGATGATCTTAAAGGCCTTTTCCAATGTAAATGATTCTATAATTCTATGATTCTCTTGCCACTCTTTAGAGAAAATCTTAAGTGACAACTCTGCTTGTGGTTCTGTGCAAGAACATCTGGTTGAAGATGTCTCTGCTTATTGCAGAGGGGCTGGACTTGATGAGCTTTGAAGGTCCCTTCCATTCTAACATTTTGCAAACCAAAGGTTAAGATGGATAGTCTTGCATTGTAACTTCGGAACTGCTGAAATCTCCTGAGCCCCAGATGTAGGCAGCCTTCAAGCTCTGCCGTAATAAAACATTGCAGTACATATATTAGGTGTTTTTAGGAGCTTACTGAAGCTCACTACAAAGAGACACCACTGCTAAACTAAATTTGTCCAGGGAAGTTGTAAATGCTCCATCCCTGGTGGTGTTCCAGGCCAGGTTGGACAGAGCCTTGGGTAGTGGGAGGTGTTCCTGCCCATGGCAGGTGGGCTGGAACTGGATGATGTTAAGGTCCTTTCAAACTTAAACTATTCTATGATTCTATTTCCAAGTGGGGCCTCAGGAAGATGAACAGTTTTGGAAAGAAAACTTCAGCACAGTAACTCACAGAACTTTATCCAGTTTTCTCACTAAGTTGTTAACGACAGCACGACCTTGCAGCATCCTACGTAGAATGGGGGAGAAGCAGGAACCAGCACCATTCTAAGGAAGGGGAGGAGATGGCCAAGTCAACACAGGGAAGGAGGGAAGGGAAAAGATTCAACTACAAGAGTGAAATGAAATTAGCTGTACTCTATATGCAGGTGCCAAACAGTGCTCTGGGCAATTTGGCAAGATACAGTAAAAGAAAATTGGTGACAAACATCTATAATGATGACAACAGCAATCTTAAAACCCCCTAAACTATTTACTTCAGCTCCTTGCTTTGTCTGGAGGATGTGTACTGACTCAGTAGGGTCACTGTTGTAAATGATACATGAAATGAGAAACCCCTGTTCAGCCACTGCAGAGAGAAACTGCAGAGAAGGCTTTTCAGTCACTTCTGAACTGGGCTATTTCTTGCATGATCTTGAGCATAACCATAGTAAAAAAGGCCACCAAACTTGTATGTGTGAACACAAACCCCAAGAAAACCACTTAGTGTGTATGTGTTTAACACAGCAGCACTGTTTAGAAACCAAATGAAGTTTCAACTTTTAGAAAGATTCTGATTTAAGGGAACTTCTGGTCTGATTGAAATAAGTAAACTGCCTGCCTTCTGTTGTTTAGATGAGAATTTTATAGCAATCTGACCAAACTGACCACTGTGAGTTATACTGCACATCTGTTTCTATCATAACTCCTTGTCTCCAACCAACATGCATCTTTTCCATACTGCATCTCTGTCCAAAAGAAAATTAAAACTACAACCATCAAGGCTGGTGTCTAAGAAGTGCTGGAGGGTTTTCACATTTTCTCCTCTCTCTTTTCAACCATTCTCCTTTGTATAACTGCAGAAAGTAGAACAACAAATAGCAGCAAGTTGGGCCATAATCTCCTCTGACTTTCTTCTGGAGGTCATGAGCATTATAATGCAGATAATTAGTTATTTTTTAATAGCAACGTGTATGTATTTTACATAACTGATACTTCCTTTCCTGCATGCAGAGATTTAGGTCAAAGGAGCCCATGGTAGCACCCAGGTGAAGGGGCAGAGCTACACTAAGAGTATACACTGGAGGACTTAGGGGTTTGCATGCGATAAAGGCAAAGCAAGAGACTAATGGAGAATTAGCTCTGCACAATTGCAACCACTGAAATACAGCTGAGCTGCACTTGCTGGGGAACATGGTCTTGGTCTTTTCCTTAGCTCACTTCAGAAGATGAAGTGTCTGGCATCTCTTTTCATACCTTAGGAAAAAGAATTTTCTCTATATTGTGATGATTGCTGTGGAATAAGGGGCCAGAGGCTAATGGCCAGTTTGTAAAATAACACAGCTGGGGAACACATCAGCATCTTCCTTCCTCATGGCTGTTGTGGTTTTAAGTTCTTTTATTGTACTATTTTTTCCTCTTAATTTCACCACCATACAGAGCACTTGCAATTGTTTACTCGTAATATCAATATTTTTATCACAAAACTATGGGACCAGGAAATATATCACAGATAAAGGAGTTTTTATTGAATAGAAGTCCCAGATTTAATATTTTTGGATGTTCTTGAAGTTCTTTGGCTATGCTTAAAAAAAACCCCCTATGCAATAGTTACTTTTAGAAAGATATAGATAGGAACATAGGATTTTGCAAACACATCAGCAAATAGGAAGCTGGAACACAGGTTTAAGACCTTTTGCTAAACAGCTCACTGCTTGGTACCTGGATAGAACAATTAGCCAGGAAAAATCCACAGACTGACGTAATTTTTGTCCTTAAATCTAATAGGAGGAGAAAGCTCTGCCCCACATCCATGCCTGCAGACATCCTTCGGTCCCAGGGAGGGCCTCTGGCACAGTGCTGAAATACAAACATAACAGACAAGGATTGGTGATTTTCATGGAATCATACAATCCCAGCCTGGTTTGTGTTGGAAGGGAGCCTAAAGCTCCTCCAGCTCCAACCCCTGCCAAGGGCAGGGACACCTTCCACTAGAGCAGCTTGCTCCAAGCCCCTGTGTCCAACCTGGCCTTGAGCACTGCCAGGGATGGGGCAGCCACAGCTTCTCTGGGCACCCTGTGCCAGTGCCTCAGCACCCTCCCAGGGAAGAGCTTCTGCCTAAGAGCTCATCTCAGTCTCCCCTCTGGCAGCTTAAAGCCATTCCCCTGTCCTGTCCCTACATCCCTTGTCCAAAGCCCCTCTCCAGGTTTCCTGCAGCCCCTTTAGGCACTGGAGCTGCTCTAAGGTCTCCCCTTCAGGAGCCTTCTCTTCTCCAGGCTGCCCCAGCCCAGCTCTCTCAGCCTGGCTCCAGAGCAGAGCTGCTCCAGCCCTCACAGCATCTCTGTGGCCTCTTCTGGACTCGCCCCAAGAGGTTTACACTGTTAGTGCTCAGCATTAACAAAAAAATCACTAAGGAGTAAGAGCAGGAGAGATATCACAGATAATGGGTAAAGAAAAACATCCGAAGATCTGCACTTGTAAATCTCTGTAATCAGATTACAGAGGCTTCACACTGAGGATTGTTCCAGGTGATGCCATGGCTCAACTAGTGATTCTGAACAGCCCTGGAAAATCAGGATGGGGACCCAAAAGGCAATGAGAGGTCTAGCACTAAATGAAGCAAAGGACTCCCATACAAGAATTGCACTCCCAAGGAAAACCTGCTTTTAGCTCTTTAAGAGTTCCAGATAAAAATATAAAGAATAAACCCTTGAAAGTAAGGTGCACAATTGTAAACTCCAGCTTAGAACCCCGTTTTGCAAATTCAGCCCTGGGGACAGTACAAAGCGCAATGGCTGCTGAACACCGTGCTGAGCTGCTCTGTGTCTTTAAAAAGCAGATTCTCAGAGCATGTGAACCAAAAAAGCCACGATCAAGTTGTGATCTACATTTTCCCACAAGCAGCATCCACAGCCCAAATTCCATCTACTCATCATGGCATCATGATGAAAGAGGAGATTAAACATAGTTTCGTTACAAGCAGGCTTTCACCCCTCAATTCTCAGATTAAATAAGATTTTGCCTCTAAAGGCACCATTTAAATGAATGGAAGCAATTAGGAAGAACCAGGATAATCTCTGCTAATGAGGCTTTCTGATGAAGGTGTTACAGGGGCAATAAATCTCACTTCTGGTTTTTATTTGGTTTTACATTTTGGTCAGCAGTGAGAAATACAACAAAGCCAACACTGCGTTATCTCAGTGAGCTTCTGAACTACCACCCTTGCTAAGATAAAAGGGATGTTTGTACTTTTATTTTCTAATTAAGCACAAATCCCAGTTCTGCGGGTGTCTGAGCCAGTTACCACTTTGCTTTTGTTCCCATTTTGAATATTATCTTTTGTAGATCCAAGGGAAAAGCACCTGCATGCCAAACTGGGAGCCTGGCCATGAGGACCAAGCTCAGCATTGCCCTCATGTCCTCCAGAGCCCTCCCAGGAGAAGCTCAAGGGATTAATGGCCATCACAGATCCGGGCTAATGCTCTCCCCTGTGGGATACCTTCCTCACCTCTTGAAATCCTCAGGAATTAAGGCTTTTTGACTTGCTTTAAATCTGGTTTTTATTCCTTATTAGCAGCAGCATTTTCCCAACTTCAGGGAACCTGTAAAATCCTAATGATGATTTCGGATACCAAGAACCAACTGTTTGAGCTCTCATTTTTCGTTCCGGATCTGGCCTCCCCCATTTCACTTTAATTTCCACGACAGATGGAGAACAATTAATACTGCGACAACAGCAACAGTATTTCACTTTCTTATGTCTTTCCTTCTCCATAATTAATCCATCCAATGCAGGCCAGGACTCCATAATTAATAAATTAGGTAAAAGGCTTGCCTGTTAATTTAAATACATCATGCTATTTGATGCATATTCTCTTTTTCAGTTAGCACACCATTGACTATCATAGATCTATACAAGAGTCCTGTACAAACCTCTCGCTTGGGGTTTGTGATGCCTGGAGGTGACCAAGTTTTGCTCTCAGGCTTTCCACAGATAATTTTCCCTTTCCCATAAAAGAGTGTTTTATGCAGCACTGAGCAACCTATATCCAAATTTATTTTATAGGAGCAGAACAAATAGTAAATTCATTCCTGATTACAAAACACTCCTACCTGGAATGATCTGGTCCTCCAGGATATTCAGACACCATGCACCTATTTCAGTGGTTGCACAGCCTGGTCCTAGTCACCACACTGCTCCCCTGGGACCAACACCCACCTTTGCTGGTTCTGTAGAACAAAACCTCACGATGGACAAACATTCTATGGAACACAGCAAAAATCTTCCCAATTTCAGCCCTCAGTGGCATGTTTCTATTCTGACACAAAAGTGTTTTGGGTCCCTTTGGTATATTCACCCTCCTTAATAAATAACCGAGTATTCCTATTATTTGTATAAATATTTAACCCTTTCCAAATCTCCTTGAATCCTTAAACTCAGTAACGCTGTCATAGGTGACCTGCATGAACTACCTATGGTATATGCAAGAAATTGTCTGGAAATAGACTGGGTGGTCTTTATTTTTCTGTTCAGCAACAACAGCCAGAGGAGCTTCACTACACCCTCGCTGCTTTCTTTGGAAGGAAAAAGCCACAAAACTGGGATTATTTCTTATTTTCTTTTAAAGTTCAATCCAGTCTGGGTTTTTAAAGTCAGAAGCCATTCAGACGTGCAAAGGAATTATATGGTGGGATCCTGCCTCTTGGTTATCCTTCCATCCCTTTGAATCCATACATTCAGTAGTATGACACTGCTGCCACGCTGCCACAGTGCTCACCACTGCCAACCACATGAGAAAACCATGTTTAAACTGGCAAGAAGCAGTGTGAGCTTAAGAACCCTGCAACCTCAAACCCTGACCATTGGCTAAAACTGGTTATTCAGATTTTTATCTCCAGCATCTCTGCAGTTCTTTATTCCAAGTATGTGGCACCAGAGCTACTTTCAGAGACATCAATTTAGAGGCAAGCTGAAAACATTCAATCTTCTTTGCTCTCAGTTTAGTGGAGGAACCCTCCCATGAGAGGGGATGCTGAGGAACGGCGCCTTTGAAATGCAGCTCCCCAGGAGAGTCCTCAGCAGAAGATCGCTGCCAGGTTTTAAAAGTAGCTTCTAATGTAATTAACTCAATGGTAGACTTTAATGGTTTGATAGCTGCAATGTTAAATATACCAGAGCACGTTCAGCAAAGGATGCTGAACTGCAGAATGGGAGAACAACCTGATGCCACATGGATTTCTGTACAATTACAAGTGCCCATTGGTCACAGAACAGCCTCCCTGGAGACCTGCAGCTCATGCTCACCGCAATCATCCAAAAGCCTGAAAAAATCATAGACTGGTTTGTGTTGGAAGGGACCTTAAAGCTCCTCCAGTTCCAACCCCGTGCCACAGGCAGGGACACATGCCACTAGACCAGGTTGCTCCAAGCCTCGTCCAACCTGGCATCCATAACTGTTTCTTTTATGGTCAGCCCTTAGATACTGTTCAGGGACATTGAGTACTGCCTTTTTGCACAGCAGTGCTTAGCTTTGTCTGCAAAAATAGTAGCTCAGAGAAATAAATGTAAACTTTTGATTTCCTAGTCCTAACCCAAAACCTGCCATCCCTTCCTGCAGAAGCTGGCTGTGCATAGCAAAGCTTCCACCGAGCTTCTTGCACTTACTTTCCCCACTTTTAATAAAACTCTATCTTAAAATACACTCAGCACTGAATGCACATCAACAGACAACATGTAATTACTTCCAAAGAAAATACCGTTTTGATGATGCCATCAATAAAAAATATAAATTTAAAAAAATCAAAGTGTAATTTTAAGACCAATTAAAGGGATACAAAAAATTTATCAGCAGGGAAGGTTTTTAGTCCATTCTAATAAAATACAGCAGCTTTACGTTGTTTGTCATGACAGAACTCACTGTTAGAGACTCATCTACAAGAGCCCTTTCACCATGCTTTGCTCCTCAATACTAGTTAAATACAATCCATCAGAAATAACAAAATTACCTTTGATCTAGAAATACAGTAGAAATTCTGGAAGAAAAAGAAACAAAAATACCTTTAACATGTGCTAATGGTCCTATTGAAAAGCAAAAATTGACAAAAGCAATGTTAAATTAAGTCTGTTGAACAAAATCACTTTGTGTGAAGTGGGATTCATCAAGCAGCTTTGAACCTGCTGGAGCTCTGTGTAGGAGGTGGATGCCCACAGTCCAGGAGTGGAAATCCCAGCAGCAACTACTGTGTCCTGGTTTTGGCACTTAACAAACCTGTGGAGAGCAGGAAGATTGCTTGGCTGTGGAAAACAGCCCCCAAGAGCAGGGCTGGAAAGCACAGAGGAGGATAGCAAGAAGCAGTCAGAGCACATGGGACAGCAGGACCTTCTCACCACAGTGACGGTGTTTTCCATGGGGTACCAAGGACCTCACCATTAACCACACCCACTGCTCCACCACTGCTTCTCTGCCTCCTATGTGAAGTACCCAAGATCTCTCTCCTCACCACACGACTTCCATGCTAGGTGGAGACCTTTTCAAATCTTCTGCCTCTTTCCCCAACCCCATCATGGGGCTCTTCCTCCATCTTCTTTCTCCAGTTTCATTTCTGTGCTTTCCATCATTTGACCAAATTATCCTGTCACAGCTCCTCTTTTAGTGTAGATACGTTACTTTTATTGCCCTATTTCTCTCAGTCACTTTTAACCTCTACTAATTCACTTCTTTCTTTCCTCCACTCATCAATAACTTCCTTATCATGCAAACCGTGGACTTGTTTAGCCTCTACCATGTCTTACTGCACTTGCAAGAACAAGAAATTCTGTTTGCAAACTGCCATGTAACCCCATAGGGTGAAGTGTTTTGATCCAATGACTTCCCTGTTGTATGCGACCTGTCCTGTCTACACTGAAAAGAATTATTTGAATGAAAACCTCACTAGCGTCTATATATACTATCACTGGTAAATCATCACAACTTTGTTCTTTAGTATTTTTCTAGATATACTCATGAACATCAAAAGAAATACATAATCCATGGTGATTCCAACATCTGTATGCTGAACTTGTATTTGATGCTGGTTAACTGTTGTTTTTTCATTTCAGTGTAACATAGATTGAGTAATCCTTCCTCAGGCAAGGATCACACAGCTTCTCCAACCACCACCCTGTATCTTCACCCTATAGGAAATCAATTGCATTCTACCCGAGCCTGGCTATTCAATTAAATCTGCTACACACAGGGAAGTACTGCAAGTAAATTTGGTCTACAGCTAGTGCACACACAAGAGGTAGCTACACTCATGACAAAGAGGGGTTAGTGTGTGGTTTGGAGGCACATGAGAAGTGCTCATTGGTAAAATCTGCCATTCCCTTTGAAGATGCTTTTAGCACTTTGCGATCTTCTCACTTCATGAGAGAGCAATGCACAAGTTGTGGGAGACACTGCATTTTCCTGGGTGTTTTTGATCCTGATAGGGCCAAAGCTATGTGGGCAATATGTGTGAATGGGCTTTGTGAAGTGCATTAGACATAGCACAGCAGAGAACACAATCAAGCAAACAGAACTTTATGCATACAAAATTTGACAGAAATTTAGAATAGGTTTAGATTAGATCTTAGGAAAAAGATCTCTTCAAAAGAGGTGAAAATGTCAAGATGTTTATACCCAGTAACTTACACGGAATAGTGATTTTCTGAGCCTTTACTGAATTCTCTCAACCTTCTCCTGGTGCCACGCAGCAGCAGCTCCATCAGCGATGCAGCTCCAGTACTGGACTTGGCTACAGCCCTTTGAACAGTGACTAATTCCCAGCTTCCCACTCAGAAATAAATCTGGAATCTTGCCTTCCCAGCTCCCAGAGAAGCAGTAGGAAGACAGCCCTTTTCTCCTGGGCTTGAATGAAAGGTATTTTCCCAGCCCACAGCCACCTTTCCATCTCTAAGCCAAAAGACACCAAGAAATCTTCTCTTTTCTATAGATCTTATAAAAATAACACAATTCCTCAAATTAACAGCATCCAAATACCACACCGGAAAACAAAAATGAAACCATTAGCAATAAATCTACTGCCCCCAGCTTATCTTGAAGAAACAGCCTGCAGACATTGCCTTCTCCCTGCTGAAGGCCACACATCGAACACACAGAATCCTTTTATTATGATGCTTTCAAGATGTCACCCTCATATAATGTGCCAGTGTCCTATATGTGTTTTAGGCAACTACTCTGGGTGCTTGTACTTGTAGATTGATGAAAATAATACCAATCATTTGACAAATTACAAAGTATACATTAAATTATGTTACAACTAATTCTACAGATAAGCCATAACAATAAAAAATGACAGCAAGTAGATAAATGAACAAGTGATCCCTGTGGGCTGGCAAGTGGTAAGCACTGAGGGCAGGGATGGAGCTCAGCATCACCCCAAATGAGACACAACTATGGGGACACAGCAACAGCAAACTCTGGACTTGGAGATGTGCAGGACACAGTTACCTTCCCAGGCACTGCTGGGCAAAAGTGATTTGCATTCTGGTTTGGGGTGGTTTTGTTATCTCCATGACAGAAGCTGGTGTCTGAAGCATAAAGCCCCATAGGCAGAGCTCAAAGGGAGGGTGACAGTGATATCCTGCAGGATCATGAGCTGGGAACACAAAAACCCTGGAGAAAACTATTTAACCTTAATTTTAAGGTTAAATAAAGTTTCTCATAGACTAAGGGTCAGTCTCTGGGAAATTAAACAAAATGCTTTATTATAAAGGGAAATCAATTGGAGACAGCAAGTAATGACTGGCTATGGTTAAGCAATGAGAGAATGATCTCAAAGTTCACCTTTATATCTTCATGCTGCAGAAATACCTATAACTAGTAAAGGAGCAGCTCTTCCCCATATGAAACCAGAGTGAAGTGCCCCAAAGAGAAGATATAAGGACTCCCTGAAACAATATCTTAGCCTTGGCCATATTGACTACCATCAGTGATCCACCCTGGCCTCCAACTGGGAGACTTGGAGACACATCATACATAACGCTGCTGTCTCTTTGGAGAACACGCACAGAATCAGTCTCGAGGAGAAAAGACAACTCAGAAAGAACCGTGCCTTGCCTATACCACCTAAGGAGACCTTCCGCTGTGCTTTTTGCAGCCAGACTTGTCTATCCTGCATTGGTCTCTTTAGCCATCAGTGTGCTTGTAGTAAGCGTGGGTAAAGCCCCTCTCGAATCTTCATTCGTGAAGCCAAGCAGTGATGAAACCTGAACAGCGAGTGGATCTCTGCATAGCTGCAGGGGGTTGGAAGCAAAGATGATTTCACCAGTTGCAGCACCATCTCCATGGCATTCCCAGCCTGCTAACTATCCCTTACCATGTAAGAAAGCTGCTCAATACCAGCCTAACACCAAGGAATCAGCAGCCTTTTCTCATATCTATATTTTTAATTATGTCATGCATACTATAGATACAAGGCATGGACTTTTTTTGTTAGTATTGCTAATCTTTCAGAGTTTATTTACTGCACTAGACCAGCAGAGCACCCTTTTTCCTTTCAATGTAGAATCTCATCGAGTTCATGCTCTGCTAAACCACATTTAAAGTACATAAAGAAATCACTTATTTCTGCAGCTCAACAAAGATGGCAATTGGCTGGTAGCTCCTTAATCGAGAGACAGCTCTATTTGAGTTGAACTGAATTATCATCCCTTCATTCACACACTTTATGAATTATGTATCTTTTGGTATTATACTTCTAGAACAGAAGTCATGTGGTATAAACCAGGTCCCTCAAACTGAAGCTAATGAACATGGTTGAGCTCCATTTCATCGAATCCCAGACTGGTTTGTGTTGGAAGGGAACTTAAAGCTCATCCAGTTCCAACCCCTGCCACAGGCAGGGACACCTTCCACTGGAGCAGCTTGCTCCAAGCCCCTCTGTCCAACCTGGCCTTCAACACTGCCAGGGATGGGGCAGCCACAGCTTCTCTGGGCACCCTGTGCCAGCACCTCAGCACCCTCCCAGGGAAGAGCTTCTGCCTAAGAGCTCATCTCAGTCTCCCCTCTGGCAGGTTAAAGCCGTTTTCCTTGCCCTGCCACTAGTTACATGCAGATAATTGCTTTTAACGTTACTTGTTATGGACCTAAGCCCCCTCATGCTGGGGAAGTTACAGAGAAAATGCATACCAAAGGTTTCCATCCAATTGTTGAAAAGCTAATGAGGCTCCAGCAGCAGACTTGTAGCAAAGCAATTAGTTGCCACCAATTTTCAATTTTCAGTCAACTGCTACATAGGACTAACATTATTTCAAGGATGAAAAGTTTCTTTGCCACGCTGCCATGCTACATCCCCAGCAAAATAGCTGCTGGTTTTTCACTGCTGAATTGACATTATTTCAGTGACCAAAACAGCAGCAGAGAACATCATTATCCACTCCTCCACTGCTGCAGAACGATGTGCCACTACATGATTTCCCATTATGCCCTAATGAAGGAGGCAATTTGTGCTCTTGCTCACACGCTTCGCTTACGTGAGCCTTTCATTTCACTTGAAAGTGATTTGGGGAAAACTTGTATCTATCTGGCATAATATTCTTCCAGATCATAAATTAAGCTCCCAAATTAGCGTGTCTCTATAGAAACAGCCGAAAGAGATTAAATTAAAAAAGCAATTTTCTTTATGATATGATGATTTAGCAAGGATTTCATCCTACCCTAAGAATTACAGCCTGCTGCTTCTTCAGGTTATTACAATGAGTATTTGAGAGTCAACCTTTTGATCGGGATTCCTCAAACCAATTGGTTGACCACTGTTAGAAATAATCATCAAGTGATTTGTGTTCTCTCATCCCCAAGAGAGTGGTTGGGCACAGAGTTCAAAAACTCAATTGGAAACATTACTATCTTCAAAATTTTATAGCATTAGATATGGAATAAAGCAAAGGTCTACCCAAGGTGGAAAAAAAGCTAGCTTGAAACTAGCCTTGAAACTGGGGGTGAGGTCTTTGTTTTAAATAGGGCTGAAAAACCTAAGGGGCAAACAACATTTCCAGTTTTCCCCCTACTTATATCATTTATAGTTACTTTAAATTACTTGCAAGTTGTTGGACCTTACGCTGGCTCAGCACAGTGCTCCTACCTGCCCTTCAGCCTGCAGCATCCTTCCTGCTACCTGCTGCTTAACTCCAAACTGGAGCAATCATCTTCCTGAAGTTGCCTTGGCAACTTGTCATGGGTTTGATGGGTTTTTTCTCTTTCCTTGTTCTTTCCCTGGTTTCAGGCTTTTCTCTGTAATTTCCATATGCCAAGTGTAAATACTGCAGCTACAGAGCAATGAAGGAATTGTTTCGAACACACATTAAGGCTTTACATTGAGGAGAGAGCTGCCACTTGCAGGTCAGAGCAGCAGGACACATTGGGAAGAGCTAGAGGAGGGACGAAAACAGGTGGATGCTCTGTTGTGGCTGCCTGTAGGTTTTACAAAGAAATCACCCCTCCTGTTTGCAGTTTACAGGGCCAAAGCTCTAAAACCATGGAATATTGGATAGTTTAAATTACATCTTGTTCTGCCCACCTTAGAGTAGCGTTTGCTAACACATTTGCCTCTTGGAGGACGGCAGCAGTGGGGAAGTGCTGTTATCCCCAGGGGTAACGATGGCAAAGGACAAACTGCAAAGGAGCAGCTGGTAAATCAAACCTCTCCCTGCTCACAGCATGCAAGAAACTGAAATTCATCCTGCCACAGGTTCCTTACATTTACAAAGCACGTACAGAGGCGAGAAATCATCATGCAGTCAGCAGTAACGCTTCCATAGAGCGGCATCTATTAGATGATCTCTAACTCCTAGAAGGATGCATATGAAAGAGGTTGAAGTGACTCTCCAGTGCAGCAGAAACACCTTTTGCAGAGGCACAAACACGTCCCTGAGAACATGGGGCTCTGCCCTTGGGCAGTGATGTGCCTCTGAGAACCGAGCATGAAGCATCTTCCGGCTTTTCACACCTCAAGACAGCCCCAGAGCTCAGAAAAGCCTCATGCTCCTTCTTTCCCAAGCCACCTCTCCAACCATTTCTCCATCCCCTTGCTCCCCCAGCCACTCCAGCTCTTTTCGCACCCCGTTTAGCTTCCACCTCCCTTTTTCTCCCACCCTCTCTGCTGAAGTCACTCCACTGTTTTTTCCCATCTACCAATAAATAATTCCAGGCCCTCCCAAACTGCATTTAAAAAAATAAAGTAGAAAATAAAGATTTATATTTTTCACCTTTATAATTTGTAACTCAATTTCCTGTCCTGGTACATTCCCATGTAGCTTCCTCCTAGTGAAATACCTCCTGTAGAAGTTGCTTTCATTGTCTTGGCTTCCTATGCTGTATTTCTTATCAATTAGATAATAAATTAAGTGCTGACAGTATTACTTAAATGGAGTTCACACAGTGACTCCTGAAGAATAAAACACAAGTTAATCCATCCTGGCCAGTCCCTTTAGCTGGAAAACCAGGGGGCTGGTGCTGTTTAACACTATATCTCAAGGCAAAACGTGGAAAAGAGGGGAAAAGATAAAATTAGGATCTTGCTTAATAGAAACTTCTTCAGAAAAGCCTGAGATGTGCCTCAAGATTAATCACAGCATCTTCACCATCTTTTTCCTAAACCCCTCATTTTTTCCTGCTGGCAGCCAGGCCAAAGTCTCTTGAAGGGAAATAAAAAGCAATTGCGTTAGAAAGGGATGTCAGCGCATCCGTAACGACAGACTGATGCTGCCATATTTCTTCCTCACTGCTTTTTCCCGCTTGCCTTTCAGAGGAGCACGTTGCAGCTGCACCTACAGTCACTCAGATGTATGTCTGCTAAATTTATACACCTCTGCTTTCTTCCACCTTCCATCTGTGACGGTTTCCTCACTCACAGGTTGTAAATATCTGTGACAATCACTGAGCCTTGCAGTAGGGAAGCTCTTGATACACTGAAGCGTTCTCAAGGCTTAAAGCTGTTTGCTACAGAAGTTTTCACCCACATTTTCAGAAGACAGGATTGTCTGAAGCTCCTTTCTCTTTCTGCTTCCTCACTCTGCAAGACTATTGCCTTGATCTACCTTTGCAGCCCATCAGGACAGGCAGCCAGGGCTGACTTTCCTTGAAGAAATTAAAACCTCTAGAGCAAATTGCAGTTTTAATAATATTCAGATAGAAAACTCTTGCTATATGTTGAGGTCTGGAAACAGGAGGGGGAAAAGAGGGAGGGCCAGTGGGAAAACAGCAAGTGGCAAGATACAGAAACATGTTGCCCAAAGGAGCTGTGGCTGCCCCATCCCTGGCAGTGTTCAAGGCCAGGTTGGACACAGGGGCTTGGAGCAAGCTGCTCTAGTGGAAGGTGTCCTTGCCCATGGCAGGGGGTAGGAACTGAATGAGCTTTAAGGTCCCTACCAACACAAACCAGGTTCGAATTCTATGAAAAACCAAGATGCATCCTAATATAAAATAACTTGTACAAGAGACATTTATTCTAGAAAAAGACATTCCCTAGCTGGTAATGCCAATGGAGATTCAGGGAGTAGAGTTTTAGCCTCTTGTCATGGTTTGAGCCCATCCGTAAATCAGCTACACAGTTCGTTAGTTCCCCCCCTCCCCCTTCCTCTCCCTGCTCCTGGAGGGATGGGGAGGAGAATGGAAAGAACGTAGCTCCCATGGGTTGAGATCAGAACAGTCCAGTAACTAAGGTATAACTTAGGTACACTACTGCTACCACCAATAATAATAATAATGATAAGGGAAACAACAAGGGAAGAGAATACAACTGCTCACCACCCGCCAACTGATACCCAGCCTGACCGAGAAGTGATCTAACCCTTCTGGGTAACTGCCCCCAGTTTATATAGTGGTCATGACGTGCTGTGGTATGGAACACCTCTTTGGTCAGTTTGGGTCAGGTGTCCTGTCTCTGCTTCCTCCCGGCTTCCCCTCCTCCCTGGCAGAGCATGAGACTCAGAAAGTCCTCGGTCAGACCTGTTCCCAGGCTGAAAGTCAAAAACACAGCGCTGCACCAGCTACTAAGGAGAAAAAATGCCTGCTACTGCTGAACCCAGGACACCTCTCTGATGTCACTTTGCATGCTCGTCTTACAAAACTGCTTTTCCCAAAGGACAAGGACTGTGTAAAGGTGCTGAGATGAAGCTGAGGTTGCCTGACAAGCCAGGGTGTTTGTGCTTGATACAGTGAAGATCAAAATCAGATTAACAGCCTGTTTTGAGAGGGTTGCTTGGCGGAATATAAATGTTATACCACACAAGCTAAACTCAAAGCATGTTCTTGAGGACCAAGCAGACCAGGCTGTGCAGTGTCTATCACACAGCCACGGGACACACTTTATCACCACGTAGCAAGCTTAACCTCTGCTCAGCAGAGCACAGGACTTGGCAGTAATATCCAGTGGATTACCTCCAAGTCCACATTAAACAGAGCGATGTGATGAACTGGTGTGATATCTGACCTGCGGATATAAGCACAGGGCTTCGTGCCAAAGCACTTCTGGCCTTTAATCTTCATGAGGAGAAAAATGATCACCTCATTCAGAGACAAGAAAAGCCGTTTCTGCTCTTAAAAATAAAACCAACCAACAAAACACATACCCTTGGCATATTCACAACATATTACATTGCATTGAAAATATCACTTAAAATGAGTTTCGCAAAAGCAATATATAAAATTAATGAACAGCCATCAGAGCAACTGACATAAAATATCACCTAAGGGAAGAAAGTCCCTATCATCACTTTAATGGTTTCATTCACTGGAATGATACAACAGCTAAAAGGCCCATGAGGAATAATTTTATTTACCTCAGGGCATTTTTTTACTACACAGCACATGCCCTCAGAGAAACTCTGTATTCACAGTGTCAGGCCCCTACTTAACCAAGTCCTTAAGCACCAATCAGACTCCATCAAGTGCATAAGTACTTCGAGGGAGGCTCCGGCCCCATTGCTCACATTGCTTGAGCTGAGATGATGCAGAAGAGCAACACTAAACTGCTTCCTTTCAACACACGCAATGGGGATGCTCCTGCTCTAAAGTTTCCTCTTGGAGTCTTAAATTTGGGATGGATCTCTTGGGGGTTTCCACCCTTTTGAAGACTGAGTGCATCATTCAGGCTTCATTAGCACAGAAAACACTTAAAAGAGGAATGAAATCTCAGAGCTGACATAGTTTATTCTTCATTGTTTTGACTTTGCAGCCTGAGTTATTTATTATTGTTTGCGTTCTTTTAAGCTGTTAAAAATTCATAGAAATTCCATCCTGCAGGTAAGATGTGCACATACATTCACAGCCTGGTTTGGGTTGGAAGGGACCTTAAAGCCCATCCAGTTCCAACCCCTGCCACAGGCAGGGACACCTTCCACTAGAGCAGCTTGCTCCAAGCCCCTGTGTCCAACCTGGCCTTGAACACTGCCAGGGATGGAGCAGCCACAGCTTCTCTGGGCACCCTGGGCCCACACCTCAGCACCCTCCCAGGGAAGAGCTTCTGGCTAAGAGCTCATCTCAGTCTCCCCTTTGGCAGGTTTTAACTTGTTCTCTATCCCTATGCATACATGTGTATTCACACACACATGAACACATGGGTCAGAACCGAACCCAGAACTTTCTGATTCATCACATGGACCAACACCACCATGCACTAATTAATGCAGGCATTAATGCATAGGGGGAGAAGTAAAACTTGGCAATAGGATTACAGGTAACCTCTGGCAGCAGGGGATTGACAAGACTCTGCAGCCCTCTATTCCAGTCATGTCAGAGGGAAGTCCTCCTGAAAATGGAAAAAACACTAGGAAAAAGTCATTTCCTCTGCTTTCTTTGCTGCAGATCGGTGCAGCCTCTGTTTCTCCTTCCGAGCCCTTGCTGCTTTCTCTTTGGAAGAGGGGGGCATGAAGAAGGAGAGATATAATAGAAGATAATTATTTCCTGCATTTCCTTTTATCTGTTACTCAGGCAATTCCAACTCAGTCCTGGGTGTGCACATCACCTGAAGCATGAATTCTTATATGGAATATGTAAAAAGCAGTATTAAAAAACCCAAAACAAATAAACCACAAAAAAACCAACCACAAAACAATATAAAACCAATAAAAATAAGTAGAAGGGGAAAAGATGCATATAAAGAAAAAAGCAATCTGCAGCAGGAAACATACTGTCCCTTCCAGAGCCATCATAGCCAGAACAATAGTTATCCATAGCAGAATACCAATACTGTATTACTGAGACAGTAAAACATTCTACCACATTGCTAACAATTCCTCTGCTTTCCCATGTGTGCTTCCCCTCCTATTTCTTGGACACAGAGTCATGAAGCAGTTTAGGTGAGAAAAGATTTAAGCAGGGTTTGGGTCCACTCCATGTAGGTTCATCTTCACACAGGACACTCACCATTTCCTCTATGATCTCCACAACCTCCGAGCTCATCATAAGAGCATCCAAATCTGCCCAAATACATTTAATATTGTAGGAAACTATTCTGGGAACTTAATGTCCAAGAACTGATGGTTTCAGGGAAACAAGCTTTTCTTGCACATTCTTTCTGCTACATGACAGTTCCCTGGAAATTCAGGTAACTCTAAAATGAGCAAATACTTCAATTTTAAATCTCCCATATGTGGGTTTTTGCAAGTATCTCATTCTGAAAACCATTTAAAGGAAGACTAACGGGTTGCCATTTATGTGGGAAAAAACCCATATGGAAAGTCTGTTTTTCACCAAGAAAACCTACGTGCAGCCAAACTAAACCACACATTTGGACAAGCAAAGCGATTAAGTGACTTGTGGTGCCTAATGAAGTTGCACCCATAACAGCTATTTCAGCTGGAGCTGGGAAGACCTGTGCAAGGCAATTTAGAGATGCCATATACCAGATTTCAGCTGCATCAGTATCATAGCTCACACAGATGTGGAAGAGGCTGCTAATCCATGAAGTAAAATGCACTTGATGCTCATAGCAGCAATTCTACCAACTTCTGCCTTGCTTGAAGACAATCCATCACTGGTCAGGACTTTGACCCAGCCTTTGTCACGACAGCCACACTGGATCTTCACCCACCTCCAGTGGATTCAGTGTTGTATTGCCATTTCCCAGTAACATGGACCTTTCTAACAATACTGTATCCTTCCTTCCACCATCTCACACCTCTTCAATTACTGGGCCCAACCAGCAAGAAACCTCTATAAGGATAACTTTTTAGCACATCACTTACAAAACTACCTCTGGTTCTGGGCTTGGTGGGGTCTTTTGACCATGTTTTTCCACTAACAAATACTCATATTAATTATAAGGCCTTATTTAAGCAATTGAAGAGATAATAAAACCTAGACCCATCAACCAATCAAGGTGATTACAGCTTGTAAGTCTCCCTCTGAAAAGAAAGAAACAAACTTACACAAGAAATCAGTCACACTGCTTAAATGGAAGGTTTTCAGATACCACAATGACAAGAAGAATATGAGAATTAGATAAAGTCATGAAAACAAAGCAGTAAAAGGATCATTTGCTTAATTCCATCATTAGCAGAGGCAGGTGTCCTTGGGTTTAATCAGAACATCAATTTGTGAGGGTTTTTTTCTGAAAAACAGACAAAAAATAGAGCAATAAATGGAACACTTTTTCTGTGCTTTTCTATTTCTAACCACTTTACTGGTTTTGTGTCTAGCACCCAGTGATGGTAACTCACACGCACCCCTGTTCTACCCATGGGATTTCTGCAAGCTCAGGGCACCACTAACATTTGTTCTTTACTCCTTTGCTTAGCTTGGTTCAGGTCGCTGATGGGTTATTGTTCCCTTTGGGCCACAATTTCCTAGTTCACATTAACTGTTTGACTTTGAAACTGAATTCTTGCAGCATTGAGTTCTGAAACATTTCTATAAAAAGAAAAACCAAGCAACTGATGAAATCCTGGATTCTGCTGGGAAAAAACCATGAGCATACAGGCCAGTTGAAGAAGATTGTGCCAGGATGTTGCCTTTCCTTCCATAAAACTAAGGATACATATTTGAATTGACCCATGCATGCATTCAAAACCAGCTTCCTACTATGGCTGTTGTAGTCATTTATCAGATAACCCATTGAATGAATTTGATGATAAAAAGCTGATGAAAACCTGCAGCAGCGAGTAATCAACCCTGATGTGTATCAGGGCTGCAGTGAAATGCATCGTTCCAGGGTAAACTTTGTTTTAAATCTCTTTATCACAATTCCACCTTTGTGGGTTTAAATCTTTTTTTCCAATTTTCCACCTGCTGGTGCTGGTTTTTGACAATGCACTTGATGGAAATTATCTGCATCGCTGAGAAACTTCAAAGCAAAGGTTTTCCAGAGGTGATCAGGCAGCACCATAACTGAATATTAAGAAAATTAAGAAAATATTGCCTGAATATCTAATCCATCATTTATTTCATGTTGACTTTCCCCTGCCAGCTCTGTTAGTGAAGGGAAGGGTTAGAACGAAACCATCTTCTTTAGACAACTGTAAGGATTGAATTTAGTGCAAATATTAATAGCTCACCCACCCTCTGCAAGCACCTCTGGTGTCCAGCAGGAGAATTTGAGACATTTTAAGGCCCATTAGCTGCAGCTACACATTAATTTTCCATGTTTTTATGTCACCAACCACTCTCATAAGATGACTTTTTTGGGGCTCAGCTCTTCCTTTCAGCCTCAACAGAGCTTATAAATAGCCACTTTCTTAGCACTATGGGTACAACAAACAAGCTTCTGCACAAGAGAAAAGAAAGAAATGAGAGAATTAAGATCTCTTTCACCATAGGATAGAATAGCTGTTTCTGTTACTTCCAATGCAAGACCATAGAGAACAAGCTGGTTTTATCACACTTAAACTCTCAAGAGCTTTACCAGAAAACCTCTCCACATCCTCCTTACTAAACACTGGAGTTTCCCCTCCTTTTGTTTCTGACAAGTCTCCCCTGCATCAGCAACACATAAAAAGTTCAACAGAAGGACAGTATGCATGGGATAAGATGTTTCACATTATTAGAATCATAGAACGGTTTGCGTTGGAAAGAACCTGAAGCTTATCTAGTTCCAACCCCTTGCCATGGGCAGCGACACAGGTCTGTATCAAACCTATTAATTAACAGGTTTACAAGATCCACACTGAACAGCCTTTCAGACACCTGGCTGGGATATTATGCTCATCAATAGACAAGTGAAAGCAGATATTATCCCCAACTCTGAAACTCGAAGTTTCATAGAATCCCAGACACTCGGGGTTGGAAGGGAGCTTAAAGCTCATCCAGTCCCAACCGCTGCCACAGGCAAGGACATCTTCCACTAGAGCAGCTTGTTCCAAGCCCCATCCAAACAGAACCAAATTTTCCAACTCTTCTAAAAGACATATGACACTGTTCCCAACACAGTTTTGTTCTTAGAGCCTTGATATTTAAGGCTCTGTACAGCTCAGCACTTTCTTCACTAAGCCGTTGTAGCGTAATATGAAGGTACATCACCACGTTGACTTTCTATCAACCTCTCCACCAGAGGAATAGCTCACTTTTACATAGGAATCATAATTTAAATCCAACAGAACAGTGTAAATAATAACATTAGCTATATAGAGAAAAAGGAAGAGTCACAAGTAAGACAGGCACAACTCATTTCAAGCTCTGCAATCAGAGAGAGGCATGAATTACCAGCTGTCGTTTTGATCATCCTACATCAGATTTGCGGTCTCTGCAACTCAAACCTACAGCCCGGTGAGAAAGTTTCTTGATTTCTTTCTTTTTCTCCTTTTAATATACTTCCTGATGGTATTCTATCAAATGAACCATCTGTCAACGACAGACATAAGCAGTTTACATTTCCATGCTGCGTGCTAACGGCTCAACATACTGTACCAGATCACCACAGCATTCATGCATGGTCAAATTAAGGTGCTGAAATAACTTCAAACACTTCTGGCATCTCTACAGTGTAATTTCTCCCTACTTCTGATTTGCATAGCTAAGAAATCTGCTTGGACTGAGGTTTTAAAGCTTCATCATAGAGATGATTTTTGTACCCAACTCACAAGCTCTTGGAAATACCAGGTGAATAAGTGCTGACATGAATTTCACCCACAGGGATCTGCACAGCTCCAATGGGCAGTAATTTCTAGCACTGTGATTTCATTTCCTCTTAAAAAAAGAATTGGTGTTCCTCATGTGGCCACAGGATCAAGCCCTCAAGACAGTACTTGGGAATGCTTATTTGTGCCATTTAATATTGCTCTGAAAGATACAGGCTCTGCTTCACTACTTGGTTAAATCTGAAACCCATGTTTAAGGCAGCCTGTGTATACGTGCTTTCCTGAAACATCACCACCAAAAAAGCTACAAACAGCCAAGAAAGAAATGAGGGATGAAAAGGTATGTTCCTGGGAAGAGGATACGCTTTTCCATGTGAGATGAAAGATATTTTTGGTTCTACTTTTATTCCACTAAGAGATTAATAGATAAATAATGCATATGCCCCTTTACACACTTACTGTGCTCCTGGTATCATTGCTTTCCTTTTCCTAGCTGACATTTAACAAATCCAGCTGACATGTTTTCATGCTGTGCTATTAGAATGACATATCAAATCCTAATGCTCTGACACGTGGGAGCATGACAAGACTGATGCTACGTGCTGCAGAGAGCTCATGGGTTCTGGAGCTCTGAGTGACAGCATCTGCCACCACGCTTGAGTGACATCCCATCAAATGAGATAGAGAGGGCACAGGGAAGATTACATACAAACCTGACAAGGATTTGATTTTGACAGAGCATCCTGGTTTAGCATCAGTATGTTATAGAAACCTGTGTCAGAAATACAATTTCTGTGGCATCCTTTCCTGCACCAGCGTTTGGAAAGTGCCAGCATCTTCCTGATGGAGACTTAAAGCCGTCAGGTGAGGTTTCTGCAGGCAGGACACTGGTGCCATGGGTGCCAGAGGACTTTGTCACCAGAGAAAGGCAAATATAGAGGGCTCTCAACGTCACATTCTTTTGCTCTGCTCTTTAACTCACTGATTTTTCATTTAAAAAGAAGCTCACACTTTGCTTCAGCAGCAGTAGAAGCTCCTCTTACAGGGGGTACCTTAATCACCTGAACCACCAAGACTGAAACAGTCCCCCCCTCAATATTGATACTTCTCTCTCAACCATAACAGCAGTTTTCTCCCTAAAGAAGCTGAAAATGACAGATTTTAACCCAGTCCACCAACCACCACATCATGAAGATGATGGTCTGTGCATTGCACACCTCAGCTTGGGCAGCAGCCAGTTGTTCTATCCCGCTTCACCCAGTGGGGTATGCAGCAAGAAAGGATTAATTAATGCTTCTACAACATCTTGAAGATGTAGATTCCTGCACAAGTGTAAAGCATGTAAGGCTGATACTTTGTATATCTTGGAGTCAAATTAAAAGTAGAGTTAAAGGAAGAGGCAGACAACAACCTGGGAAAGAAATCACCAAAGGTTATTTCAGCGCAGGAGTTGTTATCCCTGACCGCCTTCCCTGCTCAAAAGCTGCATTTGATCATATATTCTTCTGAATTATCTACTGCATTACTTGAATGCTAAAGGCAGAAACAAATACAGGATAAATATTAGAGGGTTCTTTTCAGATTGCACTGACGCTTGAAGCTCACAGTCTGTAGTTCCAGCTTTCTCAGGAAGAATTAATTATTCAGTATTGTAGGAAAAATTAATACAGGTGACTCAGGAGTTGTACATGAGCAAAACTAGAATAGTATCCCTTAAAACTATCCCTGTAGCATATTTTGTCTGCAAATAGCTCGTCAGGGTTCCTTTGCTTGTCTACAAAATTCATAGCTTTGGCTGTCTCTTGCTTATGAGGCAGAAAGGCTTGTGTGTCACATGCATGACAGGGCTTCTGCTTCCTGTCATCCAAACTCCCAGCTCCGATAGAGCCTGACTTTTTAGATGCAATAACAGTTTATCTAGATGTGGCTTGTGAATCCTAAACATGGGAGTAGTTACACATCCGCTCATGGGGAGACCTGTGCTAGTGGGAACTGCAGAGAGTCCTGGCAAGGACCTGTCAGGGCTCCCTCCTAATTGTGCAGGTGATGCACATCCTCAGCTCCTTCCTTGTTTGCTTTTAAACAAGTGCCTTTGAGAAACACCTTTCTTCAGCTGCTTTGCACAAAACCAGGGGCTGGAGGCAACACACGCTGCTGCTAACAGCACCCCTCCATCACACCCTTGCAGGCTGCCCAGTGGCACTTTGACTGGCACGGCACACATTACTCTCAATGGAAACATTTAATTTCCTGGGAATTACAGTCCCACATCATTCCCCAGTGATTGCCAAACTCTCAGAAAGAATTACCACATCTATCCTTCACAATAGGAGCAAATTTCCTCCTAAATTGCCAACTAGCCCACCTTGGTGAGGGGATCAGCCTCCCCTGCGTCAATGAGATTCATAGAAATAAAACAATAATAAGAGCCCTGTCAGAACCAGGGAAAATCCATATATATGCTGTATATTTTCCATCTTCTCTACTCAGCATTCTTTTATCCCCACTGTGATCACCCTGAGAAGCCGTGAATGCTTCTGACAGCCTCTCCCTGACGTGAGCATTGCCCGTGAAATATCCCCAAATCAATGCAAGTTAATGCAAACGTGTGATTCCTAAACTAGATTTAAATATATAAAACCTGATTGAAGAGTGACAAATAATTCTTAATGTGAAGTATTTCTATTGGACAATCTCCACTGCCAACACAGCCACATTGCTCTGCAAACAGTAAAACAAGTTTTTGCTGTTTTCCCTGGCATTTTGCATGCAGTTCAAGAGAGTCCTGCTCCTCTCCAGCCACAGCTCCCCTGGGCATGGCAAAGGGCAAGCTCAGCAAAGCTACTACAGACAGGGACAAATACAGAGGGCTGAAAGGATCACATAAAATTAGAATAAATATAAACACCCAGCAGGCTTGAAGATATAGAGAAATACACCAAATACTTTGTTTCTTCAAATTCCTAAGTCAGTGACAGCCTGTTTGTTGGACTAAGAGAAAACACAGTGAATTCATTCAGTCATTCATTCCTCTTAGCCAAAGTAATAGAAGCGCAGACATTAATATACTCAACATTGCTCACATGTTCAGTAATATGTCTTGAAATAATATTGCAGGAATTAGCAATAATGTTTCTGAACAATTTCTTCATTGCTTACATTGATAGGTTTGGCTGTTTGTAAACCAGCAGCACCTTAAGTAAAAGTCAATTACCCTGAATGTACAACAATTAAAGTGTGCTCCTGTCAGCATCGGGAAACCCTAAAAATTAACTTTACTCCAGCATATCTTAATTAGAGCAGTCTCTGGGTAATTCTTCCCTCAGCTTGCATACAGAGCAGGAGTGTACAGCAAGTAGAAGAGCAGATGAAAGAGCAGTTTGCTCTCAGGAGAGATAAACCAGTGCAGTTTCTGCAGAAACAAGGTGATTAGCTGACAAGAAAAGGAAAAGCTCCTACCTTGGCCTTCCTCGTGCAGTCCTCCAGATGGGGCAACTGTAGATAGAGCAGTTCCAGCACCTCACCATCCTCAGAGCAAAGAATTTCTTCCTAATATCTAATCTAAATCTGCCTTCTTCCAATTTAAAGTCATTTAAAACCCCTTGATCTGTCATTATTGAGCTGGTTGTGAATTTACCTATAATTTCCCCATAGTCATCTTTGTCAGAGATAACATTTTTATGTTGTATGTTTTCATAAATATAGTAATTGAATTTTACCTGATGCTCATTTTATGAGCACAGTTACCATAGAACCTCTAGCATCAGCCAAGGTAAGAGCTTTTTCATGTCCCCAGCAGCATCAAGGTCCACTCATCACTACCAAACCTGATGCTCCCCAGATCTCAGGTGTTGTCTCTCAGCACATCAGGCCTGATTGGCACCGCATGGGTCACAAGACAGTAACCTCTCAATTCTAACTGCCTTTAAAGTGCTATTGCTAAGACAACACATCCATCGTGATTTGCACACCAACAGCTCTAAGATAAAAGCCTAAATGAAGACAACAAAAATCAGGAGCTGAGAAAATGGGAAAAAAAATCTTCATGCACAAGAAGCCAATATTTAAAGAATTCTTCTCCCAGGACCAAACCTGACCATCAAATCAAACTGATTTATGCTTGTGATAAGGTATAGCACATCCCTCAAAGCTGGTGCCATTGGAAAGCACTCCCTACACAGATGCTGAAGCCAACACCAACCCTCACCCACCAAGAGAAGAGCCCTGTCTGCCTATTTCACCTGTGCGAGGGATTCAACTGAAAGGAATAGAAGAAACGTAAAGTCCCCAGTTTCGGTTTGAATTATCATTTCATAATCAAAGATATCTCAAAAGCAGACCATCCAGGCAGCCCTTTGCATCGACTGCAAGAAATGATCACTAAGCACCAAGTTTAACATTCACTTGAAGTCTATGCAATTTGTGTAAAGACAATGAGTAGCATTAACCTATTTTAGCTCTCTTGTCATTCCGGATCTATGCCTTCAGGAACACAGGCAGGATTATTCAGACACTAAGGATTTTCCCCCTTCAAACACTCACAAATCACGTATTAACCATTTTCTTCTTCCAGAAAGGTGAGCACCTTTATGATGTTCATGATGGAGAACCCAACCCAAGGTGCCACAATTCCTCTGGGAATTGCTTGATTTGGACATGGTCACATTCTGCAAGAAAAAAGGAAGCAAAACCACATTGATCTTTATCATAATTCACAGACTAGTATTTCTACTGTCTTACATTAAGGATATGTGGAATAACTACAGTGGGGTTACCTGAGGTGAGAGTCATAATCTAACTACTATTATCTAATGATGTCTAACGAGAACTCAGAGGGAGCATGGGAAAGAGCAGGGAGGGAAAGGTGAAATCCCATAGTAGCTGTTACAGTAAAATAAACCCTCTCTTTGAGCAGCTCCTCTGCTTATTTCTGAGAATGGGGTTAAATTACTGGATTACTCTGAATTTTTCCAGGGGAAAAAATCACAACTAAGAATTGTGTTCATGAACTTGCAACAAGCTTAGTTCGTTAAATTCTAATTAACTTCCTACTCTTCAGTATCTGAGCTACTACAGCAGTAAGACCAATTAGCACATGTACTGATAGTGATTTTAAGTGGAAAAAACCCAAACCCAGTTACTAGAAGACCGGTTAATTACATGAGAAAATAACATCAACAAACCACGCGTACTTTCCTCTGCTCCTCAGGTCACAGGGATGGTTCAGAGAAGGCTCAGGGAGGTTCTCAACCATGTCCAGTTTCCATGTGATGCAGGGAATTGATGTGTAAGGCTGAGCCCTAAGTCCAACCAAGGGCTTGTGCCCCCAGTGAGACCCAATACTGCTTCTGCTGGCAAAGCCTCAGGCTCTCTGGGGCTGTATCTCTGTATGAGAGCCCAAAGAGTTGCTGCAGTGGGACCTGGTGTGAACATTTTCTCTTTTAAATGGACAAGAATTAATCTCCTTACCTGCATTTAAAAATAAAAATGACCCTTGTGCCCACATGCAATGGCCACAAAGCGAAACCAAGCAGTTAAGGAAACTTCTGGAGCATCCCATGAAATTTGGCAAGTCTCTCAGCTGAGAAAGGAGTCAGAACAGCTAAAAACTTGCCTTGCCAAATACTTTCTTTCCTATTAAACACTTAGTATTGATCAAGTCGGGAAAAGGACTCTCCTGGCAAGAAAAGCCAGTGACACACCTGGGACTGCTGTGGTACCTGAGAATCTGGTTTAAAGCATGGCAATTTGGGGAGTTATATTCTCTACAGATACAGGAGTGCTGAGGCACACTTCCACTTCTCAAGAAGAACTTTGAGAAACAAATGCTGAAGGAAAAGTCATTTATTTGCACTCTGAGGTCAGTCAGAAACCTCAGAGAGCTCATCTCTGTGCATCTTTGTGCAGTATTGGGGTCTTCCAGTTGCACTGTTCAAGCCATATTCTCACAGATTTGGTAAAATTGAATTATCCTTTCTTTCCTCCAAACTGACTCCTGACATTTTATACTATTAAGTAGTCATTTTTTATCAATGTTGTTTCACACCTTCAGGAAATACAACGTGAGTTTATCACTTATAGTTAACAGCGAGCATCCCTCTCTCGTCCCTCCCTCAGAGGCATATCTTAATTAAATCATAGAATGGAAGAGATTGTGCCATATTTTCATAACCTTTTCATATGCATAATAAGCACACCCCTGATTTATGTAGCCTTTTCTTTTTTACAGAAAGACAAAAGCAAATTCCATTAATCCTTCATTAGATTCACTTGCAGTATTTCAGAGCACAAAGCAATTGGAAATGAAATTCGCCATCTCTCTGACCATTATTTATTAACTCAGCCAATATCACTTTAATTTAGAGTTTATTTCTTTGGGTTTGTTTCACATTAAGGTTCAGCATTTTGCAAACATTTTAAATCTTAACTCTTTTACCTGGATTATTTTACTTTTCCATATGTACTGTGTGGCACAGCAATTGACAACATCATACAATCACAGCCTGGTTTGGGTTGGAAAGGACCTTAACACTCATCCAGTTCCAACCCCCTGCCATGGGCAGGGACACCTTCCACTGGAGCAGCTTGCTCCAAGCCCCTGTGTCCAACCTGGCCTTGAGCACTGCCAGGGATGGGGCAGCCACAGCTTCTCTGGGCACCCTGTGCCAGCGCCTCAGCACCCTTATGGAAATAAATCCGTAAAATAATACCATGCTTTTCTTTGTTTGGGAATAATTTAGCATTTATATATTGCTGTTCTATAGCCCAGAAGGTACAGACAAATGCCATCATAGATCAGGCTGGGCAACGCCAGATGATCATGGCTTTCCACACGACTCACTCAAAATATATAAACAATATTTCCAGTATCAGTTAGGGGAATATTAACAATTGTGTGTCTGGCTTTTGCCGTCCTTTTGCCGTGAGCTTGATAAACCACATGAGGAGAGGCTGGCCTGCTTAAAACCCCAGGCTGATCTCAAATCCCCATTTGGCAGTGTGGATGGCAATGGTAACATTGGGTGGATCCACAGTCATAGTCCAAGAACCTTCTAAAAGCAGGAGGCCATGGTTTGGAGCATGCACAGAATGGGGGCAGCACTTCAAGATCAGAGGGCACAAGATAGGATTTTCCACTACCATTTTTCTGGGACATGTCACCAATTACTCTCCACCTACCTGAATCCTTGTTTCCTTTATTACACCCAGGGCTGTCATCCTTATTGAATGGATATTGAATGGCTGAAAGGAGGCTGCAACAACTGCAAGCTGCTGTACAGCTTTTTCCATGGTGCTGAACAGCTCTAGGTTAGTGGAGATATGGGCAGAGGGACTCCCAATGCAGCTGTAGTGCTGGGGAACTCTTAAGAGCAGAATAACCCCCTGGAAATAAATATCATGGAGTCATAGAATGTTTTGGGTTGGAAGGGACATTAAAGCTCATCCAGTTCCACCCCCCTGCCAGGACACCCTGCATTACATCAGCTTATATCCCATATAAAAGTCATAATTAACTCCTCAAAATATCATCATAAAGGCAGTGATAAAGCTGGAACTTAGGAAACCTCTTGTTGCACTCCCTTTACCCGCCAGGGCTATCTCATCCCTTCATCTCAGCCAATATTAAATCACAGAAAAGATCAGGCAATAGGTTTATTAGTTTCCTTTCTGCTAATGAGGTTTTATAATACATTTTCTTTGGTTTGAATAATTGGGACTGTCGGAGGGGTAGGTCATCACATCTCCCATCCACCTCAGAAGATTCCCTGTAACAGCCCCGAGTCATAGCTGTTAAAAAGTTAATCAAGCTGAAATGTCACGGAATTTAATAACTACCACAGAAGAGGGTTTAAGTTCAATATAGCACTAATGAAGTTATTTTCCTGCAAGAAATATGCCTCATGGTAATAACACCAAGTACTGTTTACAGTGATGCTTGGTTATTTGTTTTTGTTTATCCCAGTTTTGCTCCTTCTTCAGGTTGGGAACAGCTCTAAAATTAAGCAGACACTTCCAGTTAATCTACTTACATATACATATAGCTTTGCCTCGGGGGTTTACTTGCTTCCCCAATTTCTCCTTCATTATGAGGCTTTACTTCCAGCCCCTGAAATATCCTGAGGGTAGAATCTTGCCTTTCAACATGACAGTTGAGATGAATGACTAATGGCAGCCACTGACATTTATAAGTATTTATAATAAATATATTTGAATGAAATCAAAGCACAAGCACAAAGACAGACAGACTGCAGCGTCTTTAAGGCGGCAGACATCATAAAACAGTACTTCTGACTCTATCACACAATAGCAGGTATAAATGCTTTCTGGCAGCTTTAAAACACCAGAGAAATGTTTGCCCATGAACATCCTTGTAGTAGCAACCAGCTATTCACACGCAAGTGTGGATCCTGTGTGACTTTGTGAATTTTAAATGACTACATCTGATGCTGGGAGCCAAGTCAGAGCTGACGCTAAGCATGTGCAGTGCGGCTGCGAAATACAGGGCAGGAAGGAACACAAAATCTATATCCCATTGATTGGAGTTTCTCTGTTAAACACGTTATTCTTCAATGCAGCACAACAAAGTTGTACCTTTCCTTTCCAAAAAAAGAAACCTCAAGGCAAAGCAGAGCATTCAGTTTAAACAGGAGTGGAGTATTGTGGTGCTGATTGCAGGAAAACAGTGAATTATCTCATAATGTCATAGAATCCCAGCCTGGTTTGTGTGAGAAAGGACCTTAAAGTTCATGCAGTTCCAACTGCCTGCCATGGGCAGGGACACCTTCCACTAGAGCAGCTTGCTCCAAGCCCCTGTGTCCAACCTGGCCTTCAACACTGCCAGGGATGGAGCAGCCACAGCTTCTCTGGGCACCCTGTGCCAGCGCCTCAGCACCCTCACAGGGAAGAGTTTTTTCCTAATAATATTAATTAATATTTTCCTGATAACTTTTATTTAAAAAGTTAAAAAGAAAACAGCCAAGTTAAGAGCTGAGAAACGGCTCCAGCTGAAGCAGAATTTAGCCAACCATTACCCGTTGGGCAAAAGTCTCTCAGCATTGCTTCAAATGAGTGAGATCCTGCAGCTAAGCAGGGATTGCATCCTACTGGCTCCTTTCTCTTGCTCTTTCCTTTTCCTTCCTTTTTATCTTTCCCTTCCCTTTCCTTCTTTTCTGGATCAATACATTATGGAAGACAAACTTTAGAAAACATCTAAGGTACCTGGGAACAATACAGGAAGAATATTCCTTAATATCTTAGGAGTTGCCAACATTTTAAAGAGGTTTTCTGTAACTAAAAGACATTTGCATCATGGAAATTGTAGTTTTTTTATTTTTTTAACTGGAAATGCCAATGCCAGAGCAATCAGGAAAAAGAGATACAAGACTTCTTTGACTGCTAATGAAAGCGCCATGGCCTGGCATGGGCTGCAAGATGTGGTCGATGGTCAAGTAATGAATCAACTGGATAATCATGAACCGAGCTCGCTCAGTAATTGACCAGTGAGAACCAATCGGACCCAACCCTAAATGCCAGTGAAGGCTTCTCCATCTCTCAAAGCCACCAGCAATAACACTTCACTGTTAGACAGTTTCCAAAGTTGCTCAAGCTCAGCATAAAGCAGTTTTACAAACACACTTCTGAAGAAATCCACACTGATGCACTTATTCCTCTGAAGAAAACCACCACTCCTCTCCTTTAGAGTTCATTGGACTAAACACAAAAGCAATCATTAATGAGCAAATTATGACCATTCTGAGAAAATTCATGCAACAATTTGCAAAGCAAATGAAAATCTTCTGGCAAAGAACAAACTGATTATTTTTATTTAAAGAATGAGTTTGTTATTTCCTTTAATAAACACATTAACTTACATTCAAATTAGCCACAAAGCTGGGAATCTCAGAAAGCCTTGATTGCCAAAATTCCCAGAGCTGCTGTTAATTCATCAAACAAGGCTAAAAAGCTCTTTTTTTATATACAGATAGATACAGGAGTACTGAACTAAAACAAATTAACAGACCTTTGTGGATTATAGATATATAAATTCTGACACAAATCTAGCGCTGATAAATAACCAAGGCTGCTGCATAATGCGTATATAACAGTATATTAGAGGTAGGCATCTATAACAGCATTTATCTTGTGGTCTTTATGATAAAGGACAATATACTCCAGCTTTACCTCTGCCTCGTGGGACTTTCCCCATTTTCTTGGCTTACCAGCTTCTCCTTTTATTCCCACTATCTGGATGGACAAGGATGAACCAGCAGCAAGTTCATAAAGAGAAAAGGGAATTTAAATGAAGTGATGGACAAACGATGTCTGCAAAGAGTATCAAGGGAGCCTGGCTGAGTGTCCCCTGAAGCCAGCCACAGCTTCCCCTTGGCTTCAGGAAGGTTTTAATCACCTCTTAAATGCCCCACACCAAAGGTTATTTCACTACTTGCAAACTCTAATGAAGATTCACATTAAGCTGTAAAGCAAAACCATGTGAGGACATGATCATTATTCCCTTTACACAGTGTCTGACAAGGAAAGGAAAATCTGGCATTTACATTAGGAAAACTGCTGAAAATGGAAACTAATGAAATCCCAAACATTTTCCTAACCAGGGCAGCTTCATGCCCAGGAATCCCAGGTGTATTTTTAAGGGGAAAGGGTGATTCTTTATATTTGCAAGGAGAAAGTATGAAGAATATCACTGCTCTTATTAAAACCATTTTAAACTGCAGACAAGGATTTCTTCAGATACTTTTAGGCTCAGATTTAGCTTAAATTTCAAGGTTAAAAAGCCTCTTTATTCCCCGTGTGCCCTATTCTACATGCTCTGCTGGCACTTGCAAGCGCAGAAGAGCTTCCACACACTACAAGTTTGGACATTGAAGCCACAGGACTCAGCAGCTCACTTCCTAGGGACCAAATTATTGTAAAACTGTGTGCCCTAGACTAATGCACTGTCATGTTTTAGCTGAGATGTCCACAGGCTAAATGAGACAGAAGTGTCCCTTTGACATGCCCCATCCCTGGTAGTGTTCAAGGCCAGGTTGGACACAGGGGCTTGGAGTAACCTGCTCTAGTGGAAAGTGTCTCTGCCTGTGGCAGGGTTTGGAGCTGGATGAGCTTTAAGCTCCATTCCAACAAAAACCATCCTGTGATTCTATGATTCTGTGACCTTTATGCAGACGTGGATGACCTGTATAGGAGGGTGCTGGATGCAGGGAGCTTTCCATTCGTGTCTGACTGTGATAACAGTTTAATGCCATGATAAGAACTCCAAGTTCTCCTCTCATTGCCAAAGGAATAGAGCTGCATTGGTATAGGAGAGAGCAGCAGCAAGTCTGCATTAAATTTAACTGGAAATTGTTTCCTACACTATTATTTCCTATTTTTCCTGCATCACCAACAGCTGCACAAAGGCATCACCTGATAGCTTACAACCTCTCAAGCATGAAAAACCTACCACGTGGTAGATAAATATTAATTAGCTTTAGGAATGAGACTGCATGAGCTTCAGGAAGTATATGGACTGTGTCAGTTTTAGCTGCGACCAGCGGGACTGTTCCAACCTCTGTTTCAGCATCTGCTTTCATGAATGGCACCAACACAATAAAACCATTTCAGGACATGTGACACATCTCTACTGTCCTATAGAAGGAAAATAAGAAATAATGGACCAAGGCATCGCAAGAAAAAGATCATCTTTTTTTCCACCTAATCAGATTTCACATTTTCCAGCCGTATTTATTAAGGAGACTGTTTCATACTGGGCTGTGGAGGCAGCACCAACCTTGTGCTGCAAACTCCTGCTATACAGCAGGGAAATATCTCACAGCGGGTGAAGGGAGACAGGCCAGAGCTGCCTAATGGTGACTCAGAGACTTTCAGACAATTATAAGCAGCCAAAAGACACCTTTATTCTCAAAAAGGAGAGACACTGAGACTCAAATAATGGATTTCAGTGCATTTTGGGACTCTTCTGCACATTTATAATGCATATTTTATGAAAACTTCATTAGAATTTCAGGGAGAATTTCTACAGTCTAAAGTGAAATATTCCATCCTTGGCTTTATGCACTGTTCCAAGAACTTAAGTATTTAGACCATGGCTTTAAGTACAGAAACTGCATTTTTAATGGCACTTTTCTTAGATGTGTGAAGTTCCCTTTCATGCAACTTTTTAAGCCTTTTCAGTTCTGATCTATTTTAACGCCTCCTTTAACACGCAGCAGTATTGGGATGATAAGTCATAATTTCTCCATAAAAGTCTGCCAGGAGGCTGCACTTATCAGGAGACTTTTGCTGGAATTATGGGTACTGTTAGAAAGGTTTTCTTCAATCATTTATGACTATTTTCATGAAACCCTCTGAAACTCTCTTGGAATATATCATTACTGTTTCAGTGCATTCAATGCAAAGATTGCATTTGCAAGGTTTAGTCACTTTTTCTAATGGAACTTGTATTAAATTTTGATGAAAATTCACAGAATGGGATTTTCAAAGTAGGTTTTGCCCCAAAAGTAAAAAATGTCCTGTATGAGCCTAATTACTTCTATCTGTAATTTAGGGTTTAATATCTGAGATCACAAAAAGCCTTTGTTTGAGGAGAGAAGTCCACTGCTTTCTCTCATTAAATCAGAGACAAGATCCATTCGTGATCCATCTACAATCATTTCACCATAACACTAGGAATTACCCAAGCACATTGGCTTTCTCTACGTACATTTCAAATGCACAAGTTTGAACCTGCATTGGCGCAATCCCAGGCACAGCTCCAGGTTGGGCAGAGAAGAGATTCAGAGCAGCCCTGTGGAGAAGGACTTGGGGGCGTTGGTTGATGAGAAAATGAACATGAGCCGGCTGCAGTGTGCGCTTGCAGCTCAGAAAGCCAACCGTATCCTGGGCTGCATCAAAAGGAGCGTGACCAGCAGGTCGAGGGAGGTGATCCTGCCCCTCTACTCTGCTCTCGGGAGACCTCACTTACAGTATTGTGTGCAGTTCTGGTGTCCTCAACATAAAAAGGACATGGAACTGTTGGAACAAGTCCAGAGGAGGCCATGAGGATGATCAGGGGACTGGAGCACCTCCCGTATGAAGTTAGGATGAGAAAGTTGGGGCTGTTCAGCCTGGAGAAGAGAAGGCTGCGTGGAGACCTCAGAGCAGCCTTCCAGTATCTGAAAGGGGCCTATAGGGATGCTGGGGAGGGACTCTTCATTAGGGACTGTAGGGGTAGGACAAGGGGTAATGGGTTCAAACTGAAACAGGGGAAGTTTAGATTGGATATGAGGAAGAAATTCTTTACTGTAAGGGTGGTGAGGCACTGGAATGGGTTGCCCAGGGAAGTTGTGAATGCTCCATCCCTGGCAGTGTTCAAGGCCAGGTTGGACTGAGCCTTGGGTGGCATGGTTTAGTGTGAGGTGTCCCTGCCCATGGCAGGGGGATTGGAACTGGATGACCTTAAGGTCCTTTCCAACCCTAACTATTCTATGATTCTATGATTCTACATGGTGGCTGGGCAGATATTTGTAATGGAAGAGCAAAGGAAAATGATGGCAGCCACAGATTCCCTTCCTGGCTGTTGGAGCAGCTGGATGGGCAGAGCTTTCAGAGCCCACCAGCACCAGGACTCTAGGAAGAGGGTGAGCGACTGCATCTGAACTGCTACAGCCACTGCCAATGGCATTATTAAATGTAATGGGATTTTGTTTTCACCAGAAGGAAGATGCCTGGATACCACAAAACCTCTTTTGAAGTTGCCATGATAAAAGGCTGGGGGCAGCATCTCAGTTGCAAGTGTACTGTATAGAGTTATGAAATGCTGTTCTATCAGCGCTATGAAAATTATGGCCTCGAGCGCGGCATTGATCAAACTGGAGACCTTTAAATTTACACATGCTGCTTGTTTCAGTGCTCTAACAGGACTGAGCTAATTTTTGAAAGGAGGAAGAAAGGGACAAATCTGTGGCAGTTTTTAGAGAACCTCTTAGATCTCACCAAGCCCACACTTGAGATGGGGTTCCATCCTTACTCCAATGGTGTGAATAAGCATGGCCAGCAAGTCGAGCAAGGGGATTCTCTCCCTCTATTCTGCTCTGGGGAGACCCTCCCTGCAGTCCTGATCCAGCTCTGGGGCACAAGAGGGAGAGGAGCTGCTGGAGCGAGGCCAGAGAAGGCCACAGAGATGCTGCGAGGGCTGGAGCAGCTCTGCTCTGGAGCCAGGCTGAGAGAGCTGGGCTGGGGCAGCCTGGAGAAGAGAAGGCTCCTGAAGGGGAGACCTTAGAGCAGCTCCAGTGCCTAAAGGGGCTGCAGGAAACCTGGAGAGGGGCTTTGGACAAGGGCCTATAGGGACAGGACAAGGGGAATGGCTTTAACCTGCCAGAGGGGAGACTGAGATGAGCTCTTAGGCAGAAGCTCTTCCTTGTGAGGGTGCTGAGATGCTGGCACCCACTGCACATCAACTGCACATCAACTGCACCCTGCAGACTGTACCACCTTGGATGGTGAGCCTATGTATAGACTCGGTGCCTACAATAACGAAGCTCCACATTCTCTTGGGGCTTCCAAAATCTATTATTTTCCATTTCCATTAGATGTTAACATATTGGGCCTGTGCTACCAACAGGAAAGAGGGATGAACAGTCCAGTTTGACTGTGCACATATCTAGATCACTGGGCAAGCCACAATAAACTTCACAGTTAAAATCCTGTAAGGGACAACTTCCTAAGTTTTCATGTACTGCAGATATGATCCCTTTTCTTTACACAATTGAATTTGCATAATTTGCTTGATGTTGCAGCTTTTTCATAGTTTATATATTAAACCAACATTTTCTCTCTAATAAACCCCAATGTCGTAACAATGCCCAGGAATTGTACTGAATTAGGCAGATTTTTGTCTCACAACTAATAACGATGAGAAGCAGCCTTGGTTTTATGACATACTAAAGTTGGGATTTTAAATGTTAAACAACTGAACACTGAATTAAATTTTGCATTTAGCAGAGAAACAAATCCCACAACCAGGAGTATCGAAGTCTTCTGAGGTTCGACTCTATTGCTTTAAAGAACCCAAAGACAATTATTGGCAAAAAGTCATTTTAGCTTTAGTGGTCCCTGGTTACACAGAGCTGCGTTATAAAAGAGACTGGGATGGTTTTATTGTTTTTCTCTTACCTTGCTGTCAAGCCTATCGGAATTCTCTGTAGCCACACAGTTTCTGACATAATGTTTAATATCTAACACAGACACTAAACAAAATAATTTAAGGAGGTGATGTGATACATCACTCTGTTTCTTCTTCCATTAATACAGCAAGGTTTCTCGTAATATAAACCATTTTAATTAGACAATAAAGTCATTGCTCTGACACCCAGGAGCACCTTTGAATTACAGTAAACTTAGACTTTGAGAAGCATTGGAGTAACAGCCCTGGTGAGGAGACATTCCCCACAAATCACTGCAGCCTCCCCTGCCGTACTTTCCTTCTATGCAATAGGAAAACAGACCAAGGGCAGGTCGGACAGGGCACAGTGCAATGAATCTCCATCCTTGAGAGGGTTTAGTATGTGATTTTCTCCATCTCACATTTAGTCAAGAGCATCGTGTCAATCAAATTTACTCCAACAAAGCTGGTTACCAAATATCTCACTTTAAGCTATAAAATTCTCCCACCACATAACTCATACTCTGCCACATTAATACACTCTCTTTTCTCTCAATAAAGATCCTCTCCCTGCAGCATCACTGGCAATTTTTTACTTCAACAGGAAAAAGAAATATTTAAAGGATTTCTTACCATGTCAGTAGAGTTTTCAAGGTGGCTGCATGCAGGGTCCCAGTGCCCAACTGGTCCAGTTTGCTGCAGGTCCACAGCATCCCATGGTGCTCAGTTTCACAAGGAATTTGGGGTTTACATCCTGGGGAAGAACTGGTCCTTTAGGAGACAAAAAGATATCATCTGATAACATTTCTCATTTATCTGAGCAATAAGGGACTTACAGTTGACATCATGGGGGGGTGCTCAGTGTCTTACAGTTAACCTCATGGGGGGGGGGGCACGTTCAGCTATATAGAAATGGATTCAAATCAACTGAGCTTGTGCCTTTGAGCTGCTAAAGAGAAGTAAGATCAGGATCCAAATCTGGGTGCACATTTTATCAGAGGTTCATTTCTAGCTCTAAACCCTCTCTTCAGCTCTGGTCCAAGACCAGACAGGGCTTCCTGGCAGAGAACTTCACTTCATGAGGATGGACAAAACCAAGCTAGATTAAAGATAAACTGGATAAACACATTTTCAAGTGAAGTTTTGCCTCCTGCACTCTTTTTAGTAACATCCTATGACTCCAGCAGAGGTGAACTGTTAAGCAATAATGAGAGAAAAACATTTCAAGGCAGAGCTTCCCATAACTACAGCCAAAATCAATGAAATATGAAGAAACCCAACACCACAACATCCACAGCAAGGATGGAAAACCCTGATTTACAGACTTTACCACTTCCTTACCTGGGCCAGTGTGAGATCATCATCATTTCCATGCAACAGCCACATACAGCCCATGAATTTATCAATGTTTAATGATAAAGGTGATGAAGTTTATACCAATCTCAACATTTTTTCATAGGAACCATTCCCTTAAACCTATGAAAACTGAGTTTTAAAGCCCTCAGTAATTCATAGAGGAGGGTGACTTTTCCAAGCATCCATTGCCTTGCAATTTGCATGCAGTCTGGAAAATTCTCTGTACTAAAGCAGGTTGTGTGGAACATGCTAATACTGATGGTGAAATGAAAAAATAGCAATGAACATGAAATATTCTGACATGGCTCAAAAGAAATGCTCTGCAGGAACATCTGCGGCAAGCCTTAAATACATCTTTCTCTTGGATTGTATATCAAGGAGCACTTTGATTAACATCCCATTGCATGCAGTAGACCCGCCAGTGGTTGTAGATACAAATTAGGAGCTTTGGTGTGGTGAGAAAGTGACATCTCTGGTTGCCTCTAGCAGATACTGGCCTTTCCCACACCAGGGAAGCTCCAAGTGCTTCATTAGCTCCAGCTCTGACCACGTTTTGCCATGTATTGCCATTAGCTGTGCTTTTGGTGAGGATTTCCAGCAGTCATTTGGAATCATTAAATCCCAGCCTTCAGCACAGCAAAACCAGCCCAGCTGAAGAGCTGCCGCCACAATTCCTGCACTCAAGGCAAGAGGAAAGCCTGCTCCTGATAGGCCTGGAAGGGTTTTCCTCCTCCTTAGTGGCTGGGCTGCCTCTAATCCATCTCCTGCACCCATGGGAGCTTTGGGGTCCCCCAGTTGCACCATGTCTAAAGTCCTGGTCCCTTCTTCCCCACAACTCCCAAGATCCCCACATCCTACCCAGAAGCACTCACCTTTATTTGGAGCATGGAAAAGCTGATCAGCCTTATAGTTTCTTGCCATGGTCTCAAAACACCATCCAGAAACCTCAAGAATTGCAACGTTTGCTACAAAAAAGCAACTTCAGTTTACTGCAGCAGGTCAGAAGTCATTTTCTGGTCTTCAACTGTTGAAGTCTTACCAAGATGGGAATGTGCCAACATCCAGCTTTGCTGGCAGCTCACAAAGACATGCAGGATGGCTCTCATTAGACACAAACAAAACCACTGTGCCTGGGTTTCAAGAGTGTTTCATCACTTCAATCATCCACAGTGCTGAGATACTGAAAGTGAAGATTTTCCAAAGGATCTCTGTGATGTCTCTAACTGGATTGTTGAGCCGAGAAGTGTTACAAGATCATCTGTTCCTCTGGAAAGCACAGGTCTGCTGCTCCCTGCACCAACTCTCTCTTAAATGCTTTGCAGAACCTACAGAATAAAACGCAGGGAAAGAAAAAAGCAAACTAGAATGCACTGACAGAGTCCAGACAAGCAGAGAAGTCAGCTGAGCAAGGCTGCTCAATTGGGAAAAAGCATGTTCTATGTTTGCAGTTGTAACTGCAATCACTTTAAGGGAACATAGATCCTCTCCACGCAGTTAGTCCCAGGGAAGCTTGAAGCAGAGCATAGAACTGACAGCCAATTACTGATAAGGCAAATGAATCCCTGCCCACTTGCCCTCCAGTTGCAGCCTCACCCTGTCTGTCCCCAATGGAAGCGCTCCTGTGCAGAATGATGGGAAGATGCTCTTGGTGTTCACTTGTGGAGCCAGCTCCTGCAATGGTTTTGAATAGGGTTTATCCCAGGGAGCAGCACAGCTCACCTGCTGTGTTATCAGCACATGCTCTCAGCAGCAGATGCTTTTGTCAGAGCTCGTCTGCAGTGGTAAAAACATATTGTACTGTGAGAGACCCACAATACAATGAGTGCTGCCTGGACAAGAGCATCTCCTGCTGGGGTTGGCCACAGGAAGCCATCAGTGGCACAGGGTGCTCAGAGAAGCTGTGGCTGCCCCATCCCTGGCAGTGTTCAAGGCCAGGTTGGACACAGGGGCTTGGAGCAAGCTGCTCTAGTGGAAGGTGTCCCTGCCCATGGCAGGGGGTTGGAACCTGATGAACTTTAAGGTCCCTTCCAACACAAGCCTGTCTGGGATTCTATGATTCTATTCTACTAAAACAGTGGCACCTTTCACTTTCAAGACAGATGTTTACTCCTTTTCTCTTCACTACAAGATTATTTACTATGGAAAGGGCAGAAACATGTCCCATCTTTCTGGATTGTGAGGAGGGATGAGCGTCAGCCAGGCACTGAAGGATGCGCTGAGCACAGCTTGGAGAGGATGGGTGAAAGCACAGGGATATTTCTCAAGCTCCAGGTCATTACTTCAAAACTAAGCCAAATATGAGAGATGTGGAAGCAGGATATAATTTTTCACTAGTTTTCAAAATGCTTTTATCAAGCTGTTTAATTTTTTATATTTAGTCAGATTTTGTCCTTAAAACCTAATACAGAACCTGTGGCAGCACGCATATACCATCTACCTAAGTCAATGCTAAAACCAAATCAGTCTTTATCCTCCATGCTCAACCCAGTTCCAGTCATACTTCCTATAGATGAAGTCTTTTCTTCAATCACAGTGACAAATGTTATGAGTTAGCCTTGAATATGAGGGACCTGAGGGCCATGACTCACCAGTCAGAGGACATCTGTGATGGGGGGCTACAGCAGGCCCGTGAATTCCCTGACTGAAGACATGAAGTTAGAACTCAGTCTCAAAGACGTTAAAGTGTATCCACAAGGAATGAGGCACTGAAGGCATCTGAGTGGGAAAGCAGAAGGCATCTGAATGGGAAAGCAAAAGGTATCTGGAGGAGTGAGTCAGGTAAGGGGAGTAACTAACTACAAAGGAAGAACTTGGCAAAATAATGGACTTTAGTAATGCAGTAATCAATCCAATAATGTGCTGTTGCTAATATTAATCAATGGCTAAAAAGATACATGTGTGCTAGAAAAGGTATATAAGTAGTGGCTTGTAGTAATAAAGCATCTATCTATTTTTTCTTCTTACTGTCACTAAAAAAATACATGTGTGTGTGTTGCTTGGCCATCTCCACTGCGACAGACATCTGTGGAAGATGAACCATCTGGCCTGAGGTTTGTACAACCCACTGAGCATCCTGTAACAACTGAGGCCCAATGAGCCCCCTCCAAACCCACCTTCTGCTGTGAATCATGGCTATCTCACCATAGGACTTTTTTCTCTTCTTATTAGCAATGGTGAAAAGAAGCTATTTCAAGCTTTGATGCCTTTCTGAGAAATTTTCTGCTTGGAGAATGTTGGTTATATACAAGCAAAGCTGGATGCATCCTCCTGTGACATTAAGGAATTAATAATGCTATTTTTAGATAAGTGGTTGAGTAAATATTTTTCTCCCATGAAAATCAGATCCATTTTTAATTTTCTTAGTATATTTTATGGGCAAATTTACAGTGTTCACAAGTTTTAAAACTCATAGATCACTTGAACCCAAGAGTAAATCATGTGCAGCATCATGTGCAGGCCCATATTAGCACTTTGGAGGAAAGCATTGCATGGGTTGCCATGGTACAGACTGGACAGTGTTATCACTAGTAATCATAGCATGGTTTGGGTTGAAAAGGACCTTAAGATCATCTAGTTCCAACCTGCTCCCTTGGAAGTCTCTAAATGCAGGTATATAATGATGGAAGCACACTTCTAAAAGCACTCAATCACAGTAACATTTTGCAGCCCTGTGGGCAGTGCTATCAAATTAAAAACATGCATTAAATTCTATAATCTAGCAATCTTTTTAGCAATTTGCAGCTTGCAAACATGGTTTGCTTGTAACTCATTAGGAAAAACACTGCAAAAACCCAAAGATCTCTGACTTTGTAATGGTCCTTTAAAGGCAAAACCAACAAATCCTCATGGAAATTAAAGCACTTCACCCCCTCTCCCACACAGATATCCTCAAGCCCGGAAATCAAGGCAAAAATCCTTACGAACGGCTTGGAAACCTTCATTTCTGATGCTATGAAGAATGGCTGAGGGACCTGGGGGGGTTTAGTCTGGAGAAGAGAAGGCTCAGGGGGCTGGACCACCTCTGCTGCAGATACAGGCTAAGAAAATTGGGGTTGTTCAGCCTGGAGAAGAGAAGGCTCCTTAAGGGGAGACCTTAGAGCAGCTCCAGTGCCTAAAGGGGCTGCAGGAAACCTGGAGAGGGGCTTTGGCCAAGGGCCTGTAGGGACAGGACAAGGGGAAAGGCTTTAACCTGCCAGAGGGGAGACGGAGATGAGCTCTTAGGCAGAAGCTGTTCCCTGGGAGGGTGCTGAGGCACTGGCACAGGGTGCCCAGAGAAGCTGTGGCTGCCCCATCCCTGGCAGTATTCAAGGCCAGGCTGGACACAGGGGCTTGGAGCAAGCTGCTCTATGGAAGGTGTCCCTGCCTGTGGCAGGGGTTGGAGCTGGAGGAGCTTTGAGGTCCTTTCCAAAACAAACCAGGCTGTGATGCTATGATTCTTGTTTCCCACAGACCCAGTCCCACCTCAGTCTCTCCACCTAGCCACACACCTTCTCTTTGGAGCCAGAGCAAACGCGACAAGAGAGCAGCCTCTGACAGACTTCTGGTGTGAAAAAACTCATGATAATTTGTTAACTACTCCCCACCAGTTAATGAAAATGAATGCTAAGTTAGCCAATGTAATTGCCTTCCCTTTGTCCCTATTAATCATCTGCAATTGCATCAATCTCTTCCTACAGAGGAGGCACTCTAAAGGCGCAACACTTTGAATGAATTTGGTGACCCAAATTTGGTGACTTTTGTTCCTGTTGGAACAAGTCCAGAGGAGGCCACGAGGAAGATCAGGGGACTGGAGCACCTCCCGTATGAAGTTAGGATGAGAAAGTTGGGGCTGTTCAGCCTGGAGAAGAGAAGGCTGCATGGAGACCTCATAGCAGCCTTCCAGTATCTGAAGGGGGCCTATAGGGATGCTGGGGAGGGACTCTTCATGAGGGACTGTAGTGATAGGACAAGGGGTAACGGGTTCAAACTGAAACAGGGGAAGTTTAGATTGGATATGAGGAAGAAATTCTTTCCTGTAAGGGTGGTGAGGCACTGGAATGGGTTGCCCAGGGAAGCTGTGAATGCTCCATCCCTGGCGGTGTTCAAGGCCGGGTTGGACATAGCCTTGGGTGGCATGGTTTAGTGTGAGGTGTCCCTGCCCATGGCAGAGGAGTTGGAACTGGATGATCTTAAGGTCCTTTCCAGCCCTAACTATTCTATGATTCCATGATTCTATGATTCTATTCTATGACCCATCAAGCATTTCAATTATGTATTTGTCTCATTGGAAGTCATGACTAAACACATCTTAATGCTTTGGGCACTATCCTGCTCAAGCAGTGTTAATATCCCACATCATTTTCCTCTTGGTGTTTGCAAGGGATACCTCTTGCAGTGGAGCAGCAGCAGGATGAAGCACAGTTTAAGTCACTTAGCCACAGTGCTTTACTTTCAATTTTTTGCTCCTTGACCCCAAACCGATTGCTGTAGCAAATAAGAGCTTATAATTGGAATAAGTGCCTGCCTTGTTCTTGATTTGGCAAATACTACACTTCACCAGCTGTCCAAATTAAATGTAGGTATTTTGGCAAATCACTGTCTAACAACTGTTCCACCCAGTCTCAATACCCATAGGCATTAAAACCACTTCAGTTTATTTCTGTCCTATTGAAAGCACCCAGCTTCATCCCAGGTTTCACAAAACTGCTACAACTGAGCACAGAGCTGCAGACAATTCAATAACAGCCTTGAATCCTATTGACCATTACCTCCGAAAACAAGGAGTCACCCCTTCCTTTTGTTAAGGTCAAGGAACACCAGGATGCTAAACTGGTCGATGCATAAAAGGCAGATGAAAAGCATGGTTACCAGGGCTGTATTTCAGTGAAAATGGATGCAGAGCTGAGGAGCGGTGCCTTTGGCTCTGAAAACACAGGGGTCTGCTTGTGCCAGCATGCTCCTTGGCCCGGCCTGACCTTTATTTCCCAGCTCTGCTCAAGTGATAACCAGCAGTGGAAATGGATGGGTCTGGGTCTTACACCTAACTCCCCCCAGTTTATCTACCGGGCATGATGTGCTGTGGTATGGAATACCCCTCTGGCTAGTTTGGGTCAGGGGTCCTGTCCCTGCTTCCTCCCAGCTTCCCGTGCCCCTCCTCACTGGCAGAGCATGAGACTGGAAAGACCTTGATCAGGGTAAGCATTACTTAGCAACAACTAAAACATCGGTGTTTTGTCAGCACTGTTCTCAGACTGAAGCCAAAGCACAGCACTGCACCAGCTACTAAGAAGGAGGAAAATGACTCTTACAGCTGCAGCCAGGACAGTCATGATGACAATTGTGGGGAGACAAACACCACCACAATAGCTAAGGGCTGATCTGAACAATGTGCACCACCACCAACCCCCAACTATAATCCTAGCTATGGTCCAACTCAAGCCATGTTTCTGTCATCAGGATGCAAACATGAGTCAATTATCTTACTCCATAACTAGTGGACAGCCCAGTTCCCATGGCACTCTCCTTCATGGCAGTGGCTGTACACCAGGATCCTCCATTGAGTAGCTATACTACTAGGTTACTGCTCAAGGCTGAGAGATCCCTTGCTGCAACAGATCCTCAGCAAGCACTAAACTGAAATCTTAACTAAGTAATATAAAGGGTTGATTGAACATATATAATCCTTTAGACATAAACCACTGACCAAGTCTAGGACTAAGTCTGGACCCAGCCGCATCTCAACGCCTCTCTAAGAAGGAGCATAGACACTAGGGGTCCTTTCTGAACCTCAGGACTCAATAGGAGGGTCTCCCTGACAGTCTTGTCTGACCCTGCCCTATGTCCAATACATAATCAAGTGCACCTCACCCTTGAATCATGTTAAATCACTGACACATTTACAATCAAACTTTGCTACATCCCTGTTCTACACCAATAAACATATTGCTGCTTCTATCTAATGAGTGAGACTGGGGTCAGGTTCTGGTGGGTCTTTCTCCCTTTAACACCTCTCTTCTCCTACAAACCTGTGACAGGATCTGCACTGAAAGTCAGTTTCAGGAGGCAGTGGGGACCACTGGAGGAGAGTACCTGGAACCTAGAACCCATCAATATTCAAAGCTCTTGGTCCTCCTGACTCTGACCACACAGCCCAGGGCACCCCAGCCCCACAAACACACTTCTGGGCACTCCTGACCTCAACTTCCCTGAGCGCATCCTCTGCACAGCAAAGCTGATCACCTCATAGGACACCATGGATCCCTTTCCCCCGTGCCTCTTGCACCACTGGCATGACCAGGGAGACACCGTTCCTATGAAAGACCAACTATACTTTTACAGTTGGATCAGTCTCACTGTGCAGATATGGCTCAAGCTCAAAGAACAGACCACCTGAATCTTTTTACTGCAGCTTCAGGCTGCAAACATATATTTGAAACCCTCACAGCAGCCTTCCAGTATCTGAAGGGGGGCAATAGGGATGCTGGGGAGGGACTCTTCGTTAGGGACTGTAGTGATAGGACAAGGGGTAATGGGTTCAAACTGAAACAGGGGAAGTTTGGATTGGATATGAGGAAGAAATTCTTTCCTGTAAGGGTGGTGAGGCGCTGGAATGGGTTGCCCAGGGAAGCTGTGAATGCTCCATCCCTGGCGGAGTTCAAGGTCGGGCTGGACAGAGCCTTGGGTGGCATGGTTTAGTGTGAGGTGTCCCTGCCCATGGCAGGGGGGTTGGAACTGGATGATCTTAAGGTCCTCTCCAACCCGAACTATTCTGTGATTCTATGATATTGCAAAAAATCTACAATCAGCAGCCTCTTAAAAGCACACACGCTGTAAGAGCCCCTTGATAACGCCCTTGTTTGTAAATACTTGCTGGTTTCCTCAATCAGCTGAACAGCATCGAGTAATCCTGGGCCAAGTCAGAACCTCTGCAAGGAAAGCTTTAGAAAGCTCTTCCTGGTTTCTTGTGCTGTGCAAGGAGCTCTACAGCCTCTGTCCGGCCTTGGAAAGCATTAATCTGAGGAAGAAGCTCTTCCCTGTGAGCGTGCTGAGGCGCTGGCACAGGGTGCCCAGAGAAGCTGTGGCTGCCCCATCCCTGGCAGTGTTCAAGGCCAGGTTGGACACAGGGGCTTGGAGCAAGCTGCTCAAGTGGAAGGTGTCCCTGCCCATGGCAGGGGTTGGAGCTGAAGGAGCTTTAAGCTCCGTTCTAACATAAACCATTCTGGGATTCTATGGTTCTATGATTCCCTTTCAAATCCACCTTCACATTTTCTGGTCTCTTTTTGAGAGACAAAATAGATCAATGCAGGGATGGAGAACAGAGCTCGACTCGCAGCATCTGCCTCTTTGCGCAGATTTGTAGCACCTTCAGCTGCAGAGAAAAGGATTTTCAGATTCAAATGCAGAAATGTTCTGCACGAGTCGGTCTTTTCTGGCCACGGGAAAAAGAGTATTTACAGGAAAAAGGAACCAAGTGCATGACCCCACTCAGCAGCCCTCTGGGAAACACGAACCTGCGACAACCTGAATATGCCAGCACCAAAACTGCCTCTAATGCGCTGTTCCTTTCCTTGGAGATTTAGAGCAGCATCATCCTGTGTGCTGGGGCAGAGCCACGTGCAGGCTCCAGCTCTCCCACAGCCCACTCCAGTAACACACATCCATAAATAATTCCAGGTTTCAACCACTTCCAGCCTCTCCTCACTCATTCTGAAGGAGGGAAGGACTCTCAAAGCACATAAAATGTGGTCACATTATTACACACCAGGGAGGCAGAGCTCAGTTTTCTCAAGTAAAGTGTTATTACAAAACAAAGAAAAAAGGTAATTTCAATTTTAATTTAGTTAATTATAATTTTATGTGATTTTAATTGTGAATTACTAATTTTAAATTGATGCAAAAATCAAGACTGCTGACAAAACCCAAACCACATCAGACAGTATATACGGTAAAGTCATTATTTGATACAGATATTTGATAAAGATATCATTTGTTACAAGAAGCAAGATTGGGTCCATAATTAGAAATCACATAAATTATGCTATACCAAATTAATCAAAGCTGTCCAGAATTCAGGTGAATCTCAACTAAACCTCCTCAACACCCTGACCTTTGGAATCCCCAGAACCCATCAGATATGATGGGGATTTCACAGTGAGCTGGGGTGAGATTTGCCAACTAGAAAAAGGCTTCGGACGGCAACTTCTCATTAAATTTAACAGAGACTTTGCCTGTCAAGAAGCTTTAGAAGACTCACCACCACCATCATCAAGCCTTTCTCTGTGCTCGGAGGGGGAACATGGCTCACCAGGCTTTGCACCCAAGTGCTGGCCAGCTTAGTCACTGCCCGCTTCACCTGGAGCTCCATCCACCACACGTGAAGCTCTCTAATCACCCTGGTTACCTGCACAAAAAGCCAACTTTCTGCTTGCTTTCCATGAGCTCCTTCCAGGCAATCTCATCCCCATCTCACAACACCACTGCTCACAACCGCTCATCCTCACTTGCTTTCCCAATCTTATGTAGAGTTAATGCTGGTATTTTCCCTTGCTCTTGATATTTGTCATTGCAAGCCAGGCCTTCTGCACAAATGAAAACCGTCTATATGTTCAAGGCCAAGTATTCTCATGTGTGACACAATGTGCCCTCAGGCCAGCATTTTGCAAGTGGTCCCTATTTTAGGTGTTTTCTAACACTTCATGGTGCCAAACAGCCAGTGCCACTTACAGGTTTCCCTGCAAGAATCTGTGGGGCTCATCATGACCTACTGCTGATTTAAGGATTAGTTTGCCTGTTTGTGTGCAACTTGCCAGGGTGGCTGCTGTAACCCACGCTGCAGGGATCCTGCCCACAAATGGCCCTAGAAACTCTCCAAGGATGCAGGAAAAAAACAGTTTGTCTTTGTAGGAAAAAAATGGGTTTTCTTCCACTGCTTTCCCCTGGGGTGTCACAGAAGCAAGAACAGGGAAAGGCAGAAAACTCTCTGCAGATCCCTGTCCAAGGCTGTGTAAAGCTTGGGGCAGTGAGGTCTTATTCAGAGTGGAGGAAAAGTGAGTTTATCAGAGGGACAGTGCTTGTTGGTGGCACCCTCATCACAGCCTCGGTCTCACGGTGATACTAGGCAAAACCAGAGTGTTCCTCATTACATTAATATGTTGTGAATATATTAAGAATTAATATTTAATAACACTTATTAGAAGCATGCTATAAAGCCATGGCTACACTACTGAACAGGCCATGGTCCCTTCTTTGAGCCTTCTGGCAAGGGATACAGCTCACATATACCTGTCTGTCCTCCCTATTTTCTTCCAAAATGGGTTGCTCTCACTGTATTAACAGCCCTGGGTGTGTGCTGTCTCCTGAACCACAGTGTTATTTAGGATGGAAACTCATGGAATGTAGCATGGGAAGGCACTGGATGATACAAGCCAAAGCCATGCCATGGAGGGCACATCTGGGAATTGGAGTGTTGTCCAGTGCTAGAGCATGATGCTCTCATGTTCTGTTACACACATCTCACATGCCAAACACACTGCACTGCTGTGCTGAAACTGGAAATCTGGTATTTGGAGACTGCCCAGGAAACCTTTCCCACTAGGAATTCAAAGAGGTTACACTGGAAGAGCGAACATCCTAAAATGCTTATCTCAGGTTAGCTTTGCTTTAGCAATGCTATAAACAACCTGTCCTAAAAATAACCTGACAAGAGAAGGTCAAATGGAGTACAGCCATCACATAGCCCAGGATCAATACCACTAAAATACAGAACAATTCAAAACACATCACCTCGGTCTTGCTCCTCTTTATCTATCATCAAACCAACATAACATTGGAAATCCTATCAGTGCAGAAGACAAAGAATAAAACACAGTAAGCAGTTCTGAGTTATGAAGCCAGGGAGAAAAAAAGGCTGAGGTTGAATAAATATATGTTCTTTGTGCTAAAGATAAGGAACTTCTATTTTTGTTGTGGATATAAACATAGCTCCCTTTTAGCCCCTGTAATTAAAGTCTGAATTCAGTCTAATAATGGCACATGAATGTGTGCCTGACTGTGGGACCCTGATCCTGCCTTTATAACTTCCATAGACAGGAACCCTGTGAGTGAAGCAGAGTTAGAAATCAAAATGCAGGTTTGGGTTCTGATGAGATCCCTCATGATGCTCCTCTGCCCATTTCTTCCCCTTCTAATAAGGACTTTTTGTGTCCATTTTTTACCTTGCATTAAACTATTCCAATGTCAGGGATGTTTCTCCTTCTCCAAGCACATACACCAGTAAATGAACGTATTATAAGGTGTAAAATAAACACAACTGATATCAATGAAACCTCACAGAAACATAAACCATTACTTACTGCAAAAAGTGCAATATGTGGAAGGGCCATTTCTAATGTTGTTATCCTCTAAGGTCTTCAATTAAGTCTGCTTGTTTCTCTCTTCTTCAGGCGCTAATAAATCTCCAGAAGAAGAAATGAAACAGGGATCTCATATATTGCAAATAGGAATACCTGTTTATCCACTAGCCAACAAATAATATTCCAGCCACTCCATAAACTAATATGATATTTTGCCCCATCCCCTCTCATAACTATTTTCCTGTCTCCACAGTAACAAATACACTTATAAAGGCAGGCAAGAACAGGGTGCGGTACAAAAACAGACAACAGAGCCGACAAAATAAGGAGCACATTCAAAAGCTGGAATGACCACAGATACTTCAACGTATCAGGCAGACCCTCAAAGCTCATACTCGGGAGCATTCTTACATCAGATCAATAGGAAAATGATCAGAGCATTACATCAGAGCATTACACTCTGGTATCCTTTCTTCCCACTATTTTTCCCGGTTTTAATCGAGTAACAAGTACTCGGCACCACCGTATCAAGATACTGTATTGGAAGAAGTTCTTCCCTGTGAGGGTGCTGAGGCGCTGGCACAGGGTGCCCAGAGAAGCTGTGACTGTCCCATCCCTGGCAGTGCTCAAGGCCAGGTTGGACACCGGGGCTTGGAGCAAGCTGCTCTGGCGGAAGGTGTCCCTGCCCATGGCAGGGGTTGAAACTGGATGAGCTTTAAGCTCCTTTCCAACCCAAACCACTCTGGGATTCTATGATTTATGAATAAGAAATTAAATCATTGCTACTTACTGAGGCTCACATCAACAGCCCTCAGATCTCAAACCCTCTTTGGATAAGCAGCACAAATTCTGCAGCAGAATTAATTACAGACATCACATGTGGATCAAAACACATAACAGTGTAATAGCACTAAAGTGGTAAAAACATTTCCATAAAACATGAGAACAAATTCTGCCTGTCCAGAAAATTAAAATCAAAGACACATTATGATAAAGTTTAACAAATCCCACGTATGGGTGCATGAACAGACACAGGTTGCAAGCAGTGATGCACAGAGGGTGGTGAGGCACTGACATAAGATTGCCCAGAGAAGCTGTGGCTCCCTCATACCTGAGAGTGTTCAAGGCCAGGTTGCACACAGAAGCTTTGAGTAACTTGCTCTAGTGGAAGGTGTCCCTGCCAGTGGCAGGGGTTGGAACTGGATGAGCTTTAAGGTCCCTTCCAACACAAACCAGTCTGGGATTTAACGGCTAATTAAAACCAAATGGAGCAGTTTCAGTGCCATAAACATGTATTACTACAGTAGTGCTCGTGGTGTTGCATCCACATGCTATGTGTAATCCACTGCATAGAGTGCATGTGCATTCTCTTACGGAGATTCCTGATCCGGTCTCAGGTGTTTTGGTTGTGATGGCAGCCATTGCCAACAACTACAGGGAACTTTTCATTTGAATCAGTATGAGATATCTAATGCTGCATCACATGGGAGTGGACAGACACTGGCCTGGGTATCTGCAGATGCATAGAGACGTGCTTTTAAGATGTTCTGCTTTTTATTTCCCTAATAAATAGGTGGTATCAACGACCTGCTTTGGCTTTTGAATTTGGCTTTTTGGATTTGTCAATGGCGGGGGGGTTGCACTGGGAGCTCAATTTCCTCTCTATGAACAGTGTTTCAGCAACCCACACGTACTAAAATACTCAACTATTTCTTTTGCAGTTGTCAGAACCTGCATGGTGCAGGGCATCCAAACCAAAGAGCTTATTTCACTTATGGAAGGCTTTAGGAAGTAATTCTGATGGGTTATTCAACAAAGTTCTATTTATTAGTGTAAGCGACGCTTCATCCTCTGCACAGTGAGTCTTTTGGAAAAGCAAAATAGATGAGCTGCTCAACGTATAGTTTCTTTGAAGAGAAATATGAAACAACAGCAACAAGAAAAGAAATGAAAGCAACAAAAAGGTTGTATTGCAGCAGAAGAAATAGGTGCTGTTGTGTCATCCTAAGCATTTCTATTCATGAGATATAACACAGTTCAACTTTTAAATCAAGGCACCTCATAACAATTTCATGGTGCCCAAATAGGAGAGTTTTTTTCTAGAGCTTGGAGGATTAGAGTGGGTAAATGGCAGTCTGTCCCCTGTCAGAAATAACAAGGGAAGATAATAAGTGGATTGTTGCTCCACTGAGGGGCAGAGCTGTGGCTTTGTTTCGCTCTTCCTATTTCCCCCTCCCCCCCGGGGAACTAGCAGATGGTTTGACAAAGCAAGAGGAGGTTTGGCTCAGTGCTTGCTCTGGTCAGGGAGTTTGGCAGGCTCCACGGTCGTGTGCTCTGTCTGGGGAGACTCTTAAGACATTCATCACTACAGGAGGAGGAGAAAAAGCATATTGAGCACCACAGCACAGCTTGTACCCTTCTGAGGGACAGCACTGATTCATGAGCACGGCCGTGCTGCAGTGGCAACAGGAAGAGTGGGGCATGGCAGGACCAAGGAAGCTGATGTTTCCTTACTCCTTAACTACTGCCTGGCTTTACATTTGGGTGGTTTTCTGTCAGAAGCCAAAGAATAAGTGATTATTGCAATGACAAGTTTGATAAACGTAAAATAGCAGTTTCCTTTCTAGCCTTGAATAGACACTTAAAGACTAACTTCAGTCAAGCCAGAGTGGGAAAGCACCTTTTCGAAGAGACAGACAACATTAAAGCACATCTCCTGAATGACAAAGCTTTTATGATAGTGGCAATTACTGTTCAGCCTAAGGGCTACTTTGAATTTAACTCTGCTTCTGATATATCTATTGCTTTGTGTGAGGCAATATAGAGAATCCTGATTTTGGGGCTTGTTTCTTGGTCATTGGGGTACTTGGCAGTGTTTCGCAGCCTGAGGGAGCACTCCTCTGCTCACTTCCCTATCATCACCTTTGGCAGATGTGATGTGCTCTCCTTGCTCCTGCTACCAGTGCAATGACCTCCAAGAAACAGCTGATTTTATTCTGGGGGGGAATTTTAGTGCTTCTTCCTAACCCCTATGGATGCAGGCACTGGATTCAGTGGCAGCTCAAGCTTTTCCTCTGTTCATTCTCCCTTTGTCTCCCAGCTCAGCTCACCTCCATGAACCTCAGCCTTGTTTTCTTGATCCCTTATCTCTTAAATCCAGTTTTCCATCAGTTAGAAGTTCCTTATGAAGTCTCGTTTCTGAAACTCTAACCTGAATGTGTTCAGGTTACATATAAACAGTTACCTACCTGGTCTAGTGGAAGGTGCCCCTGCCCATGGCAAAGGGTTGGAACTGGATGAGCTTTTAGGTCCCTCCCAACACAAACCAGTCTGGGATTCTGTGATTCTTTTCTACACCCAGCCAGAGCTGAAAAGCAGAATGCCTGATGAGCACATCCTGGTGCTGGGTGCTCCTTGCCAGAGCACTCTGGAGATAGACTGTTCCCAGGTCTAACGGGTACTCTCTGCCAGCCTGAGCATGAATTACAATAGCTTCAAGGCCACTCTAATTTATTCTGCTATTGGAGGATCCTTGTGGGAATATATTATGTGTGGAAGCCCAGTGATGCAGAGCTGTATCCAGCTCCTCTCAGCCCAAGTACCTCATTATTATTCGCATTAGGGTTGCTCCAGGGAAGACCAGGGCCACACTGTACTCAGCACTGTGGAAATGCAGAAGCTCAAACCCTCTCCCAGGAAGGGATAAGGAGAAAATGGCCTGGGACTGGCTGCTGGTGGGGTCTGGGAAAGTCTTCTACAAAGGATATCTCTGCTGAGTACTCATAGTCGCAGTCAGCAGCCTGGAATTAAAATAGCAGAAAACCAGGGACATTGGGTTTGTTTTTTTCTGAAAAGGCAAAAAACCAAGAAGAAAAGGAACCACATTTTTATACTTGGGCAATGTCACAAATTGAAATGTTTTGATCTTTAATTAGATAAGGAAACTTGGTTGAGAAAAGCTTCTGTTCCCTCACATCGGAGACCAGGACTAAAACTATCCTGCACGGACTTGAGGATGGTTTCATCTGTAAACTTTCAGGTGCTCATTCAACACTGCAAAGTGGATCTCAGGCAGCAGAAGAGGAATAGTTTCTGCTTTGACCACAGAAATCTAGTGGGATTCCTTTGTAATCTCTACTTTTCTCTAGGTCTTTTGAAGCTCAACTTTAGGCTGAGTTCAAGTAAGCAGTCTTTCTTTCTGTTTCCTCACAGCATTTTTACTCTGGAGCTCACTGTTACTTTGTTTGCTTGGGAAGGAGGTTAAAAAACAAAGGTGGAATAGAAATTACTCTCCAAATCAATGCTTGGCATGCCTGCAGTTAGCTGAGAAATGATTTTATTTATTAAAGATGTGAAAATCCCAGCTTCCATTGCACATTTAATTTTCACTTAAGCAAGATAACTGCAGCCCTGAAAGGGGAACAAGCAGTGCTCAGGAGCAGCAGAAATGGGCACTTTTGAGATCATCAGTATTTTATGATGCAAACTGAGCGAGAATAAAGTCTGAAATACAGTCTTAGAAACTGCTTCATCTGTTCAACAGCAGCTTTCCCCATTTGCCTGACAGTTTAAAAGATGCACTTGTTCCAGCACAAGAAATAACACAGATATTTGCCATAGAAGGTCATTGGCTATTTTGTCCCACAGTTGAGGTTTTACACTGTACAGCTCAACTTCTTACTCACTCAGAAATCCAACAGGCTCCTGACAGGCAGAAGATGATGACAGATGTGTGCAGTGATGACCTGCAATACACCATCCACCTTTCTGATGTGCTCCACTTTGCTCAGACATTGTCCTTCAACAAATACTTTCTTATTTCTATTGGTATAAATCTATTTATTTTGTTGCATTTCATATGTGTAACAACATCACTTTAATATTAATCTATTAGTGAAGTTAAAGTTCTGCAGTGACTTTCCACTAGTTTTGAATGAGAAAATTTCCATTTTAACTGAATTGACTTGATTTAAATTGATTTTCCTCATTTTAACTTAAAAATTTCCATTTAGCTAAAAACAAAGAGTTCTGAGTTTAGTTTAGCAAGTTTGCCATCAGTAGCAATATTGCTAACTAAGCAGGCATCTACATTGGCAATAAAGTTGGGTTCAAGTCCTAATTCCCCACTGAACAGTCCTTTCTCTTACCTGAGAGCAGGTATGTAGGTACATGGACTCCTCACCTCACTTCAGAAACCGCCCTCAAAGGCAGATGTAGCTCACTCAGCCAACAGCCCACCTCCAGCTTCCTGTGGGCTCTAAAGGGCATCAGTAGATCTGGGGGTAAGTATTCCAGAAAAGTGGAGGGTCAGGACATATCTTATCCCTGCAGGGAGAGCGGAGAAAGCAACAGTGAGAATACGCTACTTACTTAAACAAGCTTCAAGTAGATCAAGCCCCTACCCTGTGGATATTTTAACATAGAGATACAGCATAAGAATAGGTCCTTCCTTCAAGAAGACCTCCCATGCTGCTTATGGAGAAAGGCTGAGGCTTAAATGTTGTCATAGAATCATAGAATAGTTACGGTTGGAAAGGACCTTAAGATCATCCAGTTCCAACCCCCCTGCCATGGGCAGGGACACCTCCCACTAAACCATGCCGCCCAAGGCTCAGTCCAGCCCGGCCTTGAACACCGGCAGGGATGAAGCATTCACAACTTCCCTGGGCAACCCATTCCAGTGCCTCACCACCCTTACAGGAAAGAACTTCTTCCAATCTAAACTTCCCCTGTTTCAGTTTGAACCCGTTACCCCTTGTCCTATCACTACAGTCCCTCATGAAGAATCCCTCCCCAGCATCTCTATAGCCCCCCTTCAGACACTGGAAGGCTGCTACGAGGTCTCCACACAGCCTTCTCCTGTCCTCCTGTATTGTGGTATCTGCAGCACACGGTGAAAACCACAGGAGGCATCACTGTTTCCAAAATCATAGAATCACCGAATGGTTTGGGTTGAAAGGGACCTCCAACCCCCTGCCATGGGCAGGGATGCCTTTCACTACAGCAGCTTGCTCCAAGTCCTGTGTCCAACCTGGCCTTAAACGCTGCCAAGGATGGGGCAGCCACAGCTTCTCTGGGCACCCTGCGCCAGCTCCTCAGCACCCTCACAGGAAGAAACCCTTCTCCCTTATATATAACCTGAGCTTCCCCTGTTTCAATCTGAACACATCACTCCTTGTACCGTCGTTACAGTCCCTGATGAAGAGTCCCTCTCCAGCATCCTTCCATCCCCCTTCAGACACTGGAGGGCTGCCATGTTAAAATGTTACAGAAAATAATATCCTAGTGCAAGGAGACCACTCTCATGAACAAGTTGTAACAATCTAATATGCTTATTGAAAGCTAAATTTCTCATCTTTTTCAGCAAGTTCTTGGGACCTTTGGGATTTTTGTGTAGCTCAAACATCCAGCTACTGTTCCCTCCATCAATGAAACGTTAGTAGACTGAAACGTTTCAATTGCATTACTATGAATGGGATGCAATCTAATTTTATAATACGTAAAAAATATTGTAAACCATATGATATTAATTCCTAGAAGTGGGTCTGGAGAATCAATGGATGAAGTGCAGTGCTAAGCAGGTGCCAAATACGATTATTTACTCCTGCTAAACTCTACATGCCCAGAGCTCATCAGACAATGCCCATACAAACACCTAGCACCTCCCTTTAGTCATGTTAATTAAATCACAGTCCTAAAAGACTAGTTCTGCCTTGCAAACTACATGAGCCTCTGGTTGTGAAGGTTAATTAACTGTGGATGAAATAGGTTGTAAAACAGTGTGACTTTCAACCAACTTAATGTTTGCTCTTAGGGCAGATGCTGATGCTTGACCAGGTATTACCCACCCAGGCTCTGATCTCTGGCCTAATGACACAATGGGAACACATCACGGACTTGTCACTGGGGACAGTCACAGGGATAAAGTGTACCAAGCAAGAATGTTTAAAAGACATTTTCACCTCTGGAAGGGTCTGAACCTTGGTGACAGAAGTGGGACGGCAGAGACCTACAGTCAGCAGAGCCCTGGAAATCCATCCTGCATAAGAGGTCTCCTATTATTCCCATGCCCACGATTCCCAGGAATGAAATTAGCCCTTTTCATTCAACCAGATAAGATGAAGCAGGTTACATCAACCAGATGTGAGGGACCAGATATGCAGCTTGTGGCATTCTCTGTGACTGTAGCCTTCTACAGGCACCCTCTACATCCTCCTGGGGCCATGTTGGGGCATATCATATAAGTCTCAGACATAGTGAAAGGACATTAAATAATGTAAGGGAAGGAGAAAGATGAGGAGGAGACTTTTAACCAGCATGAGATCCAAATGCAAGGCAGATCTCTGTTAGAAAGTATAGAATTTAGCTCTCCCATTTGTGCCTTCATGTCCACTGAATGGCAGGGTAACCACTGAGTGTTTAACTACAGACTAATTTTTAGTTTACTTCCCTTTTAACTAAAAAGATACTTTTTCAGGTCTTTAGCTGATATATGTATGCTGAATTAGCACAGAATCTTTCTTCTAGCACCTGTAAGAACTAAAATCCGAGAGTCAGCACAAACCTGCTCTGTCATCCAAGTACAGTAAAGCTAACTTCTTTTATCTAATGCGATGTAAATGCTAATACAACACAAGAGATGTGCTTTATCACTACAAAGCAGAACCTACATAACCACTGAGCCTAAATTGCACTGCAGACTTAGAGTACAGTCAGGAGGAGACACTTCTGTGTTGAGACAAGGCCAACATATCCTCCAGTTGTGTACAGCATCATGCACATACTTTGCCAGTAAAGGCTCACTGTGCTTGCCAAATCAGCATTTTCCCTGGCATAAACTTGCCCAAGTGCATTATTAACAGAAATAGCAGGCAACTTGGCTTCAAGAGGAGCTTTAGGGGCAGATCCTTGAGCAATTCAAACATCCTCCCTGGACTGAAAGCAGTGGGTTTACTCACACTGAGGATATGGTCTGGAAAGGACATGGCAAATGCCGTTATCCAATAAGAAAACTCAGTATCCACACCTGAAAATCCTTTCAAGCCAATGTAAGGATAAAGATGATCTCATGTGTGGGACACGCGGCAGTGATCATGCACCTGAGAGCTGGCATGGGAGTAAATGACAGCTGGAGACAAATGACACCTGAAAGATATTAGACATTAGTCTTGTACTTGAAGCAGCCTTGCATGATGCAGGTATACACACACCGTGCTTATTTTCATCTAGGAAAGCTGTTAGAAGCTGGTAGAAAGCTGGTCCGAAACATGCCATGAGAAGAGGATCAAACATAAAGGCTTTTCCAATCAGCTTTTTCTTTGAACAACTCAGACAAGGACCAAGCTCGGCACATTGTGGCTGATGCGCTGGGTTGTGACATCTGAAGACAGTCTGTAACTCAACATGAGAGATCCAATGTGACACCATGCATCAGCTTCTGAAGCAGCAGCTGAAGTCTTAAAACCAGGTTTTTCTCTTTGCTCTGCAGTTTTGACGAAAGCTGCATCTACAACAATCACCTATCAGGTAACTCCTGCCCCAGCTCTTGGCTGGCTTCAGCTGGTGGGCTCGGCCCCAGGTCCAGGCCCGTTCTTTGTGAAGTAATGTGATGAATTATTGACATTTCAGTGTATGTTCCTGTTCCAATGCCCAGACCACTGACTGCATTTCCTGGAGGAGAATACATTCAAATTAAGTTAACACCTGTGAAGGTGACAGATCAAAGGACTTGGAGCACAATGTTCCAGCTCTGTCCTCCCCTTTCTCACTGGTTTGTATTACATAGGATGACAGATTTGAACTCTGGATAGCAGTCTCATCCCTCTACCATTGGCCCATCTCCTTCCCACAATGTTCCTATATTCCCACATCTCACCAAGGCACCAGTGAATCAAATCACTTTCTCCACCCATAACGCATGAACCTTTACACAAGGCATGAAATATCCTCTTTAAGTTAAGCCTATTTTGTAACATCCCTCATGTGCAGCCACTTCCATTCTATCAATAAGTGAAAGAGACTAAACAGACATAATTTACATCTCAAAGAGCCAGAGATGTGAGCTAAATCAAAGAGATCTATACGATAACATGCAGTTAGTTAAACCCTTTCCATTACACAAGTGTAGGTCCCCACTGACGTACCCGTTAGTATAGTAGCAGTAATTATGTCAAAAGAAAACTAGCCGAGCCTATAAAGTAAAGCAACTTGCTCATTAGTACCTGAATTCAGGAAGCACAGAAGCTCAAGATCTCCTTTTCCACCTGCAGAGCTTCCATACCAAGCCCTTCATGCTGTCTTTGATCCCAGGAGGTTTTTGGGAGGCTGCTCTTTGACTGCAGCCTTTGGCTGCTCAGAAACATCAGAATTTTGTTAATCCTCAGTAACTAATATTGTCTTCATCAGCATGGAAGGGACCAAAACAAAAAATAAAGGCTGCTACTGAGGATTGCTCTCCACTTAAATCCCCAAGGCAATTTCCAATCCACATGAAGCATCATGAGAAACATCAGCATGTACCAAGCAGCCCATACAGCAGCTCTGGACAGGTTTTGAGGTGAGGTTTTCAGCTTGTGTAAACACTCGCTTCTCCCCTGCAGTCTCTCCCTACAGTGAACAAGGACACAACACAGGAAACACACTGCATTAACCATACTTGAGCTCCATACAAGAACTACAGACCCACAGGGCCGTCACACTTTGTCCTTTCTGCTCAAGGGAGAAACTCACTGAGGGTGCAAAGGACCCAAGTTGAAAGTGCCAAGAGCTGAAACAGCCAGTGGCCCCAAGCCCTCTTAGACTTGGTTTGCTCTTGCTGCTCTTTACAGTGCAATCACCAAATGTAAAAGAATGCATGTTTTCTGCATGAGAAATGGGTTTCTAGCCCAGACAAGGAGAAAATACTTCAGTTTTTATAAAGAATAGTTAGAAAATTGGCTGTTTCTGAAAAATGAGCTCTGTGAATATAAACTACCCAAGTCCCTGAAGCTTCCCAAGGAAACCTCTGTGAATCTTGCCAAGTACACACTGTGAATAATTCCCCAACCCATTATCGGGGGAAGTAAACAGGGGCTCAGCAATGTGAATTATGTGTTTCTGAGGGTGAGAGACTAATTGGAGGGAGACAAACCTGAGCCCTAGACTTCAGTGACATCCCACTGATGCTCTGCCTATCCCATGGGCATTGAGGTGCCCTGGCAGCAGAGGCCCCCAGCTCCCATCATTGAGCCCAGACACTCCCCTGAGCAAAATCTGGCTCTTCGGTTTCTTCACATAGCAATTTTGAGATGTTGACAGCAAGTTAAGATGTATCCAGAGTCCATGAGACTTAACGCATCATTTAGCTCTAATGACAATTGCACTTTGTCACCCTCAGAAGGGACCAAAGACATGATCCCTCCACACAAGGCTAGGGGGAAAAATGGAGCAAGGGCTTCCCTGATGTCTTCAGAGAAGGATGTGATGTCCTGAATGAGAATCATAAATTACTTTCATATCAAAGATATGCAGGGAGATATAAATACATATATAAAAGCCACCAAAAATATAGGGGACTGCATAAAAAAGATAGTTTTCAAAACAGTTAAAAATTGACAAGTGCTTTGTGACAAGCATGTGGGTACTTTTGTTTTGTGATCCTAGAAGCACTCATGTAGATCTGGCACTGCTGCACTACTTTTTATTAGAGCATCCCAAGAGATACTGGAGAAGGAATAAAGGTCCAGGTTAAAGAGCTGTGTTAAGGATTTGCCTCCCTCTGTGCTCTGCAAGTCCTCTCTGTCCCTGTTCTGCCCTCTCAGCAGGTCCTCACACACATGATGCTTCTCTACCAACATAAAGAGAGTGTGAAAACATTGCTTCAGCAAGTCCAGCTCCTACAGAAAATGGCTGAGTCCAGAGGAGGCCACAGAGATGCTGCGAGGGCTGGAGCAGCTCTGCTCTGGAGCCAGGCTGAGAGAGCTGGGCTGGGGCAGCCTGGAGAAGAGAAGGCTCCTGAAGGGGAGACCTTAGAGCAGCTCCAGTGCCTGAAGGGGCTGCAGGAAACCTGGAGAGGGGCTTTGGACAAGGGATGTAGGGACAGGCCAAGGGGAATGGCTTTAACCTGCCAGAGGGGAGATAGAGATGAGATCCCAGGAAGAATGTTAGCTGGCACAGGCTAGATGAAATGGAGGCATCCTGCAAACCTTTTCCCTTCAATTTACACATCCACTGGGCAGCAACTCGGGAGGCTGCACATTTAGATCCAGCCAAACACAAGCGTGCCAATTGCTAATATTCCTTTTTTTCGCCACACACCTTCTCTTCCCATTTCTCCAGATTAAAGCCTACCAAGCACCAGAGGCATCCCTGCAATTTGGGGTAACGCAGGAGAGGGTCTGGTTCACCAGGAAGAGACACTGCCCAGGCAAACTCCCCATGGGCATGGGAAGGTGTTGGGTGCAGAAGAGGGGTGAGCAGATCACAGCTCCAGCAATTACTGCTCTGCATTCCTCTGTCCAAGCTCATACCGAGTGACTGCTCTGCCCCTCTGAGTTAAGCAGTTCTGTGAATATCAGCCCCTGAAAAACTGCCAGTTGAAGCAACTTGGAGAAAGCATTTGCAGCCTTCAGGAAAGCAGAATCTGTTTGCCAGAGAAATAACCATAATCATAGTAATTTATACTGGCATCTAATCAATTCCTAAGGGATTTTGAAGTTTAAACAGTGAATTCAAATGTCCTCAGTCCAGCTGAATAATTTGGTGGTTTGCTTCTTACCTTTCCCTTGAGTTTTATGGTACATTTCTAACAGCAATGAAAATCACTGCGAAGTGTCACAGTACCTTGTGGATGCGCAGGGAAATGTTTTCCTCCAAGCTCTTTTCCTATTAGGAGATCTGCACGCATAAAAAAGGAGAAAAATCATCTTGTCTATAACTTCGCCATGATACTGGAACGAGGCGCAGTGCTCTGTCTGTTCCATGGCTGCCCTGGGACCCCAGGGTGGGCTAAGGGGCTCCTGCAGCCTTTATAACCCTCTGTACAGGGGGGAAACACGGGGAAACAACAATACCAAAACACCCAACTCCCCTGGAAGCAAACATCTGCCTATAAGGCTGAACAAAACCTCCAGGTCTCACCTTAGCCGTGTCATCACAACTGCACCAGCTTGTTCAAAAGCTTCTGCTCCATTCAATCCTGTGAGACCTTGCCACTGCCCTGACCCCAAAGGCACCAGGAACGGGGTTTGGAGGGGGGAAATTTGTTGTTGCTCATACAAATGTGTGTTGCTTGTGCAAAAGAGCTCTAATCCAAATGTCTGTCAGCAGTTCCCAGCACTGAGCTTTGAGAATGTAAAGGAAAATAAATCATCTTTGTGTTCTCAGAACTGAACAAGAGAAGTCGTTTTGCTTTAAACCCAGTTTTCCAGTCTGCTCTTTTCAATCCACTCAACATCAGCTCCATGCAGACTGTGTTTTCCTTCTCTCAGATTCAGTACACAGTTAGGTGAGTAATATAATCAATAAATAAAATGGTTATCATCATCTGGATGTCATTAAGAGGCTTAGAATTACTTTGTGCCACTAGATCTAACTTATCACAGATTATCAGGGACAGATGTTATTTAAGATCTGTGTTATAATCACACAGGTTAAAATGAAGAGAGGGTATAATGAGCTTCTTAAATCACAGGGAATGTCACCATGGGAAGCATCCGATTATTTTTTAAGTAGCCCAGCTGCCTGACTCAGGAGTTCATGATACTCCCCCCAAACGGTTCATTCTTCCACACCTCATTGCTCTCAGCCTTTTGTACATTTAATACATATATATATAACCAGTTCTATTCTACCAGTATCAGGCCATCATTAAGGCCTACAGCTCATTAAACTGCATGGCTTCATGTCTGTTACACAGCTATTAAACAGAAATTGCTATTTCCACAAGTGATCCATGCTAACATTCTAACTTCTGGGACAAAAAAGCAGGAGGAGGACTCATTTCTGTGGACGATCAAGGGAAGACCTCTGTTCCATGGGATTCATTCCTAACTCTGAGGATGAGACCAGCAAAACGAATGCTAAATATCATTCATGTCTTATTATGTTATCTACTTCCATGAAATCCAGTTTCCTGGCAGAACAGATGCACACATTGTTTTGACCACTGTGATTAAGACCAGGAACTGTCCAGCTGATGTTGATGGTGGGATTCCTGAGCAGAAACCGGTGGAGTTACTCTGTAGAAGGAAGCTGTGGGTGCCTGGAGTTGTTAGCACTAACACAGAATAACCAGAACATAAGTCCATTTAATTACTGTATTAATTCCCAGATTGTGTTCATTGAATCCAGACCAAATTTAATCAATTTTTACGTAAGTGAGACCAAAAGAAAGTCGATAAGAAATGTGGGAGGCTCACAAAGGAATACAGACAGAAAAGAAAAGAAAACACAACCAAGGACTATTTGTGAGCAGAAAAGCTGTCCTGTGGTGGAAGCTTGGGTCGGTGGCATCCACAGCATCATTCACGGTTTAGTGTGAGGTGTCCCTGCCCATGGCAAGGGGCTGGAACTGGATGATCTTAAGGTCCTTTCTAACCCAAACCATTCTATGATTCCTCAGTGCTCACCTCAGCATGTTAGAGAGGGGCTTCCTCGTGGTTTTCCACAAAGCACTTGCCCAGCCATTCCTTATTCTGCCACAGTCCTTTAGCCTTATAAAGTTCAAATTTGAAACTGCACTTTTCCACATGCAAAGGGAAGGAAGACAGGATGCATAAAATTGTGGGCTTTTTCTCAGGACTCCGTCTTATTCCCTGTGGAAGGCAAAGCAAAAGAAATTAATGTTTATTGTGGCTTTAATGGCCGTTTATTTCATTACAGCCAACTGCAATATCCCCAGAGGGATGCAGTAAAAAACACACATCCCTTGTAATGAGTAGCAAATAGGAAAAACAGGTAGCACCAGCTATGAGGACTTTCTTTTTGATAAGAATCGGTGTCACTGGACCCTGTAGTGGTTCTTGCAGCAGTGCATGGTAGCTTGGTCCTGAGAGAGGTGAGGATGCCTCAGCCCAGCTCTGAAATCCCAGCATGACCCTGCTTTGGAGCAGCAAAATACTGCTCTTTCAGATTGTCTCCAATCTCCTTGCAAAAAGCCTGGTTTGGGTTGAAGGGACCTTAACGCTCATCCAGTTCCAACCCCTGCCACAGGCAGGGACACCTTCCACTAGAGCAGCTTTCTCCAAGCGCCTGTGTCCAACCTGGCCTTGAACACTGCCAGGGATGGGGCAGCCACAGCTTCTCTGCGCCAGCGCCTCAGCACCCTCACTGTAAACAACTTCTTCATTACATCTAACCTGACCTTCCCGTTTGCTCACATCCTACTGAGTCCTTGCAGTTGGGAGAACCAGTAAAGCAAATAGCATCTCTAACACATCACTGTATGTAGGCATTAGCCATAGAGTAAACTATATACCTGCTCAGAAGTGTCTATGAACTCATAATTATTGTAATACAAGCTACAGATTTAATTGCTGGGTAAACCAGCAGCTTGGATATTGTTAGCAATTGGGGAGAGGAAACAGAGGAAAAAAGAGCAAATGAAACCCCAGCTAATCTAATTACAGGAGCACATTTTCTCAGCTAAATATAAGTTAATTCCTTTCTGGTATTATATCAGTATGTATGTGGAGCTCTAAGATGCAGCTGTAACATAGATATTTTCTGAAGATATCCACAGTAACAACCACTTGTACTCATTTTAAGGAGTCTCCTCATGCAATCTGTTGGCAGAAGCTGCTGGGTATTGTAGAGGCTGACTGCAGGTCTCTATGAGCACCCTTCAACAGGTACCAACAGCTATTCTAACAACAGAGAGAAAAACTCCTTCACCACACAGCATTAGTACCTCATCTCGCAGCTCCTTACAGGGACCAGGACCCTGCACTGATAAACTCAGCAACAGCAAATTGTACATATTTTCTGTGCATTCACTCCTACAGGAATGATAATATCCATGATCATGATCTCTTGAGGTCAATATTACTAAAAGAGAAGCAGTTGTTAATGCAACTCCATAAATACCCTTGCTTTCCCTCTGGGCAGGAGGCCTGGAATCAGAAGCATTTTTCAATCATGACAATACTTAATGCCAAGCAGTGATTTTTTTGGAGAGCTTCTCAGGCAAGGTCTAGTTGAAAGAGGAGAAATCTAACCATGGCTGTACTTGAGAGGACTATATTCTCAGTAAACATCTATTCCTTTCAATGCACTTATTATGCCATGAGGAATGAATACCCCTAAAGGCAGGTTCAGGTGACTAAGCACAGATTTGATGAGCTAAGTGCAGACACATACACTGAAGATGTGACTCATTTTTGGCTGAAACACCAGAGATTTGCTATAAAAACCTAGTCTACTGCATTAGTTAATTAGCTCCTGGCACTGAAAGCTCATTCCCAGAAGGACTGCATTCACTGCAAATTCCCTCCTAACTCACAGCAATATATGTAACACAGACAATTCAATCATGACAGCACAAACCCGATGTGCACAGCTCTCAAATTTCTTCAGACACCACCCTTCAGCAGTTAGACAGCCTTGGAAGCTGAGCTAGGAAAAGATGGATTACATTACAAGGACATGGAAGATGTGTCAACCACCGATGGAAATGATCTTTTTAAAACGAAGATGGAGGGATTTAATCAGTCCATAACTGAATCTCAACACAGAACTGTTATAATGGGATGTATCAAAGCTTGTCATCAGCTACACATTGCTGTCTGACCCCTCTTCCTTTCAAGTTTAATGGATGAAGTAAATTTCCAACCCCTGTCCCTATTTATGATGTGGTGGAAGAACCTGGTACTCAAAACAGGAAGCTCATTAACAGGGGCTGGGTGCTCTTCTAGCGCATGCAACAGGAGGGCAGGATTTGATGGACTGCAGCAGCATGAAGCTGGCAACTAGGGGCAAAACAGGTTTCCCAAGGAAGCTGTGGCTGCCCCATCCCTGGCAGTGTTCAAGGCCAGGTTGGACACAGGAGCTTGGAGCAAGCTGCTCTAGTGGAAGGTGTCCTTGCACATGGCAGGGGTTGGAGCTGGATGAGCTTTAAGGTCCCTTCCAACCCAAACCAGTCTGAGATTCTAACTTTGCACTATTGCCTCATAACAATATTTATATATGCTCGTTAATAATTTGGTATATTGTAGCAGAAGAGAAGCCACTATATATACACTACAAACAAATCTATGCCATAAAGGACAATGGCCAACTGTAGCCTAACATGTCCAAGATGGAAGCTGACAGCTATGCCCTTCCTTAGACCCAACCCTTTCCCCGCCTCACTGGTGGTTAGAGACCCTCATCACGCTAGAACACTCCCCATGTCCCCCAGAGGTTGCAATGAACTTCAAATACACATCACAGGCTCCCTGGGACTCACAGGCTGCTCTCCACACTGGGTTTGCATTCCATGTTCAATCCTACCCACCTGCCCAGAGTTTAGATTGGGAGAGTAAATCCTTACTATTTATTTTGGAGATTTTTAAGCTGGTATTCTTGGTATTCATTGCCTTGCCTGATCTCCTGCCTCATAAAGTAGAAGCAAATACTCTAAGGGCCTTCTTGGAGCCCCAGTTTCAATAGCGGAGCTACAGCTGGGAATAATTGTGTCATTGTTTCTTCAGGCTTTTGTTGGTTGACATGACACACCACCGGCTTGAGAGTTGAGGCAGGGGATTTTGCTCTCCCAGCTGAAGAGGAGGTGAACCATCTGTTCTAAAAACAATACTCGCAGCCCTTGTGAGGCATTCTTTAAAGGGAAGGGTCTGGGTTATTTTCCAAGCACAATCACTCTGCTTTCACCTTGAAGCCCCTCAGAAATGTATCCTGCTCCTCAGTAGGACAAACTAAACAGTGAAGAGCCCAGACTTGGTCCAGGGGGCTATTTCTGACTCCACAGAGACGATTCTGTACCTATTCTGATTGAATAGGAAAGACAGTGACAATATTGCTGTTTTGGTTTGCTCCCCATTCATTGCTCCACCGTGCAAGCACTTCAGCACATGTTTATCTCTGCAGCCATCCTGAGAGACTGCAGCAGTACAAAACAAGCTGTTTGCTTATCGGGGTGGGGGTGAGGATGGGAATAATCTACACATATATAACCTTGCTGAAAGGAATTTGGTTTGTCTGAGATTTACACTGCCATCCTTGGCAGCAGAATAACAGGACAACATGCAATAGTCCAATAAAGTCATTTGTTTCTAATGCCAGCTGGGCCACCTCCTTTGCCACTGCAAATTATCACAGAAAGAAAAGAAACAAACAGGATAACAGGAAAACCTGAAAACCACACACAAGGCTCAAAATCCACAGTACTCTGAGCTCACAGCAGTCAGAGTGCCTACATGTGGGTAAATCTCCACTGATTTCATTTCCCAGAGGCATCAGAAAGTGCTCAGGGCTGCCCCTCATCCAGCCACACACAGCTCCTGTGCCAATCAGGACAGCAAACCACAGCCTTCAGCCTATTGGCAAGGGAAAACCTCTGTGTTTTGTCCCAGAGAACAATCTGGGTAACGAGAAAGCTCAGTTCCTCATGGTGTTAAGGAATGAGATGTTGCATGACTTTAACAGAGGTTCAAAGACCGTTTACATTGCTGCCGTACACTGTTAAAATGGCATAGGCTTATTACCCACAAGGACTCTGCCTTTTAACTCCATAGAGAGCTTACATAGCTTCAGCGGTTATTTATGAGTCCCAGTGTTATTAATCAATATTTCTTCTTCACTGAAAAACAGGATCAGCAAAGTTAGCAACCTGTGAAACTCATCTAAGAGCGCTGTCTCACATCTGATCAGCTCAGATCTTTTATTTTATGAACTTTCTGCCTTCCCACTCGTCCTCCCTGTGCTTGAGAAACTGCTTCCCTCGCATGAAAAAATATGCTTTCATCATAGAATCCCATAATCCCAGCCTGGTTTGGGTTGAAGGGACCTTAAAGCTCATCCAGCTCCAACCCCCTGCCACAGGCAGGGACACCTTCCACTGAAACAGCTTGCTCCAAGCCCTGTGTCCAACCTGGCCTTCAACACTGCCAGGGATGGGGCAGCCACAGCTTCTCTGGGCACCCTGTGCCAGCGCCTCAGCACCCTCCCAGGGAACAGCTTCTGCCTAAGAGCTCATCTCAGTCTCCCCTCTGGCAGGTTAAAGCCATTCCCCTTGGCCTGTCCCTCCAGGCCCTTGTCCAAAGCCCCTCTCCAGGTTTCCTGCAGCCCCTTTAGGCACTGGAGCTGCTCTAAGGTCTCCCCTTCAGGAGCCTTCTCTTCTCCAGGCTGCCCCAGCCCAGCTCTCTCAGCCTGGCTCCAGAGCAGAGCTGCTCCAGCCCTCACAGCATCTCCGTGGCCTCCTCTGGCCTCGCTCCAACAGCTCCACATCCCTCTTGTGCTGCTGCCCCAGAGCTGGATCAGGACTGCAGGGGGGGTCTCCCCAGAAGGCAGCAGAAAAGCAGAATCCACTCCCTCAAATGTATTTACTAGGGAGAGTTCATTCAAGCTTTGACTGATTTGTATTTCTCCCATTATTTATTTCAGGGTTTTGTTTTTTTTTTTAATTAGAGAAACAGAAGCCCCTGGGACTTTGTTATAGGGCACTTGGATGATTCATACTCCTGCATGCAAGAGAAGCAGGTAGGAACTGCCCAGTCTGGATGGAGACCTGTGCTAGTAATAGGTGCAGGAGGAGTTTCAACCCGAAACCAGAAACTAGATGAGCACAACTTTAGTTCATCAGACCCAGAGTAAATCAGTGTTTTGATTATGTATAACTTGTGCTGCTGCTTAGTCACCATTCAAATCCTAAGCAGTAAAATCAAATGAATCCAATCTAATTTCTTGAAGACTTCTGAAGAAGACAGAGAGTGGACGTATCAGACTGTGTGGCTTTGCTTTGACACTGTAGTGATAGGACAAGGGGCAACGGGTTCAAACGTAAACAGGGGAAGTTTAGATTGGATATGAGGAAGAAGCTCTTTCCTGTAAGGGTGGTGAGGCACTGGAATGGGTTGCCCAGGGAAGTTGTGAATGCTCCATCGCTGGTGGTGTTCAAGGCCAGGCTGGACAGAGGTGACATGGTTTAGCGGGAGGTGTCCCTGCCCATGGCATGGGGGTTGGAACTGGACGATCTTAAGGTCCTTTCCAACCCGAACTATTCTATGATTCTATGATCTTGTCCTTACAAATTGCTCACAATACTTAGCACTTAAAAAATAGGTTATGAACACTCAGTGATTAATCCTCCTAAAGACCCCAGGAGATCCCTAAATAGATGTTAGCTTCCCTGTCTACAGAGGGTGGAATCGAGATAGCAAGGATTAGACAATAAACTGACCCAGTGGCCAAATGACACCCTGCTTTATTCACTAATCCTTTATCATCCGTGCTCTAAGATTTAGGGTGATAATATTTTAAGCCTTAGTTTAACAGGCAGGTACAGAGCTGTGGAACAGCCACTGCTATCAGTGCAGTGGGCATTAACTTCTCTCAATGGCAAAACCTGGCTTGATAAATGGCTGAAGGGCAGGTTGCAGCCCAAGGAGGGCAGTGGAGGTAACCATCATCCAGAGCCCACTGCCTGGTTTGACTCAGGCATCTCCAGGCTCCTCCACACTGCAGGGTTGACAGAAATGCATCTTAAAGCATTCTTGGGTGATAGCCGTCAAACACAAATGACTAAAACCGCTCTTCTTAAAAGCTGCGATGAAGCACTTTTCATGTACACCACAACTGTCTCCTGCTGCTGCCCACTCTGGAATGAAGCAGCGCATGACAAGGTGTTGGTTTTCCACTTTCTAAGCACCACCACACTGACACCTGGGGGAAACGGCTGCATCCATCACACCTCTGAGCAGTCAGCAAAGCCCATGCTCAGTGCGCAGTGGGATGACCAAGACCTGTCTCCTCTGAGAGGCAGGAGTACCTGAGCTGCTGCCCAACAATGTCTCTCCCCAGGAAGAGCAGCTCCTGGGTCTTTTCTCCCACCAAAATCCCACTGTGGATAATGCTGGAGGCTGGTGCCTCTCAGCAAGGTAGGACTTCGTGTCCAACAGACCTGTCATCTGCCTCAGTCAGAGCCTTTCTCCTTGCACCCTGCCTTTGTACTCTCCAAGGTTAAAGGAGACCCTGCTTTCCCATTCCCACCAATTTAGCAAGAGGGTCCAATGTGAAGCACTGTGAATGCATCCACTGTTTCCATGCTCAGATTCTTGTTCCCTCCTGGAAGAGCACAGATACACTCATTACTGTTTCTGAAGACCTACTGCACAGCTCATTTTGAATCAGCTGCCACTGAAGCAAGATATCCATCTGGCATTTCCTATACCAGATATCCAGGCCTCCTCATGTGCCTCTGTAAGTAAATATATATATGTTTATACAAGCACACAACCCATCAGTATTACCCCAAATTAGCCACATCGAATTTGCTCCCCAGTCATGACACTCTAGTGTTTCACTCTGTAGTGTTTCCTGTATGGCAATCTGCATACCTGTAGCAATGGTGGTTCATAAGAGACACACCAAGAATTACTTCACCAAAGCTTTATGCAAATGTTAGTGTTGTGATTTTATACACAAAGAGCTTTTTTTTTCTTTCTCAGATTATAATGTTCGGCATAGCTGCACCTAATGCACCGTATGAACTCCAGCGCACGTTAAGATCATTCCCACAGCAGTTTCTTCAGGATAATCCCCAGAAGATGAGATAAATTATACATTATTGTGCAGGATTTAAACCAAATTCTTTTGATTAATCATGAGCCATTAATGGTAATGGTAATGAGTATGCCACTAAATGTGCTATAAAATATGTAAAGCCTGGATGACTCTCAATAGATCTTGGCAAGTGCCCCATTTAACCTTCACAGCTCATGAAAAACTGTTCCAACTTCTTCATTTTAGACATGAAAACTATTGATTGTTTACAGCATTGCATGACCTTTTCTGACAAGTGGGGAAAATGATGAGATATTAGGTTGCAATTCGATCATGCAATGTGCTCTAAATTATGTTGGGTTTCCAAACGCCGATGGTGCTTCTGCACATTCGTTTTAGTTTGGAGTCTCATCTAAGTCTTCGAAGAAGATATGTATGAAACTATTTCAAACGGCAGTGCTCCCTGAATGGCCCTGGGTACAGATAAACTGTTAATGTCTGTAAGGCATCAGACCTGAAAAATTGCTCTTAACTATAAGGAATAAGTAATTTTAATAATATCAACTAAATGAGACTTAACAGCAATATATAAACCAGGTTGTGAATCGCATGAACCAAGAGCCTATTTTACAAATCCTGCGCAAGGACATACCCAGACTCCACTAGCACTGTCTAACCACCATGATGCCTCAGTAACTTTAGTCTTCTTAGTCTAACACCATCTGTGATGGACCACTTTGACTCATCATCCTAAACCTGAGCCTCAAATGAAATCTTTCCTTCACCACTGATCACACAACACACAGGGCTTCAAGAGTTAACTATATAATCCGACAGCAATTTTTCTTCTTCCACAGCATCTCATTTATCTTTCTCCTAATCATATATTTCACTGTTTATTTTATGTCCAAGTCTCTCACCCTTTCATCATCAGAACTACGCTTACAGTGACAGGGAATTATTGTATCTTATTATAGACCTGTAATTACAAGTGATAAGTGACCACTGAAAAGGATCTTTGGGAGCACACAGTGTTAGAGAAACATCTAGAAACTGGGTTGTGTTACAAAAATATGTTATTTACTCTTTCAAGGGCTGGTGCCTCTGTGTCTCCCAAACATGACAGAGATTGGGGGTTGGAACAATCTAAAAGTCCTTTCCAACCCAAACCATTCTATGATTCTGAGATGTTGCTGATAGTTATCTATGATTTGTCTGAAAGATAATTCCTCTGTATCAGTAGAATACTTTACTAGAAGTAGATGACATCTCCGCCAGTGCTAGCAGATGCAAGAGAGAAAAGCCACATGAAAAGGTTCTGTATTCACCAGCTGCTTTGGTCTCAAGCAGAACTCCAGCTCACTCCAGCTCCCTCATCAGGCATCCCACCAGAGATCACTTCCTATATATAAATTCACATATCCATATATAAATGCATATACATGTTCAGCCCTTTTCAAGTGTTATGGCTTAACTGCTTGTAACTAATAAGATTTAAACATTTACAACATGTAAAAAAGCTTTTAATCTGCCCATTTCAGTGAATGAAGTTCATCCTACCTTAAAAATCTGCAGAGAGGAGGCAGGTTTTATTCTGCTTTATCAGACCTTTTGCTCTTCATCTGGGACTTTTTCCAAACCAATACCTATTGAATCAAAATTAGACTTTCCATAAGTGATTGTAATGCTCAAACTTCATAAGAAACTATGAAATATACAGTGGGACTTAAACAGGGGAAGTTCAGGTTAGATCTAAGGCAGAAGCTCTTCCCTGTGAGGGTGCTGAGGCGCTGGCACAGGGTGCCCAGAGAAGCTGTGGCTGCCCCATCCCTGGCAGTGTTCAAGGCCAGGCTGGACGGGGCTTGGAGCAAGCTGCTCTAGTGGAAGGTGTCCCTGCCTGTGGCAGGGGTTGGAGCTGGATGAGCTTTAAGGTCCTTTCCAATCCAAACTCTTCTATGATTTTATGACTCATCAGTGCAGCCTTTCAGGAGAAATGATGAGCAATGCATTTCCCCTGGGCTCTATTGAGTTAGCATGCTCCCATCCACACATGAGGCTGCTAATGTGATGCTCAACCTGAGAATAGGACTGGAAGTTTTTCAGCAATGGACATTAAAGTCTTTGGCCTGCTGTAAAACAGTAATGGCTTTCGTCTGTACTAAAGATAAATATAGACAGGTTTTTTACATCAGAAAGCTTAACAGTAACTGCTCCCTGTCATTCTCACCTGCTTCAGGAATTAAGATTCCAGACCACGCTGCTGCAAAACTCAAGTCTGATTTATAGGAAGGACAAAGCATTATCAGTCTCAGTGGAAACGTCCTTCCACTTGAACTGGAAAGTTCAAATCTGCTGGAAAGAGGTCATACGAGTTTGTATTCCTGTGCTCCTTGCCCTCACGCTCACCCTGCTCTTTCAAGAGGGCAGCTCTTTGAGGGGTTTCACTGTGTAAAATATTGAAGAGACCTCAAGCCACTGTGAGGAGCACACATTTAATAGGAAGAACCAGCCATGCCTCCACATGGCCCAAACCCACTGTACCAGGTCCTCTGAGGAACTCGGATGAGCATGGTTTTTAAATCGGCTTTGAAAGTTAATTTCACCTTAAAAACAACAACCTTCTGCCATCAGGCACAAGTTTCAGGGTAAGTTCTGTAAAGAGACATTTCTTACAGTGGCTATTGGGTAAGCCACCGACTTGCTGATAAACTAATTTAGGCACGTCTTACTGTCAGTGACTGCACACTGAGAAAGGAAGCATCTCAACCATAAAATCACAGAATCAACCAGGCTGGAAAAGACCTTTGAGATCAAGTCCAACCTTTAACATAACCATGTGCATAATCACCTTTTATGTATATTTTTTGCTGAAAAATAAGGCAAAAAGACATAGAAACGAATATCAACTCAAAAGACTATGGGGCTGAATGTGTATTTAAACCAGGTTGGTGATTGATTTCACATGGTTTAACCATAAAGGCAGTCACTGGGAAAGGCATCAGGATATTACCAGAATGCCACCCAAAACAGGTTACACTCAGGAACCAGGCAAGTGTTAGAGTTGCTGCAGGAGGGGTTTGACCCCAGACTGACAATGAAGGCACAGGGCAATTGGCTTTTCAATGGCAAGCAAATTCCCTTTCTTAATCTGCTTTTAATACAAAAGCACACAAAATATTCCAGTACAACTCAAGGCAACAGATTGCTGCATTTCAGAGAAGTGAGTTCAGAGTCAGAGAAAGAACAAACAATACAACTCACTAAATTAAATACATATGGGAGGGGTGGACAGAGGGGTCATTTACAGCTGCCTGGGGCAATTACTCTGTAGGTATCAAATTCTGATGTTTCTAAAGACATATACATCTGTCAACACCTCCTGAAGGCACAAAGAAGATAAAAATGCTGAGGTGGAGACATCCCTAAGGTAATGAAGACTAGGTTTATAGGCAGGAGTTATTATTTCTGCTTCATATTTTGATTTTCGGCATCCCAGATCTGAATATACACTCAGAAGCACCAAGGGATGCACAGAGATACTGCCTATGTAAAACTCCTAGAGCTCCTCAAACTTGTTTGGTTTGCGGGGGGGTTCTATGGGGGGTATTCTCAGGTCTGATTGCTTTAAAGCAAATTAATCAGAGCCCCGAGCTATTGATCCACTGCCATGTTAAAGGTTATCATATTTACCACCAGGGATGCACAACGAAGTAATCAATTTCCTCATTAACATAAGGGGTAATGTATTTCTGCCATCGGACTCATGTAGTTTAAGCAGCTAATCACAGCTCAATTAAAAGTTACTGCTCTCAATTGAAGTGATTGGGTGAACACATCTAATCCTATTTAAACATAAAGATAAGCCACACCATTTGAACAGCCACTATAGAGTAGTGAAGGGTGTATAAACCCATAAACAGCACACAGGATAATTGGAAAAGTGCTGCCCAGGATTAATAACATCTATGAAGGCTATAAGTGGGGCTTCCAGTGCAGTGCAAAGGTTTGAGCCATTTAATCATAAAAGATGGACAATGGATAGAAACTGAGACTGTGATGATGGCTCTGCCCTGCAGTCACCAGTGCCACACCAAGGAACAGAAGCTCCACACTGCAGAGCAGGTCTGCTGCTGCCTTAATTGCTTCCCAGCTTGATATGTCCTAAATAAAACAGAAAATAAAGGAATTTTCCATTAGCCAAGAGATTGAAATGACCAATTCTCCAGAAAAGGAAACTTAATCCTGGGAGGAAAATAACCTTTAAAGTCTATTTTTCCCCCACCTGCAGACATGGCTATCTGTGTTCCCAAAATCATTCCTCCATACCTTAACTGAAACATCCTTTTTAAAGGGGAAACAACTCCAGAGCAGGGAATGGCTGCAGATAACTGAAGATTATTGAAGACAGATAGCAAGTATATGCCAGAAAAATGGAAAGTACTGAATTTCTGACAGGCTTCTGAAAACCCCTTTACCACACTTCTTGTACAATATATATTATGGTGATAATGACTTATATATATTTATGCATATATAAATAAAACTTATGATATCCTTTCCCTGTGAGCAGTTTGCATAATGCTTGATGAATTCTACAGATGCCACAAGCGGCATATCAAGATCATTTCCCCCACTAAATCTTTCACAGTTGTTCCTGCTGTAAAATGGAACATTTCATAACACAGAAGAAAACTGGGCCCTCTTTCCAGAGATAAAAAGACTGTGTTAGGCATCTCATCACCATGGAATACTGAGGTAAGTGCAATGACAGAGGTGAGACCTTCTGACAAGGCCCCCTGCCATTGGAGAAAGCACCTTTGCACATCCAGATGCTCCTCACAGCTCAGTCTCAGTTATTAAAACCCACACTTTTGGGTGTATTTAATCTCTTAAACTCACTTCTTCAAGGCAAAAACCTCACGACTCAATGCCCTGAGCTGTGGCTTAGACTTTACCTAACAAATGGCTTTACAGTGCAGCAACACAACCACAGGCCACCAGCTCTGGTGCTTGCCTCACCCCATCATGACCTGGTTCAGAGCAAATTGTCCTCTAAAAGCAGTTTACCTCATTGAATTAGATTCTTGGGTCATCAGATTGTAGTATCGTTGCAAGGTAAGAGACGGATGGTGCGGCTCTTAACAGAGGAGAGCTCTCCCTCGGCCACAGCTAACATGTAGAGAGGCTGAAGTACACCAAGAAACTGAACTTCTGAAAGTTTCCTCCCAGTTTCAACCAACTCTCAAAAACCCAGATGATTTTCTTGCTGTTATTCCCACAGTGCTCCTAACATGACTTGCTGCTAAGTGATTAGAGGCATCAGTGACTCCATTGACAGAGCACAATAAATCCCAAGGTGGGGAATTAAATAGGATTGTGCAGCCTTGGTGTTGGAGAAGCTTTGGCACCACAAGGATTTTCAGCTCAGTTCCGTGACAATGGACTCGCTGAACCTTTTCGCTAAGAAACCCAAATATAAATGTTATAACCAAAGTGAGTCTGGAATTACAAAAAAATAGACTATTCTAGACAACTATAACTAGTGACATTTTAGGCAACAGTAAATAAAACCCCTATAAGTAAATAAACAACATCCTTTCATAGTAGTAAATCATACCTGCTCCAAAACATTCCAAAGCCAACAGACCATGACATTAACTTCAGCAAGCTCTATCCACCTCTCTTGAGCAGAGCAAGAAAACGCAAATCAAAGCAATAAGGTGAATTTAAATGTCCTTAAGTGAAATGCAGGAAGTGAATTCAGAGCCCAGGTTTCTCAGGCCCCCTGCATAACATTTATTTTAACTTCTAATGTTGTGTCATTACATTTCATTAACAAGAATCATACTTAGAGATACTGCAGCAGAGATTCACCAACAGAACTATTTGGGAGAGAGAAAATAATTCAAGGTATGTTATTTTAATATTTCATTAACATTCTTAACAATCTCCCTCATGTGGAAAATAAAAATAGCCTCAATTCAATACAAATGATGTGCAAAAATCTGCCCCAAAGCAGTTTCAGCAGAGATTTAGAATTCTTCTGACAGGATACCCTTAATATTCACTCCCTTTGCTTTGAAAATATAACTACTCCTTAGAATATACTTTTGTTATGACAGACTTCAATGTCACAAAATTCTTTGGGGTCACATCTGAACAAGCCCAAAATATTAGATACCTAAATGACATTTTGAGTACCTGTGATTAACTGTAGTAAGGAAAGTAATATCCTGGATCATGCTCTTCACCCTCATTATGAAATGATCTCATGGGGATGTTGCTTGGTCATTATTGCAAAGCAGAGCTGGGAGAAAGGGGAAGGGAAAAGGGGAAGAGAAAAGTGGAAGGGAAAAGGGAAAGGGAAAAAGGGAAGAGAAAGGCAAAAAGGGAAGGGGAAAGGGAAAGAGAAAAGGGAAAGGAAAAGAGAAAGGAAAAGGGAAAGGGAAAAGGGAAAGTGAAAAGAAAAGCGAAAAGGAAAGGACTCTGTCAGTGGAATCACTTGCACAAAGAAACCAAGGCACTGACTTTGTTATGAAGACAGCCCAATGGAGCATCCTTTAATGAATGGTGACAGTCCAGCTCTAGGGGAAACCTCAGCACCCTCACAGGCAGCAGCTCTGCCAGAGCCCAGAGAAATAAAACCAGTTCAAGAAGCAGAAGATAAAAGTGAATGCTAATTATTAATTAGTAGAGCTTCAGGCAACTGTGTAGCTATCAATGGAAAGCTCAGGCAGATACATGACAAAACCAGGCAGAGGGGGAGACAGGATGGCAGGACGAGGGACCAAGCTTGACAACAGCATCCTTCGAATCACCAGGGAAATTACACCTTTCATGTCCATTTACATTTGATGTAACAGAGAAGTACAATAAAAGAGACTAATGGCCCAGTCCCACTAAAGGAACTCACCGTGACGCGCCTCCTGCTGCTAGGCATCTATTCCACTATCATTTTAAATCCCAGGCACAGAGGAAGTATATGAACATCAAAAATTCATGTGTTGAAACCCACAAACCTATTTGCTTTCTTTCAATTCACTTCTGTCCTTAAAACCTTGGTCAGAGTACAGGCTTTCCAGCCCATCCACCTGAGCTCCAGCCTCTGCCTTTCCTTGGCAATCCTCTTGGACTTGCCCTGCTTTTCCATCTACAGCATCAGTTCACAATTGGCCATCACTGGCCCAAGTCTATTTTTAGGGCTTTTCTATGCAAATTCTAGAGGAATGTGGCTTTTTTGTTCCAATAAATCCTGTGTTACCCTATGGCATAAAGGAAGCCAAGCAAGAATATCTCAGGAAAAGAGCTCTCCTCCATGTCAGAATCCCAGGCTGGTCTTTGTTGGAAAGGGACCTTAAAGCTTCCAACCCCCTTCTAGTTCCAACCCCATGCCACTGGCAGGGACACCTTCCACTAGAGCAGGTTGCTCCAAGCCCCATCCAACATGGCCTTCAACACTGCCAGGGATGGGGCAGTCACAACTTCCTTACTACACACCCCAAGTTTTCTAAACCCATCTATATAACCATAATTCAAGGAAATTAAAGCTTTCTCCCCTAAAAGTCAAAGCTATTAGGACATATTGCAATAACCATTTATATGTCAGGTTCCAATTAATATAATCCTGAATCTTCACTTCTGTCTGGGAACTCTTTGGAATTTTATTTGCTGATGGAAAGGCATGTCTTTTAACTTTTGCTGTGGCTTCATCAGGTCCAACATTATCAGTAGAAGAGTCAAAGAAAAAAGAGACTAACAATCCTGGGAGGATAAAGAAAGGTGCACAAGAAAAAGATATGGTCCAAGTAACAGGAAGAAGATATAATTTAGGAAGCTGGAACTCTTATAGATATCATATGGACAGATAATTTAGGAAGTTATATATATGTATAATTTAGAATATATATAAAGATATATATTTTAGGAAATTATACGTTTATATAATTCAGGGTATATAGATAGATAATTTAAGAAGTTATATATCTATAAATTAGGATATATAGGATAATATAGGAAAATTTAGGATATATATAAAGATATATATTTTAGGAAATTATATGGATATATAATTCCGGATATATAGCTATATAATTTAGGAAATTGTAACAGATATCTGTTATTAATCAATGGACGTGATATTTACTTCTAAGTGTATCACTGTTCTTAAAGAATCTGATTATCCCCACAAGACACCTTACTTTTTTGGGGGTCGATTATACTGTAATCACTATACAACGTGACCAAATCACTCTGTTCTAAAACCAAACTGCAACTCCTCCATCCCCTCCACCAACTATTCAGGTAAGAAGAACATTCCACAGGAGATCTCAAGTATTATGGGCTCACTCTACATCTGCATGGGCACAGACAAGTATCAAGTAATAAATATCAAGTGTTTATTTTCATTCAGTAGCACTGAACAAACTTCTTTTACTTATTAAAAAGAAGGGAAAATGCTGCAAAAATAAGTCAGTCAAATCTAAAATGCATTGAACTTGCGTTGAACTTGCATTAAAGCTTTTAAAGGAAATAACATCCAATTCAGCAACCTAAATGTTTGGCTGTTAATTACCAATGGAAGTGTTCACCCTCTAGGGAAATGTCAGGTATTTTCTCTTATTAATAAACATGACAGAAGAAAAAGATGCTTCTACCATAGAATTAGGCAATAAACTGCCAGGCACAAAATAAACTAGTCAGTTAAATTGTTGGGTGGGACAACAGTAATCAAGATGTTAAGGCTGAATACTCAGTAATTTTTACTAAAAGCAGATTATTTTTTACTATATAAATGAAAAACTACTTTACAAAATGCACAAACCCCATAAATGAGAACCACTACAAAATAAATACATAACAATCAGAGACGGAAAGTGATTAAGTTTGAAGAAAAGGACTTATGACTTCTCTATACAGAGAGTAAAATGCTATCTCAAGATCAGTTCTGTTGCTAAAATCGGAGCCAGACTTGCACAGCAATCAACACCAACATTCGTTTTATAGACATTTACAGGGAGTTTTCTGTTAAAACTGTTCAAAGGTTGATCATCAACACTTTAATCCCAATCATTTTAATAAAATAAGACAGAAAGTGATTTAATGTTGTAAAATCCTTACAGAAATAGTTAGGTTTTACAGTCTTGCATTGAAATTAAAAAGCTGCAAGAAAGCACACAGTGAGGCTAGACTAGAAACATGCACAAATGCAGCAGTTCAGCTGGATCCATCTTTCACTTTCCTAAATACTTCCATAATCATCTTCTCCAAAAAACCTCTGAAAGCTCAGACAGGGAAGCTTGAGCAGGTTTTCCAAACTATTTACCTTGGAAAACAGTCCTTCCTAAGCTATCAGTAAAGGAAAAATGCATCTGGAGTCTCAAAATCTGGAAATCACTTAAAGAACATCAGCGATTGAGTGTTTAGACATTAGAAAATTGAAATCCCAGAGACAATGTGAAATTTAAACAGTATTGGCAGATTAGATATACATATATTTATATAAAAGACATTGCGCACTATCTAAAACCCATCATTATGTCAATTGTGAAAATGGATTAATTCCATAGTCAAGATGCTTTGACCACTGCAGCAATTCTGGACATCATAAATCTCATCTTTCCACAAGTTCTACACCATCCATCTGTGCTTGCAATAATCTGCCCCCACGGGGCTTTCGTGTTACATCTTTATTTTGGCACTAAATGAAGAAAAACCCATTACTGCTTCAATTCCACCAATGCCATGAACATTAGCACAAAATAACTGTTTAATAAAGAACTTTATTACTCAGAAATTGTTCAAGAAATGGAGTTTTGGGTTGTGGCTTCTGTAACCTGATGAATTCAACCAATCTGTGGAAGAGGTTAAACAAGTATACTGAAATTGTCATGGGACCAACTGTTCCCTAGTACTTTGCTCCCATAAGATGGTTTAAAATAAGAGCAGCAGCATGTGAACCCACAGACTTAGCCCACGTGCAAACAGACATATCATTTAGAATTGCTGGCATCAAAAGTGAGTATTTAGACAGTTTTTAATGCAAAGAGATGGAATATTTAGAAGTATTTTGGAGGACTGGTCTGTTGTTTAACTCTGTTCATTTTCTTCTGATTCACCACTTGTAAATAAAAAAACCCCTCTTTCCTCCAAATTTCAGCTCAGCTATATTGAGTTGGATGACATAGTGTATATAATAGAATACAGAATTTAACCAACAACAACACTGTGTAGGTGGTACTTATGTTGTCTATCCTCAAAATAGAAGTTACTCCAAAAATAGTCCCAGAGAGGGACTGTTACCAGGGAGTGTAGTGACAGGACAAGGGGTGATGGGTTCAAACTGAAAGAGTGGAGATTTATGCTGGATATAAGACAGAAGCTCTTCCCTGTGAGGGTGCTGAGGCGCTGGCACAGGGTGTCCAGAGAAGCTGTGGCTGCCCCATCCCTGGCAGTGTTCAAGTCCAGGTTGGACACAGGGGCTTGGAGCAACAGCCTCAGTCCAACCTCCTTATGCATTTGCAATATAAAGGTTTAATGCATATATTCTTAGTAGTTTAATCCATGTTTGATACGCATGGTCAGAAAATGATGGTGTAAAAAGAGCAGGGGGGTTGTGAAGCTGTTCGGGCATCGTTGTTGCCTCTCCATCCTTCTTCCCTCCCAATGTCTCTACACTTGAGTACAGACACTTGCACTTAGTGCATTGACCAGCATCTGTAATCAACTTCAATCAGAGCAAGTTTGTCAGTCTGTGCTTCTTTTCTTCTTTCTCTCTCTCTTTATAACATTAAAACAAGGTAAATATTTTCCTGGATTATCAAAACCTATCTAGATCACCAGCATCTCCAGTTGAATAAGATAACTGGTACAAACCACTGGTAACCTGACGTATTTCTATCACCTAAGTTAACTTACAAATTCATTTGACTTCAATATGACCACAGCAAGTGCTGATGCTGCTAAACTTGCACAGGTTCCTAGGAAAGTGGAAAGAGAAAAAGACTTCACACAATTAAATGGGCCTATTGAAAAGCAAGCAATAAAATTTAAGACTCAGTTCTCTAGGTTATGAATATAGATGCTCCTTTTTTGACATGTTGAATATATGATTGAAGTAAAAACCAATACTGTTTCCATAGGTGCAATGCATCACTGAACAGAATGCTTTTACGAGCAGTTTGCATCATAAAACTTACAGAATTGGATCAAGGCATAAATACAAAAAAGTCTTAAATATCAAACTTCTTCTCCCTGCCTTTTTTTTTACAATATATGCTGAGATTTCGTTATTCAAAAGCCGAAGCTGCAACCTACTAAAAAGTTATTATAGAGTTGAAACAAAATCATTTCTTAAGTTCTCCATTTCACGGTAATTTTGCAGCCCCTTCCTGAGTTCTGTGACAGTCAGAGGTTGAGATCCATCAGTGAAGGACATGTCAAGTGATGGTCTGTTCCACAAGGGGCCTTCTCCAAAACCAGCAAAGCCACCCAAAGGTTCTCCATCCATTTCACAGGATCTGTGACACTGCTGAGGAACGGCCCCAGTGGACTCATCCCTTCTCCTCTGGCCTGAACATCTGTCTGTTTGTCACAAGGGCTTCATTTGTTGTTATTGATTAGAATTCAAGTTCCTTACTGCCAGCAAGAGCAATTTTCCTTGATAAGGAACCTGCTTTTATATGTTACTGAGTGCGTCTCCGGCTCTACTTCATTTCAGACTCAAATCTGTGATTGTGCTGTGAGATGAGAGTGAAGGATTTAAACCACCTTATTCCCCTTGTGCTATAGCAGAAGTCATCAGTGGGAATGATGGGAAACCTTGAATCATTTGTGATGGGGAGTATGAGGGTGCAAAGCTGACAACCAAAACAGCACAGTGAAATCAGGCTGTGTTCGGTGAAGCACAGAACCTAACATTCAACTGTGAATCCACTAACATTAATCCTTGTATCTATAGCGTTTGATGTACGCTTTGGCTCTCCAACACTTCTTTTACATATAACTACAAGGAAGGCTTCTCCTCTATGCCAAAGAACTTGGCATCCAAATATATTCCCCAATTCCAGAGAAAAGACCAAAGACAAAGTGGTTTGCAGAGTATAATGCAATCTGGGAGAGCTAAGGCACAGCAGTATGTAAGGCACTTCTATGTATGCCCACAAGGCACTCCAATAAGTCCTATTTAATTCAACTACTGCATTATGCAGACTCCATTACTTCATCTAGAGCAGCTTAAATAGTTTGGGTTCTGTTATGTTTAATCTACTTCACCATCAGTGCACGATTATTGTTTTAATGAGTGAGAAATTAAATACTCCACTATTTATTTCATGTCAGTGTGATTTTTTTTTTTTTTTGCTTTAATTTCATTTACTGAATAATACCTTCATTTACTAAATATTTACTAAATAACATCTCAGTCCCACTGTTCTCTGATCCAGCATAGTTAAAACTGGTGAAACACATCCCCTTCCTTTTTGTATTTGCTTTATGTACCATGTAGCATAACACATCCTAAGAGCCAGGGCACTTCAAACACCTCTGGAAATGACACAGACTGCCTGCCAGCATTCACATTATTTTTTCTACTTCTCCAAATCATCATTTCCAAACACATCACTATAGAACAGTCCCCCCAGAGCAAGTCCTGCACACTCAGCAACCACACAAACCCAAACAGATTTGCAACTGTCTGACCACAGCTAAGGAAAGAACCTTTTAGAATGATTTTTACACAGTGAACTTCAAAAAATGAAAACGCCAAACCTACTGCATGCCAATCCAGAATCATGGAATCCCAGCCTGGTTTGGGTTGGAAGTGACCTTAAAGCTCATCCAGCCCCAACCCCCTGCCATGGGCAGGGACACCTTCCACTAGAGCAGCTTGCTCCAAGCCCTGTGTCCAACCTGGCCTTGAACACTGCCAGGGATGGGGCAGCCACAGCTTCTCTGGGCACCCTGTGCCAGCGCCTCAGCACCCTCCCAGGGAAGAGCTTCTGCCTAAGAGCTCATCTCAGTCTCCCCTCTGGCAGGTTAAAGCCATTCCCCTGTCCTGTCCCTCCATCCCTTGTCCAAAGCCCCTCTCCAGGTTTCCTGCAGCCCCTTTAGGCACTGGAGCTGCTCTAAGGTCTCCCCTTCAGGAGCCTTCTCTTCTCCAGGCTGCCCCAGCCCAGCTCCCTCAGCCTGGCTCCAGAGCAGAGCTGCTCCAGCCCTCGCAGCATCTCCATGGCCTCCCATGGACTCACACCAACAGCTCCACGTCCCTCTTGTCCTGTTGCCCCAGAGCTGGACACAGAGTTTATGAGAAATAACATCTCGCTAAACAAAATGGGCTGCTTGGCTCAGAAAATGAGATTTGCTCTCCCTCTAGAGTTTCAGCTGCATGCATAGCTGCATAACCTACATCTATTAGCCAGTCAAGTTATCCTGATTTTATTTACTATTCTATTCATTCAAAAAGAGGAACTGACCTTGAAAACAAATCTTTTCAGCAAATCCTCTCACAACCATTTTATCCAGCCTTGACCATCAGTCTAAATTCCCCTCAGATACATTAAAACACTTTAATATAATACCTGCAAGCAAGCTACTTGCAGAAGTTCATATCTATATTGTTTTGGTAGTCATTATTTTTAGGCACATCTCTCTCTTCACGTTTGGTGTTTAGATATAATCAGTCTAATAAACCCTTGCACTGCTCTATAACACCAGTCCTCCCAGTCTTGAACAACACGGGAATAAAAAGCTTTGTTCTCATTCAGATATATAATGTGCAAGCATAAAAACAAGCCTCCTGCTGCAAAAAGAGTAGCTCTCCAGTAACAGACATGGGCACTTTGTGCCTAGCAGAGAATTTGGCTTATCCCAGCTGTCAGGGAATCAGAGCTAATCCTCGAGTTCATGAAGCTGAACCTGGCACTGCCCTGATCCTGGCACTCATGAAATGTCAAGGATAATCTCATTTCCATTTTGATGAATAATGTGCAGAGCACAGACACTTCTGTGTGTGTATCGACAGGAATTCGGCCATGGGAACTCAATAGGTTGTGTGGGAATGGAAGTGAAAGAAAGAGATGACTTGAGGGTCAAGGAGCTTCATGGCTTTCAATGCTACATTTTACCTTTTCTTATGAAAAGATAATGGGATGAAATAACAAATCTGAGTACACACCCAGTCGATTTTCTAGTCCTTGCAGCTTTATTGCTCCTCCACTGATGAAGGGGACATGTCACATTGCTTGGTGGCTTGGCAGCAGACATCAGTGATGCTGTGCTGTAGTCATCAGCTGTCAGTCACCAGCCCTGCACCACCACCCAGCTTCTTGGGGAGCCTTCACTCAAGAGCCCTCTCAACCTGAGACAAAGAGCAAGAACAAACTCTGTGTTACACACACCCTCTGTCCCAAAGGGGCCATCTATAAATAACAAAACATAGCATGTCTTCTGAAGGCCAAACATTCATTTGCATGCAGGAACCCAATCTAGTGTCTCGTGTGCAGGTAAAATGGCATGAGAAGCCCAGAAAAACTGCTGAAGCTGTGTTTTCTTGCTTCTATTTTCCTTTGTAATTCCTCTGTTCAATCTAAGAGGAAACAGGTAGCAACAGTCCAGGGTTGGTTATAAGTGATGCTCTGTCACGTAGGCTGAGCTTTGAGTTTGTTTGGGTTTTTTAAACTTCAAAAGAATTACATACAGACCCATATCCTTTAAAATAAAGCATAATTCTATGTGGGCCAGAAGGAAACACAAAAGAAACTCCTCTTTATGGAGGAACACAAGTCCAAGTGCTCACTTGTTACAGCCAACAGCATCCAGCCCCTTTGGCTGTGCCCTTTGGCCACACATCTTCCATCTTCCCTGTGCCCTTCAGGAACAGTGGCCATCACTGCAAAGACCACAGTTAGAAAGTTTTGGCTTTTCTTTTTCACATATTCTCATTTCTGTGAACTTCTACCACTACAGAACACAGTGTCACAGCCATGATTGCTTGCTCCTCTGAAATACACTTGATGACCGACCATAGAGTATTAACTGTCAAGATCTACAGGACTTTCTTATTTTGATTAGTCCTCAAAATCTGATCACATTATCCTCCCAAATTACTTATTCTTTGTTGCACACAACATAAAAATTTGCTTCAAATACCCCTCTTAAGTATTAGATTATACATGAACTCAAATCCCCAGCTCTTTATATATACAAATGCAATGATAGAGCAGGCACATGGTGTGTCTTAATCAGCACATCTCCCTTAATTTGGCAGACTTTAGTCATAGCAAACGATGTGCAAACTGTTGTGACTAGGCAAGAGTACTTCTGTCTCATATATTAACACTTCTTACAAAACATTATGAAGATATTTAGAGTTTTGCAGGTTTTAGTCTCATTCTTAACATTCCTTCTTTGAACCGAGATGAATTGCATCAGTTGTTACATGGTCTTTAACAAAACTCCTTGGACAATATAATTCTAAATTCCTAGTGAAGAGCTCATTAATCTTGATGGGGTTTGGACAAAACTTTGTAATCAAGTGAAATACTGACTTCAGAACTAAGTGGCACCAAATTATCTCCTTTACTACTCCAGATCAAGGGCAATCTTGCCTAGAAATGCAAATCTGTTTATCTAACAATACACTACGGGTTTAAAAGGCTTATATCAAGTCCTAATACTGATGCATTGCTATGCAAACATAGAATCAGAGACTGGTTTGTGTTGGAAGAGACCTTAAAGCTCATCCAGTTCCAACCCCTACCATGGGTGAGGACACCCTCCACTGTAGCAGGTTGCTCCAAGCCCTGTCCAACCTGGCCTTGAACACTGCTAGGGATGGCTGTGGCAGATGCACCAAACAAAGTCCTGACAAAAGCTCATGAAAACTTCCCACCAGCTCTTGTCACACCCATGTAGTGGTGGGCAGCAGGAACAAAGCCAGGGAAGTCAGGGTCCAGTGGGGGTACATGACCATACTTGACCACAGACCAGATTTAACTATGACTTTTAGTTGCACTGGTTATTACACAGGGAGCAGACTGGGCTGCTGTACTCACCTCCAGGGTCGCTTCTCCTCAGTCTTTAGGGCTGTGTAGCAGTTCTTCTAGGGCACCTCCAGCTCGGGGAAGTCTCTTCCTCCTGCGGGTCCCTGCCATTGCAAGCTTCCATTCCTCTGAAGTATCGGCCCCAATCCCCTGTCTGTGCCAATGGGGAAGTTTTTGGCTGTGGATCCTTTGCAGGCTGTGCTTGAACCAGGTGTCTAACTCCTCCTCCACCTCCCTGATGCTACACAGCCTTCTCACCACCTCCTGCAGCTCAGCCACCAGTTGAAGTCTTTTTATCTTCAAGGAAGCAATCTGAAAGCAAGGCATAAGTGCTACAGAACATTTATGTTAGCTCAGAAGCCCCTCGAGCTGCGTGCGGAAGTTCACAGTCAGAATCTGCTGAGCCTTAAATGCACGCAGAGTTTTAGAATGTGGGTTAATGTCAAAGGCTGTGTCTGCGTGGTCACTTAGTGAGCACACAGCAGCATTTCAACACACCTTGCATGGACACAGCAGACATCTGAATGTATCCTGGTGCTCAGTCATAAGAAGAAGCAGCAGCACGTCTGACATGAGTAAAGAAATGGATGATTTAAGCTGAGATTGGGCACGTAACGTCAGTGCTGGCTTTGACCACATGCTCAGGTAGAGCAGCAGCTTTCTCCTACCACATTTAATCCATCAGGCAGCTGCTGACAGACGAGAAGGGCTCCTTGGCTGTTAGAAACACCACAGATCCTGGCAATCCTGAGTTGAGACCATTGTGCGTCATAACTACAAGCAAACACATCCTTCATTACTCTAACTTTTACTTTAAGCCCTCACAGAAATTTTTGGCAGTGCATTTTGAATTGTATTTTACATTTAAAAGTACTGGTATTTGATCTGACCTGAAACCAAGTGTGAAAACAACAGAGAGGCTGAATATGATGGAGGATGCAACCACTGCTGCTTGTGTTCATACCACCTGTGCTCACTTCTCCCCTCTGGCTCCCATATAGCTCCTAATGAGCTGGTGTTGGAGAAGCATTCTGTACTACATACTGTGAAGCAGCTTAGAACTCTAGGATAATTAATATTTAAAATAACTTCTCTTTTAAATGCATGGATGTAAGAGCATGGTAGGAACAAAACTGGTTGAAGCTGTTTGATGAATGCTGGAGGACACCGAATTACCCAAATCACTCAGGCAGCCACCGGTAAAGCCAAGAAAAACCCTAAAAACACTGCTGAAGATAATGTCATATTCACCAGGTGAAATCCCATGTCACAGAAAAGGGACATGTGCTTACATTACCCTGCCTGAGACACCACATCTTTGCGGAAGTGTACTAGACAGAAGCACAAAACTATGCTTTATAATGAAGACCTTAAGTAATCCATTTACTTAAGGATGGTGAATAACTCTTAATTTGTAATACAGGCATAGATTTAATGATAAAATGGATTTTCAGCAGAAGTTTCTATAGATTTCTAAAAGGCTTTGAGTATTAAAGAGAATCTGAAATAAGCCTGGAATTTTGCCTCGTGTTTTTGACTGATTTCTCTCCCCATACTCTATCCCAGGCATAAGATGGTAATTAGAGCATATTACTTTCCCCTCTGGAAAATACATGTCATCATTTGAGAGCCTGTGAATAAGGACTTCAACACATCTCTATTTCATCTAACTAGTCTCCTAAAAATACAGCAAGCGGCAGAATAATGATAAAGACACTGCCCAAGCAATAACAAAGCCAAGATTTGATTAAGCAATAACAAATGTGGCTCTGCAGTGACCTTTAAAACTATCCTGCCATGAGCTTTTTATATATAAAGAGAGAAAAAGTGGACCCCAGAAAGAGAATAAAGAGAAACATGATGTTGGCGAGTATCTACAGCAGTAATCAAGGCAATATAGATGTTCATTTGAGGGAAGGGCAATTTGGCTTAACATTATTGATGTTTTCTAACATCCTAAAAGCTTTTCTAACTAAAAAGGGCTCCTAAACTGTCATCTGCTGGATATAAACCATTTCAGTCGGATGGTTTCTCACTAATCTCTCATGAAATAATTTCTTTGGTAAAAGGGTCTCTCAGGACTGTTGATAAAAACTTGATGATTCCATTTTTTTGTATCTTTTTTAATGAAGTGATATCAAGTCCTAAAATTTACACCACCAACAGAATATCAGTTTGTATTTTTGGTGAGTTAAGGGCTTATTCAGCATCCAGCACTCTGGTGTCTCCACAAGCTCTTTTGTGCTGCTATTTACAGGGCAGGTTTAATTAGAGCATCCTGCAAAGCCAGCGTTCATCCCTGAGGTTAGTTAATGCACTTTTAAACAGGCAGATTTTAATACAGGAATATGAAACTGTGACAAAATCAAGAGAATACAAAACAAATTTGTCTGTCTGAAGACATTTTCATTACTTGTAAACTTTCCTCCAATCATTAAGAAGCAAACCACGGCTGTTTCATCTAATGCACAGTATTATTCCAGTTCCATAATGAAATAAAGTCTAAAGGTTCATTACTTGATCCATGTGTTCTATTTTATCTGCTAAGTTTGTCACTAGCAGAATAGCAGTGGAGGAAGTGAAGAGGTTGCTCGGACAGGAGCTTGGATAAGGGTCACCCTGGGGTCCCTTCTCTGCGTTGCTCATATACAGCTTATTTCTAGATATGGTCTAGATAATGCAAAACCACATCCTCTTATAATAATGAAAATCTTCATCACAAAAAAGAATGAAATGGAAAAAATAATTAAAACCAGGAGATTTCAAGAGAGTCACTGAGGTACCAAGTGCAATGTTAGTCTTACACAACGGCTTCTATTTAGACTTACAATACATGTCTTCTTCCCTAAAAAAACATACGGAGAAATTTATATCAAAGCAACAAAACTCATCCTCATTTTCAATGTTTTTATGCATCAATTATTTTCAAAACTCTCTGCTGGATTAAATTGCTAAAAAGTGGGAAAAAAATCCAGGTCACTCAAAATGCAGACCTATCATGTCGGCTATCTGAGTTTCCCGTGAGTAGAATAATTAATCCTTTTCACATTTGCTAAACCAGCGCAGCATGTGAACTATTATGCTACTCTGACCAGAATATAGTCAGCAACTCTATTCTTTAACAGCAGATCATTCCTAACTCAAAGCGGACAGAAAACTTCAAAATAAAGCTTGAGGACTGCACAGCTAAAGAAGAGAATACAAAGAGGGGTGTGAAAAGAGCATTTTTGTTGGTTACAAGCTGCTTTCGAAACTCAGAACACACTTGACCTGATAGAACACACAAACTAAAGTTGTTTTAAGGTGGGTAAGAAGGAAAAGCAGCCAGAGTTATAAGAGGAAACATGGAATTTGCTACAACAGCTCATGAAAATCCATTCAGGCAGCTTTAACACTGAATCAAATCGTTAAACAGGTTTATTAACGAACCAAGGAATATATGCATAAAATCTGATTCTCACCAACAGATTCAAGAACAGCTTCTATGAAGGCAGCTTCCTGGCATGCCAGGCTCTCTGCTTTTCCATAGACCATGAAAGGAATCACACTGAATGCCCCTGAATGCCACTAATTTAATAGGATTGCTCCAGGAAAAGAATGTCGCGTAGAGCATGGCATGTTTAAATTACTGAGGCACAAACCAGACCATGAAGCAAGAGGTATAAGGGACTTCCTATAATATCCTGCTTGGGAAATACAGTCCAAAGCAATTCCAGTTTAAATCAAGGGAAGGAAAACAATCTTGAGGTTGAGCAATAGCAGGGTGTATGGGTAACTCTCAATGATGTACTGCCAAATTAAAAGAAGGAGCAAAGTAAATTCCTCTAACAGTAGGATCCAGTTAGGAAGAATATTCATTCCAGCTCTAACTCGGTAAATGACTGTGCTCTGAATATGCAGTTCATCAAGAAGATAATTGTGCAGCCTTATCCTACAGACATAATCCAACTTACAAGGTTCCAGCTGCACTTTTCAGAAATACCTGATAGTTATTACATTGCCAGATATTTACATAAGGAAAAGAAACCTGGTCTAGTGGCAGCAGGTTGCAACCAGATGAGCTTTAGGGATAAGACTTGGATGCCAGTGAAATAAATACTTAATCACATATACCACATACGCATGTATACTAATAGATGATATTTAGACTGGGCACATCCTCTCAGTTAAAGGACTAACAGATGCAATTGCCTGTGTAATGCAAATGTCTCTGTGGTGTTAATGTGTTGGGCGTGATATACATTAATGCCTGGTGAAGCATTTGCTGCTGAAGCAGCTTTCTTGCATAGATTAAAGGAGTCAAACTGTATTTTTCAAGATTAATGATAATACCATGGAACCGGTGATGGTATAAGGTTGGAGTGCCGAAAGCCTAATGTTTGCTGACTGATTAAGGTTTTTATAAGACACTAAGGTACATAATTCCTGCTGATGAAGACACAAATGTGTAACCAAAGGAAGCAGTTTTCATGGTTCAGAGAGCCATCCAAATTAAAGACCCTTTATTTAGCTCACTTCTCTGTCCTGGCTGCTGCAAAGCCCAGTAATGGCTGTTCATGAAAGGCTGGATGGTGTTTTCTAACGGCACTGAGAACAGTTTGTCCCTTACACCTTTTCAAACAGGGTGGTCTCCTGCCCGACTGACCAACAGCCTTCCAGTGCCTGAAGAGGATACAGGAAACCTGGAGAGGGGTTTTGGACAAGGGGAATGGCTTTAACCTGCCAGAGGGGAGATTGAGATGGGCTCTTAGGCACAAGTTCTTCCCTGTGAGGGTGCTGAGGCGCTGGCACAGGGTGCCCAGAGAAGCTGTGGCTGCCCCATCCCTGGCAGTGCTCAAGGCCAGGTTGGACACAGGGGCTTGGAGCAAGCTGCTCTAGTGCAAGGTGTCCCTGCCCGTGGCAGGGGTTGGAACTGGATGGGCTTTAAGGTCCTTTCCAACCCAAACCCAACCCATTATGATTATATATAATTATATATAATGTATATGATATATTATATATATAATATATATAAAAATATATGCATACATATAATATATATAAAACAACATTGTGATTATATATAATATAGAAATATGATCTATAATATATAATAAATATAATACATCATCTATATAATATATTAATAATAATAATTAAATAAATAATATAAAAATATATACTAAAAATCCTGTGACTTAACTATATATATAGCATATAGATCATAAGGCTTCTAAAGTCACTCATGGCAGAACAAGCAAGGAGGGAGAAACTCCTGAAGGCTCACGACCAGCACTGCTCACAGTTCCACACTTCAGAATCAATGAGGAATCAGAGTTGCATGATCAAAGCTTTTACTGTAGAATTTTCAAAGCAATTTGTAACCATTAGGCAAATGTCTCAGCTCACAGGGAAGGCAAATGTTATGATGCATCTTCAATAAAGAGTTAAACTCAAGTAAAAAAGAGAAATTAATCTTTTCCATTGTCATTCAAATAATTTATATCATCTGAAACAGAATATACAAGCCCCAGTCGTTACTCTTCTGCCTTAAAAAGGAAGTTGTAGAAGCTTCTACCCTGCTTGTAATTGGGTTTTGTATAACATTAGCATTTATTTAGCAAGGGAAGAAGAGTCACACTTTAAAATGTCAGTATCAGTCCAGAAACCCCTTTAAGAGAAGCAATTACTTTATGTTATTGATTTGAAGCTTCAAGGGAGATGTATCAAATTTGGTTTGGGATTGAAAAAAAGGAATTAATTATGTTAGACATGGTATTTCATATTAATGCTAACTAAGATATTGGAGGGTTCTGTCTAGCGCCGGGTTGTACAGAAGTGTCAACAGCAGAATCACGCTGACCGCTGAGGTGAGGGACTTGGTTCTCCAAACAGCACGTAACAGAGAGCCAAGGTTCCTGCAGACCCAGAAACAACCTGGATTTTCATACATACTTTATGAAAAACAACGGAAAAATGTTAGGAGCAGCACCCACTTTTACGTAAAAAAATCATGTCGATCCAGTATTAAACTCAAGATGAAAAATGACAGAAAGCTTTATGGGCCAACTGGGGTGTTACCTTCGGCTGCATTTCTGTTGAGAGCAAAGTGCCCTAATCCATAAACCCATGGTTCAGACCAAGAACCTGCAGTTTTCCAAGCCCAAAAGGCAAAGAGCCAGGATGTGCAAGAAGACTCTGCAAGGAGCTTCACAAATCCCAGTCTTTCAGCTCATCGTCTCACCAGCAGTGTGGGTGCTCCTGCTTTTGGGATGATAAAGTGTGGAAGGTTTCCCATATGAGGACGTGGATCATTGTTACCTGAAGAAGGCAAGTGCAGGGGTCCATCCTCCCTGTGCAGAGGAAGCTTGAAGTAGCTGTGGGACAGCCTCACCCACTCCTGATTTGTCTGCATCACTGCAGACGCTGCGTGAGTGATTACTTCTCAGCAGCAAGATATGGACACCTCAACTGCAGAGTCAGTGGTGAACTTTCAGCAAGACGAGTGAAAAAAGAGCTGAGTTTTGAAATCATAGAATCCTAAAACAGTTTGGAATGGAGATCTTAAAGCTCATTCAGTCCCAAACCCCTGCCATGGGCAGGGACACCTTCCACTAGAGCAGCTTGCTCTGAGCCCGTGTCCAACCTGGCCTTCAACACTGCAGGGATGGGGCAGCCACAGCTTCTCTGGGCACCCTGTGCCAGCGCCTCAGCACCCTCACAGGGAACAGCTTCTGCCTAAGAGCTCATCTCAGTCTCCCCTCTGGCAGGTTAAAGCCATTCCCCTTGTCCTGTCTCACTTACACTTGTAAAATGGCCCTTTCCAGATTTTTTTGCCAGCTCCACTTAGGTCATGATATACCCCCCACCCCCCAAAAAATAATGAATATAAATATTTTATTAATAATTATGTATAAATACATAAATTAATATAAATAAATAACTATGAAATAAGGGCTGTTGTGAGAAGGATGTACCTAAGTCAATTTGCCATGCATCTGAAGCTGGTCTCTGAATACCTTCCTGCCATATTAAAGTCCATAACAAATTATTTTGACTTGAAAAAAAATACATCCAAATTTAGAGGAAAGATACATCCTTGAAAGCCATGGATGGCCACAAGAGGAAAACTTCAAAGCTGAAAAGAAAAACTCTCTTACCAGAGTCTGTTCCCACAGAGAAGAGAGGAGGAAAAGGGGCATGAACATTTTGTACTGTAAATGGGTGCGCAATCCCATCACAGTCCGTGCGGTCTTTGCCAGCTGGAAGCCATTTCCAGCAGCTCCATCCATTTTGTCCATGTGTTTTTTCACCCAGGCAAGAGATCCTGCAGTCTGACACACAGTAAGTAGGTCATGCACTACAGAATGGGTCATGGCTTAAGTGTAGATTAACTAAGTTACATCTAAAACTTGATGTTAAGGAGGAAGTTCTTTACTGTAAGGGTGGTGAGGCACTGGAATGGGTTACCCAGGGAAGCTGTGAATGCTCCATCCCTGGCAGTGTTCAAGGCCAGGTTGGACAGAGCCTTGGGTGACATGGTTTAGTGTGAAGTGTCCCTGCCCCTGGCATGGGGGTTGGAACTGGATGATCTTAAGGTCCTTTCCAGCCCTAACTATTCTATGATTCCATGATAGGAAAGCTGGTGTGCTCAAGCATCATTGCAGGTGCGCAGAGGGTGGGGAAATCTGACTTCTTTAGATTATACTTAAGTTTTGTACGCATTCAACTGCTCTGGAATAATGGTGGAAAAATCCCAACCCACTCTCCCAAGTCACTTAGCTTTCAGGTTGGGTCAGATATGAATTTCGTAGCAGAAATACACACTTTTGCATTGAAGCGTGTAAAAGCAAGGTTTAGCTTGCTTAAGAGGTGACCTTTTATTAGGTGAATTTTAAATGAATTTTAGGCCACTTTCACTACGCTCTGAGCACAGTTTGATTTGTAGCAGTGCTTCCTCCAACACTCAAATAAGAGGGTAAACATTGCGAAAAATGGATTTGGTTAAAATTTAATTACCTAAGAAAGCAGAACAAAGGAAATTACTAAAGCTAATTCTGGCTTTTGGTGAATTATCATCAGCTTCAGAGCACCTACCTTCTGCAGTGATGACAAAAGTGGGTGCCTCTGTGCCGCATAATGGCTGGAGGGATGTGCTGGGGCCAGGGTTGGTGTGATGGATGTCCACGCAATGTGCCAGCCATGAAACCTCACTACATCGGGGAAACATTAACCTGCTGCAATCTAGGTTGCAAATAAACTTGTGGTAAAGAGGGAAGAGAAACCAATGTGGTGGAAAACCAGCACTAAAACTGTGGGGTGGGAGAAGAGCATAAACTACATGTGCAGAGGAGCTCAGTTTTGAAGGCAAATCAGGATCACAATAAAAAAAGAGGCAACCACAGGAATCTTCTATTTATAAGTACAGAGGGTTCTTTTTCTGCAAGATTTATGAGCATATATAAACACCTCCAGAAATCTGGTCTTCCCTAAACCACACTGCACATATCCTAGATTCTTAAATCACAGAATGGTTTGTGTTGCTCGTCCAGTTCCAAACCCCTGTCATGGGCAGGAACACCTTCCACTAGAGCAGGTGGCTTCAAGCCCTGTTCAACCTGGTTTGTTTAATTTAATGTTTAACTTAAATGTTTCACTTAAAACATTTTTGATTAGGTTTGGGGTCTTTTTTGAGTTGTTTTGGGGTTTTGTAGTATTTTGGGGTTTTTTTCCTAACATACTTGATATATCAGGGTACCACTGCTACAGGATACATCCTCCTGCAGCATCACCAGTCCCCAGGTAAGACACGTTTCCATCCATCACAGTCTGGAAAAGCCCAGGCATCCCCAGGTGCCTACCAATGGTGCTGGAGACAGTGTGGTTCCTGCTGCTCATCCCCCTGCCTCCAGATGAGCTTCCAGGGCAACACCTCTGTTCATCCCCCTCTTATTTTGGGAATGGAGCAAGTGGTTTATCCAATTCTACAGACTTTCATATAGGGCCATTAAGAATATTGGTATTTATTTAACATTTCCCCAGCCACAGTGAATTTCCACGATGTGTCACACAACAGAGCTGATAAAAACCATAATAAGCAGGTGTGACAAGTAACTCCATCGTAATAAATGATGAAACAGCTTTGGGAATTGCAAACCCCAAAGCCCAACATCAGCATTGTTTTCTGGATCCCCTGGTTAAAAGGAATGTAACGTTCTCCCTCGCTCATGTACTATTCATATGCTGGATGGCAAAATAAATATTGCAACAAAGGGATTGTTTTTCTCCTGAGCTGTGGAACTTTGTTCTCTCTGTCATACCTGCAGGTTTTATTTCTTCTTTCTTCAAGAAATCTATAAAGGAGTCCTCTCAAATGAGCAATCAGACTTCTCTCGCTCGCCCCATTTAAGATCACACTGTGATTGTTCTCACTATGAAACAGTTTGACTACATAAAACTTTACAGCCAGGTAGATTTGTTTGGTTTGTAACATTAAAATATAGAATATAAGAGGGAGGAGGGTGATCACAGTAAGAAGCTGAAATGGCTGCGGGATTTTTCACACTTTTCCCTGGAATTATTCCCACTCTGTAAAATGAAGCATGTCTTGCCATCTGTCCGCAAAACCCTCTTCATTTCAACCTTTGATACTCCAAAGCCATTGATTTTGCTGATCATCTTCCTGAATCTCAAATTGCAAGGGACAGCACAAGTAGCAATAATATTAAGGAAAGGCAGAAGAGGTCATTGTGGATGCCAAACCATCTCCAAAGCTGGTCTGAGCTGGCCATTACCCATCTGTGTCCTACACAGCCCTTGGCATATGGGTACCAATGGGCAGATGACACTCCCTACACATGGAGAATCTTCTTCTTCTTAATGCAGAACTGTTCTCTAAGTTTAATATTTCTATATTTATATAATAATCACATAGAAAACATTCATTCTTACAGTCCTAGTCACTCCTGGTCTTTGGTAAAACTTCTAATGACATAAACTGTTTTAATTCTAGGCATTGTGCTGTATTTCTACTATGGAGGAAATAGATTTCACTCAAAACCACCAATTTGTATTACTGACTGTGGTCATGCACCAGGATCAATTTAATCTGTAATACTGATTTCTGATAAACATATGATCCCATGATACAAAAAGGACATTTCATTTGCTTTCAAGACAAGTCAGGACCTCCTTGGTCCCACCCGTCAGCCTGGTTAGCATGTCCACATGGGCTATACCAACACATCACTGCAAAGCATGTGGGTTGGGAGTCTGCTTGCAAAAGGCACAATACCTAAGCCAAGACATTTGCAACATGTCCCCAGCTAAACTTGGTGCAGACCAGAAACAATATAACGGTACCTCTGAGCTACCAGATCCCACCAGGAACTGGAAGACGAGTTGCACCAATAGTAGCAATAGTACAATCCCAGCATCTTGGTGTCCTTGGCTTTAGAAAGATTAAATTCATCTCTGGAAGCCCCTGTGTAGAACTGTGACCACTCCCTGCTCTCACCTGGAACACAGACTGCAGAGAGGGGAGATAAGGGAGAATGAAGAGGGGAGAAAAACACCATGGAGACTGCTTGAGAAAGAGCCCCACATGATGGAAACCCCATCACGGCAATGTTCAGGACCAGGTTGGATGCTGCTTGGAGCAACCTGCTATAGTGTAAGGTGTCCCTGCCAGTGGCAGGGGGTCGTAACTGGAGGAGCTTTAAGGTTCAAACCATTCTGTGATTCTGTAATCAAAAAAACAAGACAAGAGATTCAGAGCAGCCCTGTGGAGAAGGACTTAGGGGTGTTGGTCAATGAGAAGATGAGCATGAGCCAGCTGCAGTGTGCGCTTGCAGCCCAGAAAGCCAACCGTATCCTGGGCTGCATCAAAAGGAGCGTGACCAGCAGGTCGAGCGAGGTGATCCTGACCCTCTACTCTGCTCCTGTGAGACCTCACTTGGAGCATTGTGTGCAGTTCTGGTGTCCTCAACATAAAAAGGACATGGAACTGTTGGAACAAGTCCAGAGGAGGCCACGAGGATGATCAGGGGACTGGAGCACCTCCTGTATGAAGATAGGCTGAGAAAGTTGGGGCTGTTCAGCCTGGAGAAGAGAAGGCTGCGTGGAGACCTCAGAGCAGCCTTCCAGTATCTGAAGGGGGCCTATAGGGACGGTGGGGAGGGACTCTTCATGAGGAACTGTAGTGATAGGACAAGGGGTAATGGGTTCAAACTTAAACAGGGGAAGTTTAGACTGGATATGAGGAAGAAATTCTTTACTGTAAGGGTGGTGAGGCACTGGAACGGGCTGCGCAAGGAAGTTGTGAATGTTCCATCCCTGCCGGTGTTCAAGGCCAGGTTGGACAGAGCCTTGGGTGGCATGGTTTAGTGTGAGGCGTCCCTGCCCATGGCAAGGGAGTTGGAATGGGATGATCTTAAGGTCCTTTCCAACCCTAACTATTCTATGATTCTATGATTCTAAGATTTTCTTTCTGGTTTTGAGGCAAGGGATAGCTGCAGCTAATAAATGGCCTAGGAAATGCGCCTTGAGTTAATGACTTACCTGTCTACTGCTGCACTGTAATCAAACTGAGCTTTTTTCTAGACAGGCTGCTAAATACAACAAAACAAATAGCAATGCTGATTTGGAGAATTAGAATATCCAAAAACCCACACCAAAGAATTCATTCCAGACTTAGGACCAGCACAACAAGGATGCAGCAGCAACATGCTCACAAACCCTTGCAGTTAGGGCTCCACAGTTCAAGGAAGAGTTACCTTTGAATTAAGGTGAAATTCCATCTGGGAATGATATTTTGTCTACATTAAGAAACTGAGGGATTGGTTTTCTTTGGTTAGCAAGGTCACTCTGCCATAGAAAATCACTTCTGGGTGAACTAAACTTTCTACAGCAAACCCTCCTGCTATGAGTTGTTAGGGTTTTGGGGCATCTCTTGGAATCAGCTGATGCTAAACAGTTCCTCTGCCTTTTTGGCAGGGTTGTTTCACTTTGTTTCATCAGCTTCTCCACAGACTTTGCAGGGTTACAGAAACAAGGGGAAATGCCACAATTATTCCATCATTGTTTCTCCTGTTTCTTCAGAGCCAGGCATCTTTCTTTCCTGTCTTATTTTTGTCATTCCCCCTCAGTACAGGGTTGTTTGAGGGTGAAGGAGACGTTACAGAACCTTGTGAAACAGCATAAGAGCATATAGAAGGCTATAAAATAGCATTGGCCTGACACAAATTTAATGATTTTAAATAAATCACACCTGATCAATTGAATTCTGCAAGTTCCCCCTTCAATTCCCAATCTGATATCTGCCTTTCTCTGCTCTGCCTCCCAAACTGAGAACACGTTAAATTCATAGCTACAGCTATCAAAAAGAGCCCTTATCCCTTTTACAGTGTACATTGCTTCCTGGAATTAGCAGTGTTAACATTATCATTTTAGCTTTTATACTCTAATAATGATGGAGAGAAGATGCCTTAAATTGAATTAAACCCATTCTGGACAGTGCAAGAAGTTCAGGCCGAGAAAAAACCTAGATTCAAGGACTAGCAAGTATTACCCAGGTTGCTGGACGAGCCTTTTGATGGCTCTGAATAAGCAAGCCCATGGTGCACATTCAGCTGTGAAGGCTGGAATTCCTGCTCCACAACACTAAAAACAAAACACACACACCAACACAACCCAAAACCAAGTAACTTCCATGTTGTCTTACTGCTTCATCAGCTAAAACACACACTTCTTTACCCAAAAAAACCCACATTTTTGATACTGTGCAATAATATCAATTTACTGTAAAACACACCAAAGTGAAAAGGTTTTGCAAAGCCTAACACCTCTCCCTTACAGAAATCTCATGCACTGTAATGGCACCATTTCATCCATTCTATTACAGGAATCTGCTCGCAATTATTAGGCTTATTTCATATTTTAATGGAATTATGTTTAGCCTTTGCTCTAATAAATCAATGAACCAGAACTCGAAGATAAGAAATTCAAATAGCCTGAGCCTGCTCAATAGAAAACGCAGAAATAAAGGGGATATTGCTTAAATAGCTTTGCTCAAAAATCAATACCGAATACATTCATAAATTAACAATCACTGCAGACCAAAGCATTTATTGCTGGAGGAACGCCACATAATGAAACTATAGGGATGAATACTAAATTAAAGATTAATTTGGGGGTTCTTTTAAAGGCTCTGGTTAAAAAAATTAACTTGGCTGCACCTGACTGGAGATTATGTGTGTTAGTTGGTCACGAGTCCTAAACTCCTTTAGAGTTCAGGCCCCAAGGAAGTGATTTTAAGTGGATTTGTGCCAAAATATGGAGATGGAGAAGGTCAGGTGAGTGCATAGTGCAAAGAGAGAGAGAGAAAAGAAAAAATAGACAAAAAAGGAGAGAAAAATGAAAAGGGGAAAAAGGGGAAAAGAAGAAAAAAAGATAGAAAAAAGAAGGGAAAAAGGATGGGAAAAGAAGAAGGAGGAAATAAAAGGAAGGAAAAAATGAGGAAAAGGAGGAGGACAAAAAGAAGGAAAAGAGAAAAAAACAGGGAAAAGGAAGAAAAAGAGAATAAAAAAGTAAAGGGAAAATAAAAAAATGAGAAAAAAGGTAAATGTTGCCTTTGCAATTCCAAAAAAGAGAATTCAGATAAATCAAAGCATTTAAATCATACTTACGTGACCCTGAGAGTTGCTCCCTCCCCTACTGCAGGGTTGGGGATTTGTTGGGATTTCTTCATTTTATTGGATTTATGACTAAAAAAAAAGACTACAGGTTACTCTCTGGGCACCCTGTGCCAGCACCTCAGCACCCTCACAGGGAAGAACCTGTGCTTAAGAACTCATCTCAATCTCCCCTCTGGCAGGTTAAAGCCATTCCCCTTGGCCTGTCTCTACAGGCCCTTGTCCAAAGCCCCTCTCCAGGTTTCCTGCAGACATGCCCTGAGCACTGCATGCGCATCATGTCACCAAATATCATTTTTTTTTTCTGGAGACATCAACAGAAATAGCTCAAAATTCTCAAGTTCCCTATTTTCACCTCACTTATATTTCCAAGGGAGTGTTTTTCAGGTTATATCCATATGCTTACACACAAAGCTGCCTCAGACTGGAGTGAGACACGAAGGAAATGAAGCTGGGATGACTACTGTTTGCTCATTGGAAATGGGTAAATGAAAGCTGCTGGAGCTCAGTATAAGATTTAATTCTATTTCCTTTTGTCATTTCATGTTCAGTTTTGCCTCCCTCTGTCAGTTCAGAGGGAGCAAACCCCTGGCTGTTCAGCAGATTCTGTGTACGTTACACATACATGTATACCCTCACTACTACTATAGTTTAAATATTTTGTGTGGGATTGATCTGGGTGCATAAATATGGAAATAGCACCTTTTTCCATTTAAGGAAGGAATCAGTAGAGGACAGAAATATCTACAGCATGAAGGTCTATTAGTGAGCATCATTAGCAGATCACTACCTTTGCTTCATAGGTCAGTTTTGTGAATCCCATTTCTTTCAGCATTAAATAATTTTGCTTGCATAACTTAAAAATACCATTTCACCAAAGAAATAAAAACAAAGGAAAGAAAGCCATCCTTATTTTCACAGATGCAGCAGGGTGACAAAGATGCACAGCTTATGTGCAGGTTCGTTTCTCCATGTGAAAGTTGACTTCAAGTGTAGGAAGGACAGTTAGAAATGTCTTACTCCAGACCAGCAGATTTGGGGAACTCTGACCAAATGGACAAGGAACGATGCCATTAGTACAATCCTCTCTCACACTGCTAATGATGGAACGGCTTCCCAAATCCCAAAATCACCCCAGCATGTTGGGTCCCCCCAGCCAGAAGGAAATAAGTAGAAATATTATGAGCACAATTCAAAACTAAGGCAACAAGTTCCCTCAAAGTAACTGCCTTGAACCACTGCTGGAAACACCATTCCTTATGCTGGTCTGAGCCAACGTATCTATTTTGTTCTTACTTATCCCCATGGCAGCACTGAACCCAAGTGAAATCCTCATGGTGCTTTTGCACTTATTAAATTAGATGAGATTTTTAAAGATACTTAGATCCTGGAGCCAGGAGAGACAGTTATGGTCTATTTGAACTCATGCATCACCCAGGCTGTAAGTTCCACTAAGTGATTCCCGCATGAAGACTGCAATTTATAACTGAGTAGGAACATATTTTAAAGAAAGAAATCAAAGTTCTCTATAAAAAGGTCAGTTACTTCATGTAGGATGGATGACGGATGGGACCTAACAGCATAAATACATACTGCGCTTTGTTGATACCAGAACACTCCGCAAATATGTTTTTTATTACACATTAACTTTGCCCATTTTAACATTCAAAGCATAGTGCAAACATAGCCCTGTCCATATCTAACTCCTTCTTTTACCCTAATGCATGCCAGAAAGTACATTATATGGAAAACCAAAACATAATCACTATTGGACATTAGCAAAATACCTAAATAGCTTTAAAGTCAGAAAATAATCCTTTTCTTTTAATGTATAGCCTTACTTGCGCCAAATAAGCAATATACTCTCTTCATGCACACAAGAAGGAACATATTCCGTCCCTAAACATTTACATCTTCTGGAATCAAACAGCACTCAAGGTCACATTAACCAACGCATGTTGAAATGGATAGTATCATAGTGTGAATACGACTTAAAGAGGTGCAGGAGGTTCATCATTACAGTTGTCAAATATTTAATGAGAAATCCAAAGAAATTTGGATTTGCCAACAAAACCCTACATGAAAAGGCCTTGAGAAATGAAGATGAAGGGTAGTTCCTGTCTGAGTGACATGCAGATACCAGGAACATCCAACACTCCAGGTACTCTAGGTATAATCTCAGTACACTTTGAAAACAAGAAGCCTCAATCCTCTAAAAGCCTTTGACAAAATTGGGAGATGGACCCAAAAATATCTAAATTAGACACACTAAAAGAGATTAAGAACCTTTTCTTTTTGTCTCAGATGTGAAATGGCGCATTTTCAGGGACAAAGAGAGCCCTTCAGAAGGTCTCCATTATGCAGTGGAACTCATCACAAGACATCTGTCATTACTTACTTAGATTGCAGGGAGGCTGATGAGGCTTTTAGCACTTATCCCTTCCTAAGTAAAATACAGCAATTCTGGGGGAACATTTCTTGGAACAGGAGCAGAAAGAGAATCAAAAAGAAAAAAGAAAATAAAAATGTGTTTTCCTCTCTATTCCCCTACCTGGGTCCAGACGCAATCCCTTAACTTCCAGACAGCAGGAAATCACTGCAGACCCAGTGGAAAGCTCTCCTTCTGCAAGGTCTGTGAGAGATTTGCAATGCAACAGCATCCTTAGGGTTTCAGCCGGATGCAGTGGTGAAGCCTCATTCATGTCTCCAGTAGTCAGCAGAGCCAGGGCCCCAGAGGTGACATTCATGGCATGTGGGATAGCTTTTATTGGAGGAGATGCTCTTCCCCACTCCTGGTCACACCACAGCCACCTGAAGGTCAACTCTATGGCCAACTATATGAGCTATGACAGCTCTATAGCATCTGTAGCCACCAAAAGTCGTGGCTGGGCATGAAAGGTGCCTGTATCAGAAGGTACCTACTACCTGAGTTGCTTGGGAAAGCGTTCAGATTGCAAACAACTGTCATGATCACCATCCTGTTAGTAAAACCAGTCTCACTTCAGATACCTTTCAATTTTGTGCTTACCTGCATCAATCACATTTTATACTGGATGTATTTCTAAGGAATATGAAAGTTACCATAACACATTTGTCCCACCATTCTACATTATTTCCCTGACGTCTGGCAGCTGAGCAATCCTCATAAAGGGACATTTACCAAAGCAAGCAGTGGTGCACAAAGAGGGTGGTGAGGGCGCTGGAACAGATTGCCCAAAGAAGTGCCCATCCAACGTGGTCTTGCAGAGATCAATGTGTGTAAACTGATGAGGTTCAGAAAGTGGGCTGGTTCCAGAGGTCCTCAACTGATACACACTTGGAGACTGAAATTGTTCAGAATAGGGTAGAACTCTGCTGCATTTGCTGAATATTTTGTGCTGGAAAATATATTAGCTGTTTTTTTTCTTTAAATGGCTTGTGGGTTGGATTGTGATTTGTCAAAGCAAAAGCTCTTGTATTATTTAAAGGAATACTTAAGAGAAAAAATGTATTAGCAGGCAAAAGCTTAGTGATTATTAGGTTCAGGGCTACTTACAAGTATAAGCACAGCATCACAGTTAATAGTGTTTTCTGTCTGTGTATGATTTAACTTTCCATTCCATGGATGAGCTGTTCCACCAAACTTTGCGAGGCGTTTTTTCAAGCAAGGCAGGCTTGAACTGCAAAAAAAATCATAGAATGGTTTGGATTGGAAGGGACCTTAAAGCTCATGCAGTTCCAACCCCTGCCACTGGCAGGAACACCTTCCACTAGAGCAGCTTGCTCCAAGCCCCTTTGTCCAACCTGGCTTTGAACACTGCCAGGGATGGGGCAGCCACAGCTCTCCTGGGTACCCTGTGGGAGTGCCTCAGCACCCTCACAGGGAAGAGCTTCTGCCTTAGATCTAACCTGAACTTCCCCTGTTCAAGTTCAAATTCATTATCCCTTATCCTATCGCTACAGTCCCTGATGAAGAGTCCTTTAGTCACAGCCCACTTCTCCAACCCACCTTATGTTAAATCCATATTGGTTTTACCTTGTAATGTAAAACACCGTGTTACAACAATTACTATTTAATTTTCCCCTCAGCTAATTATCCAGAGTGGAAAAGAGTTGAAAAACATAAAAGAAAAGCCCATAGAGGCAGCCAGCAGTGCAATGTGCTATAAGCAGGACAGGGGTGGGACCCAGGAGAGAGGGATGCTATTTTCCTGCACTCAGCAACTCAGTTAAATAAGTCACTGCTCATCTCTTCTCCCCATCAGGTGAGTGAAGACAAGGATAATGGCTGCTCCATAAAGCCCCTTTGAGATTTACTGTTTAAAATCAATCTGAAAGCTAGGTATACTATTCACTTCATTAGGTTATTTTATATCACAGCTCCTTACCATCAATTTACTGAAGAAGTGAATTAAAGGGGGCTGGTGAGTAGAAAAATAGGTGCTGGGGGGTTACTCTGAAACTAAAAAAACCTCTCAAAGAATTTAGCAATTTGCTGAGAGACAGCAATTTAAAGGGAAAAAGAAGGCTTCCCAGATCAGTGGATTAATGCAAAAGCTTAAGGCATTAATCACAGCAGAAATGGTATTTTACTCCTATAGAGAAACCAATGACACCCTTCATGGAAGGTGGCCCAAGAGAGGGACGGCCAGCATCTATCTCTTCAGAATGCACCACAGCTTCCTGAGGATGCCCCAGCTCACACAACAAACACTGAGTGTGAAATGAACCTCTTTAAATTCATGTGCTTCAAATAGAATAGTGGTGCCCAAATCAACTGGAAAGAGTACAGAAAGCTTTCTAAATCCACGAGAATGGAAAGTTAATGCTATTCTTTACACAAAAATGCATTTTATCATAAAGTGGATGGCTGCATTTTCATGGGTGCAAATGCAGTCACCTCAATTGAACTGACGTGGGAGTTTTTATGGACATAATAAAAGGAGCTATCAAGGAAAATAAAAGATTGATCCTTGCCAGAATCAATCAAAAAGCTTTGAAGAGACTACAGGAAAAGCCCAGCAAGTATACCCACTGATTCTGAAGCTTGAAAGAAGACAGGAAAACATGATTCAGTTATGAAACAGAAGATCACTGAACAATCCAAACACTACGTCAAAGCAGGAACTGAAATATTAGAACAGTTAAATCTAAAATAACCCCTAAGAAAGTAAGTTCAATAAAGACAATACGATTGAAATATACTCACAGTGATAGAAGTGAACAGTTCATGAATGAGTTCAGTGCCTTGGAATAGCTGGATTTCTGCTGGAACATTTTCTGCTGAAGGAACAATAAGTGTGAAAGGAAAATGCTGGCATTGGAATAACACAGAGATCATTATGGAACTAAAGAGAATACTGTCAGCAGAATATTGTTGGCACGTGAATGGAAGATGTACCACATGTGAAGTAGCTTTAGGCATGAAAGGGAAAAAGGAAAGGACAGGTTAAGTTATAAACTGGATTGGGATTTAATGGGAATTACCAGAGGTATAATTGTTCACCATTACTTTGGAAGATAAAAACTTCTAAAATGCAGGAAAATTTATAGGAATGGAAAAACCGAAGATACTTTCCTCCTGGGTGATGCTGCTCCATGGAGTGTTTATTGGCATGAATCCATCTTTCCATGGGTTTCAGTCTATTTTCAGTATTTCCTCTTCTTCTCTGGGTTTTACACTCAAAGGATGCTCCTCTTGTTGGTTGCTCATGGGCGGCTTGAGCAGTACCTAAACATGAATCAACCCCAAGAGCAGGAAAGTTGTGTCCCAGTCACGATTTACACGAGTGCAGTGAAATAGTTGCCGGTGAATGCTGCAACATTAAACGTTATAAGGAGTCTGAAAAGATCAACTTTGAAGTCGGAGTCAGGAGGCACAAACTTACAGAGGCTTCATCTCAGGCCCATAAAATGTACCCGGAACCTTTCAATGTTGATGAGGGAAATACAGAGAGACACTGCAGACGTGCAGTGACTGCAGACCTGAGCTCATCGCAGCAGACAGATTTACTTTTAGATTTGACTTTTGTACAAAGTTAAGAGCATTTTCTCTCCTGTAGAGTGCTGTAGCTAGAAACACTGCTGCCTGTTCCTTGGCACCCTCAGTAACTCTTCTCTTGTGCAATTAATGAAGCTTCAGATGCAGAGGATGGCCTGTTGCATGTCACTGATGTAATTTAGTATAGGTGAGTGGGAAGGGAACATGTAATTAAGTTCATGAAGTCAAGTGACTGCCCAGGGCTGACCCTGCAGCAGGACTGCAGTTAGTTACTGCAGTCCCCTGAACACCAGTAAAACCTCCAACTGACTAGATCTCTCTCAAGTGAAGCCAATCTGGATATGGTCACGAAAGTTCATCTGCTGGTTTAATACAAGCACATCACTGTACTTGACAGAGGATCCTCAGGAGCTGTTTAGGCTGCAGCCGTTAGGACGGATTTTCACTGTTCTTGCACCAGGATTTAAACTGTGCAACATCTGGGTCCCAGTTTTGCTCAGGCACATACCCAGCAGGGCTGCAGCAGCAGAGTATGGTGTTGAGCTACAGAAGGAGGCAAAGGAAGCATCCCCAAAGCTAAAACAGTGGGGTCTGTGCCACCAGTGATTCCCATACCAGTGCTGGGAGCCACTGCTTTGGGTCAGAGAATCGTGGAATCCCAAGTTGAAGGGACCTCAAGGATCATCTGGTCCAACGTTTCTAGGCAAAGCAGGACCTAGGTTACATGTCCCAGCACCCTGTCCAGCCAAATCTTAATAGTGTCCAATGTTGGTGAATCCTCCACTTCCCTGGGGAGATCATTCCAGTGGCTGATTGTTCTCCTTGGGAAAAACTTTCCTCGCGTCCAGTTGAAATCTCTTGTATCCATCACTTGTGACCATTGCCTCCCAAACACTATTAAAGCATGGCCAGTGTGTTCCAAAGGCATTTCTCTACAGCGGAGGGACCAGCACCATGGGTTACACCCCAGGGCACTGAAGGAGGACCCCTCATACCACCAATTTCCCCTCCAGTGATCTCTTCATGCATCAGTCTCAGATATCTCTATTCCCTATGTCAAGGGGGCAAGTCCCAGCACTCAATACAAGGTTGCCCACTCCAACAGACACTCAGCACCCCCATCCTTACACCTCATGGATCCCTTCTTCAGCCTACTCTGTATTTCCCAGCTAATCCTGTGGTCTCAGCATCCTCCCCATCCCACCCCAGATGAACTTGTCTCTGTAAAAGTGAGGCAGGAATTTTTTTCTCCCATAATTAGATGTAGGAACAGGAAGCACAACATACACAGAACATTCCACCCCAAAAGCCTGAAGGTTTGCCTAAGGAATACATGGATGGAAAAAAAGTCATTGTATGAATATGAAACATGACAGACATACCAGTAACGGTGCATCAGCCCTGCCTCAGAGATGAGTGTCACATAGAGTTTTGTTTCATGGTGTTGACTCTCTGGAAGGCTGTTAAAATAGAAAAGGCATTTATTTCATCCATGAAGAAATATCTAGTATGATATCAACAGAACTGCTGTGACCAAGCACCCCGTTTCGCAGGCAAACACACCAGCTGGTATCACACCAGCTGATATCTCACCAAGTTAAAAGCAGCAACTTTTACATTTAGAGTAATGAAACTCCTGCTACACTAACTTAAGGCAATTCTCCATTGTTAGATTTAATTTCCCATCAGTGAATCTAATTACCTAAGTCAATTTCTGATTCTCAATAAAAATGATTTCCTGCATTATTACAGCCACGATCTCCACTATCAGCAACTCAAGAGGATGACAGGCTGCATGTACACAGTTCCTGCAGACAGATGGGTTTTACACGCAGGTGGAGGAACACAAAGGGGTGAGAGCAGCGATGGCAGCTTCAAACACCTCTCACCCTGAAAAAGATCAACAATAAAATCCCTGGGTCTTTCTCTATCACACTGAGGAGAAAGCAAAATCTGCGATCTGCCTTCTTTAACCTGACAAGGCTTAGGATGCTCCCTTTCAGGAACTGACTTATCTTAAATACATCCCTAGCAGAAGAATTAGGAGTGTCATGAAGGTCATTTGACGCTCTGCAAACACTGGGAGCCTTTCTTTTGACTGGGAAAAATTACTGCTATAAGTGTTCGGGCTGATTTTTACTCACCCATTTGACCACAGTTCTGACAGCAGGGAGATCATTTCATCATAATACCTACCATAATGAGCTTTATTTCATCATATATTTTGTATGCCAAGATGTTACTGTGCAGAAGCAAACTTTATGCTGCCCAGCTCACATACATGAGCTTGCCCTGCAGCACAGCAGGGTCTCTCCTTCTAGCCAGATGATGCTCCACTTAGCTTGTGCAGTTTGATACACAGAGAGGAAGATTCCTCCTCGAGCCAGAAATTGGCCTCTGTGCCCCATTTACAAGCCTCTGCAGAGTATCAAAGGCAACACTTCAGGAACTGATTTAGAACATCAGGTTGGGAATTGCTCAGAAATTGAGGGAAAGAGTGACTGAATGGTCTTGAATCCAAAATCAGTTAAAAACACATCACTGTGGGTGGCTGCCACTTACAGCCTTCACCATTCACCTAAACCAGGAGAGCAGGAGGAGAGGAAAAGTAGGGACTCAGAGGGGGCCTTAAAAACCTAAAGACACAAAGAGAAAACTGTACAGAATACAAATCACAGCTGAAACACTGTTGGTGTTGCTGCTTTTAACTGTTTTTAAGGTAAACCAATCCCCATGGGTTTTGAAGATGGGACAACTTTAGGTTAAAAGTCATTTACCAAGTATATTGTTCAGAGGTGCTTTTAAGCAAAATCCCCTTTCTGTTTGCCTTTTTTCCCATTTTTTTGTTTAATATTATTTAGCTGTGGGAAGCACCATTAGAGCCAGCCTTTTACTTGGCCTTTGGTTGCTTGCAATTAGGCCAGTTTCAGGATGGAGCAAAGGAGAACACACAACAGGGCAGCTGTGGGCTGAGCTGGCCAGAACAGATACAGCACATTGTCCGTCACACCACAGAACTCCACCTGCAGGGCCCTCCAATTTTTCAGGCTCCTCAGCTCTGGTTTCATGTTCTGGGAATGTATTTTCTAGTTGTCGTGGTTTAAGCCTCTCTAACCACGCAGCCCCTTCTCTCTCACTCACTTCCCCGTCTTTCTTCCCCCGGCTCCCGGAGGGATGGGAAGGAGAATCGAAAAGAATGCAACTCCCACAGGTTGAGATAAGAACAGTTTAGTAACGAAGGTATAACACAAATCACTACTGCTACCGCCAATAATAATAATGACAAGGCAAATACAAGGAAAGAATACAATTTCTCACCACCTAAAACCAAGCCCGACCACGCAGTGCACCCCCCCACCCTTCCGGGTCTCTGCTCTCTGCTCTCCATCCTGGGCATGACGTGCTGTGGTATGGAATAACCTCTTTGGTCAGTTTGGGTCAGGTGTCCTGTCTCTGCTTCCTCCTGGCTCCCCTCCTCCCTGGCAGAGCATGAAACTCAGAAAGTCCTTGGCCAGACCAAAACATCACTAAGCAGTAACCGAAACACTGGCGTTATCAGCGCTGTTCCCGGGCCCAAAATCAAAAACACAGTGCTGCACCAGCTACCAAGAAGGAGAAAAATGACTGCTGCTGCTGAACCCATGACACTAGTGAGCAAAAATGTGATTCCTCCTTTCCCATCTTAGGAAGATGCTGAAGTCAAATATGGAACTGCATGGGGAATTCCAGCAGTGAGGGAAAAGCATAAATGCACATTTTACCACCTAGATTCTAAAGAGAGCCTTCCTTTCATTTCATTTCTCTCTGCACAAATGCGTTTCCCCTCATGTTCCCTATTTCCAGTCACTGGAGCCATGTCCCAGGTTTTCACTAGGAAAATCAAATCCCTGCAGTGGAAGCTCCAGGCCCAGCCTTGAGCACAACCCACATTCCTGGCAAAAATCACCCACGAAAAGCCAGGAAGCTGGGAAAACAACATAGCTGTCCATCTTGGGAAGGTTAGGAATGTAGAATATTTGTTTTATGCTTAAGACACTCTGAACACTCAGAATCATACAATCACAAGACGGTTTGGTCTGAAGGGACCTTAAAGCTCATCCAGTTCCAACCCCCTGCCAAGGGCAGGGACACCTTCCACTAGAGCAGCTTGCTCCAAGCCCCGTCCAACCTGGCCTTGAACTGATGAGGAACATGACAGAAGTCTACAAGGTCACAGGTGCCTGATCTCTGTGAAGCACTGAACCCAAGGGGGATCTTTATGGAAGTATTGCCCTGTTTAAAAGAAAGCTCCCAGCTCCAGACCTTTCTCCAGGCTGCTTGGAGGAGCACAGGAAGACAGCTCTGCCATGGGCAACTGGGTGCAGTCACAGCTATAATCTCAATGGTGCTGTGTGCCCGGTGTCACAGAATCATAGAATCACCCACAAAGCATGGAAAACTATGACAAAATTCCAAGAAAATCATGGACCCTACCACTCCTTCTGCTGGGTCTACAGGGAAGCAAACACTGTGCATACAAAGAGTTTTGTTCTCTCTTTTAATACCAGCTTTTTTTATTGATGGGGGCTCAGTGTCAGCAGTGATCATAAATTAATAAGCATTAACCCAAATAAGCAATGTCTACAAAGTGTTTTGTTACGTGGACATCCGCTTTTGCCTTACCTTCATCTATCCTTCATATAGAGAAAATGAAACAGTGGCTCAGTATAGCATCTATACATATAGAATCTAAGTTTGTGTTGCTTGCAAGAACCAATCATGTAATCCAGAAGCAAAAGCCTTCCTTGACAAGTTCCTCATGTACCCCATGCCCCTTCTTTGTTTTATCTTGTGCTGGCATGACAGGAGGCTATTTATTTCACAGAAGGGAGAGTTTTTCACAGGAAAATTGATGGAATCTCTCTTTTTTCTTTTATTTTTTCCCTTTTTTTTTCTTTTCTGTATTCTATTCTCTCAAAGAGAAAGCTGCTGGCAACCAGGAAATCTCTTTGTCTGAGCTGTGACAAAGGCACACAACACACCTTCTTAACCACCCTGCGAAGTCTGCAATAAATCAGCTTCACTCAGTGATACCGATTACACACGCAGTTTGGCAAACATGAAGAAATAACTGCACATGAAGTGACTTACTTTAAATAACACTAAGTCTGGGTCTATTGATAGCACTGTAGAAACATTACTCTCTGAACTTCCTTACTCTGTATTTCTTCTATGAGAGAGCGCCAATTGTAATTCCCAATCCACCTTCTTACAGCTATTGATGATGCTATTTATCTGTATTACCACCCTCTTTGAATCATCTCTTTACCAACCTAAGTCCAACCCTATTCTGTCCTTGGAGCTGGTGATTCACAAGACTCTGGTCTCCAATCCCAAGATCTCTCTCCTAAGCAGTAGTTTGGAGATTAGCTGGCATAAGCACAGATATAAATATATATCCCCATTTGCAATAGCTCATAGTTTTACCATCTTATGTCATAATACATTTAGCACTAGTCACTGAGGTCCTCTTACAAACTTCTACTTCTCTCTTTTGTGTAATGAGATTTAAATAGATGGGTGAAATATATTAAACAGCCCCCCTAATCTCAAATCATAGTGATCAATAACAACATTTTTGATGGATTGTGGTAATAGAACGAATTCCTGCTCTCAGTGTCCCAACCCCCAGAGAGCTGAGGTATGAAATACTGCACATGGAATGCAGGTTAATAGGAAAATAAATAGAGGAGTTTAATAGAACACTGAAGAGGCATGTGCTAAATAGCCTTAAGTGTCATTATGCAATTACTTGGCTATATCACCGTAAGTACATAAACACTACATCAACAGAGACCTGACGTTTATTGCATTCTTCTTAGGTTCTCCTAACAATTTTTCCATGAAAAATGAGCCCGTTCCAAAAACAACTACACACCATGACTGTGTGCAGAGTTACCCTCACAAGGCTGAGACCTGGCTCCAAGCAGGTCAATAATGTTCAGGCCAGTTCTGGATTCAGAGTCTAGATTTTGGATAGCAATGATTTATTCAAATTCACAAGCAAGACTAAAGGTGAATGGCTTAAGATAGAATCATATCATAGAATGCCAGACTGGTTTGGGTGGGAAGAGACCTTAAAGCTCATTCAGTCCCAACCCCCTGCACCATGGGCAGGAACACTTTCCACTAGAGCAGGCTGCTCCAAGCCCCATCCAGCCTGGCCTTGAACACTTCCAGCTCCAGATGGAGCATATCATATCCCAGATCTCCCTAATCACAACTTCACAGGAGCACCAAGCTGGGTTATCCCCTATTTTTATACTATTATCCCTGGCTTTGAAACCTTTGGTAACTTTATAGGATCTAACAGGAGGTGTAAGGCTGCATAAATTCCACATGCAGGTCATCTTCATTTTAGTAAGCAGCACAGGTGAAGTGATACCTGTAACACTGGGGAAACATGAGTCACATCTCTAACTCCAAGCTGAACCATTCCGAAACAAAACTCTTAATTCTAACAAGAATTTGCAGTTCATCCTTGTCTATAGCTCAAGAGCTTAAGTAGCTGGCAAACAATTTCATTCATTTAAGAATTTAGTTGAATATGGGGTTGAATAATTTGATTAGAGATAACAGGGATCCATGTGTACAAGCATCAAGGAAAACCTTAACAGGCAGAATTCCCTAAACCCATGAGTATAGATCACGTGCAGTTAAAAGCATTTCTCCTTTCAGAATTTAATTCTTTCTCTTACGCAACATTATTTGGATACTGCAAACACATTGAAGGAAAAATAAAAAAGGAAAACCAAATCTGGAATTCAGTTTGTATTTGGCAGGGAACAAATGCACTGAGATGCTGAGCTAAACCGACAGCAGTTGCTAAAACGAGACTCTTCCAAAAGAAGGACTTTGCTTAAAAGTTAAGAACAGGTTAAGCAGTACGGATGCCAAAGATGTGTATCTCAGATACATATTTAAAGACCCAAATGTTCTCATTTCAGAAGGATATGTACAGCACTCCAGCTCATGAGTTCTCTACCTTCCCAAGTGTGCCCATGCCAGCAACCCCTCCTGGCTAAGAAATAAAACCTAATAGAGTGCGTAGAAATCCCTGCAGTAGAGCACAGCCACTGGCAGCAGAAATACCCTCACGTTCCCACAAACAAAACCGGGAGCTCCCAGGAATCCTCCTGAGACCAGATACACTTCCCATTGCATCACTCCAGAGTGAACATAAACCCCTGTGGGGGAGGTTCTGTGAGACCTCCGTCCTTATTTCTAACAGAAAAGCTTCAGTGAAATCAGATCCTTGGTCAGCTCCATCCCATACACATATCTCCTAACTTGATAGCTTCAAAAGTCAGTGGAGGCAGAATGCCACCATAACACATCAGAAATGGCAATCATGGAAAAACCAAATAGCACAAGCTCCCAAAAACCATGACTCCCATGGGAAGTCTTCAAGACTAAAACTGAAAAGCTGAATCTCTTAGATTTCAGTACACCAATAGATCTTTAATCCCACCTCTGGTTTCCCTGTTTGTTTTTTAATCCAATAGCAAACATAGCATGGAAATGCATCTTAACATATTCCTGATTTGTTTGGATGCAATTTCTCTTTTTGCCTCTTTAATGTCTACCTCTAGGCAAAAACACTGAGCTTAACGTTCTTCTTTATGCAACATCTCACTGTTGACCTTTTGTTTCTTCTAAATAGAGAAAACTCCAATTGCAGTTATCTACTGAAACAAACCAGGTTATCTCAGGACTGCTTCTGGATACTGCAAGACTACAAACGCAATTGCTTAAGCGTTCAAAACCTGCCAGTTCCACAACTCAAATACAAAGGAATATGAGAAAAGTAGAAAACAGGAGTGACAAATACTCTCTCCAACAGCACCTTCAGTTTCCAGAGGGTTTCCAAAAGCCCTTATAGAATCATAGAATAGAATCATAGCATAGTTAGGGTTGGAAGGACATTAAGAACATCCAGTTCCAACCCCCCTACCGTGGGCAGGGACACCTCACACTAAACCATGCCTCCCAAGGCTCTGTCCAGCCCGGCCTTGAACACCACCAGCGATGAAGCATTCGCAACTTCCCTGGGCAACCCATTCCAGAGCCTCACCACCCTTACAGGAAAGAACTTCTTCCTCATACCCAATCTAAACTTCCCCTGTTTCAGTTTGAACCCGTTACCCGTTGTCCTCTCACTACAGTCCCTCATGAAGAGTCCCTCCCCAGCATCCCTATAGGCCCCCTTCAGATACTGGAAGGCTGCTATGAGGTCTCCACGCAGCCTTCTCTTCTCCAGGCTGAACAGCCACAACTTTCTCAGCCTATCTTCATATGGGAGGTGCTCCAGTCCCCTGATCATCCTATGAGCATTCACTGCTCCTGGTATTTATCATACTGTCTCAGACTGGTATTTCACCTCACCCAATCTTTTGTTTGTAACTTACACAAAGGGGCAAGAAAGCCCTCACTAAACTGCCTCTAGAGAATATGGGCTCAGCAACATCAATCAGAAGAGTTTGTACCTATTGACTATAGTTGTTATGAATCATGCCATAAGACCCCCCAGTTTAGCTTGACTGACCTTACATGTCCTCAGCTGATGTCTCAAGTAAATAACTGAAATACAAACTGAAATCTCCAAATTTGTGTTATAATCCCAGACTGGTTTGTGTTGGAAGGGACCTTAAAGCTCATCCAGCTCTAACCCCTGCCATGGCCAGGGACACCTTCCACTACAGCAGGTTGCTCCAAGCCCCATCCAACCTGGCCTTGAACACTGCCAAGGTTGGGGTAGCCCCAGCTTCTCTGGGCACCCTGTGCCAGTGCCTCACAGGGAAGAGCTTCTTTCTTATATCCAACCTAAATCTACCCTGTTTCAGATTGAACCCACCACCCCTTGTCCTATCAGTACAGTCCCTAATGTAGAGTCATTGTACCTCTACCGCTGGAGCTACAGCAGACCCAGGTCTTTGGTGGTTTGACCCATAAGGGAACTCTTGTTTCCCCAGTCACAAGCCAGCCTCCATCACGTGTATGAGCATCAACTTCCCAGGAACTACTGCTGGCATCAACACAGAGCGAGTGCATTTTGCAGGCAGACAGACTGGTAAACAGCAGCCATTAAAAGGGAATAGCTTTTCCTTGCTGAAGACAGATAGAGTTGAAGTGGCCGCTCTTAGTTGGAAGCTAGTCACATCATTTAACTGCATGTAGCAGAAGTTCACTTAAAAACTACAGAATAAAACCAATCTGTTTCCAATTAAAAATGCAAGAGATGCGGATTCTTTATAATATATTTACTTAGAAATATAATGATCTAATGAATAGAAATGCTTCACAAAATGCTTGAATACATCCATTCAAGTATTTTCTTAAAACTAATCGAGACAGAAATCCCTCATTTCCTTTTACAAACAAGGGCATAAAATGCCTTAAAAATCTCTCAGGAAATCCATGAAAATGAATTCAGTATAGTATGAAAGAGTACATTTCTGTTCTGCTTATGGATACTTCCCAAACACATGTACATTTTAATTAATCCCATTAATTTTACAGGCTTGCCTGCTTGTAGAACCTCCAAAGAAAGCAGCTTTCTTGAATGGAAATTACATTTTGCGCTTCAAAGTATGGGGGGTTTTAAATAACTGACACTGAAAAACACAAAATGTTTCTTGCTGCATGAGAAGCTTCATTTTGTTTTGCTCAGATATATTTTCACAGCAGTGACAGCAATTGATGGCACAGTACTGGCCTGCTAGATATAATGCTATGCAGGACGTGAAATTAATCTTATTATAGGTCTACTGAGGGAGCTACATTTGAGCTTGAGTTAATATGGAGTTCAGATGAAGAGTATTTTCAGCTTCTTATAACTTTGGAATAATAGCTCATTCCAGGTGGCATTTCTAGACCTAGTCTAAGATCATTACTGCCAAAAAACTCAGAAGATACTCACTCCTGGCCTGACACTATAGTCAGGAGGAAAAAAAGATCAATACAGATTATTCCTTAATTGTTCTTAGAAATGGCTTTATTTACTTTAAAAGCATAAGATTTACCTATCCTTAACATTAATCACTTCTGTCTGAAAGCATCCACTAGGTTGTTGTGCTCTCACATGGACACGGTCAGCTCCAACACAAAAATCCCATCTCCAACATGGCCAACCATGAAATCAGAGCCATCATCTGAAAATCTGTGTGTTTCCTTAAGTTCAGGAGGAAGTTCAGGTTAGATCTTAGGCAGAAGCTCTTCCCTGGGAGGGTGCTGAGGCACTGGCACAGGGTGCCCAGAGAAGCTGTGGCTGCCCCATCCCTGGCAGTGTTCAAGGCCAGGTTGGACACAGGGGCTCAGAGCAAGCTGCTCTAGTGGAAGGCGTCCCTGCCCATGGCAGGGGTTGGAACTGGATGATCTTAAGGTCCTTTCCAACCAAAACCTGTCTGGGATTCTATGATTCTAAGGTCATTCCAATGGATATTCACCAAAGGCACGTCAAATTAAGAAAAGAGTATTTGAGGTTGTAGGAGGCATATCCATGTGTTACTATTCCTAAGTTTCAATATCTCTTATCAAAACCCAACCTGGTGTGATTTCATGCAGCAAATACTCTAATCTGGACATCCCATTTTATCCCAACCTTTATCAGCACTCAGGAATTCAAGACCAACTAAAATATCCTCAAGAAAAACTGGGTATTTAGTTTGATAATCCCTCCTCATTTTTCATTGCTTGTCACGTTTACTGGCTTAGTGCACCCATTGGTGCTCATTTCAGCTTGAAAAGCAAATCATCCACACTTTTGGTCAGTGAAATCAACCACTTGTAAGTCATAAACGTGGGAGTATACACATGCATCGAGTGGTATGGAATGACTGTTAAAAGCACACTTTCACACACAGAAAGGTGCAATAGTCTTATATGTTGCTAAGTGATGTGTGTGTCAGTGTTGCAAGATATTTCTGTGTGAAAAATACTCTTTCAGTCCATCAGACACCATGAAACCACCGAGGACTAAAACTGAAGGCACAGCTTTCCGCTGGGTACCATTTTCCCTATTTTCACAAAAATCCATGCAAAAAACAATCACACAACACAGTTTAGCCAGCGAGACTTTAAAGTCTTGGTATTTTGTAACACGTACGCCATATTACCGACAGCACACAACAAACCCCACTTTACTTCAGTGTAGGGATTTAAATTGTCAAAAGCATTCCTTGAGTCTTTGTAAAGACAGCATAAATCACGGTAAAACTCATTATATATCCAGCAGAACAAACCAGGCTGCTTTTCCTGGGCCTTTCTTCCAGGCTGCCTCCAGAACCTGTCTGTAACTATCCAGGGAAAATCATAATGCACAACACTCTATGAAACCAAGATTCATTTGAAACCACTGTAAGCTGATTGTGTGTATCTCCTCGTAAGAAAAAGTTAACAACAACAAGATGCAAATGCTTTGTATTTGTTTTTTCCTGCTAACTACGCTGGAAGCGTGTGACAAATACCTGTAATAAACTAATATCTCCAGGGGTAATGAAAGGGAAACTTGTTCAAGGCTGCAGGAAAGTGACAGCATCATGTATCAGGAAAAACATCTCACAGCACAGGTAACAACAGCAGCCACACGGCCTGCCATCTGTAATTAGGTGCTATGAATCATAGGATGGGGTTTGCTTTGAACCAAAGTGTACTTAACTGATTTGTTTTGTTGGAAAAAAAACCACATAGGGAATGGTTAAGTCTCATGACTTGTGAAGCTTATGTGCTATCAGGCAATGGTATTGCTCAAATGGGGCCAGACAGAAAGAGGACTTCTCTCCTGCTGGACATGGAGCGAGGCCAGAGGATGCCATCGAGCTGCTGCGAGGGCTGGAGCAGCTCTGCTCTGGAGCCAGGCTGAGAGAGCTGGGCTGGGGCAGCCTGGAGAAGAGAAGGCTCCTGAAGGGGAGACCTTAGAGCAGCTCCAGTGCCTAAAGGGGCTGCAGGAAACCTGGAGAGGGGCTTTGGACAAGGGATGGAGGGACAGGACAGGGGAATGGCTTTAACCTGCCAGAGGGGAGACTGAGATGAGCTCTTAGGCAGAAGCTCTTCCCTGGGAGGGTGCTGAGGCGCTGGCACAGGGTGCCCAGAGAAGCTGTGGCTGCCCCATCCCTGGCAGTGTTCAAGGCCAGGTTGGACACAGGGGCTTGGAGCAAGCTGCTCCAGTGGAAGGTGTCCCTGCCCGTAGCAGGGGTTGGAGCTGGATGAGCTTTAAGGTCCCTTCCAATGCAAACCAGGCTGTGATTCTATGGGGCTCCTGCTTTGGTGAGACAGTGACAACCTGAGCAGGGGCTGGTCTGGGGTACAGATAGAAGCCCTGAGGGCAGACCTCATGATACAGCAGCCACAGCACATCCCTGTGTCCACTGGCAGAGCCAGCTGCCGTGGGACTATGCGATGCTCTGCTCTGAGCTGGTAATGGACTCTCAGGCAAGGATGGAGCTGGATCTGTTCCAAGAAAAGAGCTTTCAGCACAATTATCTTACTTTGTAAACTTGAAACCTCTGCAGCCTCTCTGGGCTGCTCAGATACTGCAGGATTATTTAGTAATCCCCTTGGTATTTTTCTGCTTCTGTAACTTCTACATCACAAGGATGAGAGCAGGAAGGGTGGGAGAACTCAGCAGGACAAGAGCCTACACCCAGCAGGCGCCCTGTGAGCATCCACAGCCTGAGCGTGCACAGAGCAGCAGGCTAAGATCCAGCTTCATTTACATTGCATTCCTGCTTTTTCTTAAAGCTGAAGTGATTTGATGATGGCTATATCCTGTATTATGGGAGCTCTGTTGTAGCAGCAAGGACAGAGACCAATTTTGGGAAGCTCAGGAAAGCAGAAGCACATTTTCATGAAGGAACCAGCCTCTCCCTTTGGTTCACTACTTGGCAGAGCCCTACAACCCATGGCTAACAGATGGTCAGCAGTTCCATAATAACCTGGCAGGCCTGACACGCTCCCTGCTGGGATAGAAATTGTGGCAAGAAGATAAAAATGGCTCTGCATAATGGATAGGAGAGGTCTGAACGTTCAAACACATTTGCAGAGGAGCTAATGAGAGCTGAGATCATCAAAACCCTACAAAGTAAAGTCTTTTTGGACCCTGGACAAACAAGCAAATCTTCACAGGCAGCTAATATGATTTAAGCACGTACATGGAACTATTCAGACCGCACAGATTGGACAGCAATAGGGAAACAAGAACAAAAGCAGCACAATGTGCATGTAAAGCTCATGCAAAACCAGAGTAAATCCAAGAATTCCTAATAATCCAGCATGGGTTTAAAGCTATGCATTCATTGTCTTTTAAGTAAAGCAGTCAGAAATACTGACAGGATGCGTAAAGCAGTGGTGGAAAGAAGGAAGAGGAAAATGAGCGCACCAGAAACCACATGCTGTAGCAGGAAATTAGGCAGAGCAGCCAGTCTGGAGACAAAAGAATGTCAACATCAGTACAGTATAAAGTGTTTTCAGTTTTACAGAAGGCAAAATACGTTTTCTTGTCTTAGCAGCTTAATTCCATTGCCTAAAGGGGCTACAGGAAACCTGGAGAGGGGCTTTGGACAAGGGCCTGTAGGGACAGGCCAAGGGAATGGCTGTAACCTGCCAGAGGGGAGATTGAGATGAAGTTTTAGGAAGAAATCCTTGCCCACGATTTCTGCCTGCGCACTGTGACTGCTGCATCACTTACATGACAGATTATTACTTCCTTTGCCCCAAACCTAGGGCTTTCTCATGTGTTCTGCATGGAACTTCTTATCCTGAGCCCTTGGTAATCCTGGCCTTTGAGGGTTTTATTCTTTTGCTGTGCGGTACAGGATGGAGACACCTCTTGCATTGTCGTATCAGGCTGTTACAGCCAGGGAAGGGAGGAGCTTTGTGTATTACACCTTCAGAAAGCAGCTCCAGCCTCACCCCGGCTCTGTGCCCAGGCACACTCTGAGTTCTATAGCAGTTAACAAGACATTTCAAGACAAACCTGCTATGAACTGACAGCTTTTGCCTAACCAGGCTTCCTGGGCTGCTGTGAACTGCCAACCCCCTCTGCAGATGCTCCCAGCAGCTGTGCACTGTGTTGGACCCATGTTTTAACACCCTCCACTCTCAACAGGGCATGGATGGGGTGAAGGGATGGGGTGGAAGGGATGGGTTGCCAGTGAGCCCTGCTTGGGGAGATGCTGAATAACTTCCCTTGCTTCCACACCCTGTCAAGCCAATGCTTCAGGGCTTCATCTGCTCTGTCATCCTGAAGAGGATTATTGCTGAAGGACCTGACTATGAATGTTTCATCCTGTATGAAATCATCATTAATTCAACAGGCTGAGAACACTGGGGCTGATCAGCCTGGAGAAGAGAAGCTGCGTGGAGACCTCAGAGCAGCTTCCAGTGTCTGAAGGGGGCTACAAGGATGCTGGAGAGGGACTCTTCATCAGGGCCTTTAGGGATACGACAAGGGGTAATGGGTTCAAACTGAAACAGGGGAAGTTCAGGTTAGATGTAAGGAAGAAGTTCTTCCATGTGAGGGTGCTGAGGCGATGCCACAGGGTGCCCAGAGAAGCTGCAGCTGCCCATTCCTGCCAGTGCTCAAGGGCAGGTTGGACAGGGCTTGGGGCAACCTGCTCTAGTGGAATGTGTCACTGCCCATGGCAGGGGGTTGGAACTGGATGAGCTTTAAGGCTCCTTCCCTTCCAAACCATTCTATTCTATGAAATCCCACTTCCAAAACGCATTTCTGTAGCATTTAGGTGCCCGACTTCCCTTCCCTTGGCTCTCACCTTTATTTCACCAGAAAATCACTGTTTCTCTCAATCTGCGCAAGGCTCAACTGAAACTCAAGAATGTCTTCTCCACCCTTGTGAATTACTGTTACATTTGGAAGGCAAAATCTCAGTCCTACTCAATATCGGTACTTTGAGGGTGAGTCTCACATGCTGCAAGTTCAGGTCTCAAAAAACGGTGTGTTAATCCTAATCCTTACTTTGAGCCTCACTCAAAACCCTACAACAATTGCTGCTCTCCATTTCAGGTTCTTTGCCCAAGGCTCCTACAACATCATATGAGGATCTGGGAGCCCCATTTGAAACAAATTGTTTTAATTAAAACAGTAATTTCCAGCCCCAAGAGATGTAAATTATTAAAGAGTTGCCGGGGGGGAGATCTGCTAATAGAGATCAATGAGCAATCATAGCCAATCTGCTGCAGGCTCTCCGGGAAAAACAAGCTGGAAAACCAGAGCAGCCACTTGCCAAGCGACTATTTATCACTGCAGACAGGAGTTAACAGAATACAGGTTTTTCCCTCCACAAAGGCTTAGCAAGTGCACTTCATTTTCTTATGTGTCATTGAGTCATTTTGATGTAAGAGGAGATATCAGCAGAGGGAAATGGGAGAAACAAATCTCCTCTCTGTTAAACAGCTCTTCAGCACCTGAAACAACAGGCATGCAAGAGCAAGGGAGGCAGACGAAAATGTTTTCCCTCATGGAAGTGAACCCTTTGCCTCCAACAATCCTGCTTCTTTTCTCCCAGAATATTGGATAATATTCATCTGGGACATACCAGGTTTCAGGCCCATTCAGAAATTCCAGCCAAGTTGATGCTTCCATTTTCCCACACAAAGTCATCCAGCTTTATCCAACCCAAAACTAAATGCTCAGGTGCTTCCCTGGAAAGGCAAATGTGACTGCACATAGATTCAGTGGAAAAAAACATCGCTTGCCCTTCCAAAGGTCCCTATCTCTGATCAACCTCTTTTCATGCTTCAGGACTGAATGCATGCCAGAAATGCAGCTTGAAGAAATTGTACTTCTCTTCTGACTTATGGCATGCTTCCTATTACAAAGCAATGCTGGCTTGGGTTTATCCTGCTGTTCAGAGACCCAGTAGCCTGCAAAGGATCTGATCAACTGGAAATCAAGTGAAGAAAAGACTGACATAAAAGAATAAAAACATGTGCATTTATCTTGTCTGATCTGGAAACTTATCTGCTGAGGCACATTCCGCATTCACCAGCATCTCTGTGGTCTCCTTGGAGATGCAAGGGGACAAGAATGTGTCTCTATATGCATACAGATATCTGCAGATGTACTTTCACATACAGAAATATGTATCTACACACTAACCCAGTGTACAGCTCCAAAATTCCATAGAATTATCATATACAGCTAATTTGAAGAAAAGCATCCTACCTTAGAAGCCAGGAGATGAAGTTTTGCCTTGCAGGCGGCATCATCTCTATTGAAACAATCCAGAATGACCTATATTTAGAAAAAAAATAAAAATCAATTAAAAGTCACTTTCAGAAGTGGATTGCTGAGGTAAAACCAATTTAGTTTTATACTGGAAAAGAAATCACGGTAACAAGCTTCCTGGGGGAAAAAATCCAAAACTTTCTCAAAACACAAACTCCATCTATTTTCTGTAAATAACATTCAGTTATTCCCTGTTTTTCTATTCAGGAAGCACAGAGCATCTGCCTCTGCCACCCACAGAAACAGCCAAGAAGCACATTCCTCCAAGGAATATCTATTCATGTCGGCACGGTGGCCGGCTAGAGATAGCATCAAGAAGAAAGCATTATTCTTCTTTATAATTCCCTTCTCACTTGATTCAGACCTCATTAAATCAAGAGGAATGTAAACCATACATTGAAGCATGTGTTGCATGAGGCCTTTTTCCAGCTCTGCAGACACTGTTTATTAATACTGGTGTCATCTGGCTCTCTTAGGTACTGAACACCCGCAGTTGACACTGTATTTCACCCCTGGCTATACTGTAATAATTAAATAACATTAAGCACAAGTACTAGGGATGGGATTGCTGGAGAAATTGAGACTCTTAAAAGAATCCCACAGAAGGATGTTTAAACAGACATTCCACAAGGGCAAACAGAGAAATTAAGTTTTCCCTTAGCAATCTCGGTGACAACAGGAGAACACTAAATATAGAGCATAAGGGATGTGTTAGAACAAAATGCTTTGCCTTAGTTTTAATTTAAATGTAGTTATATAGATGAAGAGCCTGGAGGCATCAAGCACCACCAATCAAAGCTTACATAATGAGTAAGCCTTATAAGTACATTGAAATCACCACCGCCCAAATTTGCTCAAGTCATCGGAGGATGAGGTTTTTTCACTGTAGACATCTACAAAGTCTTTTTTTTTTCCCACTTTTTCTTAAATATTTTCAAAACCCGTGATTTCTCTTTGGAAAAGAAATCCTTTGAAGCAGTCCAAATAGCCTTTGAAGTTCAAATAGAGAAGTCATTTCATATTCATACTCCCATCTTACCTCCCACTTCCTAAGAAAGAAGGCATAGAGCTTACTGGAAAATTGATATAATGGAATGGGCAGGCTTGTTCATGACAGAAGCAGCATTCAAGCAAACAAAGTGACATTAAAATGGAAGTGAACGTATCTTTGGGTGTAAATCAAAGGCAATGAACAAAATATTTGGATTAAAAAATCAAGCTTAATTAATTTAGATTAAAAGCTACAATCTGTAAGACAGAATATTGCAATGTGTAAAGTGTAGGAATCATGAAGAGATTGGTAAATATGGACTTGTTTTGAGCTGTTCTCACTTGGCAACCTTAGATTTATTAGAGCTGGGTGCATGCTTCTTTGCCAACTCACAAAAGCTATTAAAAACTCTTGGATGTGGTAGATGCCATACAGTGCACTGGTAGCAGGACTTTAACACTGTTCTTTTCCTCCTTCCATTCCTATAAATGTATTTTTCTCCTTTGCAATATTTCCTACAAGTCTCCTATGTCAGATTTTCCCCATGTACATCTTTCCAGAGCCTCAGAAAAATGAGAATGGCTGCTCTGACCTGGAAACTAAAAGCTCTGAGATAGTTCTCCCTGGCATGATGGAAAGTCCCTCAGGTTCAAGAAAACAATCAGTAAATACAGGCTTCTACTTCCATAAAACACAGTTGGTTAAATACAAATGTCCGCTAATGGAAAGTGGTTTATTGCTGTAAATACAAGACTGCTTCAAAGACTACATGAAGTCAGGAACTGAGCAATAAAAGCAGCAGCAGACACATATATGGGGGCAGAATAAATAAAAGGCATGGTTTTGTTTTGGCATTTGCCTTCTTGAGAAGTTGCATTACTTCTGTTTAGCCATCTCCAGTATAGAAAGTCAGACCTATTTAAACTCTGTCTTTGGCAAGTGTCTCTTCTTATTCCAGGATTCACCATTTACTTTACACAAAAAACCCACACCATCAAAAGATCAGTGCAAACCTTTTACCAGAGCTGTCCAATGGAAGAAACAGTGACCTGAAATATATACATATATTTAATTCCTTTTTATGTATGCTAGATCTTTACGAAGAGGAAGATGCTCTTCTCTCTGCCCATGGCAGATGGTTGGAACTGGATGAGCTTTAAAGTCCCTTCCAACCCAAACCAGACTGGGATTCCATAATTCTTGGGGAGAAAAAAAAGGGGAGGTAGGTAAATAAATCCTGTAACAAGAATATCGGAAGTAAAAGTAAACTCACCAAAGATTAGTGGAAGGTGTCCCTGCCCATGGCAGGGCGGTTGGAACTAGATGATCTTAAGGTCCTTTCCAACCCTAACTATTCTATGATTCTATGAAGATGATTTACAGCATCTTCTAATGGATGTGGCTATTAGGTCCTTAGACTTTATTAGCATTGTGAAAGAACATATTTTATGTGCAAATATTTAAGTACTCATAGAAAAATATTGTAAATATTAAGTACTCAATTACTTCAAGCTATGTAACAATTCATTGAAAGATAATTTCCTGCCTGCAGAACAATCTACTACCAAAAGCTGAAATTTCATTTTACCAGTGAATGCAATGCATTGGATGGGGGTTTTTGGAGTCTAAATGAAGAAATTTATGCATTTCTCACAGAGACAGGCAGGATCATGATAGTCCATGGGGTAACGGGTTCAAACTTAAAACAGGGGAAGTTCAGGTTAGATATAAGGCAGAAGCTCTTCCCTGTGAGGGTGCTGAGGCGCTGCCACAGGGTGCCCAGAGAAGCTGTGGCTGCCCCATCCCTGGCAGTGTTCAAGGCCTGGTTGGACACAGGGGCTTGGAGCAAGCTGCTCTAGTGGAAGGTGTCCCTGCCCGTGGCAGGGGTTGGAACTGGATGATCTTAAGGTCCTTTCCAACGCAAACCATTCCAGGATTCTGCGGTCACAGCTGATATTTGGAGCACTGACCACAGGACAGCTTCAGGGTTTCAAGATAAACCACTTCAACAGAAGGGCAGAATACATAAGTACTGACTCCAGCAAGGGGTTTCTCAAGGACCTTTCCTTCTCAAGGACCTTTCTTGGCCATTTTCATGCTGACCAACCCTCCAGCAAAGGCTCCCACCCCCCATAGAAGTTGCTTCCTGAAAACTAATTACCGATGCCTTAAAGTCCATGCAGTTTTGAAACAACCACACAGTTCTGAGCCAAAACTGTAATCTAGGCATTGCCCACATGGCTAATTCATCCAGAATCCAGAGCTCTGGGGCTAGTACAGGCTCATTCAACAGAGAGGAGGAGGAAGATGCAGGAAAGCAGAAGATCATCTCAAACCCCTCAAAAGGAGCAGAAACTTAGCCTTGCTGATGGCTTTGCAGTAATGCCGCAAAGGTGAGAGGGAAGTGGTCACTAAATGACCACAGTTTTGTTCTTTCCCAAAGGATACTGGGATGGTGGTGGAAGATGAAGGTAAACTACAGGCAATGTGAGCTGCTTGAGGGAGTACTAAAAACAAAATGAGTAAAAATAGTCATAAGTGCACTGAAGCGAGAGGATGCAAGTCCAATAATAAGGTTAACAGCAATAAAACTTCAGCCCTATGAACCACATTGATCTGTGGAGTTACACAGGAGGACGGCAGAGGATTCTGTTGATTTTATGTTATTTGAATTGATCTCTATCTGCCTGCTTACCTTAAATAGCAAGCTGTGATGCTACTTGATGTTTCAGAGTTTCCTTAAGGAAAACGCTTCCATTCTGTAAATGACAGTCCTGTAATGGATAGTGCTATTTAGAAGGTTGTTCTCTCTTGCTTAAACCAAATCCTATATATAGTTTAATGGCAAACCTGCATTTTTCATGTGAAAATCTGAAAAGACAAAATTCAGTGAGAAACACTATGAGTGATTTACCTTTGTTACAAAGATATGCATGCCAAGACATGCTACAAGGGGATGACAGGCTTTCTGCTGCCCTCCCCAAGGAGTTAATAAGGAATCCTATCAGTCTGGTGATTTCTACACCCAGAACTCCTATAAGCTTCTGTAATTCCCCATTCCCAAAGTACTCTGTTTCACGCTATGGAAACCAACAATGACATTTAATTAGTTCTGTTCCTCATAACGCTTCCAAAGGACTTTTAGCCACAGGCTCAAGAGTATTACATTTTAACTGTGCAAGTTTAATCCAGTGGTGAGCTAAGATGCAATAAAGATTCTGAAAGGATAAAGAACTATCAAGTGTGGTTTATTATCTAACTATTTTGGTTCATTATTTTACTATTTAGCTGAGAAATCAGTTACAGAAAATACTGATTTGAGGAACAGATGCAATAGTCACTTTTTGATAGATTCTGTATTGATATTCAGTTAAAACAAATACTGAAAGCAGAACTTCCAGACATTATTGCATCCAAGGCTGGTGAAGAACAGAGAAACTCTCTCTATATATCTATCTTTCTCTCTGGTTTTCTTCTTTTTGCCTTTACTGTAGCTCCTACCAGGAAAGGCATTTTCTAAACCGCAACACAACACAGCACTGCTAAAGAGGGCACAATGACAGAAGCTCACTTACTTTTGCCTTAGTAGAAAGGTTTTCCCCACCAGAACTAGAGATGGGCTGTTTCATAATAAACCTGCTAAGGGGAATTTCAAACTTTGCTATGTGCAACTATTAAAGACTCTGGGATTTCCTGACATCCTTTTCTCCCTGTGGTACACTTGTCCGAACCCTGTTTGGTACGAAGGACTTGCTTTGCGCAGGGTGCTACAATCAGACTGCCTTTACCTAGGCACACAGCCTTAGCGGCCTGAACTTTATTCTGCTGCCTCTCTCTGTCCTCTCCATCCTGCCACAAAAATCCATTGATTTTTATCAATGGATAATTGATATATCAAATGTAAGGTCAACCAGTGAAAGCCCCAGCCCTGACTAAGCAGCTTTTCTCTTTGATACAGTTCCTAAGGGGCAGAAGTGCAGCCTCCAGTGAGCAAACAAGGACTTCCCATTATTTTGTACATGCAGTTTATTCAATACCACCATAAACCAACCTTTTACACAAGCCTTTGTGCAGCCTTAAATTACCAGGGACTGTTGTTTGATAACAAATGCAGATGAGGAAAATTCCCCCTTTATTTATAGCTTGAAACATGACTTTAGAAGCCTCAAACTGACTCTCCCCAAATTCCATGAGTGGGAATGCAACAGGGATTCCCTGTGCCCTGGCAGCTCACGGGCATGTTACTCCCTTCAGAAAGCTGCCCCTGTACCAAAGTGCAGCCTGGAGAACCTGAACTGGGCCATTGGTTCATGCTCACCTTCCTATTAAACAACCTGGGAAACTAAACTCAGATTTATGCCTGTTTATACATTTAAATTGTATATTACAGAGTGCTTTGTGGGTACATAAGGAACATCAGCAGCACATTAACTTACATCAGCTTTAACAAAAAAAAACCCAAACTGATGCATTTGCAATTATTCTGTAATTATATGGAAATTACCTTACCCACCCATTGCTCTGACAGGTGCCTGAGAGCTGCTCTAAAACAGGGTGAGAGAATTCACCCAAGGGTATCCTCCATGCTTGACCACCTTTTGCTTCTCCTTCAAGCAACGAAAACATGAGGCAGCAATGGCAAGATACTGTCCTGCTGGTTTGGTTTCTTCCCCAACACGAGTCAATGCCCTCCTTCCTCCATGCCTGCCTCCGTGCAACCCCAGCTCAGCATACTCTTTGGATGTGGCTTGGAGCAATCTGTCCCTTCCAACCCAATCCAGTCTGCGATTGTATGAACACAGCTAATGCTCAATAAAACCTCCCACACGTACCCCGGATACAAATGATCTAAGTCCAAGTGCAGATAAACAAATAACCATATTTTTCTGTGTGTTATTTAACTCCATTCATTTGAAGATCTTTACTACTAGGAAACTATGCCATGAGAAAAATGAATGGTTTTGTCTGCCTGAGGGGCTCTGGTCACTAGATAGTAAGAAACAGAATCCCAGGCTGATTTGGGTTCAAGGGGCTTTAAAGCTCATCCAGTTCCAACCCTCTGCCCTGGAAAGGCACACCTTTCACTAGAGCAGGTTGCTCAAAGCCCCATCCCATAAATCAGTTGTAGGAATGATGACACCAGCGGAAAACGTTGCCAATAGAGCTGATGAGAGTGCACGGAATAGAATTTTACCCTAATGATGGGCTTACCATAGGTTGGTCTGAGAGAGGACAATCTTGTTTCACATCCCAGTGGCAGTGCTGCAGCCTGCCTTGGACACACTCTTCCACCTGCAGCAAAAACAGTTTTCCTGTCTGAAGGCAGAATGCAATCAGATGGGACACGATGCGCAGTTTCCATGCTGTCAGAGAGGGAGACTAAGAAAAAGCCATTGCAAACAATGGACAAACTGCATGGGAGAGACATCAACTGCTGTGGATCCAACACTCCTCAACGCTGTTGAGTGGAAACCTTTTCCTGCCTTCAAATTAATTGTTCATTTTTAGGCTTATGCTATAATGTTATTACAGGTGTCATCTAAACAATAAATGCCCTGACCAACCACTTGAGACTCACACATCCGCAAAAAGCTGAACCAACCCAGAAGGACCAGCCTTTCCCATCAGCAAAAACCAGCATGTGCCATTCCAGTTCATTGCCAGTGCTCCCAGAGCCACTTTCCCAAGGATTCCACCGCTACAGCCCTCCACCAATTGAAGTTTTATGTCCCCACTGTAATATAACCCCATATGTTTCATATAGTCTCATTTGAAAATGTTTTCCAGACTTGTTTGCAAACACTATAACACTGTAAAAACAAATGCCAACTCTTGCATTCAAATGAGAATGTTGTCTGTAAAGTTGTGACCTTTGTTTTGCATATAGGCATCCCCAGCTGTTAGCCAGGATTATCTATACATCCCAGGGTGTATTTCATCTAGAACGCAAAGCATTTCTTTATTGCACGTATGGTTGACTGGGAATAACATGAGTTTGTTTCCCTGTGACAGAAAGCTATTTGCATGACTTTCAGATAGTTAGAGGTGATTTACAACCTCTGCATTCACATCATGGAGAGAGAAACAGGAAAACTGTGCCGTGGATGACAATTACTATCCTTAACATCTGTTTTTTTCCTAAAAATAATTTTATGCCAAAGAAATTTCACCTTAATTCTTAGGGCTGACCTAAATTTGTTTCCCTTTAATATTTGCTTTCAATGGCACAAGACTTACCTTTATGTCAAGGCCAGATTGTACAGGGCTTGGAGTAAGCTGCTCCAGTGGAAGGTGGCCCTGCCCACGGTAGGGGTTGGAACTGGATGAGCTTTAAGGTCCCTTCCAGCTCAAACCAGGCTGGGATTCTATGATTAGGCTTAGGTTTGATAGACTTATCCACTGGTCACTTAGGAAGACATCCACAGAGCTGTTTGTAGTGTATGTTATACATCACACCTTTCTTAAAGAGAAGTTAATGTTGGCTGCTAATCTCTTACAGCAAATATGAATTTTATGGATAATTTGACCTGTGAAATTCAACTCAGTATATGTCTCCACTGCCATTAGGCAGTGCAACAGCAGCTCTGCGGCATAATGGCATCAACATTAAAGTAGACAGCTAGAGCAGAAGGAGCAGGGAAGGTAGAGCAGCAGATGTTGGTGTATGTTGCACGCTGAAGCCTTTGCCATCAGGACATCAGTCCACAAGCAGGCTTGCCCTGAGCAAGGCAGGTGAGGCAGAGCATACTTCATCACCTCCAGTCAAAGCTCAGGTGAGAAACAGGCAGCAGCAACAGTAGCAGGGCATAGGGATGGCTCTGCATCACCCAGTGGTGGGTACCTCCTTCCCCACAGCTTGGGTTCCTTAAACTCAGGTTTGTTTAATGGCTTTAACCTGCCAGATGGCAGAAGCTCCTCCCTGGGAGGGTGCTGAGGCGTTGGCACAGGGTGCCCAGAGAAGCTGTGGCTGCCCCATCCCTGGCAGTGTTCAAGGCCAGGTTGGACACAGGGCTTGGAGCAAGCTGCTCTAGTGGAAGGTGTCCTTGCCTATGGCAGGGGCTGGAACTGGATGGGTTTTAAGGTCCTTTCCAACCCAAACCACTCTATGAAATAAACGCACTCACTATTCAGCATGAGCAGGTAAAAGAGCAATTCCCTCACTGCAAAATGATCAACGCAGAGCAAGAATTCTCTTAATAAATATGCCGGACTTCTCTTTATTAACTTAACTTCAAGGGGTGTTGGGTTAAGGGGATGTGGAAGGTAATAGCAAAAAAATCACTGGCTCTGTGGCGCTCCCTGACTGCCTTGAAGCACTCTTTGGTTTGAGAACAATTCGGGCTTGTTCCAGCACTCCTCATTATCTCTCTGCAAGATTAATTACAGTCCTTTAAAAACGCACTTGAGTGACGCTTCAGATGACACAAAACCCATTTCTTTGCAGAAAAGTCTGTACTGGGCAAAGACTGGGAGAAGTATTCCACTGATTTGTGCAACTGAGGTGTGCAGAAAGACACAAGTATATAAATACATGAACCAAAATACACCACGTTCTGCATTTAAACATAGCTGAAATAAGTAAGTTTGAGCAGTTCTCATCCTTTACTATTTGGAGCATTATCTTGCTCTGCTGTTCTGCCTGGCAGCACTCTTTCCTGATCAGTCTTAATACTCCATGAACATAACACAGCACATTGCTACTGCACCAAGTTCAGAACATTTTGTTTCCAATTTCCTCCTCACAGCCCTGTTTATGCTCTGGGTACCAGCATTCAGAAGTTGAGCATTCTTGCCAAGCTTGCTCCAGGGACTTCTAATGGCTCGGAAGCCTAGTCCATGTTCCTAACATATTAATGGATAAGCTCTGTGAAGCAATCATTTATAGCTAGTGTTTGTCTCAGTGTAAACTACAGATGTAACTCACAACTTAGCTCCTAGCTCAGCTCTCCTACACGCCCAAAGAAGGTTATTTAAAAACAGCCAACATCAGCACTCCTGACACCACTGCAGCACTACAGTCCCAAACATCATCCCATCCTCCCTGGTGGGTTATGAAGCCAATGATGATGTCCAGGATAGCCATGGGAGACGACCCACCAGATCTAGACATGTTTCTAGGTGACTGCAGCACACACACTCCCTAAGCAAACACCACCAGGAGGAATCCAAGTACAAAAACTTGTTGGCTCCAGGGGTAGTAAAGTGGTGGTGAGGCAGCAGATCATTGAACCACAGAATCCCAGCCTGGTTTGTGTTGGAAGGGACCTTAAAGCTCATCCAGTTCCAACCCCTGCCACGGGCAGGGACACCTTCCACTAGAGCAGCTTGCTCCAAGCCCCTGTGTCCAACCTGGCCTTCAACACTGCCAGGGATGGGGCTGCCACAGCTTCTCTGGGCACCCTGTGCCAGCGCCTCAGCACCCTCCCAGGGAAGAGCTTCTGCCTAAGAGCTCATCTCAGTCTCCCCTCTGGCAGGTTAAAGTCATTCTCCTTGGCCTGACCCTACGGGCCCTTGTCCAAAGCCCCTCTCCAGCTTTCCTGTAGCCCCTTAGGCACTGGAGCTGTTCTATGGTCTCCCCAGAGCTTTTCTTCTTCTCCGGGCTGAACAATCCAGAGAAGTGCCAAGTTTTTCAGATGTGCCAAGTCTCCCTCCTCTCTCCCTCCCTTCCTCCTGTTTTACATCCTAGTAAAATGATTCCCCACATCTTAAATCAGCTTCAAGGACTTCAGAGATGTTTTACTGCATCTATAATTCTGCACTTTTATCAGCAGCTTCACCACCCGTGTTCAAGCTGGTTTGCTTATGTTGTCTTTAAAATGGTTTCTTTCCACAGGTGCAGCACTTCTATCATCATCTGATGATGACTTCATGCAAACATGCAGTCATTCACCAGGTGGTATTGGGAAGACCAGGAGTGCAGAAATTATGAGAAGGTAGGAGTGGAAAGAGTGACTTGTTAATATCATTGTCCCAGGTTTTCCTACTCTCCAACTCAAAGTTAGCAGCAGCTGGGAATTCAGCCTCTCATACACACCAGCCACCCTGTCAGTGTTTTGAAATGTAAAACTATAGGCCCAAAAAACAGGGAGAAGCACAGAAAAGGAAATGAGATGTGCTTGAAATGTTCCTTTTTCCTAAAGAACAGGTTGAAATTTTCTCCATATGCCTCTTCTCAGATACAATACTGTGTGATTAATTAAAGCCAACAGTGCATTTAAAGCAAAAAGCACCATACGCATACTTAGATTTCAATACACATGAGAAATTACTTCTATATGAGAAAAAGCCCTTAAAGCTCTTGCTTCACTGAGGCTTTGGATTTGCAAGCAGTGATGAAAGCTCTCCAGGCACTGGCCAACACTGAAGTTGCTTCTTTTAGTCTCCCTTGTATGAATTTAATATAGAAAAACTAACATTTGCAGCTTAACACAGAGGAAAACCTCATGAAAAGGAGTTGTGGAATTACCACTTTTTAGGTCAATCACGTTGTGATGAGCCATTAGAAAAAGCAGACAATGAAGGGCTATAGGTTTTCTCAGGTACAGCTTCATTATTCATAGTTCCTAATTCCCTGTTAAAACTAGGATAACTCCTGGAGATCATAGAATCAAGTAGGTGGGAAAGACCTTTAAGATCATCATGAGATCTTGATGATAAGACGATCATGAGACGATGCTTTGTGAACTAGAGGAGGCTGATGTTACAGCACTGACCAGCTCCTTGTGAGCCACAGATATACATGGTCTGCCCAGCTTTATCACCAGAACATCTTAAAACCTGTGAAGCATTTACAAATCTGTAACTGATACAATCTCTAGAAATCACACAGATTTTTTAGGCAAGTAACTCCTTTTGATTGCAACATTTTCCTTCTTTCAGATGATCATGATGTTAGAAGCTTGGTAGGTGACACAGAGATATTTAGCTGTCACATGCATAGAAACTATGGAACAACTTCCCATGCTGGACAAAGCTAATAGTGCACTCCCTGACATGTAGTATTCTTGTAACAGCACTATTGTTCTCTAAAACCTATACTGATCAAGACCCATATAGTAAAATCAGGTATGGCATGATGGCTTGATATCACACAATGCAGAGAGTGTCATTCCAACATCATTCCTAAAATTCCAGTGTAGAGCCCTGCAGGAATATGGGCTTTTAACAAATATGGGCTATGTATCTATCAAATTATACCATATTACATCATAAGGGTCATGACTGATAACCAGCTTAGAAATAGGCTGTTCATGGGAGAAGTATAGGAGTATTGATATATACAGTAAGTATAGTCATTAGAAGGTATTGAAAAATAACTGCTTACTCCTGCGCTTACAACGATATAAAGGCAAGAAAGATGACTGGAAGTAGGAAAACCAGACGTAACTCAAAGACCTATAGAAAGGCAAAGACTTAAATTAGAAAGACTGTGACACTAATGAAGGGTAATACCATCTTCAGTTCTTAACAGTGAGAATGGAAACTCTGGGATGCTGGTTAATCAGATTCACAGACTGAAAATCTAAGCTTTCCTCCGGAATGAAACAGCAACCAGAATGAGTCTGAAAAATAAACTCATGGCAGAGGCAAAATAAATCAAAAGCATTAATGAGGAAATGAGAGGATTTGAAGGTATCAGCTGTAAGGCATTCAAATTTCTCTTCTCTGTTAAGAGCAGTGGTCTTGTAGGAATGTCAAAGAGTAAATAACCTAGTGAAGTATCATTACAGTAAAGCTAATTTAATGCTACATTGAAACATATCTAGTTTGACTATCGTGACTCTCTTTCTGTGTTTTCTAGTAATGACTTAATGAAAAGCAAGCAAGAAGTTGTGTATTGCTACCATACATGTTCCTATAGCACCAAGAAACCCAAGTGCAATAACTTTTATTCATGACAAAAAGACAGCTTCTGCACTGAAGCAGGAATGATCTTCATCAACCCCATTGCAGCCACTAAAACCACAGTGGTTTTACTTCTTATGATGGATAAATCTCAAAGTGCTCATGTTCTAGCAAAATTCTCTTCTTAAACACAGACCCAACTACATGAGTCTACCCTCAGTTATTCAGACACGACTGCCCTACCCAGGTAGGGGCGCAGTGATTGAGGTCAAACAAATAAATACATATGTGTAACTAGAAGCTTAACTTCATGGTGCAGATGCCTAGAAACAGTTCCTGACAAACCTGAAGGCGCTTCTAGAATGATAACCTTTCTTTGGAAGGGGCCATTAGCTGATACCTTGTAAGTAAGAACAAGATATATGCCCAACGTTATTTTGCCTGGTTACACCTTATTTTTGTCCTTTTTCTGAACCCCTGTGTAGTTTTTGCACTGTGCACTGGTTACAGTTGAACTATGAGCAGCATGAAGAAGTGCTCCCTTTTTTTGTTAAACCTCACCCTATCCTACTACACTGTTAAATTACTCTCTTCTATGCACAAAATATCATGTTTTGTTCCATGTAAAATCAAACATTAGCACAGCATATTATGCCTCTGTACACAATAGCAGAAGCAAGAGAAGTGTTCATACTTCACTGAGCCACCAAGCAATCCACTACTTCAATTTTTGCCTGTACAGTTTGTCAGGTCTCTGAAATTAAGTTTTCCATAAGATGTTCCGTTCTTGCAGAGCAGAGCAAACAACTTAGCTGAAACATGGCTTTAATTACAGTATTCCAGCATCTCATCTCTGTGCATGTGGGTTCTTGTAACAAAGCAAAGTCAGCAAACAAATAATAGGAGGGGCTGGACACTAGACAGACAATGGTGACCTGCTGATCAGAAAATAACACAACCACTAGCAAGGAATAAAGGAGATATGTAGAACCAAGCTACAGACATCAAACCAAGATCCTTTTTCTAATGGGATCATCCTTCATCTCCCAAATGAATGCAAAAACCTGCTACAAGCGTTGCACTTGGCATATAGCAGTCGTCTTCTTGCCCTATACAAGATAGAAGGCTCCTCAGAGGAACAACTTGGATCATAATAGCAAAATGCCTCAGGGGAAGATAACGTAGAATTAGCTCACTCCTAAGTGAGCCACTGGACATCTACTTCAGGCTCTGGAAGCCCCAGATGTCATGGACAAATATCCATTTACAACAACAGATTGCACACAGATGTGTCAATAGCTATAAAATAGCTGCACACACAATTGCTTGGATGCGTTGTTTGTGTACACTAATTAAAATACATCTCAAACTATTAAAAATGATGAGCTGAGGCTCCACAGCAACGTTAGAGGAGATGTGAGGGCTACGCTGATCTCCCACCAGCTGGGTGTGCTTTGGAAGCGTTCAGCTCAAGCTGGAACAAGCCTTTCCAGAAGCAAGTCAGTCTGCATTTACAGCAGTTTATACAAGTGAAAAGCAGCCACAAATTCAGGTCAAAATGAGTAGCAAATTCCATCTGAGAAAGAGACCCAAGTATTTAATCTAAACATTAGAGTTTTGACACAATGCTTTTTAAATAGCCAAGCTTAAATTCACTGCAAGTTGAACCACTTAAGCCTGAGGTACAAGGAAGTTGTTGTTCTCGGTATAGTATGGACAAGACACAAGTTTTGGTGAAGAGAAAGTCCTCTGGCAAATAAATGAGAGGTCCAGAACATGAAGGCGTAATGACCAATTCTTCACCTCCCATCACAGAAAACAGTGATGGGTCTGAAAGGTTCTCAGTTCTTAAACAACTACCGTTTCAGAGCTTTATCCTGCAGGATTCCATAATTCGAATCTGGAGAGTGTTAACGGAAAAGCTACAAAAACACATGAAGGGATCAGAAAGCAGGACCACAGAGAGAGAACCGCAGAGGTCAAACCACTCGGTTTATGAAAGAGGAGGTGAAAGGGGAACACTGATCACAGTTGAAGAACCTAAGAGGATAATGAAAATCTGCTCTAGCAAGCACTTCAGCCTAGAGACAAGGATATATCCATTTCCAGGGGTTACAGGTGGAAAAGTGACAGAATCACACAGGAAGAAAGAAACTCTCACAGTAATGATGTGAATAATTAATTACTAAAAGAAAATACCAAAGGTTCTCATGAATGCTCTATACCCAGAGGTCTGTAACACAAGACTGGGTGTTTCTCTACAAATGTTTCAGTTCAACCTAAGTTATTGGACCTGAATTAGCTCAGAGACATCGCACAGTCTGTGGTGTACACTGTTAAACTACAGGGATCCCAACTTTGATGGCCCCTCACACAAAACAGAACAAATTTGCAATAATGTGAAGGGTGTTTTTTTCAGATATTATTAGAAAGTCCGCAGAAAGATTCCATGTTCACAGTATTTCCATTAAACACCTTGTTACGGCTGGCAGTGAAAAGTGCCAGCAAGTAAGACAAACTTTCTTTCTACTGCTACAGGAGCCATAGAATCGTGGAATGGTTTGGGTTAGAAAGGACCTTAAGGTCATCCATTTCCAACCCCGTGCCATGGGACACCTTCCACTTGAGCAGCTTGCTCCAAGCACCATCCAACCTGGCCTTGAACATGGCCAAGGATGGAGCATTCAACATGTTTGGGCATCACTTCTCTGGGCAACCCATAACAGTGCCCCACCACCCTCGTTGCAAAGAATTTCTTACTTACATCTAAGCTGTATCTCCCCTGTTTAAATTTGAATACAATGCCCATTGTCCTATCACTGCAGTCCCTGATGAAGAGTCCCTCTCCAGCTTCCATAATTCTCCTTTCTCAACAGATTCAGAGTGACAAATTGCTGTGCCTCAGAACCCAGATCTGCTCTTTCCAGAAGGCTGGGGACTAGATCTGTTCCAGTCAAGGTAACAAAGATAATTACCATGTCCAGAAACATGCAGGTTGCCAAAGTCTGCTCCTCTCCATCACCTGCTTCCTTGTCTTCTCCACCTCCCCAGCCATCTCTACTACACCAACACCAGGCTGGCTGAGGTCTGATACGGTTTGCTCAGTAACTCTCCCAGTGGCAGCTGCACAATTGGCCATCACCGGCTTCCCTCCACCTCCAATTGCATTGCACTGAATTGATTCATTAAGGTAATCACTGCTGTCATATCGTGCGCTCATTACAAGCAACAACAAATTATTCAAAGCATGTTTTCCCTCCTGAGCTACTGTATCAAATATATTCATCACAAGTCGGTTGGCTGCTGCAGTCGCTCGTTTTCTGCATGCCATTTATATACTAAAAAGCAAATGAACAAGAAACTCGCCATCATTTGGCTACTTCATCTTCCCCTGATGAGTTCTACAATTTGTAAATTAAACAAGCAGTGGTGCTCCTGATTTATCTGAGCAAGGCTTGGACCAAAATATCTATTTCATTCATGGGCAAATCTATTTTATCCAACTAGTTGTCAGCTTTCAAAAGCTCTGCCAAAGGCTGCTATTGATGGTTGAAGGCAAAACTGGTATGGATAAGCCAAATTTTCACGTTGTACTGAAGAAGTATCACACTGGCCATAGCAAAATTGTTATCTAAGAGGGAAAAAGGCTTATCTGTGAAGTCAAAGAAGCGTTTCACACACCACATCTTATCAAGTAGGTGCAAAAATTAGCTCATAAGTGATTTATATAAATTTCTTTATACTATACCCTGAATTTGGTATCCTCTGTTAGATCTCTATCAAGGTATGCAGAACAAAGCAGTGATGTGGTGCCATAGTAGTTTAAAGTTGAGCAGCTGTGGATCATTCCCATTATGCCAGTTATGTGTCCCTGGCAGCTGAGGTATCACCATCCAGGTCTCCAACTGCATGCCAACCTGCTCATTTAAAACCCCACAAGAGATCCAGCTAGATACCTGCAGAAAGCTCTTCACTGACAGCAATTCCCCCTGTTCTGAAGATGAGCCAATTAATCATGTGAGTGACTATTCCCTTCGAAGAGGAAACACTAATTCTTCACAGAATTAAGTCGATGCATTATTTATTTCTTGTCATGGTACTATCTGTGATTTCTCACAATGGGATTCAGGGCAGGGTAGCTCCTGGAAGCCCATCAGGATACTATCGTTTCTGCAGGTGTTCATTGCTTTGTACAGCTCATTTTACACCCCCCTTTGACTAGTCACAACAAGTTACCTTCAGTGCAAGAGGTGATGGGGTTTGGTTCCTCAGAAAGCACCACAATATAGATTTCCAATTATCTCTGTACTTGCAGATGACAGAACCAGCTGCATTAGCCAGTGGAAGCTGTTGTATCACCTCGTGTAGACCAGCATGCATGGTCCAGTGTGTTGCTGAGGCTCTCCTGGACATGTAAATACCCAAGATGATGACCATCCAACAGCCTCGTGCCATTCTGTCCCATGAGGCCTATACCTGTAGACCAGAAGAAGAGGTCTGCACTTGATAGCAGGATAGTGGAGGGCTTGCATGCTGTGATCAGCTGTGGGGCTGGCAGAGGCACACACTGCCCATTGACACCAAGCAAGCAAAACATAGCACATCATCTGCATGCCTGCCATGCAAGCAGAGTTGAACCTTTGAGCTTTAAATGGTGGTGTGTTTCCATCTTCCAAAGTTTTGAGGCAATCTACAAAGCAGCAGAGTTTGAATGAGGGAGAGAAGAGTCAAGAAGGTGAGCATGAAAGTACTGCAATAAAGAGGGATGAGATGAGGGATAAAGGAGATGGCCTGATGTGATAGATTGCCTGTCCTATTAGCCGTGATAGTTCTTCTACAAATCATCACAGCTCCTGCTTTGAAGATGAGTTGTCCAATTCATCTTCATGGGAGCATCACTGAGGCTCTGGAAGAAGAGGAGAGCTGCTGGGAGCAGCTGGATGTGAGGCTGGGAGCCAGGATGGGAAACAACCGTGTTGCCCTGTTGGCACCCATGATGTTTGCCAAACAGTGCTGACAAATAGTTATTTTCTCCTACCATCCGACCATCCTCTCAAATCTAATGAGCTAATCTTTTTGAGGGAAAGTAATTACAGCAAGAACCAGGGCAGTGCTAACAGATAATCACATTAGTAACACTGCTAAACACACACTGGTGTTGCTATTCCTTCTGGCTGGAAGCAGCAGCCAAAAGTGTTGAAAACAGAAACTTGTCACTCAGCAAGTCCTATCTGCAGCAATATTTCTTTTCCTTTTGAAACAATTTGCTGGTTTTCAGGGTTAGCTGTGAAGTGACAGATCTAAACTTTATTAACTCAATGCCTGACACATGGTTTATGAAAGATCCTGAAAGCTTCATCCCTTCATAGCGAAAGCTTCCTTGGAGAAAGAGACACCCAGTGAGCTCATGTAATTTCTATAAATGAAAATAGCAAGCCATAAACTGTTCATACTGTCCAAAGGAAGAGAATAACGAAGTAGCAAAGCTTTGGTTAAACTTCCTTTTACAATATAATCCAAAGAAATCTTATGCCATCACCAAGGCCATGGTATTACCAGACAATGCCAAATAAAATACCAGGCAGGTTAAATCATACTGCGAAGTACCAGGCAAAGGGTATTTTTACAAATAGATGTGTAAATAATACTCTTTGGAGATACAAATATGTATTTAGGGAGAGAAGGCATTTTGAACTCAGTAACATATCATCATGTACCATAACAGGACACCATGGGAGCTGTCTTCATTGTCACGGTATTTAAAATTGTTTGAATGTTGACTCATTGAATCATTTAATACATATATAAGGTACGTAGGTCGACTGTGTACGGAACATCAATAGCACAATATCAATAGCTCAAAGGCAGATTCAGCCCTGGACCCCATTTTCAGCACCAGCCAATTTGGGAATTAAGTAAGTAAAGCAAAGTAAATGGTACAGATGCCTCCCTAGGAAACTGCAGCCTCCCAAGCTTTGCAGCACAGGGTAAGGGTACATAACAGTCACATACCTCTGTATTCTTTACCCTTAAGAAAATGCAACTCTTTCGTGCAAGCCCATGGCAGGGGGATTGGAACTAGATGATCTTAAGGTCCTTTCAAACCCTAACTATTCAATGATTCCATGATATCTTGGGGAAGCAATGGATGAATGGAGAAAAGTATCTGAGCTTCTTAAGACAAATTTGCAGTTTCCTTCTTATCCAGGATCTGAAGCTAAGTCCAGGCTCACAGTCATCATGGCCCTTTCTCTAAAGTAATAATAATAACTATTATTATAATAAGATAAAAGTCTAATGCCACTTTAGGAATTAAAGCTTAAATTCCACTTTGGGAAAGCAGTTGAAGCCTTTATTTAAATAGTGAAAATGAAGCAAGTTCTGAAAACAAAGGATTTGCTAGAAGCCTTTGGAATAAGAAGGGAGAATTAGACAATATCCTTTTTTTAGACTTTCAAGCCTCTTTTGCAGAGCATTATGAGAAAGCACCATGAAAACAAATTTATGGAGGGCAAAATGAAGCCACACTATGGTTAGAATCCAGTTAAGCCCAAAAAACTGGAGTAGGAGTGAACAGCCGATATTCAGCAAGGCAAGGAGAGATGTTTTCCAGAACAAGTGCTTGCATTTAATATACAATTGGTTTGGAAAAAACAGTTTAGAGATGAAGACATGTCTGAGCAGAAACAATGCCTCTCTTTTCCTTGTCAAACTGACACATCATAGATGAACTTGCTCTACTCGTATGTGAAGAAGAAAAGTCTTTCACTGCTTTGACCACTGAAAGGGAGAAGAAAGCAGACTTTTATAAAGTTTTCCTTTTCTGTATTAGTGTATAAGACCAAAAAACCTCCAACAAACCAGACCCGTCACCTATATGACTGCAGGCAGCTAACACACCAGGGCGCATTGTCATTTGTTAATCCAAGCCTAAGCAGAAGCGACATATTGGAACAGTCCAACTGTTCATGGAAAACCAGCACAGATGTGTTATGGGCAAATACACTATAACTACTCCATCTCTGGGAAGAAAAACATGCAGTACTGCTTGAGGCTACAATCTATGACCAAGTAATTTTAAAAACACCTAATAAATGCCATTACTTTCTTTATTCTTTAATTCTTTATTGCTATGATTATTCTGGTCTCTGCCTTGAGAGTTATTTCCAAGCTAACTGGTAAGAAGAGAACAAGTCACGTGCACCGGCTGGCTCCCTACTTGTTTCGCAGGTAAGATAAACATAAAGGATCACCACCTCTTGATCTTCAAGCATAAGGGCCAGAAGAAAACCAAGAGCTTATAATAAATCATTGCCAACTGATCCACTAAACAGTAGAAACTATAAGATCTACTGCCCACACAGAGGCAGAGCTGAGTTGAAGGCAGACAGCTGTATTCTTCAAACTGACGGTACACGCATGCCAAAAGTAGGGAAGACTGCAAATAGAAGTGCAAAGGCAAGAGGTTCACACAGGGGCACTTCCGTATTGCCTCCAAGAGTTAGAAAGTAGATATGAAAAAATCAATAGATACAAACAGACCTGATTAGTTTGAGACAATTCACTGAAACTTGTTGGATGCTAAACAAAACACATTATCACCTTCTAGGTAATTGCTTAGGTCAAAAGAGGCGATCTCAAAGTCTCCATATCATGCTGCACTGAGAGGAAGGACTTCAGGTGACTACATCCTGCTTCTAGCTGAGTTATCTCAGCCCATTCCTCTGCTCTTTGGCCAGGTTCTTGACTATAAACTATAGTTCTTAACTATAAACTAATACCTCAGCAGAAAAGCCATCAGCAGTGGAAAAGCTCATTCCAATTGCATGACCAACATTTCTTTTGGAGTCTACAATGACCAGCCTCAAGGTGATGAAACCTTTAACAGGGTGAACTTTCAGTGGCCAGATAAAGATATGGTTATACCAAGCCAAACCCAGAGCATGTCCTTTTCTACCAGAACTATCACATCATCTTCAAAGTACTTTCTCAATTTCAAAAGCTTTTGTTCCTCCTTGTCGTGCCCTGTTGAAAAGGGCCTCCATGCCAGTATGCCTTGAACCAGCCAGGGCATACAAGGGTACATAGAAAACACCCTAGCTTTAAAGTTTCTTTTGAATTACAGTTTTTAACACTTTGAGAGATCAAAATACTTTGTGTATAAGCACACAGCAGTCATCATCACTGTCTGATAGAAGCAGACAATACTATTATAAAACCACTTGTACAAATCAAACCTCTTCCACTCCAGGACTCTCCCAAGGCCATTGCCTCATGTCATGAGGCATCCATTTCAATCTTCTGAATCTTCCTTTGTCTTCTAGCTGCAGTGTGGCCTGTTTAGGTTACCTTCTGCCTCTTCTATTTGTAGCCTAAGACAGTTTGTAGATAGATATACATACGTACAAACACACACGCATATGCTATTTACATGATTTCCCTATGGCTATGCGTGGCTGTATTTCTTACTGTTGATTTTTCTTCTCTCTTTCCCACTTCTTTGCTTTCTCATTTCCTTATCTCTGCTTTCTTGCACTGCAATTTCATCCTCTCCCAATTCTTTCTCAGTTTCTTCAAAACTATTCTCCTCTCACAGCTACAGGCAATAAGAAGCAAAAAGGCAAGAGCAGAAAGAGACTGCTCATTGCAAGAGCTGGCAGGGAGACTACAGAAGAGGTGCTCCCATTGCAGCAAATTACACTGCTACAGCTCTGAACCTTTGCTATTTCACATGGTGTGGAATAGGAGAGCGTTGAACATTAACAAAAATAATCCAAGCATTCATATTTAGTAAAAATCTGCATGGAAGTTTCTCAGTAGTCACCAAGCTCAGTCCTGCAAAGAGCCGCCTTCACAGGATCAGCACAGGGCTCATTTGCTGTGATAATGCCTTTAGGTTGTGAAAAATCAACCAGATTTAAAGTGAATGTTCAACCTCCAGCAAACACCCAAGTTGGCTGAGGGAAATAACACCAGCTACCCAGGAGGAGGCAATCTGCTCTTTGAGTTAGCACTGGGCAAAGGGCCACCACGTGCTTGGTTTTCCCCATGTAGTTTTCTCACTGGAGGGAACTTTGTGGCTACCAGTGTTTATGAAGCTACCATATTTATAATGGCTTTCAGCAGGAGAGCTCTTGACTGACATTTGAGCCAGTTCCAACTAAAAAGTGTGTGTTTCAGTTGGAGAAATCATTCTTTTCTCTGGTACTCTCAAAACAGTTTGTTTTTAATAAGGTATGTCTTCCAATCGGCTAGTGAGAGAAAGAGCTTTTTAAGGAGGAGAACAAGTCTAATATTAATACCTGACCCTCCCCAGCCCGGGCAGATTCATGGCACTGCCCTTCATCACCTTTCTCCTCAAACTTTTGGGTAGGTAAGCAGGGAAAATTCAGCTCTTGGAAGGTTTTTAGATATCATTTGGTAGCAGCAACTTGGGAGCCATCAGGCATCAGTCAGTTTTGTCAAGTCTCAAAGAGAAGCAGCAGCATATTACAAGTGAATCACTGACATGTTCAATCCTGAGAAAGGAGCTTGTCCTGCAAGTCATAACTCATCAGATAAAATACTCTTTTAGGATCAAAATGAAATTGCGACCTGGAAGGCACATTTGAAACCTCTCTCTTCAATCGGGCAAAGATTATCCGCACAGACCTCTTATCTGAACCAAGAAATTAATGTACTATCTCGTTCTGCTGTGGGGCAATACTTCAAATAATAGCAAGTTCCTGAATGGGTTGTTTTTTCTGTGTGAACATTGGTATTTTCTCCCGTTATAGACTTGCTACCACAACCCAGCTTCACTCCACCAGACATACATTTATTCGGCCATATGAAGATCACATAAGCATCACAGGACTGACTTTCAGGACTCCCACGCTCCCACATACATGATCACCCTTTTAACACTGGGAAAATGAAATAAAACATGTCTTACAGACACCTCACACCTCATATTGCAACATATCCTTTCTCTCTGGTGTTACAGATGCTGCATTTTCTGCTTTACCTGGGTCTTTCTGAGACCAGGCCTTTACAGCAGGGATTGTACAAAGAAATCCTTACCAGGAATTACGGCATGCGTGTGCATGAATGCGAGTATATCTTAGAGCCACAGGTTTCATCTAGGACAGGGTTTTCTCTCTATATATATATTTATATTAAAAAATCCTAATGTCCTAATACTTATACAACACAGTCCTGAAAACTCTCCAAACCTTCCTTTCTTCCCATGCATCTCATCACAGATTCTCTTCTGAGCTCTGAGCAAGGTCAAGGCTTGGCACTTAAGCAACAGCTACATGGAAAACTTCTTCCAGCAAGCTGCCACTTTGATGCGACAGGTCATCCACTTTCTCCCCCTCCTCTCCATCAGAGCTACCAGCTGAACCAGGTTCACCTCACAGATACCTCCGGACCAGCCATGCCTTGCAGGGTTTGTACAAACCCGTGTGCTCATCCCACCCTAACTTCTCGAAATTCCCATGCATGACTTCTGATTTCAAAAGACTGAAAACAAAATAGAATTGAAATGATGCTGCTCTGAGAATTAGACCTGTACTGGGATTACTTCAGTGTGACACATATCCCTTCTATAGGCCTTTAACAAACTACTTCAAGATGCTTGTTTCTCCTTCCATTGTCACCTTTGGTGTAAGGAGATGGTGCTTGTCAGTAAGCCCAGGTGCAGGACACCATAGACTGGGCAAGGAAATATCCATCCATGCTCACAGGTGAAAACATATTACAGACCCCAAAGAAAATTGGCAAATGTAATGACCAACTGCTACCACACATGCTGAAAGCATTAGGGAAACAGAATCTCACCTCATCACCCCCAAACATCTCCCCAAAGATGAAAGGAGTCAGTACCATAGTGGGAATTGCTGTGTAAAGCAATGACAAGGTCTCTTCTGAAGGCACTCATTAATCCCCATCTACTGAACCAGAGCCAGGCTCTGAGGCGGGAAGGTGGACAGCAAGGAGACATCACCCACAGCTTCCAGTGATCTGCACATCCTGCCTTTTGCCCTATTGATACCAAGACACACGATTGCTTCCCAGCTTTGTGCTACTTAGCTAACAATTATTACTGAATAATATTCTAAGGTGCTGAGGTCAGCAAATCACGAGGAAGAATCGTGGCTAATGAGCCAAAATGAGAATTGCCATAAGGCAGAGGAAAGCGCCCTATTAAAACCAACTATAAATTTACAATTGCCAAAAGGTATCAGTCTCTTGCTTCGTTGCTTCGTGAAGGGTAAGGGTTTGGTTTAGCATGTTTTAAAGGATGAAGGCATACAGCCTTTGAACCGAGTCCCATCACCTGCAATCACATTCTGGACTCCCTGCGTTAGTAAAGAGAACAAAGGCAAAAAGGAGGGTTTATAGTTTCACTTTTTAACTTTCCTTGTGCTTCCACTCCCAAGCAATTCTGATAACTATTTTCAGCGAGTTATGTACAAGTCTGAACTCTCAAGCAGTGATTTCACAGAGAGAAACGTGTTGTGCAGGGAAGGGTTCAAGACAGGCAGCTCTGCAGGGCACATTCATCATTTCACTTCAAAGCAAATCGCTACAGCCACAGCTGCTGTAATCCAAGGGTGGATCTGAACTAGGAAGAAAGGAAAAGCCTTTCTGAGAGCCAGTGGAGCTCGATCTGTTGGGCATTCACATGACCTCTGCAGTGTCTGTGCTATTGCCTGGCAAATCCCTTGGGAGCCAATGGTTCTCCAGCCCAGCCTGGCGCTTGGGTGCTCATCAGGAGGTGACATCAACACAGACACATAAAACCCCACCATTTCTCCAAGTATAGCAAGTGGTGATGTCAAGGAGGTGGCTCCAGTCCTTGCTCTGTTACTATGAATTAAACACCCCAGGGGGTTACAGCCAGTTCTGAAGGCAACTCTTGAGTGCCAAGAACTGGTATCTTCACCCCAGACTATCCAGAGTCAAGGCACTGTAGTCCCAAAATGCTGGCCCTATCCCACCACTCTCCCCAAAACACAACCGGCCCGTTTCATGGAGCAACTCAGCCAAGCAAGGAGCTGGTGATGCAGTTTGTCACTTCCATCAGCAATGCAAGTTCAGTTTGTGGCATCTAAAATGGTAAAAATAATAATATAGGAAGTAACACAACTGACATTTAACAGACTGTGATTGATGCTAAAGCCTGTGGGGAAAGAAACATGGTAATTCAGAAGGGGTAGGAACACTACTCACTGAAATAAAGACTTTGAGACTTAAAGGTCTTAATCCTGGAGATTAAGAATGGAAAAGGAAATAAAAGGATGAAAATACTTCTTAGGGCTTTTCTTCCTGCAGAACAACAACAAAACCCAGTAACATCAACAAATGTGATGCCACTGAGGATGCAGTTTCAAAATGGTGAGAAGTCCTAAAAGCTGTGATACATTCTGTCTAGAAAACAAATTATCTCCCCAGTATTATAGGATTCAAGAGGAGCAGATTTCGTCATTGGACTTAGCATGATGAATCAGGGAAACTGGAGGCTGAATCATCCTTGCATCCCCAGGCGTCTGCAGTGGGATAAGAAGGCAAATAGAAAATTAGAGGAGCACCTGGAGGGTGTTCAGGAAATCACAGACACGCACAACACTGAGTGAAAATCACACTGAGGAGGAACGTTTGCAGCAGGGCTTTTAGAGTCAGGCAGTGCTCAAGACCAGGCTGAAGGGGCTTGGAGCAAGCTGCTCTAGTGGAAGGTGTCCCTGCCCGTGGCAGGGGTTGGAACTGGAGGAGCTTTACGGTCCCTTCCAACCCAAACCATTCCAGGATTCTGTGACTAAGGAGTTAAAAGAGTGATTTTCATGAGCTTCCTTAAATGACATTTAAAGTGTTGCAACAAGACAAAATTCTTTTAATAACAATAAAATAAATAAAATAATAAAAATAACAAAATGCCTTTTTTCCCCCTTTTTCCTTTACCTTTTCTTCTTTTTTTTTCCCAGAAAAGTTATGCCTCACCAAACAGGAAAAAGGATATATTTTTTCCTCCTTGTTTATTTGTTCCCTTTTCTCCCCCCACAGCCTCCTACCACCAAGATCTGCATTACCCCTAGGGTAGAGACAAAAGCCACTCCAGCAGCTCAAACCAGCTCCACTCCTCCCCCGTGGTGCCGCACACCAGTCCCTGGTGGCCGCAGGCAAGGACAGAGCTGGATGAGCCTCCCACCAGAAAGCTCTCAGATCTCACTTCTGTGCCTGCAAGAAAAGCACAACAGGACTTTTTCTTTCAGTCTATACAAAACGCAATGAACCAGCTGAGGAGTGGATAATGCCTATTGTAGGGGCTGCCTGCTTTCCTCCAGCAACCTACAAAAACACACTTTGAAGGCATATTCACGGCTTATCCTGTGCATTTTACACACGGTGAAATGGCAGCAAGGCCCCAGGTAGATCCCATTTTAGCTCTGGGTCACTTAGGAAGTGCCTTGATATCCACCTGACAGTCATTTCAAGTACTTGCCATTGGAATTTGTCATCATACCTGAAAGAAGGATGGTGGCTGGTCTCTGCTCCCAAGGAACAAAGGACAGAACAAGAAGAAATGGCCTCAAGCTGCACCAGGGGAGGTTTAGATGGAAATGAGGAACAATTCCTTCCCCAAAGGGTGCTCAGGCATTGGAACAGGCTGCCCAGGGCAGGGCTGCAGTCACCGTCCCTGCAAGCGTTCACAGACCATGGAGACGAGGCCTCAGTGCCATGGGTTAGTGGTGGCGTTGGCAGTGCTGGGAACGGTTGGACAGGGTGAGCTTGAAGGTCTTTTCCAAGCTGGTTGATGCTGCGATCTGTATATTAGACCTGGGTGTCCTTGACTCGTGGAAACTCCTGTGCACAGAAGAGCTTAGGGGACTACCAACGACCCTCTGTGGGAAGGCTGCAATTATTCCTTGCAGTTCACATGCAGCCATGTTTACCTGTGCTTGTCCCCAGTGAGAACAGAGAACACCAGCTTCAAAAGCACTGGTCCATCATTTCAGAGCCTAACAATCTACTGCAAAACTTAAAACAAGCAACAGTGTTGGTTGATGCCATTTACATAACAGAGAGAAAGCAGAAAGGAAACTCGCTCAGATCTTGTACGTTTGAACATAGACTTCAGGATGACTGAGAACACCACCTAAGGCTGTGGCTGCATAGGGGAAAGGAAAACAAGCTGAAAGCCCAGCAGAGCTGCCCTTTGGCTCAGGGATCAGAGCACTGGGACTGGTGGGAGAGGGGACGTGTCCTCAGCCCACAGCCTCTGCCCAGGTACAGTGCATCTGCCCACAGCAAAACCACATCATCACCTTGGCTTAAAACTCTTCCTGAGAAGCCATTCAACCTTGAACCAAGCATCAGCTCATCAGCAATAGGTCAAAGCCAGACAGTATTTAACTTTGGATTAAATCTCACTCTCATTCTCCACAGGAAGCCAGGGCATTAACATATGTCATGTCATGTATTCTCCTTTCCTGTTACATCTGATTAATTATGCCTCTCTTCGAAATCTTTTCTTAGACTTTATGTGAAATGAAAACCCACGTCAAAGGGGGAGGATGAGCCTCAGGAGAGCCACAGCAGCAGGGGGAAAAGTATTCTTCCTTCTCCCCACAGCTCTGCCTTCTGTTCACACTACAGCAGAACCCAGGCAAGGAGTTTCTCTTGGTTGATTGTACCTTTCTTTTCCCTAAAGGCTTCACCGACTGCAAGACTTCATTAGCATTAATACAGGCTAAAAACTACAGGTTTCCACACTGCAGTTTTCCATATGGACTGGTACTCATCCCAGTTACAGCCTAACAAAACACACTGCAGAAATGCTATATGTATATCATAGAATCATAGAATCACAGAATAGTTCGGGTTGGAAAGGACCTTAAGATCATCCAGTTCCAACCCCCCTGCTATGGGCAGAGACACCTCACACTAAACCATGCCTCCCAAGGCTCTGTCCAACCTGGCCTTGAACACTGCCACGGATGGAGCATTCCCAACTTCCCTGGGCAACCCATTCCAGTGCCTCACCACCCTTACAGTAAAGAACTTCTTCCTCATATCCAATCTAAACTTCCCCTGTTTAAGTTTGAACCCGTTACCCCTTCTCCTCTCACTACAGTCCCTCATGAAGAGTCCCTCCCCAGCATTCCTATAGGCCCCCTTCAGATACTGGAAGGCTGCTATGAGGACTATGACATGACAGTGATAATATAATGCCTACAGGTACTTCCACTTCTGACTGGCCAAACCAGTTCCCTAAGCTTCCCATTACATATTTCTCCTTACATTTTGCAATAAATACTGTTCAGTTTAGTGTGAGGATATTCCAAAGCTCTTAAAGTAAAACAAGCTCTTTCACATTATGTCAAAAGCATTTGGATTAGTGCTTTGCTGTTAAAAACACTGACTTTTCTTCTAGAAAGTTAGCAGTGCTGTGGATGCAGAAGCTGATGCTCACGCATTAATGGTCAACTTGATCAGAAACATAGAATCTCAGACTGGTTTGGGTTGAAAGGACCTTAAAGCTCATCCTTTTCCAATCCCTGCCACGGGCAGGGACACCTTCCACTAGAGCAGCTTGCTCCAAGCCCCTGTGTCCAACCTGGCCAATCACATGTAAAATTGGACACCTTCACAGCCTCCTCCCCACCGCTCCTACCCTGGGATACTCCTTGTGCAATATCCCCTTCGACACAGCAGATGCCACAGACATCCAAGCCAGTTTTCAGCAGCTTGTGCTGGCTGTGCGTTTGCATGTGCTTGTGCATCAGCTCTACTGAGAAGATGGAATTTAATACTACAGCTCCTCTGCTGTCACTTTTAGAGGTAAGCCCTTGGCACAACCATTTCCATGGACACAGCAATGCCCTGCCCATGAACACCCAGGATTTCACAGAGTTTTATGGAAGCAAAGCCTTTGTGCATTTTGTAATGGGGCTTTTTACTCCAGTCAGCTGCCAAAGGCAGCAGTGCCATAGAGATAAAAGTGACTTTTAGGTTGTCAGAAGTTATTTGAGGTTTGCTCAAACAGCCTCTGAAGGAGCAAAGAGGTGTTCACAGCCAAACATGGGAACTAATGGATTTTCTCCCCAAAAATACACCACACACAATAATAGTGAAATTCATCAGCGTACGAGGCTCTATTTTGTACCAAACCTACCACAACATCCAGCTACTCTCTGGCCTTCAGAAACTCCTGAGCCTGTTAAAGTTTCCCTTTTCATTTTGACTACAAATAATCCTGGAAGGTCTCTCATTATATTAATGGCCCTCATCTATCATTTAAACACAGAACCACTTCCTATCGTCTCTGTGATCAGAGAATAAATGATCCTGATGAAGCAACTTTATTCTTTATGTCTTTCTGATCATTTTGTTATTACCGAGTTCTGGTTTCAGCAATAACTGTGATTTACAAGTTATTGTTATGGCTGGAGAACAGCAGCTTCAGCTGCATAATTCAGTCTCTGTGGTGGTGTGTACATACAGACACATATAGTATGAGGTAAACGTGTTTTATCAATGAATGCTCCCTGCTAAAAATTAATCTGTTCCTTAAGAAATTAATTCATCTGGGAAAAGGAATTCCTTACCTCTGGAGCACTGGCCTCCCGGGAGAATGCCTACAGATTGAGGGTGCACATAGCATAAAGAGTACATGAGATGCTTTGCAGGCAAATATGCCTCCTGCTTGTCAGGCACTAAAATAGTTACTACTGGTAATGCAAAAAGTCTAAAGATCAGAGGAGTAACTTCAAAACTGGGGCAAAACAGTCACTTGGGTTACAACACACCATAATCCCTATATATTTATACCAGTGCATCCACTACACCATATCATTACCCCTATTTATTTATACCCATGCATTCACTGAAGCCATTTGCTGAGGAAGAAACTTGTGGTTGCTCGCACTACACATACCACAGAAATTTGGGATGCAGGTGCTGGTATGAGACGGTGAATCCTCTGATGGGATTAGTTCAGAGCAGTAGTGACTGCTTTACAGCATACCCATAACACACAGAGACACTACAACCTTACGGAAATGCTGCTGGTTTATCCAAATTCCCTTATTCCTGTCCTCTCATCATCCCCATCAGAGTTAGTTATTGATAACCTGCAAATCAATGGAGTCTGAGATGGATGCAGTTCCTCTTTGAAGACTTCTGGCTAAGCCTCCATCACACCGTTCAGGCTTTGTCATCCCTCCTCTCACCCTCTGCACCATGCCACAACCCTCAGCTACCAAATTCAGTGCTGAAGCCCAGTGGCAGGGCAGGCTTTGAGCCTTGCAGTGCTGGAGGGAAGGGTCCTCACTGTTCTGCTGCAACCCATCACTATGCCCTACCTGCATCCAGCACCACTCGACAAGGCAGGTTGGGTACCACAATCTGTCCTTGGCTCCAGCCAGCCAGCGATGGCTGTAAGAGCAGATGGTAGACGTCATCCTCACCACTGAGGAGCTTTGTAACTTGCTTACAGCAAGAGAGCTCACATCTACTTCTCTGCCCTGCCAGAGGTGTCCTGCTGAGAAATGTCAGATGCTCACTGGGGTGTCCTCTGGCAGCTCTCAGTGATAATGATCCCCTCTTGGTACTTCATACACAAAATTAGGGGTAGCTGTGGCTGCCCCATTCCTGACAGTGTTCAAGGCCAGGTTGGATGGGGCTTGGAGCAGCCTGCTATAGTGGAAGTTGTCCCTGCCCATGGCAGGGGCTTGGAACTGGATGAGCTTTGAGGTCCCTTCAACCCAAACCAGTCTGGGATTATTTGTCCTCGTAACACTCAAAGATGTCACAGATGACAGAGCTACTACTGGTGCCCACTGCAAATCTGATGCAGAAGCCTCTGATCTGCAGCAGGCTGGGCATGTGCCCATCTCTCCTGCCTTCTTTACCTCTTCAGAAATCAGTTTGCACACAGATGCCCACCAGCAGGCTTGGAGGGAGAACTTCAGCCGGTTCCTCAGGGCACAGGCAGTGAAAAGGCAGCAGTGGAGATGAGCCACCTGTAAAGAGAGGTGAAAATAATGCAGTGAACGTAATGCAAGGTCTGTACAAGTTGTGTGGAGCTGCTGAGGACTGCAGGCCTTGTCCAGTAGCAGGAGAAATTACCCATTTCTGTGTATGTATAACAAAACTGTAACTGAAGCAGAGTCTTGTCTCTGCTTGCCTGTTTCTTTCACTCCATAAGGCATTTTCAGCACAACTGGGATGAGTATGTAGGAATAGGAATCACCTTGTCCATTCTATACTCCACAGCAGTGATTTCTGTGGTGGCACTGGCAGCTCTGAGCAAATGATGCAGAGATGGAATTCCCAGGAGGCTCACAATACAGCGATTTCCTTGTGAATTTAAGAAGCACTGGTAAAAAGGGAGTTATGGAAGAGACCTCTCCCCAGTTGCGCCATTAAATGCTGTTGAGGGACACTCAAATCTTATTTTTCAGCCACAGGGGGCTGGTATTTGCCTTACTGCACATGAAACATTTAATAGCTAGGAAATAGAAAATAAACCCCTTGGTGCCTGTTGCAGGATTGCTTCCATGTGCTGCTGTTCCCTCCTGCACAGACTAGGGTGAAGGCTTTCCTGTTCTTGCTCTTGCCCATTGAGTGGGAGTCAGGGTTGTGCTGGGCAGTCAGGGACACCCTGTGGCAGCTCAGAGATGGTGTTCAAAGGCAGAAAATATTCCATAGGAGGGGAAAATGTTCTGGTTTGTTGGATTTGAGGTCCTTTTTGTGGCAGGACTATTTTGGGGGTCACCAATATGATTTTGTAGCACTGAGGACTTAGTTTTCAACCTAAATAGTCCTTCCTACATCCAAACCCATCAACCTCGGCACCCTTGAAAATATCTTCATTAAATACTGCATTTCCCCACACTTTACTAATTATACATACACCAGAGGCAACATTGAGCCTTTTTTTCCCCTCCTTTAATGGCAGCAAAACTTTAAGGACCACCACCAAATCCAGTGCCCTGGGAAACGCTGGCTGCCCAGCACAGAGGGACCCACTGCTCTCACTTACCCTTCTCCCATGGGGTTTCTGTTTCTTATTGGTGCCAGTGGAAATGAGAATATCCATCATCTCCAGCAGTCCTCCCCTCCACAGCTTCACCAATTCTCAGCTTCTGGTCAGGTCCTGCTAGAAAGAAGATTAATTATTTGCTGATGAGCTCATCATGATGCCTCTGATGTGCTCAGACGCAGCAGGCCACTTGGCACCCAAGAGATTTTGGGCCATAAGGGAGCTCCAGAGCATAAGAGTTATGAAAACAGCAGCTTCTCTCATTGAAACCTTGGGTTAAAGTGAGCTCTCCCCATCTTATCTCTACTTTAAACCTTAAGTTAAATTGAGCTCTCCCCGTCTTCACCATCTTCCAAACTGAATTCCAAGCACCTTGTTTTGCTTGTACATGCCAATCCCCGCCCAACCAGCTTATGCTGACCCAGGAAATCTTTTCCCTAAACTCACGCTCTATCTTTTCATTCACATCTTATTTACTCTGCACCCCCTTTAAGTCCAGTTGTGCTTCATGATCTCTGGATTTAAACTACCCCTTATCTCACTTAACACAATCTGTAGAGATCACTCAGTTTAAGAGCCCACTATTTTCATCGTGCTCTCCAAAGCAGAGTGGCTCCAGACAGACAGAAAACATTGCCATAACTTTGTTAGTGTCACTGCTGAAGTTTCTAGACCTTTTCAGTTCCAAATAAAGAAAACGGCTGCTGTGATCCTAATGCAGATTTCTCACACGATGCTTTTACTGAGGAGATTAATGTAGAGGCTCTTCCAGTTTTGTTGTCTGAAAGCCAAGATTCATTACTTCTCTGCGCGAAGTCCATCAGCATCAATACTCCAACGGCTGCAGCACTTCACTGGGAAGACACTGATGGATTTTTCTGGATATTCTCCATTTAATGGCATAAGTAGCAGCAAACTCTAAGGGTTATGTAGATTTATGATGTATTTTGCCACAGAGCACACCACGCTGGGAGAATCAGCCCTGAGAAACCAGTAGCCTTCTCGTGCTGTCTGCAAAGCAGGAATAGCCACTGCTGAGGATGTGCTATGTGACAGTTTATGAAGAAGAAATCTCATACCTGGAGGAGGAACATAAATGCTGTTAACTCGTCATGCAAACAGTTCTCAAGCTTTTCTGTCAACAGCATCAATTCCAATGACATCTCAGAAGCTGACAGACAGCAAAGTGTTGGGCTGCTTCTCATTAATAAAAAGGGAAAAGAGAGATGCAAATCTCTGTGGGTCAATGGAAGAAGAGCATCCACATCTGCAGAGCCTTGGCTGAGCTTTATCCCTATCAATGAGACACAATAAGAGGCAGGCAGAGAGAGCGTCCCGGCTGCATCCTCCCCGGGCAGAGAGAATGGGTTGGGATCTGCTGCTCTGATGTCCCAGCACTGTGCTGTGGTTTTTGTGACAAAAACACAGCGCTGCACCAGCTACCAAGAAGGAGAAAAATGACTGCTGCCGCTGAACCCAGGACACATCAGCATCAATGTCAGCATGGGAATAACACTTTTACCTGCTCTAGTGGAAGATGTCCCTGCCCATGGCAGGGGCTGGAACTGGATGAGCTTTAAGGTCCCTTCCAACACAAACCATTCCATGATTTTGAGCCTGACTCAAGGAAGTAGCTGAGATGCATATGACAGTGCACATGCATCCCTTGTAACCTTCCCTGCTCTGGTTGTACCACTGCCCTTCAAAGGACACTGAGCATGAGTAGAAGGTACAACCAGGAAAATCAATTAGCACACTGGGTGAAAGAAAAGAGTAATTAATAGCTACAGGAGAGGGATAAAAATAGAAGAAAAAAGAACAATCCTCTATGGTTTGGTGAAATTTGAACACTCACAGTACATGGTGTCACTGGACTGCTCTTCAACACATCCAAGGACAAGGCTGCTCCAGCAAGATGGCAGTTCTCCTGCTGGGCACCCTTCAGCTCTATTGGACTTTCCACCTAACCATGTAAGACAGAGACCCTGGTCCCATACCAAATTCCCTGATGTGCATCAAGCAGGACCACCACAGGTACACCCCATGCGTGGGTGCCATGGTGAAGATCACCACGGGCTGCCCTGGCAGGGAATGCATGAAGTTGCACAGCAAAAATAGGTGGACTCCTCTTGTTGGAAAGCTACCTTCTTCCATAAATTTTCCTGAAATCAGGACCTCTCTGCCCTTGTAAACAGATCCTCCTATAGAAAAAGCAAGCAAAAAGACGAAGAACTGTATATTTTCATGGATACAGAAGCTATTCTATTATTGCAGGCTATTATAACTTGAAGATCCCTATCACAGACTTCTCTAAGGGAGATAAGGATCATATTGAACAAGAGACACAGTCCCAGAACTCCAGCATTTTAAAATCACCCTGGAGATCAGGAACTTACACAATGATCTCTACGTCTTACATACCTGTGAATCACAGTTCCAAACGGGAACAGTCATTCTACGCAGGGCTGCTGCAGAGGGGAGACTGAGATGAGCTCTTAGGCAGAAGCTCTTCCCTGGGAGGGTGCTGAGGCGCTGGCACAGGGTGCCCAGAGAAGCTGTGGCTGCCCCATCCCTGGCAGTGCTCAAGGCCAGGTTGGACACAGGGGCTTGGAGCAAGCTGCTCTATGGAAGGTGTCCCTGCCTATGGTAGGGGGTTGGAGCTGGAGGAGCTTTGAGGTCCCTTCCAACACAAAGCGGTCTGGGATTCTATGACCAATACTGGGAGCTCTGGCGCCTCCGTGCCCCCTGCTGCATTCACAGCACTCACAATGCTGGTTCTGTTGACATAATGTGAATACAACTATCCTCTTATTTTCTCCTGTAATAGCAGCAGAAAAATCCCACCCCTGATTGTGTAGTCTGCTGTATAAATGTGTATAACTTGCATTTTCCTTTCATGCATATAAACAGCTTTAAGATTTGTAAGGAATAACTGAGAAGATGATCAATCCTGCTATAATTACTACATGCACCTTGTTGTAAAAGTTCCTGATGAAATACCAAGGCACCATCTTCTGCAAAGCCATTACATTTAGATCACCCTAAAGAATGGGAGAGCAAAAAGGTTTCTTTAGAAGTACAGCAGCATCCTTTTGCAGTCAAAGATGTGCTGTTTGTTCATTTATTTCTAATGAATCTATCTAACCTCTCTATTTCTCTGATATAGCAGAAGTATCTGCATGTATCCTCTGAGAGAGGTCTGCATTCTAGACTGCATCATCACAATAGAGAAAAAGCAGTGTGGGAAGGTGCTGGCTAGCTGGGGATGTGTAGCAAGCTGGACACAGATTTATGCTTTCGGAAACAGGGAAAGCTTGCCCCATGCAGATCTGCTGCAGTTTGACTGCCTCTGATGTCCAAATGTGTCCGTGTTTTGCTGAAGAATATAGGACAGTCTGGAGCTCTGATTTCTAATTTCTGGTGGGGTTTTGGTGTTGGTTTTTTTCCTTTACTGAAACTTCATCCCAGCTTTCAAGCCTGATTTTAGCAACTTCAGAATACCCCCAGTGTCAAGGTGGCCAGAGGAAGAAGAAAGCAAGTGGTCTCTCTGGCACGGGGTCCTTATATTTATGGCCTATAACTCAGATTTAAACATAAAAGGTGGTACACAAGTAACAAAGGAATTATTCATTCAGCCACTGAGTTCCTTACTGCACTCAGCTGAATTTCTCTGAAATAGATTTCGCTTAAAGGAATTTCCTCATTTGGCAGCTGATTGTAATGAGGAATAATAGTTAAGAACTGGTGCTCATACAAGAACTTTTCTTTGTAATTCCAAGACTCAGCTTTACACTAGCTCAGTAATTAGCACATCCTTAGTAATCACTGTGAGCATGAAGACTCTGCCAGGCTGAGAGAGCTGGGCTGGGGCAGCCTGGACAAGAGAAGGCTCCTTAAGGGAAGACCTTAGAGAAGCTCCAGTGCCTGAAGGGGCCCCAGGAAATCTGGAGAGGGGCTTTGGACAAGGGCCTGTAGGGACAGGACAAGGGGAATGGCTTTAACCTGCCAGAGAGGAGACTCAGATGAGCTCTTAGGCAGAAGCTCTTCCCTGTGAGGGTGCTGAGGCGCTGGCACAGGGTGCCCAGAGAAGCTGTGGCTGCCCCATCCCTGGCAGTGCTCAAGGCCAGGTTGGACACAGGGGCTTGGAGCAAGCTGCTCTAGCGGAAGGTGTCCCTGCTCATGGCAGGGATTGGAGCTGGAGGAGCTTTAAGGTCCCTTCCAACACAAACCAGTCTGGGATTCAGAGGCACAGAGCTGAGCCAGCATCTCAGCAACACACCTTGTTCATAGACACTGATTTTCTTCAGAGAGCTCCACAATTCAATTCTGCTGCTCTTTCAAAGCTACGCACAGTTCTGGCCCCAAGAGATTCAGCAGCAGCACAGACGAAGCTTTCACATCACCCTGCTCTGCAGAGTTCCTTTCCAGCCCTGGCTCAGGGTCCATGCTCAGTGGCAACATCTCATGCGGATGCACAGCTCTGCTTTTAAGGATTATATTCCAGAGATTTGCTTACATTTCTGTTTGCTCTTGCTTTGGAAATTCAAAAAGCCATTTGAAACTTTAGCCTGATTCACTATTAATCACTGTTGCATTTTTCTGTCACCACATGACACATTTCTCTGCTTTTTTCTTTTTGTTGGTGTTTCCCAGGATTACTTTCTCATGGCATTTACAGCAGCAAAGTTGTTTCACACATTTTGGGTGCACCATGGGTGCCCCTTACACCAGCGTCATGAGCCCATGGCCATCACGATGGAGCAAACCCTTCTCACACAGTGCCTTTCACTTCTTCACCCCTAAGTCTACATCTGCTTCATCCTTTCAGACCCTGTTTGGCTAAATAAAATTCTCATCTCCTGCGTGGCTTTAAGCACATGAACTCCAGCATAGCATAAGAACATTAGTCTTCCTCAAGCACTAGTAGTTTTGCGGGGTGGTGCATTAGTGCTATGGGTCCATTGCATAGAAGCAGGGTGGACACAAATTCTATCATATAATCGTAGACTCATGCCGTGATTTGTGTTGGAAGGGACCTTAAAGCTCATCCAGTTCCAACCCCTGCCACGGGCAGGGACACCTTCCACTAGAGCAGCTTGCTCCAAGCCCCTGTGTCCAACCTGGCCTTGAACACAATGTTCCATTAAGCCTCAATTGGGTGCCAACTGCAAGTACAGTTGTAAAAAGAATCACAATTGGTTTTAATTACAAAATGGCCATGATCAGGGCTATACTAAAATATTTAATTACTATTTTAGTATTAGAAAATAATAGTATGTAAGTATTATAAATAATAGTTATATATTATGTATGTATTATAAATAAGATTTCTCATCTCCTGTAAGCATCGAGACAAAACACAACAAATTTAAGCAAAACATTGGAACAAGTCTCCATTTTTGGAAATAGGGATAAACCCCTGACACTTCTGTGCCTACATCCAGACTGTGTCCTGTCCCTGGAACCAGGAGCTGCATTTTCAACCCAGACTAACTGAACACCTGACACATACTCAGCTCCCCAGTGATTGATACCAAATAACTGGTATCAAATCAGTGCACAGGCTCTGGTGTTCCTCTTCTCTTTTCATTTGTCAACCTAACTCCTTCCCTCTGCACTTCCACACCTCAGCAATGACAGGTACCATAGGCTGCTTGAAGAGTTCTCCCTTCACTTGTAAAATGACTTCCAAATTGTGACCTTGCATCCCAGGATTTTGCCTAAAGCAAGATTTTATTGCCATATTATCAACTGCAGAAAATAAACCCCTCTCATTAGAAGAAGAAACAGACCTTTAATTAACTGCAATGATAGTTCTGGGTACCATTATCACACATTTTAGCTGCAATAAAAAGCTTTTAAGAGAGTTGACAGCAAGTTCAGTCCATATTTCTCCCTCCTTTCCAGCACCCAGATGAAAGTAGGGAGGCAAGCTCCCACTTCCCCCCAGAAGCACCATTTGGAAATACCTGAGAGGCTTTACCATTGTGAGCGGTGAATTACACCCATGCGAGCTTGAGGGCTGGTGGTGCAGGATGGGCATCTCTGTTGGAGAACCACTAGAAGACATGGGAGAGCTTGTCCAAAGGATCAAAAAACCCAAACCAAAACCAAGAAACCCAGCAAACCCCTATGATAAACATTTCCCTCAGTATGCAGAAGAGGGAATGCCTTTGGGAAGGGCAGTCCCAGGTAAGCTCCTCTCCAGTTCTCAGCTCTGCTTCGTTTGCTCTTCAAGATTTTGCAGTGATTCCTTATTTTTTACCTCCTGTCCCTGTGGAACACAAGGCTGGGTAAGAAGTCCTATCCAGCATCATTGCAGATGCAGCCTGAGGTGGAACAGGCAAACCTCTTGAAAACACCTTTTCCTAAGCAGCATTCTGACCTCCAGATTTTGGCTTTTCACAGAATCTGGATGGAGGGAACCACTTACCACCAACTTTCAGCTTCTCAAACTCCCAGCCACAGCCACGTTGTTTCTCCCCTCCCATGAACAGCCGGATTGTCAGTTACAAATGAATCCTACTGAATTCTGGCATGAAATCATAGATTCATCATAGAATCCCTGACTGGTTTGTGCTGGAAGGGACATTAAAGCTCCTCCAGCTCCAACCCCTGCCACGGGCAGGGACACCTTCCACTGGAGCAGCTTGCTCCAAGCCCCTGTGTCCAACCTGGCCTTGAGCACTGCCAGGGATGGGGCAGCCACAGCTTCTCTGGGCACCCTGTGCCAGCGCCTCAGCACCCTCCCAGGAAGAGCTTCTGCCTAAGAGCTCATCTCAGCCTCCCCTCTGGCAGGTTAAAGCCATTCCCCCTGTCCTGTCCCTACAGCCCTCGTCCAAAGCCCCTCTCCAGGTTTCCTGCAGCCCCTTTAGGCACTGGAGCTGCTCTAAGGTCTTCCCTTAAGGAGCCTTCTCTTGTCCAGGCTGAACAAATCTTCAATACAAGAAGCGGCTAAAATTACATGGCATGAAATGTATTTACATGCTGAACAGAACCAAATCAGCGGGACTGAAACTGCAGCTCAGGCTCAGCATTTAATTGGACACAGTATGTTTAATGAGTAAAAAGGACTGAGACAGCATCACAACAGTGACATTTAGCACAACAAAATTAGTATCCTATGGGAACAGAAACTGCTAGGAAGGGCTCTGTTAATGAACAAATCCATGTTCACAAGTAAGCCATTACAACAGCACAGGCCAGAGGAAACGCCAAGTTACATGAAACAACCATTTAGCTGTTTGCCTCATTATCTGCACTTAGGATATACCAGGAATCTTTGCAGACAAAAGGGAACCAAACCGTCATCTGGAGACCCCATCTTCTGCAGGGTTATGAACTGGACCTCATCTGGATACCCTATCATCTGCAAGGTTATCCTGGGCAGCTGATAAGGACCCGCTGGGTTTGGGGCTCCTGCCTCATGGGACCAACCCGTTCCTTAGACATGCTTCCAAGGACATCATTTATTGAAGCCATTTTTCCACACATTGGTACTACTGCCTAGTTTAAAACACATTTGTTGGCCAAACCCGTTAAATCCAATTTTAGTTCAAACCACTTTCTTCAGCTAGTTTAGCCCACATGTGAGCAGTCTTTGCAAAGAAATGATGTAAAAAGACCAAGAAAGCCACAAAGCCTGGTCTTCCCTCATTTTCCTGATCCTCCATCACAGGAAGTCCATGAGATTCCTTTATCTCACACAGAGTTTCACCAAGATTCCTCCATCCCTACAATATAGTCAAGCCCTTCAGTGAGTGTGTTCTGGCTGAGACTGCTTCAACTTTTTACTAAAGGTTGCCATGTTCACCTCAAAGAGCGTGTCCTTACATCCCCATTTTCTGTGACTGTGCTGCTTTGGATAGAAGCAAACTTGCCCTTGCAGCTGCTAATTAAAGCCACAAAGCAAGAAACCAATACTTGTTCTTCCTGATGCTAGAGATCCCCTACACTCTGGCAATTTGTTTTTAAACTAAAAGAGAATATGGTTTAGAATATTGATGTATTGCTTAAATTTGTTTTGGTTTTCCCAAGTTGCTCTATGACAAATACCAACTATTACAGTTTTCTAATCAACTGGTCACATAATCCACACAATAATTCCAGGTAGATGGAGGGATTTTAGCCTGCATTGCTTTGGTGCTCCCCAGATGGTCTAGCCCCATTCTCCACCATTTAACACCATGGGGCAGGACAGAATTACTTTACCCTGCTGTGCGGCTCCTTTGGAGCTGATCTCTGTTATTGCTGCTGTCAGAGTTAAGAAATATCAGTAGCAATTTATTTTCTTAATCTACATCAAACGATTGCAGAGCAGAAAGAATGAAATGAGATTTTTAACACTCCAAGACTGCTCCGGCGTCTATAAGGAGAAACCCCTGCTACTCCTGAAATTAATGCTCTCATTCTCTACCAACACCAGCATCTCAGTTGGGGAAAATAACAGATGTATTAATATAAAATACACTACTTGACCAGAAAGGAAAGCATTTCAATATTATGTAGAAAAGCCTCTCAAAGGGCACACTCTGATCAAATATATATATTGTTAAAAATGAATTGTACCTTAATCTGCTAACCAGAAACACAGAAATCAAGAGCAGCAATTTAAGTTTGCAACCAAGACAGAAAGAGATGGTTGAGTGAACGTGCAGAACACTCGATGCTCAGAGTGCTTCATTAGGTGTGCTTATATGCTGGAGTTGGGGAGATACAAGAATTTCAAATGGATGGTAAGAATCCAAAGCTGTGCTGACCCTTTGATCAACTTTGTTTAGCCCATAGCTACTCACCAGCAGTTTTTAAGGGTAAACAGTGTACCAGATCAGAAGCACTCTCATTTGTCATTTTTAGTTTGATGCCACCTCATTTTACCACATTTCAGAACTGGACATGTTAAGATATTGTGTTTCACATTGTTCTTTTTTCTTCATTAACAATTAAAGAGTTTACAATCAAGGCCAGGTTGGACACAGGGGCTTGGAGCAACCTGCTCAAGTAGAAGGTGTCCCTGCCTGTGGCAGGGGGTTGGAACTGGATGAGCTTTAAGGTCCCTTCCAACCCAAACCATTCCATGATTCTATGATTATTTGTCCTAATAACAATCAATTCAATTTGAATTCAGAATGGCAATGAAGGCCCTGCACTCTTCTTTCTTGGGTACACTTAAGGTATTTCACTGCAACACAGAGAAGTTATCAATTGCCTTCCACCTTTTTGAGCCCCACCACTTAAGGCAAAGAGACATCATCTCCGTGAGAATCACTGCCTGTCTCCGGCAGTCCCCAGCCCTCAGCTCAATGTGTCCTTGTTAGAGGTGTACAGTCAGTCACCTTCTCGCTGTATTTCATTCTCTTCCCTGCGTCGGTTTTCACTTGCTGTTTGATAGAGCCACCCAAGGTAACTGGTAGCACAGTAACATGATCTAAATTTACCTTCAGCTTCTGAACCCAGGCTCCAGTTCCCATGTTCCACCAGAAAACAGCCCCAGCTTTTTCTTGCTATCCTACACATCGTTATTTTTTAAACACACTCAGAGCGTATTGCACAAAGTCAATTCTCCAAAGAGGCCAAAAGGAACATAAAGACTTTTCATGGGCTAGGCTGGGAAGAACTAATTCCTTTGTGATAGAAAGCTTCCAACCCTTGCAGAATATAAAGAAAGAAGAAAGCATTTCCATAACTACACAGCACAAACACCAGCTGATACTGAGACCATCCCTGAGCAACCTGAAATAAACTCCTGCTACACAAAGTAATAACGCCTGACTTCAGAGAAAGCCAAACACTTGGAGAAATAGCATGAAAGGTGGAGCTGATTTCCTTGTAAATGTTAATAAAACTGGGACTCAAAGGGGACGTTCCTCACTGGGAACAATTACACCATGGTGTTTGATTCCACAGAAAGGCACAGCAGCAACTGCAAGCTGAAAAGGCCACATCAACACCGGGGAACAACTAAGGCTGCATTATCTCTGACTATCTTAGAAGTGCACAGGAAGGAAAGTGACAAATACTAAAACTTGTGTTTTGAGGCTATCGTTTTCTTACTCCCAGAGTTTTCTATTATCTCACAGCTTTCTTTAGCTGAAGTAAATGCTCTTCTCCAAAAGCACTAATAGACGATGACTGAAAGCAAGTTTCTAGTAATACTGCCATCTTACCAAAGGCTTGTTAAATCTAAGTGTTTCCCAAGCATCATTGTCTAAGAGAAAAGGGAGCCATCACTGATAGTATATTTGATAACTTAAAACTATCTTGAAGCCCAAAACTCAAAGTTGGAGCAGTATAAAGGAATCAGAAGGCGGCTGGGCACCATTAGCTGTGATGAAAAACACTGCCATGAGTTGAAGGCGGATGGGCAGGACAACCTTTCTGGTAGTGTTTTGATTGGCTCTGAGTCACTATCTCATTCTGTGTCTTTTCAGATTCGTACCCATACCCCTGGCAGCTTGCAATGCCTGAAGATCTGTACTTCAGACTTCTTATGTGTTACCACCTTGTGCTTGGTGGTAGGGTAGAGCAGAGGTCTACTGTTAATCATAGAATCACATGATGGACAAGAAAGACTTGGGGGTGTTCGTCGATGAGAAAATGAACATGAGCCGGCAGTGTGTGCTTGCAGCCCAGAAAGCCAATCGTATCCTGGGCTGCATCAAAAGGAGCGTGACCAGCAGGTCGAGGGAGGTGATCCTGCCCCTCTACTCTGCTCTTGTGAGACCTCCCCTGGAGTATTGTGTGCAGTTCTGGTGTCCTCAACACAAAAAGGACATGGAACTGTTGGAACAAGTCCAGAGGAGGGCCACGAGGATGATCAGGGGACTGGAGCACCTCCTGTATGAAGATAGGATGAGAGAGTTGGGGCTGTTCATCCTGGAGAAGAGAAGGCTGCGTGGAGACCTCATAGCAGCCTTCCAGTATCTGAAGGGGGCCTATAGGGATGCTGGGGAGGGACTCTTCATTAGGGACTGTAGTGAGAGGACAAGGGGTAATGGGTTCAAACTTAAATGGGGGAAGTTTAGATCGGATATGAGGAAGAAATTCTTTACTGTGAGGGTGGTGAGGCACTGGAATGGGTTGCCCAGGGAAGTTGTGAATGCTCCATCCCTGGTAGTGTTCAAGGCCAGGCTGGACAGAGCCTTGGGTGACATGGTTTAGTGTGAGGCGTCCCTGCCCATGGCAGGGGGGTTGGAACTGGATGATCTTAAGGTCTTTCCAACCCTAACTATTCTATGATTCTAAGCCCCATCCAACCTGGCCTTGAACACCATGTTCCACTAAATCTCAGTCAGGTGTCAGCTGGCACGTACCACACTCCCTCTACCAGCTCGTCTATGGGAGCTTTTCTTTGGTAAAATAACCCTCTGGAATGTTTTAAAGAAATAGGTAAACCCCATTTATAAAGTAAGAGACCCACATCTCACCTGCCTTTCATAGACCGCTATTCACCAAAGCTTTGGCTGTGTCTTGACACCATTCATAGACCTATGAACCAAGCATAACTAGCTTTTATCCTAAAAAGAAACAGGTGGTTTGCAGTTTATAACTTTATGGCCTCCTACACTATAGAATCCGATGTAGGAAAAGTGAGATTTATTATATGCTTAGGAATTATTCCACTCTATTAACTACCACCATGAAGCGGTCTTGTTGGAGCCACATTATCATAAAGGCACTTCAACATCTGGATGACGCAACCTGTTCTAGGCCCTCAGAGAGGTAAATAATTGATAGGAAATACTCATATTTCATCTTTGCAGCTTTTTGAAGCCCCTTTTTAATGTACAGCAAAGTGTTCCTAGGACACCGCAGTGCTAAAGGAGGCAAGTTTTGTTCAGGCAACTTGATAATCAGCATTATAGCCAAAAAGGTATCTCACACAGTGGATAATTGATGGTGCACAGCAGCATGGCCTAAGATGGCTTTTTATTATTATTATGGTATTTTCCAGAATTACCACATTAACAAAGCAGGAAATTGAGTATTACGGACAGATGCCAAACCAGGAAATTACTTGCAAAGCTCTTTGATGAGGGTAAGCCTATTTGTCACCTAGGATGCAGCATGAGGACCAAGGTACAACGCACAGCAAAGGCAGGTCCTCTGGTATGGGGCAATGTTGAGGTTCTGAAACACATTGAGAAACATGCAGATAATTGCAAAAAAAAAAATCAGAAAATGGTAAGATTTTCTTCTGCTTTCCCATTGCTTTGCTCCTTTGATGTTCTGATCTACGGTTAGTATGTACTTCGTACTTGAATGACAAAAAGGAAAGAAAAAGAACCACCAAAAAGGCACAAAATAAAGAAATCACCAAAAATCCACAAACAGAACAAGAAAAATAAGTCAAAGAGGAGGTGGGAGAAGACTGAAAGCCACACAAGGGTGAAATAGAAGTGACGGTCACATTTCCTATGTTAGTTTTAGGAAGAGTAAAATGACTGGTGTTGCATAAAGGATCAACCAGACTATCTGCACCCCAGATCAACCTCCCCTTCAGAGAGACTACAGAAGGAATCCTGCCATTAGCAATTCACTCTGTGCTCTGCTGGAACCCTAATTGCACTCTGCTCCAAAGCAAGCTCTCCCTTCACCCATCACACCAATGAGCACTGAGTCTCCTCTTGCATGACAGCAAGAGTTTTCTAGGTATTGGTGCATGTGGCATGATTTACTCTCCACCCACAGTGGCTTCCTGTAGCCCATTGAAATGCACATCCATCAGCTCAGCTCTCTCCTGCTTTCTGGCTCCAACAGTAATAATTTTATTGCTATAAAGCTTATAAAATCTAATTGTGGGGGAAAGAAAGGCACCTGCATTGCCAAATGCTGAATGATAAACAGCAACCATGCATTAAAGTCCTACCCTACATCCTAACACAATTCTTGCCATTAACTTGATCTGATACAGCTTTATCATGGTTTCTCTGGTCCCTTCTCCTGTTTCTCTTTCGACTTCTCTTCCATTTCATTCCCTCCCCCTACCCTCACCCCTGGGTCTTTCCTGCTGCTGTGCAGCACATCACAGGCCACTGAAGAATCACAGAACGGTTGGGGATGGAAGGAACCTTAAAGATCATCAGATCACAAGCCAGCAGGAGGAATATTGCCTCTGTATGCTGTTGCCATCACAGGGCTTTGAACTGCAAAAGGTCCGGCTCACCACCATGATACCACTCTTGCCCCAGAGTTTCCTAGCTCTCATCCAAGTACTTCCACTCAGCAGGTATTCCCCTGCACCCACACTTCCCTCTGCCCTTTGCTGGGTGTTTCTGAGCAGAATTCTTCCCTGTGAGGGTGCTGAGGTGCTGGCACAGGGTGCCCAGAGAAGCTGTGGCTGCCCCATCCCTGGCAGTGTTCAAGGCCAGGTTGGACACAAGGGTTTGGAGCAAGCTGTTCTATGGAAGGTGTCCCTGCCCATGGCAGGGGGTTGGAACTGGATGAGCTTTAAGGGTCCTTCAACCCAAACCATTCTGATACTATAAGAATGGACGCAGAAGAGTCAAATCCCTTCTGACAAGTCCCCAGCCCCTCCTGCCTGGTTGCATGGACCAGTTACAGCCACACTCTCCTCGCACCATCCTCTCTGAGCAACCCTCGTGAGAAGGATGAGGATGTACATACAAGTGAGGATAACTACGCTTTTTGTTCCTCTGTCCTCCCCCATGCAGGTAGGTAAAATGCCTTATCCCTAAATCTCCTGGAGATCTTCAGAAGTCTCCAAGGGATACACACAGCGCAGCAATAAATGAGCAGGGGTTGAAAAGCTCTGAACTCACTGCTACATGATTTTCTCATCATTTGTACCTGACACTTATTGTGTCGCTTATTCATTCCTCCACTTATCTAATCCAAGTCTTACATCAGGAATTAAGTGCAGATGTACACAGACCTCGGGAGTTGCAGTAGCTCCCTATGCACAGAAGCTATGTAATTCTTCAGGAGAGAGAATTACATTAAGGGACAGCAAAGCACGAGGCATTTCTGTGTTTCTTGAAGTTAAAGGGCTCAGTCCCCCTGAGCAGAAATGAGGAATAAAAACAACCAGCATTAAACCTCTCAGACTATTAGACAAATGGAATGTCCTTCCCTGCTGCCAGCCTCTCTGGTCTCCCATCAAGCACTGTCACATACAGCAGCCACCTCGCACGCCTGGTGTCAGGTCCCCACTGCTCACAATGAACTGAAGCAATGGAGAGGGGTGGTTGGGCTGGTTGGGTCTAGCCTGGGATGCTCCCAGGACTCCTGCGCTCCACCATGAAAACCACATTTTCAGCCCAAATGAGAAATTAGACATTTGTCAGCTTTATGACTCAGAGCTACCCGAGATAATCTATTTTGTTCCCACTATCCATCTTCCCTCTAAATAAGAAGCTGTTCATCAGCCTACCTTTAAAATCAAATCTACTTCTCTCTGTATACGAGAAAGAAGACAGATTACTCATAATGGTGTCTTGTATCCCATTACAAAAGCCCCGGGAGACGTGAAATGAACAGAACTCTATGTAACCAAAGAATGAGTGAAGTAACTAACTTGAAAAGAATTAGAGAGACTTCATGATTTATCAAGTGATACGAGTGCAAGGCACAAGAAGAAAGTTAAGCCATGAAATGAAGACACATCTAGTTAGGATAAATTTAGTCCAATTTTCCTGTCTTCTAATGATTGGGAATACCTAAAGAGTGTTTGATATGGGTGACACATCCCTCCCCCTAAGAGAAAAAGGCTGGGAAGGAAATGCAAAGCAGAAATAGAGAGCTGAAATCCAAACAAGCACAGAGCAAGGCTGGCACTTGCATTGCCAGATGCATTTGTTCACTCACCTATACTGGATGAATGCAAACAAAGGTGAACTCATGGCCCTTCAAAAGCCAGATTACTCCTTTAGTAGCTACTCCAACACTTGTACTGTGCTCAGAAATTATGAGATTAAGACTCTTCTTCATTTTTTCCCTTTTTTTTGCTATAGCACATCCTTTGTTCTACCATTTTGCTTGCAGTTGAAAACAAACTATTGCCTATGCCTGTTCCTGCAAGGTAAAAACCACGTTTGAATCTCATCAGTGCATGAAACTTCAAATAGCAACAGGGGTACATGCTGAAGCAAGGGTCCCTCTGACAGGGGAAGGCAGGAGCAGGACGTCAGTGGTCCAAGCAAGGCCTCATTGCAAGGAAGAAGCAATTAAGAGCAAAAAGAAAAGGAAACAGAATCAAAGCTGCCCTCAAGAATGTATCCTGTACTGCCTGCATAGATGTAGCACGGAATGGAAGAAAACCAGGAGCTTTCAAGCCTGACTAAAAATAGTTTGCTCAAATATCTTCCCAGTGCTTCTAGAGATAGGAAGTGACAGTAGAAATGAGAAATCAGGCTGCGTGTGCTCGAACTGCAGAGCGGATGCGGTTGGAAGGGAATAGCAGAGATCACCTGGTCCAAATCACGGCATCACTGTAATATTATCTTCCACCTCTCAGGAGAACATGTACTTTCTTTCCCTTATAATAACACTTCCAGCTTTGGTCTGTAACTGAAAACTGATTATTTCCCTCCCTCTACCCTCAATCCAGGCACAAGCTGCCTCTTCTGCACATGCTCCCCATAGGTGATGGGAGCTATGTTTGCTGTAAATAGACCGTAAGATGTTAATTTGCCATAGTTTTAAACCCTACACACTTCTTTTCACTGTCCCTTTCCTTTCATTGACTGAGCTTTGTTGTCCATTTGTTATTGTAGGTTAAGCCTTCTTATAGAATCCCAGCCTGGTTTGGGTTGAAGGGACCTCAAAGCTCATCCAGCTCCAGCCCCTGCTACGGGCAGGGACACCTTCCACTAGAGCAGCTTGCTCCAAGCCCCTGTGTCCAGCCTGGTCTTGAACACTGCCAGGGATGGGGCAGCCACAGCTTCTCTGGGCACCCTGTGCCAGCGCCTCAGCACCCTCACAGGGAAGAGCTTCTGCCTAAGAGCTCATCTCAGTCTCCCCTCTGGCAGGTTAAAGCCATTCCCCTTGTCCTGTCCCTACAGGAATAATGAGAAATAATAGTTAAGAACTGGTGCTCATACAAGAACTTTTCCTTGTAATTCCAAGACTCAGCTTTACACTAGCTCAGTAATTAGCACATCCTTAGTAATCACTGTGAGCGTGAAGACTCTGCCAGGCTGAGAGAGCTGGGCTGGGGCAGCCTGGAGAAGAGAAGGCTCCTTAAGGGAAGGCCTTAGAGAAGCTCCAGTGCCTAAAGGGGCTCCAGGAAACCTGGAGAGGGGCTTTGGACAAGGGGCTGCAGGGACAGGACAAGGGGAATGGCTTTAACCTGCCAGAGGGGAGACTGAGATGAGCTCTTAGGCAGAAGCTCTTCCCTGGGAGGGTGCTGAGGCGCTGGCACAGGGTGCCCAGAGAAGCTGTGGCTGCCCCATCCCTGGCAGTGTTCAAGGCCAGGTTGGACACAGGGGCTTGGAGCAAGCTGCTCCAGAGGAAGGTGCCTTCCTGGTCCAGCTTTAAGGTTCCTTCCAACACAAACCAGTCTATGACCAGAATTCGGTTTCTTCACTCATTTCCACAGAGCAATGAGAACTTACCAAAACCATACAAAAATAAACCACTTGAACATTGCATGAAACTGAAGGCCATGACAACCTCTTCTAGGACTCTAGTGCTCCTGTGAGGCACCCAGCCCCACAGACAGGATGTATATTAACACAGACACAGAGGAAGGCTCACAGCTGCTCCCTGCTCACCTTGCCCATGACAACTGAAGCCAAGTGCTCTCAGTCTTAAATCCTTCTGGATTTTGCTCTTCAATAGGACTTCACCTTAGGCAAGCGTTAACCAAGGGTATCCACTCCGTGCATCCTTCTGTAGATAACACTGAGCATTAGGATGGTTTTAATTTCAGCACAATATCTTCTGTTTACTTCCATCAGGAATATTAGCTCACTGCAGCTACAAATCCACAGTAACACAGATATGCCAAGAATCATTGCAGCTTCCAGACTAGCTTCAGTGAGTGCCCCAACAGCATTTTTTCCCCTTCAAGCATCTTTATGTTTTGGCTCACTGATAAACCCCCACTTCATTTATTCAGTCGTGTCACATACATTCTGCCGCATGCACTTCGGCATATTTGCAACTGCACTAATCATCTCAGCCTATTCTGCTTTAGGCTGGAATGTGATGTACAACATTAAATCACTTGATTGTTATTAACCCAGTTACAATGTATCTTTGCATAATGCTGCTCCATCTCTAAATCCAGGCTCTAATCAGGTATTATGACAAGCATTTAATTATGTTACTCGTGTACTTCATAATAATCCTCTTAGGAAGCGATTGGGGGTTTATGATTTAAGCCCTATGGAATTCCAGCAAGGCAAATGAAAGGAAGGCTGGTTTAGGGGTCAGGATCAGGTACCCAACAGATGAGGCTGATCTGCATTGATAAAAGCCAACCAGGGAAGCAAAAAACCCACGCTCCCATTGGACTGAAAACCACCCCTCCCTCAGCCACTTCCACATCCAGGCCAGAACAGGCAAATGTCCACTTTGAATCTGCTGATAACAAACATTTGGGGTTACCATTGGCTACCCCATTGTACTTCATGGTTACAGCCATCCAACCAACACCATCCATGGTCAAAGACAAAGGCAACCACTACATCTTCACCTCCTCAACCTACCCTTGCAATAAAGGGACTGCATGTCAGCCACTGTGCACTGCCTATGAGAAAACATTTTGGAGGCAGAGGTGAATCCACAGGAGGCAAAGCCAACAGGAAGAGCCCAGAGCAAAGCCATCAAGGCAACAGGGAGAGGAGAGAACACAATGAAAGATCATCCTTGGCAAGCAGAACAAATGCATATTCATTTATCAGAAGATGCACTCACTGTTGTCCAGAGGGGAGTTATCACCACTGAGGGACCAGAGGACAGGAGGCCACCAAGGATGCTGAAGGAGCTGTGAGACACCATCATGAGGCTGCTCTTGGTTATTTCTCTAAGCACACGAGGACCAGTGGAGGCTCCCACGGCTGGAGAAAGTTGCTTCAGCTTCAAACAGGGTAAACTTCAGCTCAGCCTCTCAGAAGAGTGTTGATCTCGAAGCTTCAAGTGTTTGGAAATGGTATCTGTGAAAGGCAAGAAGGGAGCTGGGATCACCCTACCATGTACAAACGGTGCCCAATGCTTAACCACTGGGATGAGATGACCGGATTCATGGGTAGTGAGGCTGGATAAGCATTGGACCAGATTTCCCCATGCTTGATGATGTCCATGGTTCAACAAGGCAGGATCCTGAGGATCTGGCGACTGTGGCCACCTCCTACCAATGCATCCAGCAGATTACATTGTTGTAGCTGGAACTGCCCATATCCTTTTGGTGGCAAAAGAAACAAATGCAGGTTTGTTTTTCTCAGGTAGTAAAAAATCAGTTTTGTCTCTTCCAGGGCAAATCACGTCATGAGATGTTAAGAGCTGGGCTGTATCCATAAAGAACAGTGTCTGCACTCAGACAAACAGAAACACAAACAGTGCTAATACACAGTGACCTGGGAAGATAAGCCACATTGTTCAGCAACAAGCAATGTCCTCCAGCAAGTGGCATGCACTGGAAATGAATAAACACGAGAAGAAAAATGATACAAACTGCAAATAAATCCTAAAGGAACCAAAAATGGTTCAGCCGCAGGTCAAAGCATCATCTGAATCTGGCCATCAGCTACCCATAAGCACAAATCCTCCCATTTAGCTCAAATTTCCTAACTGCAGCCAGGCTGTACATATGTTATTCCTCTCTTCTTTTACCTGAATTTTGATCTGATGATGCACGTTTTGAAGCCGTGTGTAACTCCAGTCAAATAAACATCTCTAGTGCTTTGAACGTTTGTCCCTCAGCACAACATCACGCATGTGAATACGAATTCCTGGGGTCATGGTCTTAAATAAGTTGAACTGACTAAACCTCTTCCTATGCTGCTTTGCATGCTATTCAGACACACTTGTGAAGAGCCTAGATTCAATGTGTAGCATGGTCACTGGTTTAGAAGAGGACAGCTTAAAACATGCACAGCTCTTACCAGGATTGTGGCATACACGGTCATAACAGTGATATACTTTGGGATTTCTGCCTCATATTTTCACTATCCCTGTGGCACATTTAAACTGTCATCCTGGTATTTTATTTACTATTTTACTGTAGGCATCCCACAAAGATCATTCAGGGAATAAGACTGCTCTGTCTGCATGTGCCCTAAGTGTTTTATTTTCCATTTCACTACCTGCAGGTCTAATCAGACATTTCATAGTGCAGAGGCTGATAACAAACAATTTAGCTACCAGACATCTTTAGTCCCACAATATGACTTTAGGAATGTACACAGTGAGTGACACATTAAAACCGTAGTTGACAGAAAGATGCTTTTTTGTAAAGCTTGAAGATGCTGTGAATACACAAAATACATGTGATGCTTGGAGAAGGGATTTGGAGTATCCACATGAACTTAGAATCATAGAATAGTTTGGGTTGGAAAGGACCTTAAGATCACGTAGTTCCAACCCTCCTTCCATGAGCAGGGATGCCTTGCCCAAGGCTCTGTCCAAACTGGCCTTGAACACTGCCAGGGATGGAGCATTCACAACTTCCCTGGGCAACCAATTCCAGTGCCTCACCACCCTCACAGGGAAGGGCTTCTGCCTTAGATCTAACCTGAACTTCCCCTGTTTCAGTTTGACCCCATCACCTCTTGTCCTATCCCTACAGGCCCTAATGAAGAGTCCCTCCCCAGCATCCCTATAGGCCCCCCTTCAGACACTGGAAGCTGCTCTGAGGTCTCCACGCAGCCTTCTCTTCTCCAGGCTGAACAGCCCCAATGTTCTCAGCCTGTCTTCATATGGGTGGTGCTCCAACTTCCTTGGAATCATTACTGTACCTCAAAAGCCACTGTACATTAACCATAGGCACATGATACATTGTCGATAGTGCATAATTATTAACATGGCTACAATAATTTTACAAATAATGAGCTAATTTGTACAATTATGTATTTTCAATCGTCTGAAACTGCTCAGCTCCACTGCAGGCATGGAGGGAACATAAGCTTTCTTGTAAAGGAGTACAGGAGACAGATGTGATTCACAAATGGTCATGAATACTCACTATTTACTGGTCTTTTGCAGTGGAGGAAGAGAGTGTAAAGTCAAACTGCTTTAGTTTAACAGCATTTACTGTCAAACCAAGCAGGAAAAAGGAGCCTCAGGGTTTTGGTATCAAACTTGGAATTACATCTACTTAATATAATGTGCTCAAGTTGATTTTAACCAATGGCAATTGATTTTATCCTAGTGTCTATTTCACGCTATATCCACTGCATGTACAGACTATAGACTGTATAGGGCACTACATATGTGTATACACACAGACATATGCTCAGTGAAGATACTCTCCTAAAAATCCAAGCCTAAAAATCTCTTCTGAGCAATCCACTCTACTACACATCTGCTTTTCCTTCCTTGTCTTGGCTAAAGAATAAAGCAAAATTCCCTGTCCAATAGAGACAGAGAAGAAGCCCAACTGTGCCAATGGGAAAAATAACTAGTGCACATCCCTTGTAGGGTTAATGCAAATTTAACACAGGTTCCTCTCTCAGTTTTAGTTTCCTTTAGGTCTCATCATTTGTCAGGATGTCCTTTAACACAAGCCATACAAAACAGAAAGAAAAGATGATATAATGAATATCTAGGTGATATAATGGATGTTCCAGGTAGACCTTCACCTACCCTGAAGCACACCAAGCCCAGGCCACCTGCACAGGCTGCCTAAATCATCTCATTCAGGCAGAGGGGTGAGAAAAATCTAAACACTAACATGAATCAAAGGCAACAGAAGGAACAATGGTGTCTCCCTTTGGGAAGAAAAGTCCATTTAATCCTAAGAAAGAAGGACATACCAGCTCAGAAACCTGGCTGTGGCAGTTGAGTTTGGATGACCAGTGACACTGGAAGAGTACACTGCACCCACTGTAGTTGAAATGTAACATGGATCTCAATTGAGGAGGCCTAGGGCTTCCAAAAACATCAACTTCAAGCATGTTATAAGAACTAACAAGTGTAAAATGAGATCCAGAGAAGGAGGAGAACTCCCACATGCTATTTCTCAGAAGCACAGAGCAGAACCAAGGCAGATCAAGTGAGCGCCAACACCTGATGAGGACACTGCCCAACGTGAGCACAGAACTGAAGTGAGGCAGCATTAGGAACTCAAGCAGAAGAAAAGATAATAATCTCATAGATAAGCATTAGTGAGCCGTTAGGATTTGCTCTCAGGCTATTTCAAACTGATTCACTGAAGGAGATGCACATAAAACCCCTCCAGTAGATGACTTTGCTATAAAGAGCCCCGTAACACTTTATAATTTAGAATAAATTGATCTGTTAAGAACTGTATAAAGTTAGAAGACGAGGAGCATTTGAGGGCACTGCCACTAAGTAGCATAAGAGACCTCTTGGACCGAGGAACCTCAAGACATACAGAAGATAAGGTGATACTGGCCTGCTGAGGATTAGAAGATACTCTTACTTAACTCATTCCCATTCTCCAAACAAAAGGAAGAACAAGGAAGGATACGGCACTGAAGGACACAGGGGGTTACTGCACCAATTTCTTCATGTGGCCCTGCAAAACCTTGTGGCAAAGACAAGTGTCTTTATCTCTGTAGAGCACAAGGGACACACAGAAACTCTAAGGTCTAAAAATGATATTTTCTCCCCTCCACTACAATCAGTCCGGACTGACAACTTGATTTTGTCACATCCCATTCGGGATGACTAAAGGGCCAGAAATCTTATTACTGAGATAATGGACCAGGATTTTGCAAAGCTCTTGGGAAGGAAAAGGTTGGAGATGCTGTAGCATAAAATACTCTTCGTAAGGGGAAAAAACCACAAACCTACAAACCTTTCATGACGTGAGGCTGTACCCTAAGAACAGTTAACCTTCTTGAGGAAAGCAAGTAAATAAAAAGCTGGATGTAACAAAGAACTTCAGTTCTTAGAACATGTAATCATCTTTAGAAGAAGTGAGCAAGAACAAGTCCAGAAGTTATTCACAGTTTCCTCTGAAACATCTGGCAATGGCTGCTGCGGGAAGGGCGATGGGACCACGAGACTGGTCCAGCAGGGTGGGACACATCCACACCTTCCCAAATTGGCCCTTCTGCATCTCCTCAGGAAGATAACGCTTTGGGGGAAGAAGAGGAAAAACCTATTTATTGAAAAAAAATAATGTGTGTAAAAGAGAGTTTTCCCCAAGAAATGGAACAGTGCACTCCAGAGATGGGGAATCTGTTGATCATGTTTCCAGCAGTGGCACTCGATGCTCATCCCTGATACCAGCCACCTAAAACCAGATTTTCCCAGTTTTCCCTCTTCCTCTGGCTGCAGGAACCTGCCCCTGCAGAAGCAAACCATCGGGAGGTTCGCTGCCAGGGGCTGGAGGTGTGGGATGCACATAAGGGTTAGAACTGGATGAGTTTTAAATCCTGCTTTAAAATCCCTTCCAACCCAAACCAGTCTCTGATTCTATGAGAAGGGGACAACCGCCCTGGCATGTGCCCATGTCAGCTCCCATCACCAGGGCTATTTGTTAGAGTACAGAATACTTGGTGACACAGGAGTTTCAGCCTCCTTGTGGCATTAGAAGCTGCATAGCAGCAATATGGGTAGAAAAAAGCAGTGAACTGGCTTCAGATGAGGAGGAGTCAGTAGGACCATCAGGTTGGGCAGTAAAAGGCTTGGGGGCTTGCAAGAAAAATACACAGATTGAGGGTAATAATGACACCAAATGCAAGAGCTGGGTTTTTGCCTAAGTGATTTTCTTGTTATTTTTATTGGCTTTATTAAGATGTACTGGGGGGAACAGAGTGCAATCTAAACCAGGATTTTCATTAGATTCTCTGGTTCAGTTCTTTTTAATGTTTCGGGCTAAATGCAGCAAATAGCCAGCAAGTGAAGGCTTTGTCCTGCTCCATCTATTAAATAGGCTCACAAATTCCATAAAATCTAGATTTAGCTTTCAGATGAAAAGATAAAAGCTCTCACCACACAATTACATTCTGTCTGGCTGTGAAATTCGGGAATAGAGTGAAACCGTAAAGGCTGCAGTGGAGATGGACCAGCAGATGCCATCCTCACACAGGATGCAGACAGCACATCACCCATGAGCTGAACTCCACTGGGCAGGATGCTTCCTACCCTCTTAATACCCTTAAAAGGAACCTTTTATAGTGCCAGGTTTCAAAACTGCAATCAAAACAGGCTTTGCCTTCCCTGTTTTGACACAATGAACAGCACAAGAGGGTAAAGCCAGCTCCCAGCTCTTGGAAAGGAGTAAACTGGGATGCTCTTTCCTCCTAGTGGACTACAAGGAAAAACCCAATTGCCTACAGTGTTCCTATGTAGAAACGAAGCAGAAGTTGTAGGGCCCCATCAAGCAGAGGCAAGAAGCACACTCTGATCTCTGACTTCCTGTATTGGGTTTCCTGCTACACACTGAGGAAAAGCACCTCCTTTTTTGTTGTTGCTCTTGGGGCCGGGAATGAACTGGGGCCGTCACTGAGCATTTTGGAAGCGTGAAGTTCCTTACAGGCCCTGTAGTTTTCTGGGATATAGTCTTTTCCTCTGGCTAGAGAAAATCCTGGTACATGAAACAATTTGTTCCTGGAAGCACTGTTGAACATCAGATCTTGATGAGCTTTCAGCATCAAAAAGACAAAGCCTGTGCCCCTAGCAGAAATAACTTGCTGCTTGCAGGAAGTACACATGGCCAGAAAGAGCTCTGAAGGCTGAAATCCCACTTCCTCAAGCCACTAATTCCCTGAACTTTCTGAACACAGTGCACAAAAGGGGTTCTGGTGTCTGCTCCTTAAGCTTATGGTTGGCCAAAGCACTGACATCTACTACCCAAGTGCAGAGACTCACTGTACCAACATGTCAAACCTCATCCATGCACAAGGCACCAGCTGCCAGGGGGCGTCAGAATTAGATCACAAATGGTGTGTTGCACGTGCACCAGGTTACTATTAGTTCAAGTATTCCAAGTAATCTAAACCTGAATTAACTCCTGTGCTTCATCTGAAAGCCCCAGATATGGGTGCAGTGCTCTATGGATCTACACGTGTAGATGACACTGTCAAATTTCAGCCAGTGAGACCCAGATCTCTATTCCTTAGTGGAAAAACAAACAATGCAGACCAATATCTTTGTGGCTTGAGATATCAAGGTACTAAAATACCAGGTTTCCAACTAAAAGCACTGGAAAATCTAAGGTAATACAGAAATTCTTACTGCCCTTTAGGGTCTACAGTACCTAAGTGTCTCACTTCCAAAATGCAGGTTTCTCAAATGATGCCCCAAAACCAGCAGTAACGGGGATCTGCATCCCCTTTGCTTGTTGGGAGCTGTTCACAGGGCAAAAGAGAGCTAATCCAAAGGAGGATGGGAGGTATGACCTCTCTATGTGCTCCAAAGGCATTTGATAAAGTTCCTGCCTAGCTAAAAGCTATAGAGGAAACACAGCACCAGGTGAACGATAAAGCATTGTCATGGATTAAAACAAGTTAAGAGATAGGAAAGAGAACAGAAATAAATGGCCAATTCTGAGCATGGGGAAAGGTTAATAGTGGAGTGCCCCAGGGATCAGTCTTGGGCTGCTGTGTTTCAATATATTCATTAACAGGCAGCAAGAGGTAGTGAAGAGCGAGGCAGAGTGAGTGCCTGACAGAAGTGGTTTAGGTCAGTCACAAGGAGGGGAAGCGGGGAAGGAGCAGCCACCAGGGCAAACACACACCGAGCAGCCCAGGCTCTGCTCCCTGAATGCAGCGGTGGGCACAGAGGCACCAGAGCTCCCAGTATTGGTCATAGAATCCCAGACTGCTTTGTGTTGGAAGGGACCTCAGAGCTCCTCCAGCTCCAACCCTGCCATGGGCATGGGCACCTTCCACTAGAGCAGCTTGCTCCAAGCCCCTGTGTCCAACCTGGCCTTGAATGCTGCCAAGGATGGGGCAGCCACAGCTTCTCTGGGCACCCTGTACCAGTGCCTCAGCACCCTCACAGGGAAGAGCTTCTTCCTTATATCCAACCTAAATCTCCCCTGTGCCCTAAGGTGACAGCAAACCACTGCTGCCTTGGACTGACCACCCAAAGCAAAGGTCACCAAAATGACAAATTGAGATGCCTGAAGGAGCTCCCCATCTGTAGGTGGCTTCAAACTACCCTTGCCACAGTGAACAGGCAAACATCAGCTCTATGACTATTCCCTGACTCCCCCTGTGTAGTGCATCGAGTTAACAGCATCAAGATGGGGACAGCAACATCTCCATGATCAACCCCACATCCCATATCACCACCTGAGTCATGGGAACAGTGGCTTCAATACAAAGATCAAGTCAATTTTAGGAGCTGGCCCAACCAACCCTTCTTCACTTTGCTCCGCTGCATACCACTAAGCAGCTGGAGTGGAAAGCAATAGTAACTTACAGGAGAGAGGATGAATGTGAGCTTTGACAGATCACCTTCACCATTGGTGGCTGGAATCATGTAAAAGGCCACTGAGCAGCGTATAAAAGCCACATCCACCTGAAAATTAAGGGAAAGCTACCCAGTATAAGGGGTCTGTGCATCTGATGAGTTACAAAATGCAAGGCAAACTTTGCAAGGCACGGGTTAACTCGGGTGCTTTAGGAGAAATAGCATCACTCTGCATTACTTGCAGAAATCCACTTGAAAACTCAACATCCCCTTGGCACCCCATTTAATTTACAAGACAAAGTACTTTACCACGGGTGCTGCTGCTGTTTCCATCCCATTCTTTGCTGGATTGAATCCATCAGCCAAACCCTCCTGAAGCCTGCTGTGGTGGGTTGCTGAGCAAGGGGACGTGCAGACACTGATGGCTTCTCACTGAAAAGAGATTATGAACCCGTTTCATAGACTGGAGAGACAACAGCATCCTCTCTTGCCCCATCCCTTGCTGCAGCAATGCAATTCAATAGTGTGCTGCATTGCATGAGCAAAGCATGTGAAGGTAGGAAAGAACTTCAACCTTAAATACATCCATTTTTATCTTTTCCTAAACAATTAAGCAGCATGTAGCCATTTCCTTAAACATTAGCTTTTTATAACTCAGTCCACACATGTAGGAGTATGGAAGATGTCATTATCCTCCTGGTTTTCCACCAAAGAGCCTCTAATGAAGTGAATCCAGTAAATTCATTAGGAACCATTCAGCTGAGCACAAACTGAAAGCATAAATATTTGCAGGACTAGGCCACCAACCCACCAAGGATCCATTTCTACAAGGTCTGGAAACTGACGGGAAGCTTATGGTTCAGAGGAGCCATCCTCTGCGTGGCACCCTGCACGTCTCCCTGAGTTTCCTACAGCAACTTCCCTTTCAGTTATCATTCACAGCACAAACACCAGTCATTTGCCCAAAATTTGCTTTATATCTGCATTTTCCCAGCATCCTATGATCATTCCGGATGCCAGCAAGATGCACAAGCTGTTTACATGCAGGCTAAAAGCTGCATGGAATAATGAAGATGACACGGTTCAGTACATAATGATGTTGCAATTTTGGCTTCTTAGAAACCAGTATTCCCTAATCTGCTTCCCTGGTTGCTTTCAGAGGCTGGGAATGTGCATGGAATGCTGACGCCGCTCGGCTTCGCTGGGAACAGCGCTAGGAAGAACCCCTTAACGCAGCCGCCACCGCAGCTGCGTCACTCAGAGCAGCAGCCGGTGCCCGGCCACCGAAGCCATAACATGCAATAATAACCAGCTTAAAGTGTCAAAACTCATCGTATTTTGGACAATTTTCCAAGGAAAAACAGCACAAATGGTTGTGGAAAGGCAGATATTTGAAGGACAAACAGTTCTACCTCTATCTAGATGGGAGCACGTGTTCCCAAAGCCAAAACGTCACCACCAGCCGCAAACACAACCCTTCCTCTCCAAAACCCGCTCTGAAAGCGATGTGTGCATAACCTTTAATGCTCCAGGTCCGAGCTCCGATGGATTTTGCCCTCTGTAGGTGTGAGAAAGAATTCCCCATCCCGTTTTCCCGGCTGCCCGGAGCCTCTTTGCCAGCAGCTCTTGCATCAACCCACTCTACAACCTGCGGCTGGAACCGGGAGCGCTGCTCCCACTGCTCCTCCAGCGCACAGAGGGCTCCATCTAGTGTCGTACACACAGAATTCCAGGGAAAAACAGGCGAGAGGGAAAAAGCCAACTGAGGATAGTTGCATAGATTTTTAAGGCAAAATAACTGCACTTTCCTGCCAGTGCTGTTCCATGCTGGAAAGGATATGGAGTAGATTTTACTACCCAGAGCTCTGCAGTCCCTTGCCTAAACCCCTCACGCATGTACAAACCATCACAGTCATTAGTATAATAATGGGAAAGGAGATGCAATTTACACCAAGCAGGAATGGTGTCAGGAATTGGATTTTCACTCGGTTTTGGCAGCATGGACATGCTGTGGCTCCTCACTCTCATCATTCATCAGGAGTTGCCCCTTGACTTAGTGGCTGCAGGGTGTTTGGGATCACAGGTCCCCATCCAGAGAAGGCCAACAGCAAATGTACCTTAAAGTCACATCATGGATAGAATGCAACGCAGCATCGCCAGCCCAAACCCAAGCAGCTGAGGATCAGCTCTCCCATCCTGACTCTCACATAACGCCACTGATTCTGTGGCCATCACTTCACTGCATTGAAGGTTGCCCTGCAACCAGCAGTAGCTTTGAATACATCAGGTTTCTGTACAAAACAAGTTCTTGGAACATGGTGCTGGGCAGGCAGATCAGTGTCACCAGAACCATGGTGGCTTTGAGCCAGCTCAGCTGATGGGTTACCCGTGTGCTGAGTCAGCAGAAATGCCAGAGGGATTCTGCTGCAAACCTCAACACCCCTGGGCTTGAGTTTCAGTCTTCACAACAGCTTGAGCCTGCCTAGTGCTGGGATTCTTAATTCCAACCCAGTATTCCAAGCTGAAGGAATCACAGGATGGTTTGTGTTGGAGGGGAACTTAAAGCTCATCCAGTTCCAACCCCCTGCCACAGGCAGGGACACCTTCCACTAGAGCAGCTTGCTCCAAGCCCCTGTGTCCAACCTGGCCTTGAACACTGCCAGGGATGGGGCAGCCACAGCTTCTCTGGGCACCCTGTGCCAGCACCTCAGCACCCTCACAGGGAAAAGCTGCTTCCTATATACCCTAATATTTCCTTATAACCTAATATAAAGTGCAGGGAAAAAAAGAATCTAACTGAAAACTTGGGAGAAGGATGGAAAAGCAAGCAAAACAGAAATAAGCAGAACATAAGTTACATTAATTGCGCCCAAAAAACAATGTCAAATACTTCTCCACATACCACCTTTAGCAGCCATAAAGGCTCAAATCCTCACTTACCTCTTCACCTGCAGCACTGGGGCTCCAACACTTCCTTGCCCCTTCTCCCTTCTGTGCAAAACATGGTTTCCCTTGTGTGTCTCCCAGCAGAACCCTTCAGTCCTTCCCACGCTCCACTTTGGAACAGCAGGAACATCACCTAATTGTAATGTTCTAATCATTGGGATTTGCAGAAAAACAGTTGAGGAACTCAGCCCACACGTCTCAATTGGTAGGTGAGTACCCAGGAAATGTGTCTGTAGAAAGCAACATGTGCACACATGGAAAGTTGAAACGAGCCAGCCAGTCCTGATTATAGGTATCAACCACTTAATTCCAGCAGCACTTGCTGTCCCTCAGTGCATTAATACCTCATTCTGAGTCTGCCCCTGAAGTACCATCAGCTCTGGGTGAGAACACAGGAGGCCACAGAGATGCTGCAAGGGCTGGAGCAGCTCTGAAGGCCTGGCACAGGGTGCCCAGAGAAGCTGGGGCTGCCCCATCCCTGGCAGTGTTCAAGGCCAGGGTGGACACAGGGGCTTGGAGCAACCTGCTCTAGTGGAAGGTGTCCGTGGCAGGGCTTGGAGCTGGATGAGCTTTAAGCCATCCCAAACCATTCTATGATTTTATGATCTTCACCTTGTTGCAAGTACTGACAAACTACACATCGTCTCTTCCATTCCACATAAAGCCAAATTTTTTCCCCACAGTAGCAGCAATCTATTCCAGAGGCAGAGGGATAACACATAACAAAAGACAGGGAAGAATCATCTCGCACAGCAGCAGCAGCACCATACATACCAGTCACGCTCCCCAGCAGTGCCTTGAATGGAGGTTTTATCCATATGGTTGAAGCCTTTTCCAAGAATGCGTTACATTTCCTGAGTACTGAATATACTAAATATAGGACTTTATATATACACTAATCAATAACAATAATGAAAAATTAGGCAATGGGAAAGGCAAAAATAGAATAGAGATAATAAAGATACTAAGGAATGTTGCTAATGACGCAAGCTGGAGACCCTCAGTTGAGCACCGTAAGTGGAGAGAACAGTCACCAAACATCAAGAGCAGCACTGGAGTTTTGCTTCACAAATAAATTCTGTACTGGTACAAGAGTCATTTCGCTACTGGTCTAAGTGGCATGGGAGAGTATACGGAGTACTAGAGTATATAGAATGTTTCTATACAAGTATATGGAATAGAAGTATATAAGTTGTCAGAGACAGTAGCAACCTTTCTTCACTGGTGGTCTGTTGCACTTCTATAAACCTTGAGTGGTTAAATTCTATTACAGTGACTTTTGAGGAAAACTAATGCAGAAGAAGTAGCATCTTGTATTTAATCTTGGTTTAATTAAAGCTTCTAACTCCTAATTTGACCACAGGGATACTGCTCTTCAGTACAATTTTACTGTTTTAAATGAAGAGGTTACTATTCATACCAACAGCTGCCCAGATGCATTTGCAATTCACTTTGAGAGATTAAGGTTTTCACGAGAAGGACAGGATCTTTCCATAGTAGTTAAACTTGGTTTTAGAGTTATAACCTGTACTATTTTATAGTGATTACTAAAGTTATTCCTAGGAAACTGACAGATCAAATTACACACCAGTCACTAAGAATTCTGTAACATGTCCCAGTCCATTCATCTCTGCAGTCAACCTTTCCAGCGGGGGAATAACTCCAGTAACAGCCCTGCTTCAGGTTCCAGTATTCCTAGATTAGACTGAGAACTGAAGAAACAAACACCTAAACATGCTTCCAAAACCTGCTCAGCTGCTGCCTGAAGGAAAAAACTCCTCAAGTGGGTCTCTGGCCAGGAACCTCAAGTAGACGTCAGTGTTTCTCTGCAAGATCAACCAACACAAGAATCAGTGAGGAAAAGGCTCTCAGCAATACTTCCCTGCTCAAAATGTGTTAGAGGTGAGGTTCAGGCATTTTGCTGCTCACCAGTGCTTCATTTTTTGGGTTTCATGAAGGAAGCATACTTCTCTTCGGGTTCTACACTTCTCTAAGAACATGACGTCCTTGTCCTCCTTACTGTGCATAGCCAATGTGCCCAGAACAGTTTAGCCGCTATCACCACTATCAACTCAGTAGCAGTTGATACTGTCACACACATCAATCTACATGTAGTTAACCTGAAACATTCCAGTACTTCACAAGCACAAACCCACCTTCCAAGAGAAACCCCTCAGGTTCAACTTCAGTCTGAGCACACATGCTAAGAACTCAAGAGGCCTGAGAGCAAAAAGTGATCCTCTTGAAGGGAAACCCTCCTGCACGTACCTGCAAGTACAAAGATGCTGCAAGTGGTTTCATGGTCAGCCTGCTCTTAGAGCCAATTGTATTTCAGAGCATTAAAGGTATTACAAGAAGGATTAAAACTAAATTAAATCCTCTGAATACAGAAATTAAGGATTCATGTATCATGACAATTATTTAAATTCTCAAAGTCATACCCCAGTAAGTAACCCTTTCCATTTAACTGAAGGAACACTGATAATACTGGAGAAGATTTCAGGGAGACCTTAAAGCAGCTCCAGTGCCTAAAGGGGCTCCAGGAAACCTGGAGAGGGGCTTTGGACAAGGGCCTGTAGGGACAGGACAAGGGGAATGGCTTTAACCTGCCAGAGGGGAGACTGAGATGAGCTCTTAGGCAGAAGCTCTTCCCTGGGAGGGTGCTGAGGCGCTGGCACAGGGTGCCCAGAGAAGCTGTGGCTGCCCCATCCCTGGCAGTGCTCAAGGCCAGGTTGGACACAGGGGCTTGGAGCAAGCTGCTCTAGTGGAAGGTGTCCCTGGCCATGGCAGGGGGTTGGAACTGGGCGAGCTTTAAGGTCCTTCCAACACAAACCAGCCTGGGATTCTATGATTTATGATACACCAAAGAATGGCCTAACCACCGTGTTTATTAGCTCATTTCAACTGTAATTCAAATATGCTCCAAAAAGCTATGTGAAAACAGGTTGAACATCTGAGATGAACAATTATGGACCTGCTTTGCTAACGAAGATGCACAGAGTAGAGCTGAAATTCATTAATATCCGCTTCCTAATGGGGCACTGGATTACAGTTTCAATAGCATTTTTCTTGCTTACTAGACAGGAAAACAGTTATGAACAGGGACAGAAAATTATGCTCTATGCCACAGAACTACAGCCATTAATACTCTCCTAATGAGAGCTGAGCCTGAAAAAGTAAAGATGCAATTTAGTCCTATATAGTACTACAAAGGGTAGTGGTATCATTACTCAATGCATAAATACCCACATGCAATGAACACACTGAAAGAGTGTAATAACCACCCCAAAGTTCTTCAGCATCACATTTTAATTGAATTTAAAGATCTAGACATGTTTGCATCTTCAGTGGAAACACATTTTCATATGTAGCATGGTCCTGTGAAACACACAGAGGACATTAGCTGTGTTTATTTACTCCTGATCAGTTCCATGGGGCTAAGTTGCCTATTGCTCTGATATCTAGAAGTGAGTAAGTGTTCAAAGTGTTCCTGTTCCCATTGATGTCCTTTTTCCATTAATTTTCTCCCTTCAGAACAGGCAGCAATTCACCCGTTTCCTTTAGTTCCTGTAAAGAAACATATACAGCAATTATTCTCGATGTACACTTCGTGATTACAACAACAAGGTTTCAATAGGGGTGGTTTGTGGGTAAAGAAATCGATTCAGCAGCTACAAGGCAATGTGCTAGTCAACCCACTAGAGGTCTCCCTTCGCCAACACATTGGAGTTCTTCACGTTGGATATAAATCCTGTGTTTAGTAAGAGAGGAAACTTACTCAGTGAAAAGATACACCCTCAGAAGAACGGGTTGTTATCAGCTTTCCTGGGTAAAGCCCCTAGGTCTGTCTCCTTCTAGGTGTAATTCAAGGTCTATTTTAGGCACATACAGAATTTTGACATCAAAAATGCCTCCCAAATATATTAAAAAATCATCATTCACTGATAGATTTTGTTACAGCCACACATTAAAACACACAAGACAGGAAGAGATCTGTAAGATTTCTGACTAAGAGCTACTTGCCCCATCCCTGGCAGTGCTCAAGGCCAGACTGGACAGGGCTTGGAGCAACCTGCTCTAGTGGACAGTGCCCCTGCCCGTGGCAGGGAGCTGGAACTGGATGAGCTTTAAGGCCCCTTCCAACACAAACCAGCCTGGGGTTCTATAAAAGGTTGACAATTTAAATTCAAATTATAAGGCTGCTAACTTCCTAAGGAACTCTATAACATCAGGAAATAGTTATAAAATAACATGTTGTAAAGTATAGGAGGGACTGGAACTAAACGATCTTTAAGATCCTTTCCAACCCAGGCCACTGTGATTATACATACTTTTTCCCACATCAAGAGAAACAACTCAATTTTATTACATATTAAGCTGTATTACGGAATGCATTTTAAGATCCTGACAACATTGCTACAAGTCAGTGTGAACTGAACACAGCCCAGCAATGCAAAAAGACAAATCACATTTAAATACCAGTGAGGGAAGTATTCCGCAGCATCTCCACAATGCCCAGGACTCTACTTCCCAATCACTGAAATAACCCACACACTTGTTAAATAAATAAAATTAGTCCATATAATTTAAGTAATACCAGTATTTTTAGAACTAAATGAGATTTATTGATTGTATCTTCCCAGGAGTTACAATGTCTGAGGAATTGGCTATAAAACATTCAGACAAGAATGGGCTCCAGAGTATTTGGGCTTGAGAACACTGTGCCTGCTCTGTTACAAAAATCAAAAACCAGAGTAAGAGATGCAGATCTATTTTTGTTGCTTCAGGGCCTGTTCAAACAACTCCAATAAACCTTCCTTTCTTCCAGGAATGAGCCTGTTCACTAGGAAAAGAATGTCTTGCCCACTTTCTTTGAGAAAAGCAATGTCAGAAGTAAAATGAGGAAAAGTAACCTGTAAAAATGCACCCATGGGGTGAAACTGGTCTTTATCGTAACAGTAACTGATTGCTGTCAAGAAAATACATTTCACTGCTAAATCTGGGCATATGAGAACACTGGAGATTTAGAGCTGCTTTTAGCTGTGTGTTGAGCTAAGAGAAGTCACAGTAAAAGCCACCAAGGCAGGTGGCCTCATGATATAAGGCCATTACACTGGAGTGTCTGCATGTGATGGGAAGGAAACATTCCTACACTTTTAAGCACTCAATTTACATCTCCAACAAGATTCTCCCATTCCTACCTTAATGATATCCAGCCCTCCAACCAGTTCACCTTTCACATATAACTGTGGATACGTTGGCCAGTTGGAATAGGTTTTCAATCCTTGCCGCACCTAAGAGAACAGAAACCTTAAGTATAAACTTCAACCTCTGCAGGAACAGCAATGAAATCCGCAATGCTGGAGAAGCTTCATTACCTCTTCATCTTCCAGTATGTCAAATGTCTCATAGTCAACGCTAGGAAAAGAAAAGAACACACAAAATCATCTACTGTGCACTTTTGCAACGCAAGACCTGTTAAAAATCAGAATGAGCATGTTTATAAGGCAGCTTCCAAATCACTCAGAATTGACAGGTAAGAAGAAGAAAACAGTCAACACCTTAGCACAAAGAACTGTAATGCAAGTAGTTTCCAGTTTCATAGCAAACCCCTTATAAAACACAGATAACCCCTAATAACCCACTGGAAATTAAGCTGTGTGGCTTAGGCTCTAACTGGGAAAAATGTGTTTAAAGTAATTCCATTCACTATTAGCTTAAAAAAATACCCAAAGGCACATCCACACTTCGGAGGGTTTTATTAAGAAGTTCTTTCCTGTGAGGGTGCTGAGGCGCTGGCACAGGGTGCCCAGAGAAGCTGTGGCTGCCGCATCCCTGGCAGTGTTCAAGGGCAGGCTGGACACAGGGGCTTGGAGCAAGCTGCTCTAGTGGAAGGTGTCCCTGCCTATGGCAGGAGGTTAGGACCCTCTAAGGTCCCCTCCAACACAAACCAGTTTGTGTATGAAACAAACAGCTGCTATTTCATCTTCTTAATGTACCACTTGTGTAAAACCACAAAACCAAAGTTCCTGTGTAAATTTGATCTCTGGTTGGTTCACATACAAGTTTGGGTAAGCCATTCCTAGTATCTCCAATAACCAGCACATGCATAGATTCCTCAGCTGGACTAGGACCATGACAGGGAACAATTTGAGTGCTGCTTATTTCCAAGGTGTACACTAATATATTGTTATCTATTATCTCAAAAAGCCCATTCTAACATGCAGTAATCAAGACAACTGCTTAACCTCTACTGAGCCGTGCAAATGAAATGGGAGTTTGTTCAAAGGGAGATGATACCAATCTCTCTCACTACAGAAAGAGCTGCTTTAAAGAGGAAAACTGAGGCTAGGTAACATGAGAGGCACCAAGATTAAGGAGACAGATCAAGAGGGACCTCTCTGAGACGAGCTGCTTATCAGAGTGGAAGGATTGCTTTCATGTTAACAATCACAGCAAGAAGAAAAAAAATCACTGTTGCAATGAACTCCTCAATCTGAGCAAGACAATCATGATGTAGTAGTGCTAAAGCAGTGTAATACCCAATACACCGCATCTGACTTGGTATCATGAGAGTGTATTAGTGATTTACACTATGGGCTTTCACATAAATATACTTGAAAATACTCTTAAGCAAAGAAAATTACATTTGGTGAACTCATACAAATATTTTTCCAATCTCTTCATTTATAAGCTGTAGTTTTTAGCACAGAACTGGCTTCCCAAATTCAATGAAAAACCCACTCACGTACCCAGTATTATTCATGATTTCTACAATTTGCTTGCTGAACCCACATTTTGCCACCTAAAATGCAAAGCACACATAGGTTAAAACATGGATCTGTTACATTTAATCCACACACCACCAAGTCCTCAAGCTACACTACAGCTATTACTGATTTACTGCTAGTGATGACCTTATTGGATTAGCAACACTACTAATCCCTTTTTCCTTCTTCTTTACACTCTTTGAGCTTTAAACAGCACAGAGTTTCTCTTTCCTTACATACTCTGCTGATATAAATGAAAGCATTTCGGATATGAAGCACTTTCCTCAGTTGCGGTTCGAAATGATATGAAATGAATCTGTTTTCCAGCTCTGGCAACACTGCCGTGAGAACTAGTCAGGTTTGCTTATTTTCTGACCATTCAAGAAGCCAAAGCTGTAGGCAGGATATGTATAAAAGCCTCACATGCATTGCAAAATACATGTGGTTCAGCCCAAGACATACACTGGCCTTTACTTACTGTTCTGGAGAGCAGCAACCTATAGTGGTGGACGCTCCATCCCTGGCAGTGTTCAAGGCCAGGCTGGACAGAGCCTTGGGTGACAATGTCTAGGGTGAGGCATCTCTGCCCATGGCAAGGGGGTGGAATTGGATGACCTTAAGGTCCTTTGCAATCCAAACCATTCTGTGATTTTATGATAAACAGGCTGCATGCACAGCAACTCCCAACTGAAATCAGTAATTGAAACTACCTACCGGAAACTTTCCGCATAGGCAATATAAGGACATGGAACACCAATCACTGTTTTAGACATTGAGTTTTTAATCCAAACTACCTCTTCCTATTGGTGATTTAACCCCACCAACAGCTCAAGCAAAATCAAAATGTATTAAGCCACCTGCCCAACACCTTGATTTCTGCGGGCAAGACACAGGTTTTAAAGGAGACAGAAGTACAGATAGAAGGCTGGAGAAGAGAATACTCCTTAATGGGAGACCTTAAGAGCAGTTCCAGTGCCTAACGGGGCTACAGCAAACCTGGAGAGAGGCTTTGGACAAGGGCCTGCAGGGACAGGACAAGGGGAATGGCTTTAACCTGCCAGAGGGGAGATCGAGATGAGCTCTTAGGCAGAAGTTCTTCCCTGTGAGGGTGCTGAGGCACTGGCACAGGGTGCTCAGAGACGCTGTGGCTGCCCCATCCCTAGCAGTGTTCAAGGCCAGCCTGGATGGGGCTTGGAGCAAACTGCTCTAGTGGAAGGTGTCCTGGCCATGGCAGGGGGGGTGGAACTGGATGAGCTTTAAGGTCCCTTCCAACACAAACCACTCCAGGATTCTATAAGCCCATCTTTTCAGAAGACTCAACCCCAACCAGCTCATCACCATGGTTTCAGTGACTCGGCATAACCCATGGGGTTCCAGTGCCTATGAAATGGCTTTGGAAAGCAGCCTACAAACTCTGTTGTTAATACACAGAGAAGGCTCATGGAATAAATAAGAAAACAAAATGGAAAGACAAATCACATGGAGGAGCTCAGTCCCCTACCTATGTACCCCTTTAAAAAACATCATAGAACAACTCATCACTAACTACAGTTAGTATTCAGGGTTCACCACTCCAGTGAAAAGCCCAAGTCAGGTGCCACGCAAGTAACTTTGACAGGAAGAAGTGCAGTGCCTGCTGTTCAAAGGGGAGTATTTTGTCCCCTGGTTACTTGGTTTGAGTATACAACACAAACCAACAGACTGACCTTTTGGTTTACAGTCACTTGCTCTTATTTTAATCCTATCTGTTAGCAGTTGTCTGTCTTCAGTGACTATTTCAGTGAGCAAGATAATCAAGTACAGCTTAAATACATCAGGCACAGATCATCCGACGCACGTGAGAAAGAGTGGATCATTTCTGGCATGTGGCATTATTCTTTAGCCTTAAAAAGTTCAGCAGCTTATTTTAAACGCAGTTGTGAAAGTATGATGAACTGAGGAAAACTAAAAAGGACAGGACAGGACACTCAATGCAACCAGGCCAACAGAGGTGAATTTCCAGAAGCATGGATCCAGGGATGAAGTTCTGGGCCACACTCAAGGTGTTTGCCTCTGGTAGGCAGCCGAGTGAGGATGTACAAAACCAACTGATAACAGACCAAAGGACATGCAGAATTCCTCCTTCATTCCTGAACAGTACATCACTTGATGGGCATCACTGCTGGGCTTCAAATTCCCTGACTTTACTGGGGCACAGCTAACAGCATTTTAGCAATACATATTACCTATCAGGTTAAATAGGCACTGCTCTTACAGAAACACCAAACAAGACAAATAACTGACTTTCCAGCACCATTAATTTTCAATAGCAAGGAAAAAATGTAATTACCACTATTTAAAGAAACTGTTTAAATATACCATGCAACACAATCTTACCTGTTTGCTTCCCTTCATGAAAAGCATCACAGGAGCTTTGTTTATCAGGGCTTTAAGCCTACAGAAAGCACACAAAAGAAAACCAAAAAACACCTCAGTTATTATCTCAAGCTTTATTTCCATAGGAGGATGAAACACAAAAGTGGAAAGATACCAACTTAGAGCTTTACTAGATGCATTTAAAGCAGTCTAAAAAGCAACTTTATTCATTTAAATTGCTTAAAGTGACTCTAGTGAATGAAGTTGAACCATCCTGTTACTTCCAGAGCAACAATTTACTTTCCTACATCAACCTCTAACTATTAAGCAACAGTTAAGTGTAAGGAGGAACATCACCGGGTCTATATTCAGAGACATACTGCTTTTTTCCTAACACTGAATATCACACTTTGCATTTCTCATTCCCCATATGAGAATACCTTTTGCAGAGTAAGAGCTGCATCTATTGTCCACCAGTTGTAAGACCTATGGACTTACAGACTAAGGACTACTACCCAAAGGAATAGGTCTCGTTTGCCCCATTGTGCCCTGCCCACTACTGGAGTATCAGCACAACTCCCTTTCTTTCCCTTTCCTTTAGGAAAGGTTTTTGTGTCACAGGTGATGGAAAAAGTTATTAAACTGTCAAATGGTTTCTTGATAAAGGCAAACCAGTCACTTTGTGTTACTCATAACACTGAGATTCCAGACTGGAGAATGCAGGGCCATTGCAAAATGAAACTAAATGAAGTTTTTGGAAATGGCTTTAACCTGCCAGAGGGGAGACTCAGATGAGCTCTTAGGCAGAAGTTCTTCCCTGGGAGGGTGCTGAGGCACTGGCACAGGGTGCTCAGAGAAGCTGTGGCTGCCCCATCCCTGGCAGCGTTCAAGGCCAGCTTGGATGGGGCTTGGAGCAACACTGGAAGGTGTCCCTGCCCATAGCAGGGGTTGGAACTGGATGAGCTTTAAGGTCCCTTCCAACACAAACCAGGCTGGGAGTTCATGATTTGCTGGGTCACCTACAGCCTTCACAGATGAAAACCTCAAAACAATTCTTCCAACCAAGTTGTCTCCAGGTTAGAAAGCAACAGTAAAACAGCTACAGCAAGGGTGAGCTGTCAGATCAGTTTCCTGAAACCCAGCTGATTTCTGAGTCCATTTTCAAGTAAAGAAGATGCAGTAAATTGATGGAAAGAGATCAAACACTGAGTAAAGGAACATAATCTAGCATTAAAAAGTTTCTATACTGATATTCCTTCATTTTATTAAGTCTTAGTATGCTTTAAGAACTACCCCATACAGTTTTCAATACGAGTGACTGGTAAGAGTGAATATAGCTGGGAAGAGATGTCAGTTGGTCACAAGTATGAGATTAGCCACAAAGGAAAACTAACCCGAGTCACGGAAAAAGAACTTCCCCGTTGTCACCAGAGAACAGACGACAGACCTCAGCCAAATGTCCTGGTTTAACCCAAGAAACACACACCCACTGAAGGATGAAGAGCAAATGAGGCAAGAAGTTGCTTGTGACCTGGCTGGTGAACTGTCAGCCAGTCCTCCGTGACTGGTAAACACTTCACTCACCTTTTCCACAGATGCTGCAGCTGCTCCTTTAGGGAGACATTGAGCTATACCAATCATTTTCATCTATTTAAACACATTAGGCTAACCACAAGACATTTCCCATTTCCTTCTCTCCCCAAAAACATTAAGCAAGAAACCATGTAGTAACTCAATCAAGTTGCAGCTTATGCAAGACTGCAAAAAAGAAGGAAGAGAGGACATTTTATACAGTAATTTTTTAAAAGGCCATATAAAGAATCTCATCTTTACCTATAATTTAAGGTCAGAACACAAAAGGTAGTGACTGGGTTTTGTGGCTTTGCTGAAACAATTTAGTTACCCTACTAGAGTAACAAAAGGTAAACCTTGGCCATAGAACACATTAAGAAGGAAGTAATAACTACACTGCTATAAAAGTAAGTATACTTCATCACCATATAGAAACGGCTTGCATTAAATTCCTTCCCCACTGTGCTGAGAGGGCAAAAGAACCAGAAGCAGACACATCCAGAGCACTGTCAGACTTGCTCTCACCAGACAGCAAGAGAGAATCTCTGCTAACATATCTGCCTGCAAGGTACAGGCCACCTCCTAGTAAACCAACCCCCTCTGCATGACCTAATGGCACAATTCACGTAAGAACTAGGAAAAAACAAAGCCACATCCAGGAGGAACCTCTCAGAGAAGGACTTGTCAGATATCTGGAGCCTGACTGCCAGAGGCACACCAGGATTTCAAATGAGAGCAAATCATCAAATGGGAAGGTTAAAGTAGGACAAATTGGTTTCTAGCTATTACAGCTGATTCAGGAAGCAGCACACTTCCTGCTGCTGCAGCACATATTCCTGTTGCCAAGGTGAAAGAAAACAGGGCCTGAAGGACATGAGTAACCAAGAAAAATGAGACAAGCCTACATATTTTCTCCAGTGACACCACAGTTATGAAGTCTGTGCCAAATGAAGCTCACAAAAGCTACTAATATTTAAAAGATGATTTTCCAAGTTATCTTTATACAATAAATTCTTAAGAGACACAAGAAGGAATCTATATATTCCTGCTGTAATTAAAAGATAACAAACTACAAATATAGTAAGTAAAGTCCGTTGGAGCAGTATAGCTTAATACTACAGCTTTATGTGAAGTGATGCTAACTGAAGAGAAAACTGAACATATTAAACAACTGCAGGAGTTCTATAATTAAAGAAAATCTTGATGCACTTAAAATGAAGTCAAAGGACAGAATTTATATAGGGGTTCCCATACATAAGCAAACATACAGGAAACAGGGCCCGCACAAAACATGGAGAGGAGCTTTGGACAAGGGCCTGTAGGGACAGGACAACGGGAATGGCTTTAACCTGCCAGAAGGGAGACTCAGATGAGCTCTTAGGCACAAGTTCTTCTCTGTGAGGGTGCTGAGGTGCTGGCACAGGGTGCCCAGAGAAGCTGTGGCTGCCCCGTCCCTGGCAGTGCTCAAGGCCAGGTCGGACACAGGGGCTTGGAGCAAGCTGCTCTAGTGGAAGGTGTCCCTGCCCATAGCAGGGGGTTGGAACTGGAGGAGCTTTAAGGTCCCTTCCAACCCAAACCAGGCTGGGATTCTATGAAACTCCAAAACAGACACCTTTAAAATAGTAACATAACACATTATACCTGTTCTCCAACTTTTCTGCCTTCGGACAAACTGTGTCCAGTTCTCCAGAGGCTTCAAGTTCCTGGGGAGAAGAAAAGTCAGATGTAAAAAGCAAGAAAAACGTGCTTCTGACAACTACCAGGAGTAAGAATTGCTCAGTTTCTAACCTTGACAATATCAAGTCCACCTATGAGCTCCCCAGATACATACAACTGTGGGTAAGTTGGCCAGTTAGAATATGTTTTCAGCCCCTGACGAACTTCTTCATCAGAGAAAATATCAAAACTGCTAAATGAAATGCCATGCTTGTTCAGAATCTCCACCATCTGCTTGCTGAAACCTGCAGACACAGAAAGAGGAATGACACATTGTTTAACCAAAGCTTTCCCATGTCTGTACTACACATGAGTCATTTCAAAATGCAATTCTTTTGGACAGTAAGTTCAAAACAGCTCTAGTGTGTTTTTCTTTGCTCTAGCAATATCCCCAAATATTGTAAGGGGCAAAAGAAGTATTTATTATTGGGATAACAAAACCAAAGTACATGGTTGGTAAGTCTGGTGCTTCTCTCCTTAGAGCGCCATATGGCCTGTAACCTTCATTTAAGCATCTCTGTTGTTCTAAGATACAATTAAAGCAAAGTTAAACCCATTCCCTTATTCTGTCTTTTCCAGCTCTTCTTCACTTTAGCCTTCACAAGGAATAAAATTACTTTAACATTAACCAATGACCACAACAGCACCTTCAGTAGCCATTTCATTTCTCTAACACACCACTTCTCTACCTCTTCATTTCTTCCTCCAGCTACCACTGAACTTCGCCTCCACCAAATGTGTATGAAGCTGACACAGAAGTGGGAACCAGGATCCCACCCCACTACCATGTCATTAGTTTAACTTAGAAACTTGGCTTTAGATGGTTTTCCACTACTTTTGCTTTAGGAGCTTTTCCTTTCCTACTTCAGGGTAAACGGCGGATTCCTTTTCATTTTCTAAACTCTCTATATCCACACAAGTACTTAATACCATTTCATTACCTTGTGTCACTATCACACCATGTTCTGTCTTCCTTTATGACTGATCGTCACTATGTCCCAGTCCAAACACACCCTCTGAGCTGGATATTAAGCACTGAATATTATGTAAACATCCAGATTTGAAAGGTTTACTGTGTGCCAACCTGAGAAGAAAAGTTTCTCCCCTCTATAATTAAACATCTTGTTCCCAAGAAAATCCTCACATCATTTGTAGAAAGATGCATGCATGAAAACTGCAATGTTACAGTATTTACAATCTATAACCACCTAAATCTTTTTACACTAGAGGGAAACACTCAAAATTTCACTTTCAAACAATTCTCCTCTATTCTATTTTCATAGAGTGATAATCTGGTTCATGTTGGGAGGGACCTTAAAGCTCATCCAGTTCCAAACCCTGCCACGGGCAGGGACACCTTCCACTACAGAAGCTCGCTCCAAGCCCCGTCCAACCTGGCCTTGAACACTGCCAGGGACAGGGCAGCCACAGCTTCTCTGGGCACACTGTGCTAGCACCTCACCACCTTCATAGTGAATAATAATGTGATAAGAAGTAATAATAACGTGTGTTTTATGTGTTTGCCAACTCACTGCAGTCTGCATTCAAACGCGCCTGCAATCCTACCAATTCCCTCAAAGAATTCCACCAAAAGCTGTGCAGACAAATGAAAACCTCTATATAAGTTTCAGAAGGAAAAAAAAAAAGAAAAGACAATGCTTACAGGCTTTAATAAAGGAATAAAAAAATAAAGCAGCCTTAAATGGGAAACAGAATCCAAGTGCCATAGAAGAATAACCTTTGATTTTAGCTTGCAAGACCACCTATTAGTTTTTGAAATATGGATTTTTTTTACAGCAGCTTTGTGCAGTTTTCATGCTCCACAATTTACTGGGATATGAAGGAGCACCATTTCTATGGATGGCATCTATGTTGCTTTTCTTTCTACAACTGAAGTGTGAAGTTCATGTACAGCCTGAAGTAAAACACAGGTTCTGAAATCCTTCACACATCTGGGAGTTCATTAGTAAACAGCTAAGGGCTGATTGCTGATGGTGATTCCAGCACCAATACATTAACTCATTTCTACTGTAAGGAACTGGGGAGAATAAAAAACAGCTTTATTTTTGCTGGAGGCCATTACATGCAAACTAGAAAGACTGATTGCTTGTGCTTTATTTTGAAGGGTTATGGTAGCAGGCTGAAAGTGTTCTGCTTAGGGACAAAGTGCCAGAACAGCTTTATTTCCGTAACAAAAGGGCTAGGCTGAATTCCTGATGAAATGCCATATATGCCTTACAAAGAAGAATTAAACTGCTAATGAACTGTTTTAACTGGTTATGCAGATGATCACAAGTGCTACTGCAGGGTCTACACCAGTAAAACCACCCTGAATAAATAATGGCATAGAAGTAAATCAACAAATACCACCACAGTCCAAATAAATTCACTGAAATAATACAAGGTATGGAGCAAACACAATTGCTAGTAAACACATAGCCAAGGGGACAATCCTCACTTTACACTGTGCTTAGCTGGCTTCTCCACTGAAGAAATGACAGGCTACACACAGACCCCCACATACACTGCTGCAGAGGGTCCCCTTCACTAGCCCGCTGCACTACGGATTCCAGCGCAAGTCCTATTTCTATCAAAATCGATACAACTCAAGAATATCTTCACCTTTAAATAAGCATGGCTCCTTATATTTAATTCAATTGTTATTACTCCTACTACTGTTTAAACTGCATCATCTTTGTCAAAGTGATAAATTACCTTCCACTTCAAAAAGGCTATTCCAGGAAGTTTAATAGACCCAACTTTGTAACATCTTTGAAACTAACACAGCAGTTTAAGGCAAGCACAATATTTAACTGCAAAATTAAACTGCAAAGTTTACATGATTTCCTGTTTTGTACTACATTTTAATACTTCCAATTTTAATACATACCTATCTTTAAGAAAGCGCATCCTGCGCACTTTTCATAGGGTACCAGGGAGGACTGAAAGCTTGTAAAAATACCTGCAAGGGTGGTGAGGTGCTGGCCCAGGGTGCCCAGAGAAGCTGTGGCTGCCCCATCCCTGGCAGCATTCAAGGCTAGGTTGGACAGGGCTTGGAGCAAGCTGCTCTAGTGGAAGGTGTCCCTGCCCATGACAGGGGGTTGGAACTGGATGAGCTTTAAGGTCCTTTCCAACACAAACCACTCTTGAATTCTATAAGTCTATGATTTACTTCATCATATTAAATCATGCAAATGAACCTGTGTTACACTCTTAAATCACTTTCCATATTGGTTTTATGATGAAGTGCTGAAACATCTTCAATCTCAATGCCTCTATGTCTCTTTTGGTTTGTGTTTTTTGTGTTTATTTCAAATAGCTTCAGAATTGCCTCCTATCAAAATTTCAAGCTCATGAAAAGCAGTAAAGGGTCTTTTCTCTATATAACTTCAAAATCTGCCCAGTGTTTTGCTTAACATCCTTTAGAACCAGCTCTTGACTCAGCATCCACAGAAATTCAAGGAAACGGTGTCCCTGTGCCATCAATGATCCTGCTGACCCAGGAATAACAGCGAATCTGGGCACATGGGCAGTTCTGAGGAGACTCGCCACTGCCTGCATGACACCAAGCTTGCCATGGCCACAGCAAGACCCATGCTCTGCTATTGCAGCTTGCCACGTGACTGCCCAACCACTCACACCACAGGCACAGCGGGCTCACCAACAGCAGTGCTACATTAACATCCAACACAGTTAAACTCACAACACATGTATCTGAACAGCCTGAACTGCAGACACCCCAAACATGCTCAGAAGTATCAGGAGCCAGTGAGAACCTCACGAAGTTCAACAACGGCAAGTGCAAGGTCCTGCCCCTGGGTCAGGTCAATCCCAGCACAAACACAGGCTGGGAGAGACAGGACAGAGCAGCCTGAGAAGGACTTGGGGTGCTGGCTCCCCATGATCCAGCTTCAGTGTGCACTTGAGCACAGAACCCCCTGTGTGCTGGGCTGCACCTCCAGAGCATCAGCAGTAGGTCGAGGGAGGGGATTCTCTCCCTCGGTTGCACTATGGGGAGACCCCCCCTGCAGTCCTGATCCAGCTCTTAGGCAACAACACGAGGGATGGGGAGCAAGTCTAGAGGAGGCCACGGAGATGCTTCCAGGTCTCACCAGAGACAATATACCATGATCCCAGTGAATTCCTGTTATTCCTTGAACTGAAACATGATCTTCAAACTATTTTACCTTTTCAACATGTGCAACTTGATGCAGAAAACACATCCTGAATATTCCTGAGGCAGCTCACAGTGTTAAGTGTCCCAGCTCAAGGACAACACTACACATCATGTTTTCATCAAAAAAGCCCCTAATCTCTGTGATTCCACTGCCAAAACTTAACTAAGAGACTAGCAACTAGTTAACTACACTTAACCAACACGAAGACACTTTCATTAATACTCCTAAGACACTGCTGGGATGTATCGTCCCAAAATTAAGCTTGACAACCAGCCCAAAGCAAGCGTTGTCATGTTGAACATGAACTTGACTCAACCCTTACCACAACGAGGTTCTTTTGGAGACCCCTTCATGAAGAGCATGCACGGGGCAGCGTTGATGAGTTTCTTGAGGCGCACGTTCAGATCTTCTTTCACTCTGTCGTTGGAACCAGCAGAGAGGGAGCTGCTGGATGCGTGGCGCTGCACTCTCTTGGTCAGCTCTGGGGCATGTGCACCATCCAACCTGTCCACTTTCTGAGAGTTCTGAGGGGAGCATAACACAAGCTCCTGTTAGAGGATTAAATTCAGACTCTGCACTGTAATAAAAATAGCCAAACCACCATATAAATACAGAGTCTGAGATGCAGCCTGCGCTCATGCATTGGGCTTTTAGCCAGTCTTTACATCCAAGACTCAGACCATTCTGGTGGCTGGTTACTGTTAACTCCATGGTCTGGAGCACAAGACCAATGAGGAATGACTGAGGGACCTGGTGGGGTTTAGTCTGGAGAAGAGAAGGCTCAGGGGGGACCTTATCGCTCCCTACAACTGCCTGACAGGAGGATGGAGCCAGGAGGGGGCTGGGCTCTGCTCCCAAGGAACAGGGATGGGACAAGAGGAAACGGTCTCAGCTGCACCAGGGCAGGTTTAGATGGAGATGAGGAACAATTCCTTCCCCAGAGGGTGCTCAGGCATTGGAACAGGCTGCCCAGGGCAGGGCTGCAGTCACCGTCCCTGCAAGAGTTCACACACCATGGAGACGAGGCCTCAGTGCCATGGGTTAGTGGTGGCCTTAGCAGTGCTGGGGAATGGTTGGACCTGACGAGCTTAAAAATCTTTGCCAGCCTGGTTCATTCTGTGATTCTGAGCCCACCAAATTTGCTACTTGAAGAAAATACTCTCAATTTTATCATTATAGCCAAAAGTGACCTAAACAGACCTTGTTATTTCTACCTAAGATTACTCAGGGTTTTGCCACATTGTAGAACTACAGCTAGACAAGGAACCAGCACTGAAAATTCTCTGACCCAATATAAGGTACAACTAAAGGCCTACATGAGAATCCCAAAGCAATTAAGGAAGCTCTGAAATATTACATGAAAAGGGTAAGAACCATTTCTACCTACTTTTTTAGGTTCCACTGAATAAACTTAAATCAGATACAGAAATGATTCTTCACTGAGAATGTTAAGGCTGTGCTTGTGTTAGCAGTATTAAGAGCCCACATGGAATCCATCTTCTTTTAAATCCATTTTCTCTTACCTTAAAGAACAGGAACGTTGGAACAGAACTAATTCCATATTTTTCAGATACTTCAGGCACAGCTTCAGCTTCCAGCTACAAAACACAAACACAGAGAAAAAGATGATTTTCATAATCTTCTTTAAAGTTTGACTGCAGATGTCGATGTTGTTCTCTGCATTTTATACATTTAAAGAGGCTTTGATGCACAAGTTGGTGCCATATTTGCATTGAAAAGAGACTCTGTGGGCTGGCGTGCCATCCACTGAGCCTCCACAGTGGCAAAACAGGTTCAGAGGGTTTTATTTTGTTGCACATTTCAAAAGATGCCCAGAGGCTGCAAATAAAATTTTTGGTGCACTACTGACCTAGTAAATTTTCAATCATATGCAGCTACTACTATATTGAAATCCATAAATCATTGACCCCAGTTATGTCATGATTACAGTGCTTATTTTGTGCCCACAGCAATTCTTGCTGGTTGCTCTATTGACTAATTCCAAGGGGCAGTACATCATGAGTGACATTTGCAGCCTTCTGCAAATGAGGAAGGAAAAAGGAGTGTTTCTTCAAGAAGCTATTGATGTCTGCTGAACTGTATGTTTAACTCCTGCAAGGCTACTGAGGGGCCAGTTTGTTGAGATTATTGGTTCTACTTCTAGTCAGCATCCAAACGCAAACTTGAAATCATGTCATGGGGTAACCTGCCAAGAAAATGTACCTTTTAATTAACTCTAATTTGTGATTTTCTGGGATGGGCTAAAAGCTTATTTGAATTATCAAATCCCAGACTGGTTTGGGTTGGAAGGGACCTTAAAGCTGATCCAGTTCCAACTCCCTGCCACAGGCAGGGACACCTACCACTAGATTAGGACTTGCTTCAAAATACAGGAGAATGCCTTAAATTTGTCTTATGCTTCCCAAACATTTCATAGTTAATTACATGTATTAAGCCTGTATTTTTATCTATATCTATTCTTCCCTGTAAGGGTGGTGAGGCGCTGGCAAAGAGTGCCCAGAGAAGCTGTGGCTGTCCCATTCCTGGCAGTGTTCAAGGCCAGGCTGGACAGGGCTTGGAGCAACTTGCTCTAGGGGAAGGTGTCGCCACCCATGGCAGGGGGTTGGAACTGGACGAGCTTTAAGGTCTCTTCCAACACAAACCAGGCTCAGATTCTATGAAACAAGCAGCTGCAGACACTTCACCACCTTCATACACTACTTGTGTAAAACCAGAGATGTTTAGGAGTGAATCTGAGCCTAGTAAGAAGGGAGTTGGGGGAGGATGTTTTTAAGGTTTGGTTTTATTTCTCATCCTCCTACTCCAATTTGACTGCCAATAAATTAAATTCACCAAGTGGAGTCTGCTTTGCTCATGTTTCTAACTGGCGAGTGATCTCTCCCTGTCCTTACCTCAACCCTTTCAATACATTTTCTCTCACATGCCCAGCTGAAGAAGGGGGTGATAGAGCAGCTTTGGTGGGCACTCAGCATCCAGCCAGGGCCAACCCACCCCACATGGAAATAAATCAAATCCCCAGCACATTTGGAAAGAACAGTGTTGCCAAATTAATCTTAAATGCAGGGACGAAATCCATGCTTTAAAAATATTCCTGTTTATAGAACTGAAGGACTGAGCCATCGCAGCACAGAGAAATTTAGAAGTCTGTTAGGTAGAGTAGCTAGTGAAAAAATTCTTTCATTGTATCTTGGTGGACAAAGCAGTGTGGGGTTTTTCCCTTTACACAGCATAATAAAATGAAGGTATTATTCAGCTGCAATATTGAGCTTGGAAAGAAGAACCTACAACTTTCATCCCACAGAGTTTTGGTGCCATCTCCTCCATATGTTCAACTCTCATCTTGAAATGTGAATCCACAAAGGAACGCCAAAAATCAGCTTTGCCCTTATTTTGTAATAGTTTGCTCACACTGTGTACTAATGGCTTTCCTCTGTTTAGAACCAGCTCAGCTGCCTCACTTACCTTCACAAATGCAACCTGCATGTGCTCCTTCGCCAGCGCTGCCATAACATCGTTCATCTGAGCACACTGAGGAGCCCATGGTGCCCAGAAGTGGACAACTACAAGGGACCTGTTCAGAAAAAGAGAGTAACAGCATTTACATTTTAAAAAAAGACTCATGAAATACAACAGCTTGATACACCCTGTGCAAAAACACACAAACACAAACCCCACCGCTCAGACCATGCTCCTGAGAAAAGAAAATCCAACAAGTGAAACCAGGAATATTTTCTATTACTTTTCCAGGAAGCATTCCAAAACACAACCAGCACTGTTAAGGTAACGTAGTACAAAGAAAAATATCATCCTGCATTTCAATAGTAAAAGATCATTCTATGTGAATGTCAAACAGAAGGAAGAACAAGCAGAAACACTAAAGATCAAGTCACACACTACGGGACGCAGACGTTGAAGCCAAGCACTTGGAATAGCTCTGGGGCACCGCAGCCCAAGCAAAGCCATCTGCCTTCAGCTCCAGAGATCAGCAGTTCCATGCCTGAGGCTGCACCAACGCTCTTCCCGTCAGCCATGCCACTGCCTCTTCACTGCATATCCAGGAAATAATCACAGAATCCCAGACTGGTTTGGGTTGGAAAGGACCTTAAAGCTCATCCAGTTCCAACCCCCTACCACGGGCAGGGACACCTTCCACTAGAGCAGCTTGCTCCAAGCCCTGTCCAACCTGGCCTTTAAGGTCCCTTCCAACCCAAGCTACTCCGTGATTCTATGATTCTATCTTCATGGCTGTCATCTGTAAACTCTTCCAAAACTCCTTTACAGGAGCCAAGACCAGCAGTGATCCCAAAGGCAAATCTCCTCTCTTTAACCACAACAAAAGAGCTGTGAGGCTTCTTTGCATTGACCTCACTGCAGACAACTGACACTGGCATTTAAATCCCAGTAAAGACTCATACCAGCGATTTACTCTTTACTTGCAAATAGGATTTGGGATGGACTTCTTGTAAAGCCTGAGACCACATGACACTGCTCAGAGCAAAACCTTCACTGCAAAGCTGTTTAAGTACTTCACACCACAGCGCAACCTCCACTTTACCACAGTGTAATGAGGTGAAAACAATTAGGTAGGTTGTAAGATGGGGAAGGCATTTGTGTGTATGAGAACACCCAGTCCAAACAAAAAGAACAGTGTCAAATTCAAAAAAGCAACAGCAGATCAGTAGCTCAGAAAACAGAGCAGGTTCTGATGCAGAGAAACATCAAGATGTTTGCCCCAGGATTGGTTTTCTGGAGCTTGTTCATTACAAGCTTCATTTGAGACCTCCTCCAATATTGTTCCTAACCTATGCACTATTCACACTGATGCTGTGAAGAGCTCAGGGAAGTTGTTCCATCCTTGATCCATTAGTAACAAGTACTTTTTGTTTGTTTTAATCAAGTTTGATGATGTTTCCACAGTCTTCAAAAAGCAGGCTGCTCTACTTTGATCTATCACAGCTTTTGGAATTAAAGGGAATGAAGTTTTTGTGTTATCCTTTAATGGCACATTGCCTCTAAGTTTAAAAAACTGATTTTTCCATCTGTTAAATTACAAGTAGAGCAAGAAGATGCTTCCACTGGCTAAAAAAGAGTGGAAAATAAGAGACCCAAACCCAGTGATTCTCTGAAGTGACTCTAAACAAATTATTTCCTACATTCAGCCAAGATACTTCTAAAAGCCCAACTAATACCTATAAAAGAAGATAATAACAAAAAGGTTATGACAGCTCCCAAAGCTTCTCTTCCTGTATCAATCCATATTTCACATTTCAGAGGAAAACCTATGGGCCAAAGTAGAAAAAACAACAAGACACATCACACTTTCTCTGCAGAAATGAAAAGCCCAGTCTTCTTTCTATAGTGTATTAATACAGAATCATAGAATCCCAGACTGGTTTGTGTTGGAAGAGATCTTAAGGCTCCTCCAGCTCCAACTCCCTGCCACGGGCAGGGACACCTTCCACTAGAGCAGCTTGCTCCAAGCCCCTGTGTCCAATCTGGCCTTGAACACTGCCAGGGATGGGGCAGCCACAGCTTCTCTGGGCACCCTGTGCCAGCGCCTCAGCACCCTCACAGGGAAGAACTTCTGCCCAAGATCTAACCTGAAAATACACACATACATTTGCTTGAGGCAGACTCTAACCACACCTTTATTTGCCAAAAAAGTAAGACATTCTCCAATAAAGATATCCAGAAAATAACTACTAAATAATAACTCCATTGGTGACCCACCCTTGTAACCATGTAATCTCTCCCTGACAAAGAGCACAAGTCTCTTGCGTTATAAGCTGATTTCTCCAAAACACAGTCCAAGTAAAACAACAGGTACAGTGTGATAAATGATCCCATGATTTTGAAGCCATTGGCTTAATTCTCCTTTTGCAACTGTAAAATTTAGATGCATTTTGAAAACAATTAAACCTTAAAATTCACACTTATTCTCTGACACAAATTTTACTAATAGCCTGATGTAAGAAACATTCACTGGTGTCCTCAACATAAAAAGGACATGGAACTGTTGGAACAAGTCCAAAGGAGGGCCACAAGGATGATCAGGGGACTGGAGCACCTCCCGTATGAAGATAGGCTGAGAAAGTTGGGGCTGTTCAGCCTGGAGAAGAGAAGGCTGCATGGAGACCTCAGAGCAGCCTTCCAGTATCTGAAGGGGGCCTAAAGGGATGCTGGGGAGGGACACTTCCTTAGGGACTGTAGTGAGAGGACAAGGGGTAACGGGTTCAAACTTAAACAGGGGAAGTTTAGATTGGATATGAGAAAGAAATTCTTTACTGTAAGGGTGGTGAGGCACTGGAATGCGTTGCCCAGGGAAGTTGAGAATGCTGCATCCCTGGTAATGTTCAAGGCCGGGCTGGACAGAGCCTTGGGTGGCATGGTTTAGCGGGAGGTGTCCCTGCCCATGGCAGGGGGTTGGAACTGGATGACCTTAATGTCCTTTCCAACCCTAACTATTCTATGATTCTATGATTTTCTGAAGCAAGAAATCCGATGGAATTAAGTGTTAATATAAAATGCTGGTAACAGCAGGTGATTTGTGGCAATTTCATTGGTCTGGAAAAATCAGGAAGTCTACTGAAGAGAACAATTTTAGTACTAAAAGAGCCTCAGGCCTATCCTTAAAAATTCAGCGCACTCTTTGTCTTAAGCTTTAACTTTCAAGAGAGAAATACTTCCTTTAACTCCTTCCCTCCTGGGTAAGGAATAAGTTCCCTTCCTTACTCCTTACCCACCTTCAATAAAGTGAATGTTCAGAACTACTTTTTAAACCTTTATGTTTCAAATTCATTTGATAATTAAACATAAGAGGTACCCTAAGTCGGCCAGTTTATATTTTTAAAGTTCTACCACCATTCAAACCTAAGATCATTAAAAAGAAACAAAACCCCCACTATGACCTGGGGAATGTGCAAGTGCAGGCTCTGTAAGTGCAGGTTCATTTTCTTCCTTGGTTTTTTCACAGTACCAAAAGCCAAAGCCAAGTGTTTTCAAACAAAGCAAAGGAAGAGTTATCAATTCTATCAACTTGCCTTAGGAACAGAAACATACATAAAATAATCAAATTCATACATGAGAAAACTGAATCATGTCCCGTGGGCAAAGGGAATGAGAATTACTGAGGGGCTTGTTGAAAATAACAGGCTGCTGAAGCCATTTTCATTTTGATACATGTTTATCCATGTGAGAGAGGGGGAGTTTCCTCTGGAATGTCCTTACACAACAATTCAGTTGAAGGTTAATTCTAGGAAAGGAAAACTTGAAGTGACGAGCAAGTCTTGAAGGATCAAGTTTCTTCTTCCCATAATCAGCACTTATGAACATTTCCTTCTGCTGTCTTTAAGACAGAGATGCTGATAGTCCCATCATCCTTTTTAAGCCATTTAATCAATCAGTTTCCTCTCCTTATACACTTAAAGTCCACTTGCTAATGCAGCAGTTGAATGGCATGGAAATGCTTTTAACACAGCACTTTATTGTGCCTTCCAAGGCCTAGTCAAATACACACTCAGCTAAGGGATTAAAAACTGTAATAATACAGTTACTACCCCTTTGATTTCACAAGAGAAACAAGCACAGCTCATAACCAAACCTGTCTTTCTGCAGCAAAGCACAAGACAACCCATTAATCTTTAATTACAATAGAAGTTATTGTGACACTTTTCCAGGAAAGTAAAACTTGTGCACAGAATTTCCCCCTAAAGACCAGTGCCCAGGATTCCCAACACCAGGCCAGAAGCTGCTGCTCGGAGGCTACAGAGAATCAGCAAGAAACCAGTGGATAAAGAGCCTTGCTACTCATTATTAAAGCATAAAACCAGAGTAATGAGAAACCAGCCCTGAGCCATGAGAGATGAACAGTCTTGCTTCATGGTCTTTTCTCAATACGCAACCTAATAAACACTGGCCCATGGTGTCCCATCCCTGGCAGTGCTCAAGGCCAGGTTGGACACAGGGGCTTGGAGCAAGCTGCTCTAGTGGAAGGTGTCCCTGCCCGTGGCAAGGGTGGGAACTGAAGGAGCTTTAAGGGTCCTTCCAAAGCAAACCACTCTGGGATTCTATGGTTCTACTGATTGAAACGCTGGTGGTTTTATTGGAAACGTTGTATAGTAACTTTGGTTTGTTGACACCTCAGGGCTTAAGAGGAAAACCAACCTGTTAGGTTGCAGAAAGTCCCGTTTTCATGGTTTTCCTGCCTCTCTGCCCATTCAGCCCCCACATCCCCCGCATCAGGCACCGGTGCAAGTCACAGCTTCAGCAGCTCCGTCCTGTCTCTCTAGTCTGAGCCCTCCCAACCTGTCCCTTAGCAAACAGCCCCTTGAAGAACAACCTCCCCAACACCACTCCCGAACCCGCTCTTCAACCAGGGCTCCGTGTCGCGTTGTTCCCTCTCCCGGCGCAGGGCTCTGCGGCAGCACAGGGCCCGCTCCTCTCAACACACACCAGCCCCTCGCAAACCTCGGCCCGAAGGCGGGAAGCAACGGCGGAGCCGCGTTTCGGGGCGGACCGGGACAATCCCCCGGCGCCGCCGCCCCTCACCAGGAAACCCCCGGTACAACCGGCTGGCGGCCAAGCCAGACACCACTCACCCCACACCCCCATATCCAGGCCAGAACCGGCGCGGAGAGCGGGCGCTCAGGAGCGGCAGCACCCTGCGAGCCTCACGCCGTCCCTCCCAGCCCCAGCAGCCCGAGCCCCGCGCCTCACCGGTCCTTCTGCTGCAGCAGCTGCTGGAGCTGCTCCGCCGAGCCCGCCTCACACACCGCCCCTGCCGCCATGGCCGCGCCGCAGGAAGGACGGGGCGCCGCGCCTCACGTAGGGCGCCGCCGCGCAGGCGCTGTGGGGAGCGGGGTTGGTGATGGGCGCTGTTGCTGTTCGCTTCGCCGTGGCGTTTCATCCTCCTGGAACCATGGGCTGGTTTGTGCTGGAAGGGACCTCGGAGCTCATCCAGCTCTCGGGAGTTGTGCCGGCAGCTCCACGTCGCTCTTGTGTTGCCTCAGAGCTGGCGGTACATGGCCATAACGTGCTCCGGGTGTCACCTGCAGAAAGCAAGTCCTTAAATCGCTTTACCGTTTCTGCAGAAGGGAAAAAGGCCTGTAGTTTGCATCTCGGAGGTGGATTTTTGAGTAAAATACATCGTAGTGCTCTCTAAACGTAAACTGATACTCATAAAACGTCCATGTTCATGGTATGGTTGCCACAAACCCACTTTAATTCTGATGAAAATAACCACAAAAGGTCTTGATGTCATATAGACAATACACACCTTGAATAATTTATTTAGTTTTCTACAATCTACTGATTCAACACCTCGGATTTGTGTTCACCACTTAAAAATTATTAGTTGACACTTGTGCTACCAGAATCACACATCTTCTGTTTCTGATGAAGAAAAGATGACAATCCAACGTAAGTTACAGAGTAAAGACGCACAGAAGTTCGTAAGACTTTATGTAGTAGCACATAAAGCTAGAAAACAGGCTCAACTGGGCATTGGGGGACTCATCCACATTCAGCTCTCGAGTGGGCTGGGTGTACAGAATGGGAATCATAGAATCCAATGTTGAAAGGGCCTCAGGGATCATCCGCTCCAAGCTTTCTAGGCAAAGCATGCCCCAGACTGGATGTCCCAGCACCCTGTCAGCCGGAGCTTAACGGTGTCCAACACTGGGGAATCCACCACTTCCCTGGGGAGATTGTTCCAGTGGCTGATTATTCTCACTGGGAAAAATTCTCCTCTTGTGTCCAGTGGGGATCTCCTCAGGAGTAACTTGTGCCCATCACCCCTTGTCTGTTCCATGGGACTGCTTGTCAAAAGGGAGTCTCCACCTTCTTAGTAGCCACCCTTTAAATACTGGAATATGGTGATAAGGGAAGGCAGGCAGGGCACGCTTTTCCTGCTATGGAATCTTTTGCTTCCAAGCAGCATCAAGACAGGAATTTTTCCAACATGCTTGATGCCAGAATGCTCACACTATAATGGAACAGCTGCTTACACTGTCCCCTTAAAAGGTACCATGGGGCAGTTTGGCTGCTGTTCTTACCAGGCATATCAGGTTGTTCAGGACTGATGTATTACTGTTTCCCTTCTTATTTGCCAAGATATCTGTTGAATAAAGAATCAGATGTAATGCCAGCCTGAAATGAGATTTTCACTCCTCAAACTCTGTGCCCAAGCTGTCACTGGAACCAGGATTACCACTGGTGATGGGGAATCACACTGTGAGGAAATGGAACAGGATAAGAAGAGTGAATATTTTATTTAGCTTTGTCTAATAATACTGGTTCCTTTTGAAGCAGAAAGAGAACAGAAAAATGTAATCCAAAATAGTGCCTTATCTCTGTGCTGTTAAAAACCAGTCATAAAGCACCCTGAAGAATGTTTACTTCCCTTATAAATTTAATGTAAGATGTTGGCACATCAATCATTCGCAATGCTACCTATATCCCAAAAAGCAAAATAGAAATTAATCCAAAATAAAATATTCATATCTCCATTGAGGTCCTCTATTTCTCAATAATTCTAAGGAAACAAAAGCATGTGAATACTCTTTAAAAAGACGAACGAAAAGCAAGATGTACAACTAGGTGCTTGCTACAAATAAAGCCTCATTGACATAAAGTGAATTGAACGAACATCCACTGGAGGGTATGGTCTGAAGTCGGTGTGTGACACCACAGCAACAGGCCAGCCGAAAACAGCTCCAGCTTTAAGATTGTTCCCAGAACATCCTACATCTTCACTGGTCAGTAATACTGTTGGGTTTTGATTCCTTTTGAAGAGCAGCAAGTGGAGGATGTGTCTGTAAATGTTGATCTTCTTCACCGTTCAACAGTTGTTAATTGACTGCATTACCTGACAGAAAAAAAAAGTAGTTTAGAAACAGACTTTTGGACTAAATTACACGTTTTTGAAGAAAATTCTAAAAGAAGTGTATGAATTGTGGCACAAGTTGACGACAGTTTGCTCATCTTAACAGTTACAGGCTCCTCTTAACGGGTGTCATGGTAAAAGCAAGAGGTAAGAAGTACAAGCACCTCAGCTCTGCTTCCTGGTTGGTACAACTCTCAGGTGATTTGGGATGAGTTGAGGGGAGAAAGTCCCATTCTATGCATTTTCTCTGACATTTTAACGGAAAGAAAACCAGTGGCACCATCAGAAACTTTTAATAGGAAATCTTTAGGGAAAGTGTATTTGGGATTTTATACCATATTGTGCTCAATTTCAGAGCTTTTAAAAGTTACCGTTTCAGTCACAAAAGAAGGATAAGACAGTTATTTTCACTCCATCAAATATTTGTTCCAAGAAAACAATGTTGCTTAAATTCTGATTTTTTGTTAAGTAAGTCCCACAATTGCCCAATTTTATTTTAGGTTTCAGGTTATTAAAAAACTCCATCTTAAATAATCTAGAACATTGAGCAAATAGCACGTAACCTCCTCCTGCTGCTCCTTCGTGCCTAATGGAAAGCATTAGACTGTGCAGAGTAACACAGGACATAGCACTGAGCCATTAATAAGACTAAAATATGTCATTCCACAGACAAATCTATTTTCTAAAGGTAAATTCTTTTGCCTTCCAGGTTCCCTAGTACCACACACAATGTTCATCCTGTGTGATCTCCACAGTTCTGCTCTATTGAAGATGTTCATGGAGAAGAATGAGGTTTTTGCAGTAGTAAAATGCTCTGTTCCAGCCACATTAACTCTTGGTTTATTATTTCTTGCCCATATTGTTCGTGCTGTTGCCTGACCCATTTTCAACCACTGGAGCTACTTTTTCACCGTGAAGGAATTCAGCACTAGATACTGTATTCCATATGCTATTCTGGTGATGCCAGGTTGGGATGGAGGGTTAAAGCGTGCTTCGCTCCAGTGGCCAAAGCTCAGTGACGCCATCACACATTGGGAATGACTTGCCACACATCAGCTCCAGGACAACTGTAACTTCTGGAGATAAATGCATGTCTCTGTAGCCTCTGTCAACCACAGCTATGTCACATAATTTAAAACCCCATTCTTTAATAAGGTTCACAAGACCTTTTCAAGGTTCATTTGGAAGGGAAAAACAAGGATTGCTGTTAAAAATGTATAGGCCTATTGAGACGCAGGAGAACTAAATCTCCCGAACGTTAGGCCATATTTCTGGGCATCCCATATGGAGTATTTGGCAGCACGGTCCCAGGGAAACCCGGGGCTCGATGACTCCAGATTGAACAACAGGCAGCAGGCCAAATTAATCTGGCAAGGCTCCCATAGTGCCCAGTTGATCTACTGCTCACCTCGACTTGCAAAGAACTCGACAGCGGAGGTGATACCCAAACTGGATGAGATCAAAACTGAAGGCAGAGCACAAGGCAGCAGCATGGGTGGTCACTCCTGAGCACCACGAGGGGTTTCCAACCCTGCCAGCGTGAGTCGGTTCACAAAAGAACTGTGTCATGGCCTTACATTTGCTCATTACCGTGTTGCACTGACATGCATGCTCCTCGCAGACACAGGTTTTACTCTGTTGTATTCAAGCTGGGAATTCCTTGTAAAATATTGATGTGTTTTAATACCATTCTCATCCACCAGTCCCTGAACTCACAGCTTTATGTGTGGCAGAAAAGTTAGTAGGACATAATACTATTTACCTTAGCCTTAGACAGAGGGGGAAAGAAGACTGTGTCATTCCAGTTTGAAGAAATTAAAGTAGCTGGAAGTTGCTAAGTGATCAGGATATATATACATAGAAATATATTTACTTCATACAGAAATATTTACTACAGTGTAAAATAAACCCTAATATCTTTGGGCTACACCTAAGTAACAACTTTTCTGGTTTTATCTGATTACAGCATTTCTTTATTCTGACACACCATCAGCTACACTTTGGGGAATTTAGTCCATCCTTTGCTACAAGACTTTTATTAGGTACTAATTTGCTGTCTCATTTCTACAAAGTGATGAAGAATTGCAGGGGTTTGATGATTCTTGCAAAACCAGCTTGAATCTGAATCAGAGAGATCTACTAGACTGCCAATGAAGATTGATTCCTCTCTCTGAAGGAACTGGCTGCATTCAAAGTCATAGAATCATAGAATCATAGAATAGTTCGGGTTGGAAAGGACCTTAAGATCATCAAGTTCCAAACCCCCTGCCATGGGCAGGGACACCTCCCACTAAACCATGCCACCCAAGGCTCTGTCCAGCCCAGCCTTGAACACCGCCAGGGATGGAGCCTTCACAACTTCCCTGGGCAACCCATTCCAGTGCCTCACCACCCTCACAGTAAAGAATTTCTTCCTCATATCCAGTCTAAACTTCCCCTGTTTAAGTTTGAACCCATTACTCCTTGTCCTATCACTACAGTCCCTCATGAAGAGTCCCTCCCCAGCATCCCTGTAGGTCCCATTCAGATACTGGAAGGCTGCTAATTAAAATTTATATTAAAACAAATTTCTTTGACTCATAAAATTATTTTTGAGGATTTTTTTTCCCTAGGGGCCTTGACTGTTACCACTGATGACATAATTAACATTGAAATTCTCTCCCTCCTTAACAAATCATGGTAAATCAAGGCAGAATTGTTTGCCGTGTAGCAAGAGGTATCCAAAGGTGACAGCCTCCTTTCGCTGAAGCCAAGGTGAGATTCCATACATGTGTCCTATTCCTTGTTGGTTCATAGGATTTGTTAATGTCCTCTTTTCTTCTAGAGGGTTTGGAAAGCCCTAAACACAGAATCACAGAATCCTGGTTTGTGTTGGAAGAGAACTTAAAGCTCCTCCATCTCCAACCCCTGCCACGGGCAGGGACACCTTCCACTAGAGCAGCTTGCTCCAAGCCCCTGTGTCCAACCTGGCCTTGAACACTACCAGGGATGGGGCAGCCACAGCTTCTCTGGGCACCCTGTGCCAGTGCCTCAGCACCCTCACAGGGAAGAGCTTCTTCATGATAAGAATGTGTCATAAGGTTACTAAGAGTGAAAATGAGAGATTCAGAAGATGAGAAAAAATAACTCACAGTAAAGAGAGAGCAGGAGCCAATAAGAGGGCACTGACATGGGTAAGAACACACAGGAGAGCTCTGGAAACACCTTGTGCAGTAAGCAAAATTGTGGTCCAACATTATATTGTGGATATGCATCCCTTTGGATACAAGACATGAGATGAAACAAAACCCACTTTGACCTGGAAGAGTGTATAGGTTTAGGAGGTGAAGAGATGGTGTGGTATGAACATGGCCAAACAAAGAGCAATATTCCACAAGAAGACAGGAATTCACTTTAAGACATGTCAGGTCTTAGTGGAATAGCAGTGGGAAAAGGCTATGACAGGTCACTAGTTTTCTTGATTAAATGTCGGTAAGAGTTGTATACACAGAATAAAACAAAATGAGGGGAGTTTAACGGGAAATCAAATACAGCAAACATGGAAATACTGACATTTTTCTCTAGGAAAATGGTCAAATTAAGGTCCCAGTTAAAGACATGAAGGTATCACTCAGCTTTGGACCAAGGAGATAAAAAAGAACTAACACTTCTGTAACCACAGAGTTCACAGAGTCTTTCTCCAGCAGCACTCTGCTGAAGTGTGTGAGGAAACAGGTTGGAAGGTGTGACAGGTTTGTGACCACTAAATCTATTTACTGAGGGTAAACATGATCCTCTCAAGGCATCCCTTCCAACCCAAATCCTCTTCTGAAGAAAAGAAGGCTCGGGGGGACCTTATTGCTCCCTACAACTGCCGGAGAGGAGGATGGAGCCGGGAGGGGCCTGGGCTCTGCTCCCAAGGGATGGGACAAGAGGAAAAGGCCTCAAGCTGCACCAGGGCAGGTTTAGATGGAGATGAGGAACAATTCCTTCCCCAAAGGGTGCTCAGGCATTGGAACAGGCTGCCCAGGGCAGTGCTGGAGTCACTATTCCTGCAAGTGTTCACACACCGTGGAGACGAGGCCTCAGTGCCATGGGTTAGTGGTGGGGTAAAGGTTGGACTTGATGATCTTAAAGGTCTTTTCCAACCTGGTTGATTCTGTGAAATGATTCCATGAAATTACCCTCCAATTACATTATATCGTACTCCACAAAACAATGGAGTTAATAGCAGAGAAAGCCCGAAGAAACATTTAGCAAATTAGCTTAATGTAACAAAGGGAAATAACTGAGCAAATGCAGAAAATAAGGAGAAGACTTGTGAGTTTCTCAGGGGACGAGAAAAGCAAATCCAGGAATGGAATTTTGGGGTGGTAAAAACTAATTTCTCTGCAAAAAAAGAAGTCAGACTACTCCAGATAAAAGTTATTAAAGTCCCAAGAGGCAAAGGAGTGCAAATGTAGTGGATACCTGTGGATGGCAACAAGCTACTGCTGACCACCAGAGTAAATCACCATGCTTTTGCTGGAGGGCTTTTTGGTCAGGTTTCACCTGCAGAAGCCAAAGTGCATCCCTAACTGAAAACTGCATGTTCTTAGTTCACAAGATGTCTTGAAGAGGTTTGTAAATTGTACATCCTCTGTCTTGGTGACTGAACCCTTAAAATCTGGTGACTGTTCTGTGGTTTTCCTTCAGGCCTTCACAGCTGCAGGAATTAATCACATCCCCAAATCACCCTTTTGGATCTGTGTGACCGTTCTTTGCAATTCTGAAGTGATCTCTCATACTCTTCACCCTCCTCTTTGCAAAGTGAAGCTTTTTCTCATTCCAAAGAGATCCACGGCTGAAGGGAACTGATGCTCTGTTTGCACAGGTACCACTTACCTCTGCGATTCACACAGCAGATGAGACTTCTGCCACTTGCAAAGCTGGCACCTGCAGAAGAGGATCCCCTGCCGTCCGCTGACACATTGAGATGGATGGGTCACAAAACCCATGCTTTTTATGGTGTATCCTGTTGTTCTAAGCATGTGAATATGAAGGGTAAGGCAGTTCGCAGCGCTAGCTGTACTGGCAAGGCAAGTAACTGGGCTCTGGGGGTGGAACTGGAAGGTGGCTTTGAAATAATGAAATAAATCTGATTTGATGCGAATGGATTTGGGTTTTGTTCAACCTCTGAAATGACTTATGCTTCACATGTTCTGCAAACTGGATTACCCAGATTTGGGGTTGGTTTTCTATCAGGCATGTCAAATGCTAAATTAAAAGAAGAATCTGTGGATTATTTTATTGTGATACGGCCTCAGGCTCAAAGGCTGTGACAGAGCATATACAGTAAGTACTACCGGATCCCTAGTGAAGAATAAGCTCCAGAGAGAATGAATGCCAGGGATAGCTTGATAATACATGTTCTCTCCTGCAAAATAGCTTGATTTAACAGAGCAAAACAGACAAGCAGTGTATTACACCCTCCTGAAGGAGGATATCGTCCTGTGCTGGCCTCAAGACCCAGCAGAAGTATAGCAAAGGGCTCTGATTTTATCTCTGGGTCCTCAAACAGAACAGGGGTGAGGAGCGAGTTCAGAGGACGCCGCGGAGCTGCTGCGAGGGCTGGAGCAGCTCTGCTCTGGAGCCAGGCTGAGAGAGCTGGGCTGGGGCAGCCTGGAGAAGAGAAGGCTCCTGAAGGGGAGACCTTAGAGCAGCTCCAGTGCCTAAAGGGGCTGCAGGAAAGCTGGAGAGGGGCTTTGGACAAGGGATGGAGGGACAGGACAGGGGAATGGCTTTAACCTGCCAGAGGGGAGACTGAGATGAGCTCTTAGGCAGAAGCTCTTCCCTGGGAGGGTGCTGAGGCGCTGGCACAGGGTGCCCAGAGAAGCTGTGGCTGCCCCATCCCTGGCACTGCTCAAGGCCAGGTTGGACACAGGGGCTTGCAGCAAGCTGCTCCAGTGGTCTCATCTCAATCTCCCCTCTCACCTTCCATTACCGATTTAAGGAACGCTCAGTTACAGTAAGCCTCGAATTCACAGAACTGGTGGTAATGAACCACCATCAGCGGCGCTCCCGGTGGCCTCAGCTCGTCCTCCCCTCCGCTGGGGCTCCGATCCGAGTCTGACGGAGGAAGCTGCCCGGTGAACGCGGAGCGGCCACCGTACCGCCCCATGTCACCGGCTACGGCCGGCCCCGGCCCGGCCTCGCTCCGCCCCGCTGGGGCGGCACTGCCCGGGGCGGTGGCGGGGCCGTGGATGCCGCTGTACCGTCCCGCCCCGCCGCCATGGCCGCGCTGCCCGCCCCGGGGGACCGGCGGATCGCGGCGCTGCGCACCCAGGACCCAGACCCGGGGGAGCCGGAGCGAGTGAGTTCCGACCGTGTGGACACCGGGAGGGGGCGGCGGGAGCCGGCGGCGGGGCCTCCCTCCGGGCTCCGGCGGTCGGAAGCGCCGGGCCGGGCCCGCGGAGCGCGCCGCGAACTCGGCGGCGGGAGCGGCCTCTCGGCCCGGCCGCGGCGGGGCCCGGCGGGTCCCGCGGTCAGCGCCTGCCTGGCGGGGAGGCCGCCGGCCCGGAGCGGGGCTGCGAGGCGGCCGCTGCCGGGGGCTGCCCGGCGGCCTGTGCCCTCCGGCGGCGCCGCTGGCGGAGCGGGGCGGGAGGCGGCGGTGGCAGCGGCCTTGTCCTCCGCAGCCGCTGTAAAGGCGTCCCCGGCGGGACTCGTGCCGCTGTGGGAGTTGGAGCTGTGTGAGCGCATCGGGCTGTGATCCGCGTGGAGACCGGGAATGTGCACGAGTGCGCTGGGAGTTTTGGGAGGAATTTCACTAAGCGATCATTTATTGTTATTACTGCTACTGCTGGTACACTTTTGCACGTGGGGACATCATTAATGCTATTGCGTAGAATCCCAGACTGGTTTGTGTTGGAAGGGCCCTTTAAAGCTCGTCCAGCTCTAGCCACAGGCAGGGACACCTTCCACTAGAGCAGCTTGCTCCAAGCCCCTGTGTCCAACCTGGCCTTGAACACTGCCAGGGATGGGGCAGCCACAGCTTCTCTGGGCACCCTGTGCCAGCGCCTCAGCACCCTCACAGGGAACAGCTTCTGCCTAAGAGCTCATCTCAGCCTCCCCTCTGGCAGGTTAAAGCCATTCCCCTTGTCCTGTCCCTCCATCCCTTGTCCAAAGCCCCTCTCCGGGTTTCCTGCAGCCCCTTTAGGCACTGGAGCTGCTCTAAGGTCTCCCCTTCAGGAGCCTTCTCTTCTCCAGGCTGCCCCAGCCCAGCTCTCTCAGCCTGGCTCCAGAGCAGAGCTGCTCCAGCCCTCTCAGCATCTCCATGGCCTCCTCTGGCCTCGCTCCAACAGCTCCACATCCCTCTTGTGCTGCTGCCCCAGAGCTGGATCAGGACTGCAGGGAGGGTCTCCCCAGAGCACAGCAGAAGGGCAGGATTCCCTCCCTGAGCCGCTGCTCACGCTCTGGGGGTGCAGCCCAGCACACAGGGGGGTTCCGGTTTGCAGACGCACACTTTCCTGCTGTCCTGGCTCCAGGAGGTGCTTCCCAAGAGTGGTGTGTGGAACATTCATACTTTGGGCTTCCTGAGCGTCCCTGTTTGTGTGTGACATGGGCAAATACTTGTGTAGTTTGGGGCTGACATCTCTCCAGAGAAACACCATTTGCAGAGGAGAGGAGGAGCAGTGAACTTGGACTGTGACTGATAAGGTAACATAGGAAAGAGGGCATTTCTCTTTTCCTGGTTTTGGAGGTTGGAGAGGCAAATAATAACTTTCTTTCAGTTCATGAATTGCAGTTTTAGCACGAAAAAAGGCACTAACAAGCCAGTTGTCTGGAGATCAGAAAATTCTTCTGGAACTTCTGTGACAGAGACTCTGAATCGCTGTCTCCACCTCTGTCGGTAGTGGAATACATATGTCAAGCTCTGTAAGGTAGTTTTAAAAGAGCACATTAATTAGAGTACATTTACTGTGTAGAGTAGCTTGGACAAGACATTAGAGGTTGTTTTATCCTATAGGGCAGTTGTTACGGTCTGGATTACAACTGAGTCATCACAGCTTAATGCATTTACATGCACAGTTAAGCTGCTGCAGTCCTGCCTCTACCACAGACACAAGATGAAAAGTGCGCTTAACCCTTTTCACTGTCTCCACCTTGTAGTACCTTGTCGCTGTGGCACGGGGATTTCTTAGCTAAATAACTGGCAGCTGTGTCTGATTTTAGCTGACAACGTGAGCCCCAGCACAACGCAGGCAAGGTGCTGTACTTTGTAACTCATACAGCTGTCATAGAGTCCTGCACATTTTAGGTCTAATGCTAGAAGATCTGCTGCTCTTCTCCTTGGGCATCTGCCCTGTTTGGTTTGAAGGTGCCGGTACTGGGGCTTGGAGCCCTTCCCCATGCTGCGGCTGGGCTTTGCAGGGAAATCTCTGCTGAAGGAAGCAAGCAGGGCCAGGCTGAGCCCTGGATTTGGGTAGACAACCACATCTTAATCCTCCTTTTATTTGATGCCATTGTCATGCAGTGTGTGTGCTAGTAGCTGTTGTAACTGCGGAAGATTCCCCACGGGTCATTCTGCTCTCCTTCAGCTCCCGCTGCAAGTTGTAGATCTGTACATACGGTTTCCTTTCGCCTTTTGTACCTTGATGTAGTTATTTGCACGCTTTTCTGAATCTTGCCTTAGGATAGAGCTCATTGATGTCCTACTGCTTTTAAGGCGTTTGGATTTAGAGGCTGGTAGATAACAAATAATAACTTTCAAGGCTAGAGCTATCTATGTGACATGTTCTGGTTTGGATTTGAATGGAAGCAAAGCTTCCCAGAGCAGGAACCTGCACGGACCTTGCATTCCTTCTGCTCCCCCACAGTCACATTCCATCTGCACCTCTTTCATAGGGAGCTGGACCCTACAACAGGGAGCATCCACACATGGCCTTTGTTGGCACTTCCGTAAAGGTACCCAGTAGAGCTAAACCAAGTAAAGCTGTGCTGCACAAGACTTGGTTTATGCCTACAGGACAGCTGCTTATGAAACACAGACCAGCAACGAGCCTGGCTTCCAAGAATGTGTGAAACAAACCAGAAATTGCATGTGATGAACATATTAAATGTATATAGATCTTTCAGATCTTACAGCTAAATTAAAGAAAGCAAGTGATAGTCTTTCTTAAAAGTGCTTCCCATTGCATTTAGGTTAGTTATTTCAATGCAGCTAGTTTTTGCAGCAGTTTAGTTTCCCTCTTTATGAAAAGCAGCATCTGTGAGGCCTTTATCCTTTTGGCGTCAGTGAAAATACTTGTGTTTTTCCAGGACTTCCCAGCTGGAAAAGAAAGTTACAGAATATCCTCTCTGCAGAAGGACCCATTTTCTACCTGTTCTAGGACAGTATGTAATTTGCTGTTACTTGTCTTAAACTGCATTTCCAAGCTGGATGTAGCACGACCATTCGTGCATGGGAGAAGAGAAGGCTCCTTAAGGGGAGACCTTAGAGCAGCTCCCAGTGCCTTAAAAGGGCTACAAGAAACCGGGAGAGGGGCTTTGGACAAGGACCTGTAGGGACAGGCCAAGGGGAATGGCTTTAAGCTGCCAGAGGGGAGACTGAGATGAGCTCTTAGGCAGAAGTTCTTCTCTGTGAGGGTGCTGAGGCACTGGCACAGGGTGCCCAGAGAAGCTGTGGCTGCCCCATCCTTGGCAGTTTTCGGTGTATTGATCGTTTGTCTCCTAAAAGAGAATTCAAGGGAGTGAAGTCTTCCCTAAAGCCAGCTTCCTGGTTGAAGCACTCACACATTGTCTCAGCATTGGCATGAGAAGTTTGGCACCATCTATTCTGCGTGAATTCCTATCACCGATGCCAAGTATCTTGACCCCCCCAAAAGGCAATACCTTGAATTCATTTTTAATAAGCCAGATTTCTTCTAATGGATGGCAGTAAGTCACTTCTTTCCCTTTTCTCCTTCATCTCACGCATCTTCCTAGTTATGCTGCTGTACTTCTCTGCTGTGCCTTTTAATAAAGGACGAGTTCTTCAGTAAGAAAGGAAAGAGGATGTTTTCCCAGTGGAAGCTGCTCTGTCTTCAGAGGACCTTCTCAGACTTTCCGTTGTTGTATTATTCACTTTCTTACTACAATACATATTTTACTTTTTGATTTATTTCCCATCCAAACACTTGATAGTGTTCTCGTTTCAACTGTTTTCCGCTGAGGTTCCTATTGTATTGATCCGCTTTAGTTTTGCATAACATATTCAAATTTGAAATGTAGTTGCCACGCTTCAATAGTCTGTTAGTTCTGTGACAACACATCTTGTGCCTGTGAAATCAGATGCTTGTGAAAGAGATGGAATATTGTTATTCCTTAAACAAAGTTTGTTCAGAAAGGCATCAGAAAAGTATTTCAAAGGTGGGTGTATCTCTGGAATTCAGAGTTGGACCCTGCAATGTCTGTGTCAGTGTTGAAATTTCCTGTTAATTTACTGTTAGAATTTCAAGAAGCCCCTGGGATTTACGTAGTTCCCCCCCTTTCATAGGACAGTAGTCACAGGCCAAGGATATCCTTCTTAGGCTTTCCAGTTGCTTCCTCAGACTTCGTCGACTCACGGACTGGTTTGGGTTGGAAGGAATGTTAAAGCTCATCCAGTTCCAACCCCTGCCACGGGCAGGGACACCTTCCACTAGAGCAGCTTGCTCTAAGCCCCTGTGTCCAACCTGGCCTTCAACACTGCCAGGGATGGGGCAGCCACAGCTTCTCTGGGCACCCTGTGCCAGCGCCTCATCATCCTCAGAGGGAAGAGCTTCTGCCTAAGAGCTCATCTCAGCCTCCCCTCTGGCAGGTTAAAGCCATTCCCATTGCATCTTAACCTTACCAGTTTCCAACCTGGTTCTCACAGAGCAATGGGACCTCTAAGCTGTCATCAGGTTGCTGTGCACATGGGGAAGGACAGCTTAGGGCAGCCCTTCCTCCAGAGAAGGATGCTTTTGGTTCATGAGACATCCAGATGTCATTCAGTACTAGATAACAGCTCATCTTAGAGCTTCAAGAGTATGAAGGGATGCCCCATCTCTGGCAGTGTTCAAGGCCAGGTTGGATGGGGCTTGGAGCAAGCTGCTCTAGTGGAAGGTGTCCCTGCCCTTGGCAGGGGTTGGAACTGGGTGAGCTTTAAGGTCCCAATCAAACCAGTCTGGGATTCTGTGATAATTAATGGATTACATAGCAATGGAAAGCTGTAAAAATGTGACAGTCAGGGAAAGATACAAAAATCATTGCAGCATATGTCTTCATAACGGTCTGACTTGGCTCCAGGGTTTTCCTTCCGTTTCCTTGATTTAATTAGTCATTTCACACAACTTCCCCTGCTCCTCTCCTTTGATAAACACATTCCCACATTACACACTAATGCTACATGATGTTCTTTTCCCAGTGGCATTTTATCTCCAGTTTCTAAATGTGAGTCACAGAGATGTTTAGTGAGACCTGCTCAGCCAGCACAAGATGTGGTGGTAAATGCAAGATGCTTTGTTAAACGCAAGATGCGGAGTTCTGGCCTAGTGTCTGGTGGTCTGTTACTAACTTAGGGTTCTACCAAGTAAATGCAAGAGCCTTATTGGTCATAAACCATAAATAATAATAATAATAATCCCAAAACCCTGGATTCAATGGCCTGTTCCTTGCAAAGGCATGTCCATATGGCTTTTGTTTCTTTCAGAAGCGAGCATGCAAGCAGCTAGAAACCATCCCCAATGAGGCTGAGACTCATCTGCTTGGTTGTGCCATGGAGCTGGATTCCAAACAGAAAATCTCCTCTGACTGTGGTCGTTGGGCTACAAAGACAAAGCAGAATTCAATGGTATGTTTACACCATCCACAACATCTTATTTTTTAGAAGAATGTGTTTAAAATGCATTCTATAATACAATTGGAAATAATTGCCCTCTTCTTGTTACGCATATGTCTTTGTTCATGAGGTTTTTGAAAACCATGGAAGCAGAGGTACTGCTCAGCCTTGCCCAAGATGTATTGCTGGAGAATCTGTAAGTATATTAACCTTCTTTCTGTGACATAAAAGATAGACTTGTTCTTAAGTATTAGAGCCATAAAACACAAAGTTAATAAAACCCACAATTACACTGCTCAGGCATAAAGCATGTAAATAAAAGACGACAGATTGATTTAGCACTTCAGAGCTACACCAGCAGAGCACAGACTAATATGTTTCCAGCAGCAGTTGGAAAATATGGAGAGTATGAAGACATATTTCAGATTCACTCTAAAAAGCAGAGTTTAGGAAGTAACTGAAGCAAACACTAACATCCAACTTCCTCTCCCTCCTTTTTATATCTTCCTTGAGTTACTGGATCATAATAAAGTAGTCAGCAACCCCATTCTATCTCCTGTTTTTCAACTCTAATTGAATACTTCCTTTCCAACAAATAGACACAGCCTAAAAATAATACCCTGTAGACATACCAGAGCTAGTTCTAAATGAGGGAGCAAAAGAACCAGTTGCAGTCAGAGCTTGGCACAACCTGACTTTCTGAGGAACAGCACATGGATTTGAGCAGCTGCACAGTGCTGGCTCCTGAGCTCCTGCGCACAGGCATCCAGAGAAAGAAGCTCTTCAAAACCTGTACTGGTTATTTAATTTCTCTAGGCTGTAGTTGCTGTTATAGAATAGTTTGGGTTGGAAAGAACCTTACGCTCATCTAATTCTAAACCCTTGCCATGGGCAGGGATGCCTCATACCAGACCTGGCCTTGAACACTGCCAGGGATGGAGCATTTACCACTTCTTTGGACACCTTGTGCCAGCGCCTCACTACCCTCACAATAAACAGCTTATATCTAACCTGAACTGCCCCTGTTTTGGTTTGAGCTCATTACCCCTTGGCACTGTGCATTCTGGTGTAATGGTGCAGCAGCAGCACTAGAACCTCCCACTGATGTCAGTGATGACTCTTTTTAGCCCTGGATAGGATGCCAAAACACTGAAGAGATAATGGCTAGTAATAGTGAACAAGGGGGCCTACAAGAAAGCTGGAGAGGGGCTTTTGACTAGGGCCTGTGGGACAGGACAAGGGGGAATGTCTTTAACCTGCCAGAGGGGAGATTGAGATGAGCTCTTAGGCAGAAGTTCTTCTGTGTGTGGGTGCTGAGGTGCTGGCACAGGGTGTCCAGAGAAGCTGTGGCTGCCTAAATGATAAAACCCCCAGAAGAAAAGAACATTTTGGGATTAATCCCCCAAGTGGCACATTAGGACATCAGTTTTGTTGTATTCCAGAACTTACTGTGACAACATTATAGAGTTTGTAAAGTTCTGTATCAGTGACCACTTCATTGGGAAAGAATATGACAGAGTATAAATATCTTCATTCCAAGTAACACCATTCCTGTGGCTACTTACACAGATTACACTACACAGTCCCTTTATTTTCCAGACTTTCTAGTTGTCCACTGGTCCTTCCGGGGCAAAAAGAGAATATTTGTGATGTTGTTAGTGGAAGTGTCAGTTCCTTCATACACTGAGGAGGAAGAGACTTCAGTTTCTGATGAGATAACTTTCAGTGACATGAAACTTTGTCATTTCAGGGACACTTCAATCATATCCTGAGCTTCTAGAAGTGACAAGACAGAAGATCGGCAGTGCTGCTTTTCAGTTTGAGTTCTGAAGCTAGGCCTGGGAACCTGTGCAGCTGGATATCTGTACCCTCACTCAAAGCATGGACTTGTGTGGACACGTGTGGCATTCCGCATACAGCACTTCTCTGTATGCATTACTCTTTCCGTGCATAGTTATGGGTATCATTGTTTTTACACTTGAAACAATGCTTCTGCTTTTAAGGTAGTCACTATCTTTTTTAAAACAGAAAATGAGGTTGATTTAAAGTTTTAGATCAGTTGGGTTGATCTGGCCTTTGGAGCAGTTTTCTCCTGGGTCAGGGGTCATGATCCAAGATTTTCCTGTCTCTTTTGGGCACTTTTCCTGATACGCTTGGAAAACAGTCCTTGCATTTACATGCATACAGGGCTTGCAGTTTTAGTTCAGCCCTGTATGTGCAGGTAGAAATGTCTTCATCTTTAGATGGCTGTCTGCTTTGCAGCTGTGAAAGCCAGTAAAAATCCTATAGAAACTTAAGTTTAGATCCACATTACACATCCAGTTCGGGTATCTTATACACTGTACTTGTAGCTTGTTTATAACAAGCAGAGTTTGTGAATGTGGCAGTTAAGTATCTAACAGGAAAAGGAATATTATTTGGACTACCTTCTATAGGATGAGTAGTAGATGAGCTCTGTGAAGTCCTCACAAAGCTGTTAAGATACAACTGGCACCGGCCAACTCTGTCTTTCCAGTTACTGTGATATTAGAACAAATCTGTCTGAAAGCCTTGAACTTGACGTTCAACATCCTTGTGTTGGCTTGTCACAGATAATTTCATCTATGTTTTGCCAGTGCATAGAACTACACAATTTTATATAGGATCAGACTTTTAGAGTCAAAAGATAGGCAAGCTATGCTGTCTGGGTGTGACACTTCAGTGCCTGCTCTAGTTTAGGCAGAAAGGTCATAGAATCATAGAATCACAGACTGGTTTGAGTTGGAAGGGAGCTTAAAGCTCATCCAGCTCAGAATGGGCTCCAAAAAGGGGTATTGAAACAGATTGGCTCAGTGGAAGATTGCTCCTTAGGAGAGATTTCTGTGAAAACCCTTCTGTATCTTTTTATTCCTTCAGAAGTGGGAAGTGTTTTAATTCTTGCATCCCAAACATTACAGCATCCAGGATAATCTGCAAAAGCACTGGCCTGGGTCAGGTGGGAACACTGAGCTCAGTAGCTCAAGTGACCAGTTTGTGGCAGGCCCAGGGAAGAGTCCAAGAAGCAGAGCAAACATTGAAGGAAAGACTTGGTAGAAATACGAAGCCAGTATTTTATATCAGGTTGTGTTACGAGCAACCTTTCTTGACTCATAGCCAAGCCTCAAACATCAACTGTCTCAGGAATGATGAAAGCATCAGTATTTTCCAACAGTATTTTTGTTCTTTGCTATGATCTGTTGCTATAATGTATGTTCGTTATCAAGAGAACATTAAACTTACCAGTGCTTAGCAAATAGGGCAATACCACCTTCAATAGTTAAGCAGCAGTTCCTTTATGACGAATTCAAGTGTGTGGCTATATTCACACTTAATTTACACAGTGCAAGGATGCTTTTCCTATACAGTCAAAAATAGCAGCTCACTCCTTTCAGTTTCTCTTTAGTTGGCTGATGCTATCAAAAAACCCAGAACCTTTGGGAGCTGCAACTAAGGCAGGAGGGTAACTATGGAGTATGTTTTTATTAGTGTTCTACATTCCTCCCTGTTGCAGGAGGGATGTTAAGGCCTAAGGAAAACTTGGAAGCCCTAACATAAACTTGAACACGTGTAGTTACATTTCTGGGAGTGCTATTGCTGGTAAATGAAGTATTCCAGGTAGGTGAACATTTCAGGTAGAGTCCATGTAAAGTAGCCACAAGTGGAACAGCTGTTCTTGCTCCTAAAGTATGAACTGGCCTCTCGAGTGAACTGGAAACATGTTTGGCTATTTAGAAATACCGCGTTTATCCTGATTTTCTTTCCAAATGAGAATTCATATGCATCTGGATTGAACTTTGAAGTGAATCTTTCAGCTAGGATGGGATTCCTCACTCCATGCTTTCCAGTGGGGTGAGGAATGCAGCCATAAATCAGCCAGGACAGGAGCAAATTGAAGCTTAATAGTTAAATACATTGCAAGCTTATGGTAGTGTATGTTTTACAATAGACATACTGTGTTTGTAATTAGCTTCAGGATGCGTCAGTCAGAATCATAAGCAATAGATACAGGTGAATGCCATGGGGACAGGGGAAGAGTCTCTTTAAAGCAGATTTGTGTCAAATCTGCACTAGAACCACAAAGTTATTTTTGTATGACTTTTCTTTGCCTTATATATCTATGGGATTATGTTTTATTGATAAAATAAGACACTTTATATTTCCTAATACTGTGATTTGTACACAAAATTACCTGAGTGATTTTATTTATGTGTATATAGTAAAATAGCCTTTAATTCAGATTAATATGATATATTCTTCTATTTTTAACTGTATTTTGTAAATTGTTACTTATAAAAGCAGAAGCATTAAACACCACTTTGGCTACAGTGTGGAACTGGCTGGTTTTGTTACTCCATTCAGGATTGGATTGCAGACCCTGAAGTAAGTAAATCATGAATGGTTTGGGTTGGAAAAGACTTAAAGCTCATCCAGTTCCAACCCCCTGCCAACAGGGACAGGAGAAGGGGAATGGCTTTAGCCTGCCCGAGCGGAAACTGAGATGAGCTCTTAGGCAGAAGCTCTTCCCTGGGAGGGTGCTGAGGCGCTGGCACAGGGTGCCCAGAGAAGCTGTGGCTGCCCCATCCCTGGCAGTGCTCAAGGCCAGGTTGGACACAGGGGCTTGGAGCAAGCTGCTCTAGTGGGAGGTGTCCCTGCCCTTGGCAGGGGTTGGAGCTGGATGATTATTAAGGGCCCTTCAACCCAAAGCAGTTTGGGACTCTATGATTCAAAATACCCATTTGCTGTTCCACAGCAATATCTGTGTTGAGATCTCGAGATCGCACCACCCACGTTTGAAGTTCTTGTGCTTTGTTCTTGCTGGAACATCTCCCCTGTTCTTCTGAATCCAAGTTTTCCAAAAGCTCTCAGAGAGCCGAACATCAGCCTCTATGGTACTGAGCAGCCCCTGGGACGCCAGCCCTGCCAGCATCCCCATGCACATGTTCAATACATGGTGGCTTAGCACTAGACATTTACTGCATTGGCTTCTGAAGTCCTCACTCTTTAATGCCATTTGCTCTGTAGAATGAAGTGTAGTGATATTTGTGTATGATTACAGTGTTGTTACAGAAACAATATAGAAATCACGGCGTGATATTTGCTTGCAACACAGGGTGTCATTCATGAGTTATACATAAATGGCAGCTTTACATATTTAAAAGGAACATGGACTGCTTCATATCTGAAGTATGTTTCCCAGGAGATAACACCACCATTTGATCTATTTTTGATTAAAATGTAAAAATTAAAAATTAAATCAAATGGTAGTGCAATTCCTTTGGGAAAACATACTTCAGTTATGAAGTATTCCCCATAGTAACCTTGAGAATCTTACAGCTGTATTGTCTCATCTGTAGGTGGTCTTTTTATGTCTCACATAATTAAAATGAATTGCTGTTAGAGAACCCATACTACTGCATACAGATTTATGAACCTGGAGGCACCTCCATTCGCAGACAAACAGCAATATCAAAAGCCAACTGTGTGGATACACCGCGGCGAGGCAGGGACTGGGAATGGAGATGGTCACTGGGAAGTGGTATCTCTGCCTTGGAAGGGTGAGCAAGGGGCGCCCTGCAAACGAGGCTGCACTTCAATAAAGAATAGTGCCTAAAGAGAGATGCTGTATAGCACAACAGCATTGAGAGACATGGGGATGTAAAACACAGTAGTTAAAATATTCCAAAGGATGCTTTCTATCCTAAGGAAGGGCTAATATTGTCACCAGGAAAAGATTGTGAAATTGGATTTAGTAGGAAGACGCGCTCTACAAAAATCCAGTGCAACTGGTTTAGAACAAGCTGCTTTAGCAGATCCACTCAGAGTATGGGAATGCAGATTTGATGAGATTAGAGCATAGTGGGGATCAGGAAAATGTAAGACTGCAGAATTTGCGTTCAGGTTTTGACATATCTGAAGGACAAAAGTGTCATTTATTTGTTGTTTGGTTTGGATTCTCTGCATCCCATTGACGCTCTCCATCGCAATGACTTGCAACTGCTCGTTCTCCTCAGGCTGTAATTAAGACTTCCATAACGTATTTCAGTCAAAGAAGAGAAGATGAAAGTAAAATGCTTGGATTTAATGTTTAAATAATGAAAAACATCCTAACAATGAAAACGTAAAGTCTAAGAGCTCCAGAGCACCTTGTAGCAACATTTTGTGATGAGCAGCAGGACCGTTCCAATTTCAACGCAACACTTAAAATGTCTCTGATCACTGAATGTCTTTCTAGAGGGGAGTTTTTAATGCATAACCAGCCTAAAGTCCTCCTGTAATTGGCACAGTGAGAGGCCTGTGAAGTCGCAGGAAGGCTGCAGATGGGATCTGGACCTACAGAAGCAAAAAGATCTTGGCTAATCTATGAAGAAAGCAAAGGGAAATCAGCCTGAGGTTTCCCTGCGCTGCGCTCTGCATGGGATCTCTCTCCACCGGCTATGTTGCCACCTAGTGATGGCCAGAAATGGTTCCAAGGAGGTTAAATATGGAGAGCGATTACGACGACATTGTCTGTCTCAGGACGTTAAAACAGTTGTAGGAAGTTCACGTGAGGCTTCTCTCCCTTCCCGCTTGTTGAGGTCTGCCCTGTGGAGCCTCCTTAGCTCCTGGTGGAACATTAACATTCACCTCTTAATTACATTGAACATCCACACATGGACTGGCTAAAGCTTTACACTGTGTATGATCATAGAATCCCAGCCTGGTTTGTGTTGGAAGGGACCTTAAAGCTCATCCAGTTCCAATCCCCCGCCCTTGTCCAAAGCCCCTCTCCAGGTTTCCTGCAGCCCCTTCAGGCACTGGAGCTGCTCTAAGGTCTCCCCTTCAGGAGCCTTCTCTTCTCCAGGCTGCCCCAGCCCAGCTCTCTCAGCCTGGCTCCAGAGCAGAGCTGCTCCAGCCCTCGCAGCATCTCGGTGGCCTCCTCTGGCCTCGCTCCAACAGCTCCAGGTCCCTCTTGTGCTGCTGCCCCAGAGCTGGATCAGGGCTGCAGGGGGGGTCTCACCAAGGCACAGCAGAGGGGCAGGATCCCCTCCCTGCACTGCTGCTCACACTTTGGGGTGCAGCCCAGCACAAAGGGGGGGTTCTGGGCTCAGCCCACTGAGGCCAGAACAGGGGGAGCTTCTCACCCAACACCCAAATGCTTGGTTAAACACACACAGCTATGACTTAGGCCTGAATTACCGAAGAGATGTCACCACCATCTCTCCCTTTCTCACTAGTGCCCTAAGCCAATGTCCTGGGAAAAGCAGGACACAAGTTAGTGTAACACAACTGTTGCGCCACATTCTGCCTGGCAGGGCGCAGCTAAAACCTTCCATGTGCTTCCCACCTCATCCAAAAGGTTTCCTCTGCTTGTGGACACCACCTGAGCATCAGCCTTTGTCCCCACCACCCTCATCTTCACACCCACAGGAAGAAGAGTCAGGAACCCATCCCTGGTTCCTCAGGGATGCTGGATTCACGTCTTTAACAAAGCTATTTTGTATCAATGTAATAAGAAGCCTTTAAATAAAGCTGACCTCAAAACCTCTGGAAAACACATGAGAAGTGAAAGACATTTTGAGTCTATGACCCAGTAACTTGCAAAGGAAAGAGTCTGTGAAGCCTTAAAGCTTTTAAAATGTTCACTTGGAGCACAAGGCTGGAAGGAGAAGAATTCAGAGCTGTTTTCCAAAGGGGTTGTAAGGAAAGGGCAATAGCTGGATGGAGTTACGCAGTAAAGAGACGCTGTTTTCTTAAGGGGGGGGTAATTCAGCCAGTAAATCACATTCCTACTTCTCTGTCTGCTTTTAATTGCCAGCATTCCACCCATTTGACAGTTGTGCTGGTGATAATGTTAAAGCTATTCCAGCTCTGTTAAAAGTTGGGTCACAAGATCCTGCTCTCCGTATGCCAGCGCTTTCAGTGCCACAAACCCCTTTCCTGGCTCAGAGGCTGTGATAGCTATTTCAGAACAGGGGCTTTTATTCCCTGCCTGTGGCAGGGTTTTGGAGCTGGATGAGCTTTACGGTCCCTTCCAACCCAAACCAGCCTGGGATTCCGTGGCAAAAGTGTTGCTACCTTTGTTGGAAAGCAGTGGGATGGTTCAGTTTTAGTGCCAGCCATGACAAGGAATTTGGTTAAAGCCCTTCCCCCTTGTCCTGCCCCTGCAAGCCCTCGTCCAGAGCCCCTCTCCAGGTTTTTTGTAGCCCCCTTAGGCACAATTCTTCTTGCTCCTGGCTTTGGGCAGAGCTGCTCTGAGAACCCCCTGGGATAGCTCATGAATTAAAGCCCTGAATCCCTTGGGTGGCTTTGCTGAAGCCTTGCTGCCCACCGAGGGCCCTGCGTGCACAACATGTTCAGGTGATGAAAATGCCCCCTTGGTGTTGTAGGGGTGGGAAAACCACTGCACCTGGGAGCAGGCAAGTGGCTTTAACTGAAGCCCTGAAGGACCAGAGAGGCTTATGTCAAAGCAAGCAGCTAACAGAGCCTTGGGCAACATGGTCTAGCGTGAGGCATCCCTGCCCATGGCAGGGCGTTGGGACTGGGTGATCTTAAGGTCCTTTACAACCCAAATTGTTCTATGATTCTATGATAACAGTTATTCATGCGCTAGAGTGGAAAAGAATCAGTATTTCCTGGTGGTTTATACTGAAAACTGCAAATGTCCGTTTGTGCCATCCCTAACTCTTCAGTAATTCAGGTGTCTAATCCTGAAGGAAAGCCCAACAGCAGAAGTCCTGCTGAATTTGGGAATACACAGGTCCAAGCATGATGATCTGTGTGGATTCCACCTCTCACTGTGATTTGAACTGACTCAGGCACAGAGCTCAGGCTGTATCACAGAGCAGCACGGGCAGGTGAAGCAGCTCTGAGGCTCCACCAGGTTTGAAGAGCAGAAGATTCAACAGCAGCATGAATAACCAATGAAGGAAACTGTGCCTGTAAACTGTGCTTCCTTATTTGGAGAGGCTTGTCTCCTCCTTCATGATTATAAATGAGTTACAAACTCCGGGTCATTTACAAAATAACACTCTAATGTTACCCTTAGCTTTAGGTAAATGCAATATTAATAGTCTATCTTCATTAATGATCTAATCTTGCGAGCAGATAAACCACTGACACAATTCCATAGCTGTTTTGCCAGCAGGATTTCCTTTGAAGTCGGTGGTGGTTGTAAGAGGAAGTCAGTGAGAGGATTGAGCCTCACCATCACTTGGAGAAGCAGAACCTCCACAGCAGCTGAAACTCCAGCCCTCACATGGGCACAGAGCTGGTGCTGCACTCCGAAATACTCATTAATGCAATGAATATGTGGCATTTTATTCCCACTGTTTGGCTGCGATGCTCCCATTCCCAAATCTCTGGAACCTGCTCAGTGCCATGCACAGCCCTAATGCAGACCCTGCAGTGTTCAGAGGCCAATTCATACTTGGTGTATGTCTATATGTGTGTTCATATTCAGTTAATTCTGGCTGTTTGGTCTTTGTCAGAGTAGGGTAAGAGCAACATAACAGGGGAGAACACAACCCACAGCCCAGACCACAGATGTCCCAGTGACCACTGGGGAAGCTACACCAGCTCCTTCTCTCCCTGCTCAGCTTCCCATTCCTATGTCAATACAGGCAAATTATCCCTGGATGTTTCCTACCTTATTTGGACTTTTACCCCAGCTATATGCATATAAATGCTCGTATTAAGAGGAATTCATTAATAACTCATACTTGGTCTCTTCAGTGCCAAAGAGCCAAATCAGTGCATCGACTAGAAGGAGCAGAGTTCAGAATCACCTTCCCCAGCCCAAGCAGCAGTAGGTCTGCTAATACTCCCCTTAGAGCTCATCAGCTGAGACAACAGATTTCAAAGTATGAATCCTGGCACTGCACAACCCCAGGGCTATTCATTACATTACAGTTTCCCGTCTGCTTTATGAAAGGTAGAGATGTATATTACGGTAGTTTGCCGGCTATCATTTTCATTAATAATCTGATCCATGTCTTTAGATTATTTTAGTAATTACTTCACATAAAAAGACTACTGAGTATGATTACAAATATGCCTTTGTTTTCCCTGTCTGCTTTGGTGGGGAATACCAGCTGTCTGCATTCCTTGACTTTGTTTAACAATCCCAGTAATGCTCACTGAGGTTTCCAAATGCCTCGCTCCCACCCCTGGAGTATACAACTTAATAACACAGCACTCTAATAAACTGAGCTGCAAACTGTTCAAAGTTCAGAAATTAAACCTTATTTGCATACAAAAAAATACATCAAAAGAACATTGGGGGCCGGATCCTGATGGTTTGAAGATCTCCATGCACAACCTGCAGATTGCTGCTGCTTCCCGCGTGGTGAGACCTGCAGCTCTGCCCATTGCCTGCCTGTTTTGGTGGGGCTGGGGACAATGGGCTAGGTAGGGTGTCCCCAGGCATCCTCATCATTGCTGGTACCAAGCACCAGACACATGTGGTACCTGTGCCGCTTCGTCTTCTCTTACTCCACTTTTACACACAATACAAAGTGCTCGAGCATCGCTGCTTAGGATAACATGAGTAAATGGAGCAAAAAAAAGGAGCATTAAATAAAGAATATACTATGAGCAACCATATGCCTGGCCAAGAGCTTCACCACACAACTGGTTGGCACAACCATGCGACTCGACTCCCATTAACCCTCATAGCCTCGCTGATAGGTACCAGCAAACCGCACCACTCCTCTGCCCACCTGCTGCCGAGCCACAGAGCATTCCCAGGCTGTTGTTGTCCTTGCCATGGCGCGGCTGCAGAAGATGTAGGGTGGATCGCCAGGCGGATGCAGGCTCGGGCTGATTCCTTCCCGATGCAGGGCTGGGGGCACACAACAGTAACTCATCATTGCCACCACAGGAAGGAGCTCAAGCACCGCTCCTGGCGCGCCGCTGCTACCTGGGCTCTCCTGGTTTAACAAACGCTGCCCATGGCTGAGGGCGCTGGAGGCCAATCCCCCATTCACTCCAATAAGGGGAAGCTGGAGGCTCAGCACTGCTGGGGAGGAGCCTTGGTCTGTTCAAGTCTCATTGCTGGACCCCAGCCCTGCCTGATGCTGGCAAAGCTGCCTACAGTTATCCCACTGTATCTCACTTCCAGGAGAGGGTGATTTGCAGTTCTGAGAAGGGTTCAAAGAAGACATTATGTTCTGTTTTATCTAGAGGGAAAGTGCAAAGTGTAACCTTTGCTGGTGCTGTCAGCTGCAACCGAGATAGGCTCAAAGTATTGATCAGCCCTTCATAAAACCAGCAAGCACTCCTGATATAGCATCCTTTAAAATCTTGGGTTGGAGCCACGCTTCTGCTATGGGACCAGGAGCACAGGACCCGATGGAGAAGGCCCAGCAGCACCAGTTTGGTCAGGGTGAGCTCTAACACCAGGGAGTTGATGGTCACTATCATCGGGCATGCCAATAACTCAGCTGCCCGCTCGCCAGTGTGAATATGCAAAGGCAATGTCCACATCCTCTGTCACACAGCTCCATGCAAGGGCCCCCTCGCCCACCCAGGATCCCCCCACCCCAGCAGGACAGACCCAAAGCTGGGTGCCAGGGGATCTGATGCAGCCTTTTCATCATTGCCCCCCAAAATTACAATGCTCACTCAACCCCACCCCAGCAGAGGAACCTTCTCAGCAGTGCAGGTGTCTCAGCGAAACACCACAGCAGTAAAGCACTTTGGCGGATAAATGAACAACATCTGGGGGCTACAAAGGGGATGCCCATTCCTCCCCCTCCCCATTACTCCGTTTCCTGTTTTGCCCTCTTTTGGGGACCTAAACACTGCATAGAGGAGCAGGATGCTGCTATGGGAGTGGACGCCAGTCAAAGGGCTCCCCTCATGCCAGGCAGGGGAGCAGGGAGCAGGCCAAGATCCTCTGGACCCGTTAATTTAATAGCTTTGACCGTAAGGACCCATGCCACCAGGAGAAGCAGCCCAGGGGAGCGGCTGCTCCTGATCATGCCCCTGCAGCCACCCTGGTGACCCTTTGTTTTATGAGGGTGCTGAGGCGCTGGCACAGGGTGCCCAGAGGAGCTGTGGCTGCCCCATCCCTGGCAGTGTTCAAGGCCAGGTTGGACACAGGGGCTTGGAGTAAGCTGCTCTAGTGGAAGGTGTCTCTGCCTGCGGCAGGGATTGGAGCTGGATGAGCCTTAAGGTCCCTTCCAACACAAACCTGGCTGGGATTCCATCATTAACCTCAAACCAAGAAATAAAAGCACAGTAACAGGCCAAGGAAACCCCAGTGCTCAAAGCTAAAGGGTAACACTGTGTAGATCCAGGGGTGACCGTGCCCAGGGCTGGCATCTGCATCGCTGTTCATCCTGACAGCCTCAGCAGCTCGCTGTTCATCCCAGGCACTCAGCAGGGCAGACACCAGTGGTTACATGTGTTCAATCCACACACTCATCTCCCCTCTGCTGGAAAGCTTCAGCATTAATTACTCCTGATTTCAGCTGCTGGGGAGTGTGAAAAGCTTCTCTTTAGCTTTGGTAGTTCCCTGAAATTGAGAAAATCAGAGCTTTATATAACAGCCCTTTTCCTTGCTCAAAAGTGGATATATGTGAGAGCACCAGCTACTAATCCTGGGAAGCAAAGAGCGAGAAGCAGTTGCAAAGACCCCATCCCTTATGTGAGCACTCATTGCTGGAGCTTTCACAAACGCTCCCCAGAACTTACTGGGATGAGTTCATCCTCATGTCCTGCTACCAAGTGTATTTGGTGTCTTTTCTCAAGTACATGTCTAGCAAAACCCCTTATCTGCAACAAAAACCACTGCTCTGTCCCCTTGCTGCCTTCCAGTCACCTCTGCTGCTCCAGATGGTGCAATGAACTATGTACCACATGCCTCAAAAAAGGTATAAAGCAATGCTTTTTATATAAGATAGGAACAGCAGTATGTTCACAATTACATCAGCAGATACTACGTAGCCAAAATTGACAAACCATTACCACCCAATTTGTTACAAAGAGGATTTTAGGTCCAGAACATCCCCAGAAGGGGACAAACCTTTATTTTGGAAGCTGAAAGAGTACAACCGTTAAGTCGAACCCAAAAAACTCAATTACTTCAACCAAGGTTTCTCACTTTATGATTTAAATCATGATTCAAAGCAGTTACTTGGCTCACTGATTTAAAACAATCCGCACTGTATTTCCCTCTGATATCTCAAGCAGTTAAAGAAAAGAATATCATCAATGACCCATCTGGGTCAGTGATGAGAAAGTATCCCAAAGGGAATGCTTTTCCCTGTTATTCATGGGATGGTCCCCAGGTTTTCCAGGAGTGGGGATACTCAGAAGCAGCCCCAGAAATGCAGGAATTTGAACCTGGAAGCACATTCCAGGAGGATGGAGCAGCAAGGACTCACCCAGCCCAGATGCATAGAAGTGCAAGGTCCCACGCCTGGATCAGAGCAATCCCAGGCACAGCTCCAGGTTGGGCAGAGAAGAGATACAGAGCAGCCCTGCAGAGAAGGACTTGGGGGTGTTGGTCAATGAGAAAATGAACATGAGCCGGCTGCAGTGTGCGCTTGCAGCCCAGAAACCAACCGTATCCTGGGCTGCATCAAAGGGAACGTGACCAGCAGGTTGAGGGAGGTCATCCTGCTCCTCTAATCTGCTCTTGTGAGACCTCACTTGGAGTATTGTGTGCAGTTCTGGTGTCCTCAACATCAAAAGGACATGGAACGGTTGGAACAAGTCCAGAGGAGGCCATGAGGATGATCAGGGGACTGGAGCATCTCCTGTATGAAGATAGGATGAGAAAGTTGGGGCTGTTGAGCCTGGAGAAGAGAAGGCTGTGTGGAGACCTCATAGCAGCCTTCCAGTATCTGAAGGGGGCCTATAGGGATGCTGGGGAGGGACTCTTCATGAGGGACTGTAGTGAGAGGACAAGGGGTAATGGGTTCAAACTGAAACAGGGGAAGTTTAGATTGGATATGAGGAAGAAGTTCTTTCCTGTAAGGGTGGTGAGGCACTGGAATGGATTGCCCAGGGAAGTTGTGAATGCTCCATCCCTGGCGGTGTTCAAGGCCAGGTTGGACAGATCCTTGGGTGGCATGGTTTAGTGTGAGGTGTCCCTGCCCATGGCAGGGGGTTGGAACTGGATGATCTTAAGGTCCTTTCCAACCCTATTCTATGATTCTATGAGTATTTATGCTCCTTCAGGAGAGTCTAAAGCATCCTGAAGTGACACAGCATGAAGGTAGGATTCACAAAAATTAATTTTTGAGGATAAAAGCCCCTGATTTGGAAATGTTTGCACATAAATAAGGGAAAAGCTCCTGAGGATGGTGAAACTGGGCAGGAAAATCCCCTCTTCCCAACTCAAGCATGATGCTCCACCAGCCACGGCCCCCAACTAAGCCCAGCACTGGAGCACCAAGGGCCGATGGTTTGCACCAGGGAGATGACAAATGGACTCAGGGCTTAAAAACTGCATCAGAAAGAGAAGAAAAAGCAGAAAAGCCAAGTGAGGGCTGTGGGATGTGAGGGACAAGGGCTGGAGCTGCAGTCACAGGGCTGTTTGGGCACATTCCCTTCAGGCTGCACTTCCCAAGGCATCTTAATTGGCCCTGATGTATCTTCTCTCCCCCAGGACACCATCCAGACCTCCCAGCACCAGATGTCTGAATGTTATGCAGGAAGCCAGTAAAATTCCTCCTATTTTTCCTGATAGCAATTAGAAGCCTAGGAAGAACACATTGCTTAACAGACAAGGAATGCACCAAAGATACTTCATATGCATTTACAGCCGCTTAATGCCTCTGAAGTAGGTGATAAACACTACTGTAAGCCTTATAGTTTGTAAGTCTTTTTGATTACCCCTTGTTGCTACAGAATCAGCCTTTGTGAAAAGTAAAACGAAGGAAAAAAGGAAGTGTTGAAACAGGAATTGAAGTCAGGGCACACTTGTGATTACAGCTGCTTCCAGAGGTGCCATCAAACACCAAGGCAGCAGCGCAGCTCTGCCACCTCGCCTCAAACAGCCATGTCAAGTAGCTTCAGCTTTTAACCCAGCTTCAGGGTAGGTCCCTGCCTGGTTCCTGCACCTTCACTCCCCATTAGTATCCCTGCATGCTCCAGTAATCCCACCCCAGCAGGAGGGATGGCTTAGGTGGCTTCAGGAGTCTTTTCCAGCATTAATCGTCCTGATTTTGGAGCCCCACAGGGTGAAGATCTGAAAAGGGCAATTTGTTCTGAAGGTTGGGAGGAAAATGAAGAAAACCCTGTGCATGATGCCCGTATAAAGGCAGTGCCAGGAAAGAGAATGAAACTGCCCCAGCTCATGGGCTGAGGGCTCCTGGAAAGCACAAGTCACATCCCCGTGCTAGAAGTTCACAAGCAGCACATGAGTGAGTAACCGAAACATCATAGGTGATCAGCAGTCACTTGGCTCTTTCCTTTTTGTTCCTCATCCCATCACAGCACATCCGTGAGCACTGGCCAGCCCCCCTTTGCTCAGCCCCCACTGATCTGCTATCAATCCCCTTGTCCTGTCCCTGCAGGCCCTTGTCCAAAGCCCCTCTCCAGCTTTCCTGCAGCCCCTTCAGGCACTGGAGCTGCTCTAAGGTCTCCCCTTCAGGAGCCTTCTCTTCTCCAGGCTGCCCCAGCCCAGCTCTCTCAGCCTGGCTCCAGAGCAGAGCTGCTCCAGCCCTCGCAGCAGCTCCATGGCCTCCTCTGGCCTCGCTCCAACAGCTCCAGGTCCCTCTTGTGCTGCTGCCCCAGAGCTGGATCAGGACTGCAGGGGGGGTCTCCCCAGAGCACAGCAGAGGGGCAGGATCCCCTCCCTGCGCTGCTGCTTGCACTCTGGGGTGCAGCCCAGCGCACAGGGGGGTTCTGAGCTATCAGCACATACTGAAGCTGGGTCATGGGGAGCTTCTTCACCACTCCAGCCTAGTCACAGTCTAGCAATGTCAACCCCAAAGTGAATCCAACATCCACAATAAAGCATCTTGTGCCCCATTTTCATACACTGCTCTAAAACATGGTTGTGGTAACTATGAATAAAGCCTCCTTTCTGGCGTCACCCTCAGCAGGGACCCCAGCATCACCCTGCCCAAGCAACGAGCTGCAACCACTACTGCAGAAACCCAGGCAAGCAGGAACTGATGCTACAATTAATACTTCAGCTTTCCCCGCTATGGCTTCACTTGTCTCTTTGTGACAGTTCATCCATGTACCACAAGCATCCCAGGCACCGTTATGGAAAGTCGAGGCTCTCTGCTACAGCCCTCCAAATGCAACGCAAAGGCGAGCACTGCATTTTTCAAAGACACTTCTCATCCTCTATTATTCCTGCACCCCCCACCCCATTGCTGAGGGCCCAGATTACCCAAAGCACTGTTGACTGTCCATGTTCCCCTTGTCCCATCCTGCAAGCAGGGCAGAAAGCATTCGGTGCCACCACCGCTCCGGGGAAGGGTGCAGGAAACCTGACACGAGATCCTCACATCTTTTTCAAGCCTTCTCAAATGAAGGCTTAAAAATAGCAGCAGTGACATGATGATTGCATGGTTAGTGCAATCAGCAGCAGCTTAACTAGTCCTCCCTAACCAAGGGCTGACAGAGGCACAAAGTTACTGTGCAAAATGATGTCTACATCAAGCAGTGCTTATAGGTGAGGCTCACAAGCATCCATGTACCTGCAGTGACCTGTAATACCAGCTCTATTAAGGAAATTCAAAGCTCCCTTCCAAATTCATCATTTTTAAGCGGAAATAACCTGCAAACATGCAGAAGAAGCGTGTCCATTTGTCTCTCCCACCGTGCTTCATCTGGCTCAGGTGTGAGTCGAGCCTATACCTGTTGGAGGACTAAGATGATTCCAGCTTCTTGCTGCGAGAAGGAATTAAATACAAAATCTTCTGTAGGAAGCAATTGTGAAGTGTGGAAGTTTCTAGTCAGGCAAATAAATTGGATTTAAGTATATTACAGTCATAATCTTTTTCTGCCTCTCTCCAGACAGCCTTTGTACATGGAGAAATGAGAATGTATTCTCAGACAAATCTTGACCTGAGGGAGAAGGCTGCGGGAATCTGGATTTTCAATAACATAAGACAATAAAGCTCAGACTTCTAACCTGCCGCAATATGGTAAAAGTATAAAGAGCTTAGCAACTAATAAAAGAAAAGGGTCTTCCAACTCATATTTGAAGATCTAGACCCCCAAAAGGACACTTCATAAAGATCATAATGGGTTAGTCAGTATCTAACAGATACCATGTACCTTGTTGACCAATTGTCTGACAGTTGTCTTCTGCAGGCCTGGATATTAATAAGCCTTGTGTTGATTTCCTTGGGGTATTTTGTCTTCGTAATTGTACATCTACTTGTTGTGACACTGCAGCTTGCTATATATTTATTTAATGCAATTCCTATAGCAAAAAAATGTATGTATGCTATTGTTTTCCTCAGATGATATGCATACACTGCAAATTTCATCTCCCTCTGAGGTATAGTGAATCAAAGCCGTTACAGTGTAAGGGAGAGCACACGGTCTTGGGGCAAAGAGGAAATCCAGATGTGTTTTCCCCTTAGGTGTGAATATGTCTTTCTCCTTGCATTACATGGGGAATATAAAGGGATTCAATTATCACTGCATTTTTATTTCTAATAACAACAAAAACTTGTTCTGGAAGGTATTCCAGTTAAATAATATTTTGACAGATAATGCTGGTGTAAAGTAGCTGTCACTCACGCAGGCAGATCAAGGGGAAAGAGATGCACAAGGAAGATCACAGCTTGGCTTATGTAGTGAAAATGAAGCCTGTTAGGAATCTCCCCTCACTTACAAAACAAAGACTGGCTGTGGCTTGATCCTGCTCCCACCATTTCCCATACAGCTACAGAATAAAATGCAAATATTTAGACATTGCATGTTATGTATAAATCCCAGTTTTCCAGGGACTCTCAAGTATGGGTGTGTTTAAAAGTGCTCCGTTTTCACAGCTCCCTCAGTAGTACCTGACTTGGTCTAAGCAGCCATCAAGCATCCCGAGGGAAAAGCAGGATGTGTTTGAGTGTCTCTACTGGCTTCTGTGGTCCTTGGCCAGATGATCCTTCTCCTGCTCCAGGTCATGGCCAGGACAGTTCCAGTGGCCCTAAGACAGGCTCACCCCATCTGGTGCAAATCTGGAAACACCAGTTTTTCCTCTATGTTGTTACCTTTGCTCATCCACCGAAAGAAAACTCATCCCCCATTTATTTGGTCCACCTCTGGAGCAATCTGTGTCCCTGTTTTCAGCTGAATGGGAACTGAATGAAGCCAAATGCTTCATTGCACCCACCTTACACATCTCCATATACACCCACCTACAAGTTTATCCCTGTGAGCAGGTGTTTTCCTTTTCCTCCAGATTCTGCACGAAATTCCACACAAATCCTTTATCACAACCCTCTTTCTTCCACTAACTCAGTACGCATGCTCTGACTATGCTAATACCAACTCCAACCACCACAACTCCCCTGTGGAGTCTTGGAGCAGCCCTGGGGTCATCCTCTGCTGCTATTGCTCCTCTCCCGAGGCTTTCCATGTTCTGCCTCCAAGGTGGGATTCAACAGAGATAAATGGGACAACATAGAGCAGAGAGAAAGACTTTGGGGAGTACCAAGAAGAATATCAAAATAAGGAAATTAAGGATATAATGATTTGTAGGAGCATCAGAAAGTCACAGTAAAGTGTGATGCAAAGAGCTGTGTGATGCAGAGGGGGCTGCAGGTAATGGCCCTGGTTGGAGGTGACTCCCTACCTGGTCCTGGCACATCACCAGCATAAGTTTAATTGTGGGACAACGAAGGGAATAAGAAATGTGCTTAGAAGGTGCATTGAATTATAGCTAATCACAATAGTTAAGAAGTCTCCAAACTTCCTATACAAGCGCTGAAAGAGGTCATTGAAAAGTATAAGCTACATTTAAAAGCCATTCAGCATTAACAAAATATAAATTGATTTCTTTTTAGACCTTAATTTCTGCTGGAAACAGCACAAATCTTAAATATAGGCTTAAGAAATAAAATACACATGTATGTATTTGTAAGGTTTTCTAGGTAAAATTTCAGCTGGGGAGGAAAAAGTTAATAGGCAAAGTCTCTAGACAGAAGAAATGAAAGTACCTGATCCAGCACCTCTGTGTTCCTCCCCCACCAGCAAGTGATATGGGGAAAGATACACATATTGATAGGAGAAAAAGAGCCCAGGAGATTAGGGGGATTTATTACAGGGTGCTGTGCTGCTGGGCTGCAAGTTGTGGGCTAAGGGAAAGGGACAATCTAGCTGGATAGTCCCAGCAATAACTGCTTCAGGACTCTGCAAGAGTCTCATGATAAGCAAGGAATGCATCTTTAAGTGGATTATTAATATACAGTGGTCTAAAGCTTGAGTCATTGTCAGTGCTTGAGGTAGGCTCAATACAACTGCATTTTTAAGATAGTTGATATTAGAAAACCTTTTTCCTTTAAGCATCATTAGTGACAGAAGCAGAGAAGGCAGAGGATGCTCTGCCCCAGGAACCACAGCACCTACAGCACATGGCACTGGTCACCTCACAACTGGTTATTCACTGGTCCCTCTTTAAACCCTCATACAGGTTTACAAGATAACTGAAGTTTAAAAGCATTTAATTTTGTCCTATTTTTGCCTGGGAAACATTAACTTACATAGTGATAGCTCAGAGCTGCAGCTACACATGGGAAGGAAATGGAATCATTTACTACAGAGCATACTCTCTTAGTAGTTTTACAGTGGTTTCATGAAGCTGCTACTGAAAAGTTTGGTTTCATTCCCCCTCTTTACCTGAAGTTGTTTAAATTTCCATAAATACATTTCCCTGAACAAGCAATAAATGGGGTTTGCTTCCACCCCCAACTCAATAAATAGCCCCAAATCCATGCAGCACTAATGCCATGGTCATCTGTTTCCTATGAGAAATCTCATGACAACTTCATAATCAAAGATAAACAGCCATGATGGTGACATTTACTATAGAAACAAAGCACATAATGCAAATCACCCCTCCAGAATGTTTTAACTTGGGTCGTAGATGTGCTCATCCCATCACTGGAGCATGTCCCCATGGAGCTGCTTGTCCTCTGTCCTCATGCTTGGGCATCCCACTGGGTCATGGGGACCTTCCTGCATGTGCCCCATAAGACAGAGCAGAGTCCCAGGGTAGGACCTACTCCCATCCCACCTGTAGGCTTGCACCCATCCTGCCTGGGAGGTGTCGGCAAGAACACACCCCATTCAGATGGCTTTGTGCTACTTGTGCTATGAGTGTATGTACCTTAATGTCTCACCAGCATTCCCTTCTGCAGGCTCTGCAGGTCCATCCCCCAAAATGGATCTCGTGCTCCTTCTGCTGCAGGACACATAGCATAGTCCAAGAGCAGCCACCACACCATGGTAAGCACGGCTGTGCATATACACACTTCAGAGCAAAACTATGCTGAAACATGGATTTTAATGCCACCAAAAGCCCAGAATTGTGGTCATTTCTAGCACAAGAGTTTCACCCATGGAGCCTGGGGTGGGATCAAAACTCTTGTGACTGAACTAGAGAGGCTTTGGGGTCTTAATCACTTCAAAGCCACCCACAACTTAATCCAAAACATAACTGAATTTGATGTGCCACAGTACTGGGAGTGCTCCAGTCTGCAGCACATAGACAAGCATGTCCCACTACCCAGATGAATGCTGTATTTTAGGCAACACACTTCAGGAGTGCTGGCTCCTGTGCTGCTCATTTCTTCTGTTTCATTGAGCTACACAACTTTGACATGTACGTTTTCAAGTTGATGTTTCACTTTGATGATAAAACCAGTATTTGCTGGCTCTCCCTGATGATGGGAAATGGACAGTCTTATCTCCTTTTCCTTCTGTGTTTAATCACCAAAGGCACAGCCAGTAACCAAATGCAAAGATTTGGGCTCTAGCAGCTAATAACACCCAGGCACTTGCTGGAGGAGACAGAGTAAAGCGGCCTAATGTGCTCTTGCCATGTGGTAATTTTCCAGATAAATGGACAGTTGCTTCAGCAGTTCCACTGTTGAAGGTCAATGATCCATATAATATGGGCAATTACGGAAGTATTTCCATTGCAGACTCTGTGACACATTTTTAGTGCAAGACAACAGATAAACTGGAGTAAAGGTATCAGGATGAGGGGACTTGACTTGAAACCCTTACACCGACTGCTGCCTGTTACCTACTGGAAGAACCAACTCTCCATCCCCAAAGCTCATCTGATCAAGTGTCCATGCCCATCACACAGTCCCAATCTCCTCTTATTTTCATGTTTCTTAATCCTCTTTTAATACTGAGCCAAAATTATCAACTCATGACTTCCGCACAGTCCACTCTTCTCCTGCCTCCTAGTTCAACGTTAAGCACTTGGCTATTTTAAAGCTTCTCTAGGGCTGAAATAGAGAAAAATCAAATCAGGGAAAACTCCTCAGCAATTCGTAAACTTGGGCTCCCAGCGGATGCACAAACATAACCATTTCTAATTGCATTTCAAAGAGGAAGCAGAAAGCATTCTCAGGGAGTATGTACTGCTGATGCGCCTACAAACGCTACACCCAGAGCTGGCCTGAATCACTGCTTACATGCTAACAGCTCATTCACTGCAAAGGAGATTCTGTGCAATACATGAATTGAAATAAATAATTGTTTTGTGTAATGAAGTGTGCATGAGGAAATAACCACTTTTACCAGGCACTGACCGAGTGTTGCTTCCATCCTCAAACAGCACAGACACCACACAGCATCACCACCTGCCACGAGAAATCGATACCTCAACCTCCGAAAGTATTTAAGAGCATCCCAGAGTCTCTCCCCAGCAACACCATTTCCAAGCTCTGAGCTTGTAAAAGCAAAGAGGCTCTTGCAGTTTCAGCATCTGCTTATAAAACATCTCCGTGCAACAGCAAAATGTAGAATATACAGGTGCCCTCAGCCAGCCAAGTGCTGTAGAAGTTTAATGATAAACACATAAGACCCTGAAAGACTTTTGTGATTTCTGATGGGAATACATTAAACCTGTAGTAGTGCTTCCCTTGTGAATTGTACTTCTGTTTCAGTTTCAGTTTACTGCTGCTTTTACCCATCATGTAAGAGACAGACTGCCATTTCATTCCACCAAAATGAACAGGAAACATCAGTAAAGAGCAGCCTTAATGGTGGAGGAATTCACCAGGGACGGCCTTTGGAGTTGTTCAAGAACCTATTTCAAAATTTAAGCAGATTTTGCTAAAAAGGAATGGGAGAAGAAAGAGACTTGAAATGCAAGGATTTAACCTTCATGTTGGAAATGAAAAGACACATTTGGTGCTACCCCAGGCAGGAGCCATCCCTCCCTTCCCCGTGAGCAGGAGCATGAGCTGCATTTGCAGGAGCCAGGACACGGAGACAAGAACCATTGCTTATGCAAATAAGTGTGTTTTGCATGAGATTAATTAGAAGAGGGATGCTTTTGGATATCTGGTGAGGCCCATTTATGAAGCAGGTATCAACAATCTACACCCATATAAAAGCTGGACATGTCAGACCTCAGCAGATATTGAATTAGCACTAACTTGTGTTTCTCAGGAAGCTCCTCAAGGAAGTGGCAGTACAGCCAGAGGCTGAGCACCTCCAGTCCCTCCAGGCCACAAACACCAGAGTTAAACATACAGGAAAGAGCCCTCCACACTATAGCACCCCAACTGAGAAATTAATGTGTTAGAGCTGCCTTTGAGAAGTATCACTGTGTGGGGCTCCAGAAGCACTTCTGTAATATGCAGCTAAATGTGTGATGTCTACTCCAGCAAAATAAGGAATGGTTTGGGTTGGAAAGGACCTTAAAGCTCATCCAGTTCCAACCCCCTTCCACGGCCAGGGACACCTTCCATTAGAGCAGCTTGCTCCAAGCCCCATCCAACCTGGCCTTGAGCGCTGCCAGGGATGGCAGTGGAGTATATAAAGGGAAGCAGAAGGGCAGTGGTAATAGTAGTATTCATAGAGTTGCATCCTCTGTTCTGCCTTCAATCAGTGCATATCAGAAGTTATATAAAACAAGCGACAAAATGACTGGAGCAGGATTCAGAGCCAGGACCTTCCCTGGGATCACACCAGACGGTGGCTGCAGCATCGAGCCCTGGCTGATAGGAAGGGCAGCAAATCCCAACCAGGGGTTTGGAACTAGATGATCTTCAAGGTCCTTTCCAACCCAAACCATTCTTCTTCCCTGTCATCTTGAATGCACTCTGGTTTGGCTGCTGGATCTCTGGGGTGAATACCAAAGAGGACACTCATTGTCTGGAGGACAAGCAGGGCTCTCAATCACAAAAGAGCACGCTTTATCAGGCAATCTAATAGTGTGCACTGCTTCTAGAAACTAAACCCTGGGTGACCAGCTGGAACTCTGCAAGTTTTACAAGAAGCCATTGGGACAATCGTAATAGAGCAACTTCTATGCAGTTTCCTGAAGTGGCATGTAATGATATAATTTTTACAAGGGAAAACAGGGTTGGGGGATGGTTTAGGGGGGGAGTTTGTGCTCTGAACACAGCACGAGTGTTATTGTGTTAAACAATTAACAATGCCCAGGGCAGGGGAAAGCCATATATTTAGTTTCCATTCTTGAGCTGAGGCTACTTTAAAGGTAATAACTTTATCTTTTCCATGCCACAGGCTGGGATGTCTTCACAGAAAGTTTGGGCAAAACACATGGGACTTTGTTTGCGGGAGCTGCTGCGCACACCACCCTCCTGTTGACAACTTTGCCTAATAACCAGCTTCCAGGCCAGGTTGGATGGGGCTAGGAGCAACCTGCTCTAGTGGAAGGTGTCCCTGCCTGTAGAAGGGGTTGGAATTGGGTGGTCTTCAAGGTCCCTTCCAACCCAAACCATTGTATGATCTTCTGATCTTCCAGGCTTCCTGAAGGAACAACTTGTACAGACAGGGATGATTCAGCTGACAGAGTCCACTCATGTGAAACACATCCAGAAAGGTCCCACACCAGGAGCAGGACAGGAGCTGAGCTCAGCCAATGGGAAGGACAATTCCTACTCAAGTAACTTTGGCAGAAGAGCCATGAAGGGAGGTGGACGGCAGATGCCAATGGAGTCCCAGGCATGCCTGCCTGTGCCAACCTTCCAGGCCGTGGAGCTATAACCAGTTATTTCACAGCATCAGAGGGACTGGCTGATAGAAATGGTAACAAGCGTTAAGTTGTGCAGGAAGGCAGGACAATGACAGTCCTAACCATATTTTCACCATGATTTCTGACCTATTACCCTTTACCAATCACTGTAATTCTACAAAGAACTCAGCTTGGTAACAAATGGACTATTAGGGAAAGAAGTCAAAATGAACACTGAAAACATCGTTGTACAGATCCAGGGTGCCCATTGAGCACCACCTGCAACTCCAGTTCCAGTTTCAAAGCCAATATAAAAAAGCAATTAAAAAGTAAAAAAGGTGAAAACAAAAGGGCTTTTGTGGTCAGAGGAATTCACTGAGTTCAAGGGATATTTCTTCAGGATGGAGAACATGACAAACAAGGACCAGTTGAGGGAAGAATAATCCAGAAACTTCAGACTTAATGCTGCAAGCGCTTTGTGTCTCCTACAAGCACCAGGTTGTTTATCCACAACAACAGAAGATTTTAAGGGTAAAAACGATGTGAGCCACTATTTCCATGTGCCAAGAGATCACTGCCAAAGACACAAGCATTCACCAGTGCCCAAACCTACAGAACCACCGCTGTTCCTGAGGATGCTAATAAATAATCCAAGTCTTCTCATCTCCTTCTGCCCATTTTCCCCCTCACTCTGTATTATGCAAAACAAAAATATTATCATCCTCCTAGCATCCTTCTTGAAAGGGATGCATTGCAAATACCATAAAGAAGTATTGTCATAATGAGGTTAATGACAATAGGGTTTCTGATATCAAAGAGCCAACATACAGCTGCTTTCTAGTACAGAGTGATACAGCACAGAGCTCCATAATGAGAGTAGAGAGTTTTTGGGTTACACATTTTAATGAGTCTGTAATAAGCAAACTACTACGGAAGCGGTGATTTGCATTTCACAGGCCTGTTTAGATAGAACACTTTAACACTCACTACATAGGAGCAGGAAAATTAGCCCAACTTCGTACGGATTTAGAGTCTGAACATGCACAGGCCATTGCACAGAAGATTATACGCTTTCCAAGCCAAAGAAGAGTGTTCGGGGATACACATGGGGAGAGAAAACTGAGGAGAAATGTAATCCCTATGCTTTTCTTGGCCTGTAGAGTAAGTAGAAATAACCACTGTTTGCTTCCTGTTACCTTATTTGATGCCTTAGTTTGCACCTTGCAGTAGTAAAGCACATCAACACTGCTTGTGAAAGGTCTTCAGTACCGAGCACAAGCTCATCCTGCAACACCATCAGCACAGCAAAGGTTTTTTGTGACCTAAACCTGCAGCTGGTTCTGCTGCCTCAGATTCTTTGCTCCTTCTCCATCTTATAGAATCCCAGACTGGTTTGTGCTGGAAGGGACCTTAAAGCTCATCCAGCTCCAGCCCACTGCCACAGGCAGGAACACCTTCCCCTAGAGCAGGCTGCTCCAAGCACCATCCAACCTGGCCTTGAACACTGCCAGGGATGGGCATGAATCTTGCAGCATGAATCCAGCCTGTACGTGAGGTACATGGTGTGCATATAGCACCACACAACCCATGCTATGTGGAGCACCGCACTGTGCTCATTACAGCTCACTCGAAGAGATGTACCTTAAGAACAATGCATTCATCTATTAATGTTCCTTACGGGAGACATAATCAGCTTCATTAGAAGTCATTATTATGGTAAAAACCTGGAAAAAAGCATCATGTACAAGGAGGCAGCGTGATCAATTAAAAACCTACAATATGTGACTAATATTGATGGATGTTTACAGGAACACCATGGGCAGTCAGGTGCTCCAGAGAGGTGGCAGATCCCACAGGCACTGCCCACCCCATGCCCACAGCATTCTCGGGGCTGGCCGTACTCATCACCAAGCAAGGAGGGCTCTGGCATTCCCTAGAAGCAACACAGCATACAGATGCCAACACTAGTCTGCCGCAAGCCAGTGAACACAACCACAGACGCCCTACTACAGCAAGAGCGATGCTGCACCATGCCCTAGAGCACACACACACCCCCATCCACACACCCTGGCTCCCACGACTTCAAGCTGCAGAATTTCCAAACTGCGTAGAAAACTTGCTTAAACCCAAAAATCTTCACTTTTGAAGTTGCAATCTCCTGAACTTCATGAATCGATGGTTATTTTGAGGTGGGTTTTTTGCTTACTCTGAAAGCACCCATCACGAACCACCTGACAGTGCCCTTCACTGTCCTGGAAGGCCCAGTTTGATATGAAGGAGCACAGAATGAGGAGATGTATCTTTCCCAGGTCACAAAATGTCTGCCAGTAAAGACCACACCAGCTCTACCTACAGCAGATACCCAAGAGAGCAAGAAGAGCGATGAAGGAAGCCCCCTTGTAAAGTCCCTACACAGCTCCTGCCCCAGCACCAGGGCAGGGTACAGCTCAAGCTGACACCAACAGCCCCTCGCAGGGTGCAAGATGCTTTTGATTTGATGCCTTTATGATTAAGATGCTTAAGTCCAGAAGTTGGACACTTAAGGTTTGACTAGACAGGGTGCCGGGACACCTAACTTAGGTCATGCTTTGCCTGGACCAGATGACCCTTGAGGTCCTATCAAGCTGGGATTCTCTGATTCAGAGCAGCTTGCAGGCAATGCTGCACATCAAATGTGAAGCCAAGCTTCAGTAGCACCATCTCCTTCCCCAAGGCTGAGCATCTTCACCCATAAGGCCCAGGAAATTACAGCTTGTGCTTGGCGAGCTGTTATTTTTAAGCCTTAGCAAACAAGGGCTTGATCTTCTTAAACAGTTTGGATCTGCTGTGCCACGCACATTCACAGCTCAACAGCTGACTGGTTTGGGTATGTATCTGGCACAGCCAAACAAGAATTGGGCTCAGGCAGGAATTCAGCTTGTGGAAGCCTCCGAAAGCTTTCTCCTTTGCATACACCAGTGTAAAAATTGAGAGCTCTTATTCAGCAGGACTAATACATCAGTTGCCACAAAGTCAATAGCATTGATTTCAGTGGCACCAGGGTTTCACTCAGTTGCAGAGTTGTTCCAGTACAAGCTGGGTAAGAGGAGCTGGCAGCTCCCAGAGAAAGCTTTCCCATGAGGATCCCAGTGGTTCCAAGAGTATAAGAACCAGGGATAAGGTACTGAAGCTGCTCATTTTTAAGCACACCATCTTTGGCCTGCCAGGAATTTTCCCTACAAGCTAATGTCTAGGAAAAAAAGGTACAGGAATGATGTATTTCCCCTTAGTGCCCAGATATATAACACACCTACAGAAGGAAGAAAGGGCTATTAAAATGCATTCACAACAACCATTGCTTGATAATTTATGATAAGCAGAAAGAAGGAAAACAAAGTACACTGTGATACGTTGCCTTGAGATGGAAGAGTAAGAAGGAAGCAGCGTCCGACAAGAGGTTCCGCGGCAGGTTTAGACCCTCCCTTGTTGCTATATGGAGACCCAGCTCTGCTTCCTACCTGCAGATCTTCATTTGAGCATAATGACCTGTACCCACACCACTGTGAGCCCACCACATCAGGCAGGGGTCCTACTACTACCCCAAGCAGCTCCAAGCCTCCTACTCAGCAGCAGAAGGCTCCAGTTATCATTAAGCCTTCACAGAGCTGTTAGCTACGTGATCAAATAAAGAGACACAGTAATTTACAGCAGTAAGCTGTAATCTCTTTTAAATAAAGAATTATTGCTTCCTCCTTCAGCAAGGACTCCAGTGCGCTGGGCTGGCTCTTCCTTGAAGCACCACATTATCTCACTCGGGACTAAGCAGGAACATGTAAAAGCAGAAGGTACATTCAAGGAAACACTGAAGAAGGGGATGCTGCAGCTGAGCACATTGAGCAGGAACATGTAAAAGCAGAAGGCACATTCAAGGAAACACTCAAGGAGGGGATGCTGCAGCTGGGCACATTGAGCAGGCACTTGCTGCTGTGTGGTTTCCTCTGCCTTAACACTCTTTCTCCATCTATCACATCACAACTCAGTGGGATCTCTGCTATTGCAGAACATCCACCGAGTTCAGCAAGTCCTGGTGCGGCTGCACCTATAAAACAATGTAGGGAAAACAGATATCCCCCCCCAAAACAGTGCTAAAAGCCCAGAAAGGGGGCACACCAACCACACTATGTGCTGAGAGGCTCCTGATGGCAAGCTCCAAACATAACCCTTACCGCTTTGCCTCCAGCCTCCCGTGCGTGGGTATTATCTGTCCCTGCTGCATTTCGGATGGGGCCATGAGCAGGAGGCAGCCGAGCTCAGCAGATCCGAGCGAGCACTTGCAAAGCCCACTGCGTGCACCGCTTTAAAAACAGCGCAAGGAAACAACTGCTCCCTGCCCGGCCAGGGTGGGGGACAGCACCGAGAGAGCACGGGGAAGCGGGCGACAGCACAGGGAGCCAGGCTCGGCCAGATGGGACAGGAGGGACTCTCGTGGGTGTGCTCCTCATCCAAACCTCAGCTGCACAGTGCGTGGAAATGGCAGGAATAATTCAAGCACTTGATGCCAGGACCAAGTCCTTCCCGCACACACATGGCCCTGGGGCCGGTGGCTCAATGAAAAGGTTTTAAACTACTTCTCTGAAGGAGTTTTAGAGCTGAGGCCCCACGAAGCACCTTAGCGAGAACTAACCAGTAGATGGCAGGCCTGCAAAGCCTGATGAGATCGCGCAAGTTCGTTTTCCTTCAGCGGGAAGAGACAGAATGGTATTTTAAAGACAAATGTTTTTATACTTTAACTACCCTAACAGGATCTATTAGTTCAGATGTAGAGATATTCCAAAGAGTTATGGCTACGGGACTACAATTAGTACACCAAGCCACCCCGACCAGGAAGATCCATTCTAGCCAAAGCTCTTTCCCAAAACCAAATGAAACAGAGCTTCTAATAAAGTGCAGATAATTTCTCTACAGCAATATCCAGCTCATTTTAGGCACCAGCCAAGTCAATTTAGGACTATGCCCATCAACATGTTTGTTAGGCAGTAGAGGCATCAGAAGCACAAGCATGGACCAGGGCCTGCTTCCAGCTCCCACAGAAAATAAATATCCTATTCCTTCCTTTCAATAAGGCGATTCCTGCCTCTTGCCCACATCAGCCACACACCATCCTCACAGCTATGCACCATGGATCCCACCACAACACTTGTAATACAAAATATCTTTGTTAAACCAAGCAGGACTTTAAATATACCATTTTACCTAGGGGATAATCTGAGCTACTCACTCTCAGTGGAGCAAATCCAGTGCTGAGCTGAACCAGGCGATGCTCCTGTGTGTAAAGGAGAAGACGAAGGGACCTCTCCCACATCAGCAATGGCCTGAGGACGCTTCCCTCCAGGATCTCTTGACTGCTTCAGAACAGGACTTGCTCCCACAGGCAGCATCACCCAGTGTAGTTTTACATTTGTCTGTTTTTAAGAACTTCATGGAAATCTTCCTTTGAATTATTTTGTTCAATCTTATTTTGTTCAGGCCGGAGAAAGCTCCTTAAGAGGAGACTGTAGAGCAGCTCCAGTGACAAAAGGGGCTGCAGGAAACCTAGAGAGGGGCTTTGGGCAAGGGATGTAGGGACAGGACAGGGGAATGGCTTTAACCTGCCAGAGGGGAGACTGAGATGAGCTCTTAGGCACAAGCTCTTCCCTGTGAGGGTGCTGAGGCGCTGGCACAGGGTGCCCAGAGAAGCTGTGGCTGCCCCATCCCTGGCAGTGTTCAAGGCCAGGTTGGACACAGGGGCTTGGAGCAAGCTGCTCTAGTGGAAGGTGTCCCTGCCTGTGGTAGGGGTTGGAGCTGGATGAGCTTTAAGGTCCTTTCAACACAAACCAGTCTGGGATTATATTAACTAAACAGCATTTGTAATACACATAAGCCAATACAGCTGATTTTTGATTCAGCACATTTCATCTCAATGCAGCAACTTGCTTGACTTCACTCTTGCTAATTCCCAAGTCAAAGCAGCTCCTTTCACCTATTTCCCAGTGCATCCAGAGGATCTGCAGGAGGGGTTTGCTCACGAGGGCTTGGCTGGGGCTGCAACATCAGGGGTGTCCCAGGCTGCTGCCCTCAGAGTGGTTTGGGGTATCTGCACTCTTGAGCTCTGTCAGAGAAGACCCACAATGGGTGGTTTGGTTCTCTTACAGTGCCCAGAAAAGATGTTTCTTGACTTTGGCCTCACCACCATGAAATTAGAGCCTTAAGATTACATCCCTGAGGCATTCCAGCTGTAACGAGCAGATTCCAATCCGCATCTGTGGACACAGACTGCAACAAAATCCTTAAAGCACTGTCATCAGATGGTCAGCTCCAAACTGTGGGAGATGCTCTCCACATAGCACTGCTTTGAGCTCCTACAAACAAGCCCTGTTAAGAAACTTCTCCCTCTTTGCACTGGAGAGAAAAAAAGCAGCAGCAATTTGCTTTGCGAATTGCCTTCCTCACTTGCCTTCTTGGTGTGTGTTAATCCATATTTAACCTCTGGATTTGGACAATCTTTGTGTTTCTGCAATAAGAGCGATAGCACAAGAGGTTTTAGCCCCCTTATGGGGGAACCAGCCAAAATGAATTACACAGAAACCATTACTTGGCCTCCTAGCATCAGCCTCCCATCTTCACACCATCCTCAAAGCAGTAACTTAGAGTAAGCTCACTAACCCATAGCACATCATTGCATGCACACGAGCTTTCTTCCTCAGCGGGGAAACACAAACTTATGCATGGTCCCACTGTCCAGTATTAGCGCTTGTCAAGAGGCATCTCATGCTCTTACATCAAGCTGTCCATTTCAGCTACTGCATAAGCCTGCAAGTACTCCACATGGTGTAGCACTCACAGCTCCCAAACAGTGTCCCCTACCTCTAGCACCCCAGGGTGCAGGCTGCTTGAGGATATCACCACAAGGCGCATCAAAGCTGCCATGTTATCACTCCCTGTCTGATAAATCCTGACATCGGAGCCCCTGCACACACACAGCATCCCAAAGCTCACAGGTTATTGTGCTTTCAAAACATCCAAGGTTAACACTACAAACCCTTAGCAATTTACTTGCTATGAGGAGCACAACATATCCCATCCACCCTAACTGAATGAGCAAACTTCTCACCAGCAGGATGAGATCTCCTCATGCACACAGATGCTTCTCCCCTTTTCCACCGCTTGAGTACCAGTGAGAAATAACAACCCTTCACTGATGCAATCCCAAAGGGACCATAATCCTGCCTGGGCCACCAAATAAATCCTCGCTGGGATTATTGCACCCACCTGAGCAAACCCTTCTCTCCCTGATCAGCAGCACATGGCACATCCTGTGCCTCTGCCCAGCATAGCTGCTAAGTAAAGGCAACCAAACCCTGGTTATTTCTTACCCAATCTCCCCTTCCACACCTGAGTGAATGAATTTTGTGGGTGTTCTGAGAGTGCTGCACAGCTGGGGCACATCACCCCTTCCTATGCTGCAATGTAGCCAGGGAGCTCCTCCAGGGCTTGCTTCTCTGAATCTACGCATCAAAATCGCAGCCAGTGACAAAGGAGGGATCACTTGCCCAGCTGGCTTCTAAAAGTCCCTGATGAAGCCCATTCTTCACACAGAGCACCCATGCAGCACAGCTGCAGTGACCCAGCTTTCAAATCCAGGATGGATAGGGCTTGGAGCAAGCTGCTCTAGTGGAAGGTGTCCCTGCCAGCGGCAGGGGGCTGGAACTGGAGGAGCTTTCAGGTCCCTTCTAACACAAACCAGTCTGGGATATTATGGTTCTAAGGCCAGTGCTGTTGGAAACCCGCTGGCCTGGCTCTGTGCTGGTACAGGCAATGCACTGGCACTCAGTGGTGGCATCATGCCCAGGGTTTGTGGTACACACACAACCAAGCCTGCACAGCCGCGTCCCAAAACACCCCAGCACACCAAATCACCCATTGCTGTAGACACAGCCACTTTTATCTGTGAAGTCACAGCAAAAAGTCTGGCCGTGCAACACTGGATGGAACCACCGGAGCCACCACATCATGTCACCCACAACCCCTGGCAACCACACAACGAGGTCTCATTTAAAAGGTTCCCAGGCCATGTCTGCAATGTGCAGCTGTAGACCACAGACCAGTCCCCATCCCATTCACAACAAACTCCAGCCCACTGGGAAAGGGGTGACCCCAGAGTGGGGTCTTGCTGAGGGTGTTAGACGCTGAGCAGAGCATCAGCATCACAACCACCAGGCCAGAGACACGCTCTGGGATGTCCAGCTGGGATGATGGCTCCTGGGATGGGTGGCATGGATGCTCTAATTTCTCAGCTATGGGTTTGGGGCACTGACAGAGCATGTGTGGAGTTGTCTTATACTAATAAATATTACTGCTTAATGTAATTTGAAGTATCAGATTGAGTCATTGCTCAACGTCACTGATTTCCTCAGCTCACGTCCTGAGTTGTACATGATGTGGCTGACCCATACCTGGCAGTGTTCAAGGCCAGGTTGGACAGGGCTTGGAGCAAGCTGCTCTAGTGGAAGGTGTCCCTGCCTGTGGCAGGGGGTTGGAAGTGGATGAGCTTTAAGGTCTCTTCAACCCAAACCAGGCTGGGATTCTCTAAATCTATGATTAATTAATCAGAAAAAGCTTACCAGCGGTTGTTGTGCATCTCTATCACCCACCTTTTTCCTTTAATCGACATGATATATTGTGTCCATATCCAAAGAGAACTCCAGGGAGCCCCATGGGCTGTTTTATTCCAGGGATCAGGTCTGATGGGCTCAACGATTCATAGAGGATCACTGAAGCAGTCATGAGGCCTCTGGAAATCGCAGCTCCCAGGATTTAAGCATTAAAAGGAAGTGTGCTGTTATGTGTAACAAGTGATTATATGGCACTTAAACAGGAAATCAGATGCTTCTTATACTGCAGTACGTTAGGAAAAGAAACACCGTAATGGGCGAGGTGAGAGGTGGTTAATACCATAATGTTTCCCTGTACGCTACTGGTGGAACCATTCTGGGATATTGCATACAATTCCTAGCATATACATACATGAAAATGTCTCTGAAATATATAACGCTTGCGGAAATGTTGCATGAGGGAGTAAAAGATCACTGTCTGCTACTGTCTGAAAGATGATAAATACCCAGCGAGGAGGTGGCTTTCTTCAGATGATCAAACTTGAGGTGACTGTGAGGAGTGGGATTAGGGTGAGAGCCGCTGCTTTACCCAGATTTACAGATGCTGCAACTGATTGCAAGAGCCTCCCAGCTTCCCACTGAGACAAATACACAATTACCAGCCTGCCTGGGTACTTTGGTTGGGGTGAAAACACAAGTTGTAAAGGAGAAATGGCACAGGATAGATAAAGAGCATCTTGCAAGCCCTTGTTTTATTTGTGTCCCTTTATTCTGAGCATCTGAGCCTGTCAAATTAAGTTTGAAGATGTTAAAACCAGTGATTAACTTGAGGAGTGTGTGCTGGAGCCCTGAAGCCTCATTGCCTGGGTCACCTGGACCTGGGCTGGGCAAACCACTGGGCTTCCTTCTGTCCTGGCAGCCTGGCATTGGCAAAGGCTCTCAAAGTCATAAAATAAGGGGTTCTCCTTCCCATTTCTATTATACTTTTGCTAATTTGACTTTATCAGGTTAAATAAAGTTATTAAACATCACACAGCCATGCGTGAGCTGTTGGTACCTTTCTCAGGAAAGGGCGAAGATGCTGATGCTGATGCTGCTGATGCTGCTGATGGTGTCGATGCTGCTTATTCACACCCAAACCCAGCACTGGATCCCCACCATGGCTGGGGCTGTGCTGGGATCATCAGGACCCCAGGGTGGGAGAGAAATGCCCAGTCTCCCCTCAAAAGCTCTCTTTAATTGAAGCACTGTGAGGGCTGTTGTAAAACCTGACAGCTTTACATCCACATTCTAGAGACAGAACAGAGGAGTTCCTCATCCACTCTGATAAATTTTTCCCTTTTTGGTGCATTAAGAGTTGTAGATAAATCGCAGTGTGGTGTTTTAAATTGCTGAACAGCTTCAGATGAACTTTACAGGTGTCAGCTGGTGTCTATAAACTGTCCAAGGGTCCTATAAAAGACTGTGAAACAAGAGCAAAATTAGAAGATAAATCTATCACTTGCAAAAAAAGAAGCCAGAAAAGCATATTTGCAGCCCTACTTTTGAGCAGAGCATTGGAATGGAGAATTGCAAGTAGCAAAAACCTTCTGGTACTGTGAATATTCAAGGTGCACTAATGAATTAGTTTAAATATGCCCCAAGTTCTTGCTTTCTGGGATCTGGGATGCTGTGATGCCAGCTTCAGCTCTGTGCTGATGCCTTAGAACAGGGCATAGGGGGTAGTTTTCAAACATATGTCTTATATTCTGTCTAGATTTCATAGCTATTGCACTAACACAGAAGCAATACATAATAAAGAAGCTCTTACTTACGCCTTCTATAAATTCTGTTAGTAAAAGAGTGCTTAATCATATGTACCTTTTAGAAGCTGAGCATCTGCTGGTGAAGTCAATTCAATCAGCAAAACACAACTTTCGCTTACCAGTAGCACACAGAGATAAGCAGATTGGGGCTATAATCCCACCCAAAACAAAGCAGACAAAAAAACCCACACTAAAATCTATTATTTAGTGGGTTCAAAACATATCTCGGCAGGTCTACGAGGTGCTGACACTTGGGACCAGTCGTTTAACCTCAAAAGGAACCAAGGCCCACAGCATATTTTAACTCATTTCCTGCTTTGTTTGCTGTTTGCTTTCAGCCAAAGTTCATTTTTCACAACGCTGCTCTAACAGCAACACTGTCTTCTTCCAGGATTTATGCTATAAGAACATGGAATGTGAATGGAAACAAATAGCAAGATATGCCTGGGTGTGCTCGCGCTTCAGCTTTCTGGCTGCAAAGCACAACCCCTGATCCGCTGTGACTCAGAACTTCGTATGTTCTAGGAGGGACAGGGATGAGGTGCCAAAGGCTTTGGGTATCCAAGTCCCAACATGAGCCATTGCAGGGATGCTGAGCACAGAGCAGGAACAGGAGCAAGGAGAAGGAATGATTTGCGGTTTTGCCAATCCCGTCATTTCTAAATCAGCTTTTGGTGGGCACAGGTGGGATACAAACTTGCTCAAAGGGGTTGAAACCTTTGTCTTTAAGGTTCCTTCCAACTTCAACCGTTCTCTGATTCTGAGATTACTTGGAAATATTCACAATATTTTCACCCTTGTAAATTCTCCTTCACACAGAATCCCAGCCTGGTTTGTGTTGAAGGGACCTTAAAGCTCCTCCAGTTCCATCCCCTCCCGCGGGCAGGGACACCTTCCACTAGAGCAGCTTGCTCCAAGCCCCTGTGTCCAACCTGGCCTTGAACACTGCCAGGGATGGGGCAGCCACATACTGCATGTACAACTCAGGATGTTGAGCTGAGGGAATCAACTAAGATACAGGTTTGGGAAAAGCTGCTTTATATTTAGGATTCACATCATCTGCTAGGACAAGAACACAGTAAGTGTACGTAATTGAAGCAGATAACTCCAACTTACTCTGCCTGCAAGTGTATTGCCAGGCACATACATCTTGATTAGGCCGTTTCCCTTTTAAAAAGGAAACGTTTTTGGATCGTGGTGTCCGAGATCATTTCCAGCAGAGTCTGCTCATGGAATGCTCTGCTCGCGGTATTTAAAATCGGTTATTCTCTTTGCTGCTGTTTGTTTGGGGTTTTTTGTAATGCTCCTGTTTCCCTCCCTCATCCCAGCTGTCTCCATCAGCAGGTCGCCGCACTTTTGCACTAGCAAACAGGCCCGGAGGCAAGCATTCCCTGTCGCTGCTGGTGCTTGTTTGAATTCCTGATGCGGAGGGAGAGGCGGCTGCCTGACACGGCTCCCTGCCCGGTGGGGAGGTTGCTGTGATTTTGGCTGCTGTGGTCCCCCGTGAACGCTGCTGCCACAGCTCCTCTTGAACCAGTGGCCACACAGTAGGTGACCTCCCACCCCACGACCCTGCTTCCCCATGGTCCTGAGCCAGGGGACTGAAGCCTGTGCACAAAGACAGTTCCTTAAGGAAGGGGCCACTGCTCCAGTCAATGTCCTCTTACATCCCTGACACTTCCCACTAAAGTATTTAACCTCCAGCACTGTGTGCTGTTCATTCAAAAGGCTGGAGCAGAACCCAGCTTTCTTCTCCAAAGAGCACAGCAGGCATATGGAAAATAGATGATGTTTTTACATTATAAAAAGTGGGTTGGGGACAATTCTTGCAACAGAAGAGTGGCACAATTAGTATCACAGAATCCCAGCCTAGTTTGGGTTGAAGGGACCTTAAAGCTCCTCCAGCTCCAACCCCTGCCACAGGCAGGGACACCTTCCTCTAGAGCAGCTTGCTCCAAGCCCCTGTGTCCAACCTGGCCTTGACCACTGCCAGGGATGGGGCAGCCACAGCTTCTCTGGGCACCCTGTGCCAGCGCCTCAGCACCCTCACAGGGAATAGCTTCTGCCTAAGAGCTCATCTCAGTCTCCCCTCTGGCAGGTTAAAGCCATTCCCCTTGGCCTGTCCCTACAGGCCCTTGTCCTAAGCCCCTCTCCGGGTTTCCTGTAGCCCCTTTAGGCACTGGAGCTGCTCTAAGGTCTCCCCTTCAGGAGTCTTCTCTTCTCCAGGCTGCCCCAGCCCAGCTCTCTCAGCCTGGCTCCAGAGCAGAGCTGCTCCAGCACTTGCAGCATCTCCGTGGCCTCCGCTGCACTTGCTCAAGCAGGTCCACATTCCTTTTGTGCTGGATGTTTCACCCATGCTGACTTCACAAAACCCAGAAAGATCTTTTTCTTCTCTCCAGACAGGAACACTTCTAAAAATGTGTGTGTTTGTCACAGCTTTCCAGGCATCCGCTCTGAAACCTTCCCTGAAACATTCCCCCATGAACTGAGCTTTACCAACCCATGCAATCAGTGTACTGGAAAACAATTGTGTCCCACTCCTGGTACATAACTCCTGGAAGAATTCCTGAGGCCACCACAGATTTCAACTGGATCACCAGATCCAGGTCCTTTCTCCATGAAACACTTTCCACTGGACTCCAAGCTGAAGCACCTCCACTGACCAGACCTGCAATGGGGACACACCAGGACACTGGAGAGCGGGACAAGCATTGTGTTTTCTTCTCTATATCTAACCCCACATTTAAACACCTCCAGCGCATCTGGACAGCTGTTTCCCAAGCCATCACCCTGGCGCAAGCAGCATCAGAGCTTGTCCATGGGCAAACACAGCAGAAGCAACCCTGTGTGAGGTCACAGTGCCCAGGACAAGCTGACAGTTCTGTGGTGGACCAGGGTAGTGTTGATCACAGCCACCATCCCCATACCCACCCCAGACACAGGGCTGATGCCCCCGAATCTCTGGGGATGGGCTCCCGTCTTTACCTAGAATTAAAGTGAACTAAAACCCAACCAGAAAGTAGCTTCTGTCAGGACCTAATGCTGAATATTACTTGAATTAATAACCAGGATCATCACTGATAGACTTATTTCTTCATCGAAATGGAGCTCCGTCCCCAAACTGTGCCTTCACTTCACTGCAGGAGCCTGCCTGACTTGGCAACTGCTACTTTCTTCCTGAATACCTTCACATCTTGTAAACTTAAATCACTTACAAAGACGTCTCATCACTAGAGAGCATCCCTGTAGCACCGAGCTTGCTTATCGCAGCGGTTGTCCCCTCGTGGAGGATTAACCAGCGCTGCAGGAGTTCCTGTACTGGGCTGGCAGAGGGAGGAAGGGAAGAGCAGGAATAACCCAAACACGGTTTATCCCGGGTCCTTTGTGCGCTGCCCCGCCAGCACGGCCACACAAGCTTCTAAATCCGACATCCGTGGAGCCGGGAAGTTCTCGGAAGCTCCATCCCGGGAGCGCGGGAGGGGGCAGCGTTGGTTGTGAATTCAAATAGCCCGGTACTTTCGAAACACGCGATTTCTGCTGCCCCGCCGGACAAACTGTTGAGTTCCGAACGCGTTTTGCTCCGAGAAGCGCTCACCGCCTTTCCGCGGCGGCGCAACCCGCCGCGGGGCTTCTCCCCCATCGCTTGAGCTCCCCTCAAGGATTTGGGGGGTCCCATAGGGGGGAGTTCGAGTTCCCCCCTTCCTCCGCCCGCCTCCCGCCCGCACAGAGCGGGGGGGGGGGGGGGGGGGGGGGCGCTTGCGCACTGCTGCGCGCCGCGCAGCGCCGAGCCTCGGCGAGGCTGCGCAGCGGGTAAGTGGTGTCTGAAAGCGCGCAGGGCACACGCACACCCCGCCGCCTTCCCCCTCCCCCCCCCCCTCCCCGTCCTCAATAAACGCTTCCCTTTTCCCACGGAAAACCTCTCCCCGGCTTCATTAGCCGCGTAAGGTAAGCGCCCGCGTCCGCGGGGTGGGGCGGAAGGAGCGCGGGCGGGTGGCGGGGCGCCCGCTTACCTGGGACGAGCCGTTCGCGCCGCACCGCGCGTCTGCGCACCCCGCTGAGCACCCCGCACGGGTCCTGCCTCGCAGTTCCTTGCCGCCGGCGTGCAGGTAGCGCGGTTGGCGCTGCTCTACGCAGTGCTGCGCGGGGTCTCGGCGGCTTTTCCCCTGGCAGAGCACGGAAGGGGAAGAGCCGGGCTTGTGCCGGAGCCGGAGCTGCGAGGTGCCCGGGCTGGAAGGCAGGAAGCAATTAAAACTCCTCCTTTCGGATTAACAACCAAAAATTGATCGATCTGTCAGGAATACTGCTGATTTATGAAAGGTGCTTATTTCCTTGGTATGGGGAATTTTATGTTCTCTAGGTGAAACTGAGTTCACCCAGCTCCGGAGTAGATTGATGTTTTAATAAAAATAAATAAAGGGGAAAAAAAGCTCCCCCGGTCTTTGGGGACATCAACTCTCAAATCGCGGAGTTAGACTAACAAATCAAACCGCATTATCTTCCCATTTCACCTCTTGCGTTTTCCCCCCTCAACCTCACGCCTCCAAACCGCAGCTTTTGTCACCCTCAAAGTTTGCACGCGGTGTTCGAAAGTTCAAGGGGCGAGAAGCCGGGTGCTCCCCCGCGGGCGGTGCGCGGCCACCCGCGCAGTGTCCTGTAGATGGCACACGGCACCCGCGCAGAGCCGGGGACCCGCCGAGGGAACCATCCGTGCCCGCACTTGTTGTTCACAGGGATCACGGCGCGTTCCTCCGCCGGGCGCTCGGGAATTCAGTGGGAATTCTAAGCCGCGGGTGCGCGGGGTGAGCCCGAACAGCTCCAGCGCGGAATTTCCGCGCTTTGGGAGCGTTGGGCGGCCGCCGGTCTTTGCAATGTAAATAGCGGCGGGACAAATTGCTTATTAATAGTCTGGAAGGGGAGGCTGCGTCCTTCTTTCTTGTGTTCTTTGGCTGGTTTTATTTCGGCATGGTCCCCAGCTATGCCCGGGGCAGCTTCGCTGCCCGGCAGCTTTTCATTTCAATATCCTAAAGAAAATGCAAATGCAGCGCGCCGGGGCCCTTTGGAAAGGGGGAAAAATGTACGGAAAAGTTAAATTAGCAGCAGCTTTAAGTGTCTCCATTAGCATGGAAAACGTACAGATGTGGAGCGGGGAGCAGCCGGGCGCGAGGTGCGCAGCGCGGGGTCCCCCCGGTGAGGCTCCGCCGTGATTTGCGCCCGCTCCCGCGGTTGAAAGGCCGCTTGCAGGGAAACGGCGGGGCAAGAAGGGGGTGTTCTGTGTGCGTCCCACTCCGGGAGAGGCGAACTCTGGGTGTCCCCCTCCCGCAGCACCGTGCCCGGTTCCGCCGCCGCGCTCTTCCCGCGGGGCGCTGAGCATCGGGGAACCCCCCGCTGCCCTCCGCGGCCCTTGCTGCAGCGGGAAGTTCCGCTCCGCGGTGCGGCGGCGGACCCCGTTCCGCGGTTCTCCGCCTCAGCTCCGGGGGTTTCCCCCTCCTTGTGCTGGCCGAGGATGCGAGTGGATCCCTGCAGGGCAGCGCCTCGGCCCCTGAAAGAGTTAAGGTGGATTTTATTCAGTGGAGGTCTTGTCAGGATGTAATCTGCATTTTCTAACTACGGCGTAATAAAAAGTGAGAAGTTTGGAGACACCTTTCTTGATTATACCTTTGGCGATACTTTAGGTTTTACATTTAATTTGCATTTTGTTCTTAGTGAATATTGAAGTCTTGAGTGGAGGATTGAATTTTATTAGGACATCTGGACTGACAATATCAAATCAGACACCGACGTCCCAAAGCATGCTAAAATTTCAGAGTTAATTAGAACGAAGTGTGTTTAATTAAAGCCAATTATAATATCTGAAATTATCTGATCGATCCTTGTTTGTTCAGTTGGACTCAGTTTATATTGTTCTTGATGCACCACAGGACCCGTCCGGCCGCCAACTCCCCGGCTGCGCGCCCGCGCCCATTCCGCGCCTCACCGCGGGGCGGCCCGGGGCCGGTGGGGACCAGAGACTTCCCCAAGTCCCTCCTCACAGGGCCCGGGGAGAGGGGAAGGGGCGGTGGAGGCAGCGGCGCCCTCGGAGCCCCTCCGGGGGCGCAGCACCGGGCCGCGCCGTCGGACAAGCGGAAGCCGGGAGCGGGGCCGCGGGAGGTTCTCTGTGCCGAGGGAAGGCTCTCACAGGGGCTGGATGCGGGTCCGGGAACGTTTTAGCCTTTTCCCCCCCTATTTATATATATATATACACACACACATATGTTTTAAAGAGTACCAATTCTTGATTTAACAATATCAGGGCACCGGACGGTGAAATCCCGCCCGCAGCAGCGCAGGACTAAGCTCCCGTTTGATTAAAACACCCCTGCGCCGACGCGCAGTTTCTTTACATAGAGGCGCCTGCACCATCTCGCCGCGCAGCCTGGCCGCGGACAGCGTACGGCCGCGCAAAGTGCGCCTGCGGCCGCACTCGGGGCCTCAGGGCGGGGGAAGAGACACCTCCTTTCCACCCCCTCATCGCCCTGCTCCGCCCTCGCGGAGTCGCGGCGGGGCGCGGAGAGGGTGACCCGCCTGCCCTGCGCGGCCGCGGAGCTCCGCGGGGCGGGCAGTGTCCGTTCCGCGCCGCTGGCCCCGGTCTCTTCCCTTCCCCAGGCCCGGGGTGCTCAGGAATTTGAGTTCGAGCATCGAACCGAGCCCGAGCCGGGGCTCAAGCACCGAAGGGCGAGCGGCGGGGGCCGGCGAGCGGGGCCGGAGCACCAGGGGGGACTCGGCCGCACACGGGGCCCGTCGCGGGGCCCTTGGCTAGCGCAGGAGGGTGGCGACTAGCCCCGAAACCCCTTCGGCAGCGCCTGAACCCCGCCGAGGGCTCGGCCTCGGCACGGCCGCTGATCCGGCGTGCGCGCAGGCTGCGCGCCCCCCGCGCAAAACAGGGTCGGGCCTTCCATGGCTCTGCGCCTCTGCGGTAATTACCGCCCTCCCCCTTGTGTTTAACCTGCTGCGGCGAAACCTCACCGGACAGCGCGGCCGCGGTCCTGAGCATCCGCTGTACTGAAAATCCCCGAAAATACCGATTTCTGTCCGCTCCGCAGCGCGGAAGACGGGAACTTGTGGGGGGGGTGCTCCGGTTCACCCGGACATCAATGACCCCCCCGGGACCGAGTGCGGCGGCGGTGCCGGTGCCTCTATACAATAAAACTGGGCTATGAACCTCCTCGGGCTTGCGCCGCTGGCCGCGGAGGCTGGCGGAGGAGGGCAGGGCCGGGCCTTGTCCTGCGCAAGTTTTCGCTGGGAAAGTTCGTGCGGTGGGAACCGCTCCTGGGGTCGGGAGGTGTGCGGAGCAATGGAAATCCCGACCAGCGGCCCACGAGGGTCGGTTAATACGGGCTGAAAGTTCTGCGGTTTGAAGATGAAATGGGAAATTAGAGGAATTAATAATAATAATAATAATAATAATAACGCTAATAGTCTCGGGGGGTTTATAAAATAATAAATAAAATAATAAAGTTTAGGAGACTCCCACGGCAGGAAGGGGACGAAGCGATCCATTTAAATCTGCCCAGCGTGTCATTAGGTGGCATTGCGCAGCGCGGAGGGAGGAGGGGGGAGGCGTGATTTACCTCGGGCGCGGAGGTCCCGCGGCCCGGGGGATGGTGAGGGGGGGATGTCGCGGGGGGACGGACAGCTGGGCTGCGGCCATCTGAGCGGCCTGGCCGCGACATCTGGGAGCCCAGTGGCGTGTGGCACGCGAGTCGCTTGATGTCGCTATTTAAATGCAAATTTGCGGGGGGATCACTGGAGCCTCACCCCGTAAATTCACACAAAAGGGAGACTTGGAGGAGGAGGAGGAGGAGGAGGGAGGAGAAGGGAGGAGGAGGAGGCCCTGGCTCCGCTGCCCCCCCCCCCCAACCTCCGCCCGCCCGGCGCCGGCCCCGCTCCCGCCGGCTCCCGCGTAAGGTGCCGCGGCGGCGGCCGGGCCCCCCGCGGAGCGCTCCGCGGTGGCCGCTTCCCTCCGTTCCGTCCACACCGGGCCCTGCTCCGCTCCCAGCCCCAGAGAAGGCGTCGGGGGGCGGTTTTCCCTGCGGGACGGCCGGCGCGGAGAGACGCGGAAGGGGCGCGGAGCGGGCGGGCTGCCGGGAGCCAGGCGCGGAGTGACAGAAAGAAAGAAGGAGGGGAGGGGGGAAGAGAAAAAAAAAAAGCTAAAGTTGGTGAATGATAAAGACCGTATTTTCCACGCTTTGGGTGCAGGACCAGATGATGTAGAAAATGAGCTGCAATAGATTCAGCCTCAGAGCCTGTTGTGAAGAGCAGCTGATTCCCCCGTCCCCGGCCAGATGGCTTCTGAACACAGATTTGCATTCATTTTCGCTTAATATCGTCCAAAATAGCGGGGCAGCTGCATTTGTTGTCAAAAAGGTTTAAAACTCCCTTTCTTTCTGGGGCAGGATCGTTACCTTATGTGATGGGCTTATGGAACTTTCCTTTTTTCACCACCCCCCCCTTCTCTTTCTCTTTTATTTTTTTCCCTCCTTAGTCAACAGTATCAGATTTAAAAGGATTTGTTTTAAAACCTCCTAATTTGGTAATCAGATTTAAATCGCCTGGGCGCGTGTAATCTGAATTAAAGGTACTGTAAATGATTTTAAGCATTCGTTAGCGGAGGGAAGCCCCGACTTCGGCACCGTTTGGGGGCTGTTGGGGGAAAATCTCTTCTCATTTCAACGTTTCGGGGAGGTTTTACCTCGGGTTTGCGGGAGGCGGATGTTGCGCGGGGGCTGCGCAGCGCCCTGCTGAGGTCCCGACATGTCTCCGCGCCTCTGAACGCGTTGTGCGGGAACTTTGGTCGGCTCGTCCCTGCGCGGTGGAGGTGTTTGGGGCTGCAATCCGCAATCCTGGACCTCCAAAGCTGCGGGCTGGTTGTGAATAGGCGGAATTTGCTTTTAATTTATCACGACTAGTTTCCATACACTTTGATTTAAGGTTATTAACATTCTATAGACAGTGGCATCTTTAATATGTGGCGATCGCTTCTAAAGACTAATCTCATTACCCTCAAATAGTCATAAAATATGATTTTATTATACTTACGTATTTAATTAGACGGCCAGCAATGTAATGGATTTTGAGATCGGGTAGAGCAACAGCTTTGATAATTCACTTATCTTTGGCAATAGTCATTAACCCCCAACACCAGCAAAATAGATTGCTTTCTAACACATCTTTTTTCCTTTTTTTTCCCTCCTTTCCCCTCCTTACCCCTTGGAGAAGGGATCGTGGGGTCTCCTCCTGGCACGGGGTTGGGATTTCCAGCGATTCATTACAACGGGAATGCACCGACCTTTGGCAGCTCCCAAATAATAATAATAGTAGTAATAATAATAATAAAATAAGGAAATGAAAGCAGGGATTGAGCCACGCCGGGTGGAAAAAGCGCATCACTGGAGGCGGATATAGAGCGATCTATCTAGATAGATAGATTAATATCTATAGATACGTATTTAGATATATAGGTATGTGTCTATAGATATGTATTTATATATATAGAGAGATAGATAAATATGTACATATATCTAGATGTATAGGTAGGTAGGTGGATAGTTAGATAGGTAGTTAGATAAATATATATACATATATCTAGATATATAGGTAGATAAATAGACATATAGATACATAGACATATAAATATATAGATATATTATATATATGGACAAGGCAGACATATAGCTGCGCTATACCCGCACGAAGACTTCACCCACCCGTATCCACGTGCGTGGATATATGTGCATGTAATAAATATATATCTATATTTATGTGTGCATATATCTATACCTGCCCGTGGGGGGGTGCTGCGCGCCTCGCGCCCTTTGTGTGTGCCCCCCGAAACTCAACTCCTCTGTCCCAGACACCCTTCCGCGGGGGTCACCTCTCCCTACACATGGAGTGCCTGGGGGTCACTGACGGTCCAGGACTTTGAAGAGGAGATCTGGGGCCCAGACAGCGCGCTCCCGACCGGACCCGGGTCATCCTCCCCAGCCCATTCGGGGGTGTAGGAGGGGGGGGACCCAAGTCCGGTCGGGAGCGCGCCGGCGCCCGCCTTCAAACCCCCCCTTTACTCCATATATGGCTCTAATCCCGCCCGCTGGCGACGTCATCAGTGACGCCACGTCTCCCGCGGCGGCGGGGGCCCGGCTCCCGGGGCAGGGCGCGCTCCTCGGGGAGGGAGGGCCGGGCTCTGCGCGCCTCCGTCCATTCCGCGTAGACGCCGCGGGCCCGCGCCCCTGTTCCTCCCGTGTGCCCGGGAACACCTCCGCGGTAATCAAGCGGGTGCGTTTTTTTTTGTGCCTCCCTCCCCGTTTATTTGTCTTTTGGAGCAGGAGCGCTTTGCCAGAAAGTGGTCGATTCAGCAGTGTCCTGAAGCTTTTTTTTTTTTTTTTTTTTAATTATTCTTTTATTTTTTATTTATTTTTTTTTTCCTCTCCGCGCTTTTCCTTAGGATGCCACCACGTTGAGAGCGCGTCTGCAAACAACAACAACAACAACATTTATCCCGGTTTTCTCCCCCCTCCCCCCAAACCACCACCCCGGTGTCAGCGGCTGCACTTACTTTTTTTCCTTTTTTTTTTTTTTTTTTTTTTCCCCCTTTTTTTCCCCCTTTTTTTTGTGTTATTTTTCCGAACCCACCGCACTGGAACGCCGTCCAAGTCGCCGCACAGAAGTACTCAGTAAATTGTTTATGTCGTGCCAATACAGGACAGAGTGAAGAAGGAAGCAAGACTTGAACTGGGCTTTTCTCCTACTGCTCACAGGGAGTAAAGTCATCTCTTATACCCCCAGTCGCCACGGAGAGAGAGAAAAATCAAGCAACAACCAACCCACCCCGTTTATCTGACATTTCCCTCCGTTTTAACCCCTTTTGGTTAGGAGCTGGGGTTTGCCCAAATTTGTTTTAATGTTTGGGATTCAGGAAAATATACCACGAGGCGGGACGACCATGAAGGAGGAGCCGCTGGGCAGCGGGATGAACCCGGTCCGCTCCTGGATGCACACCGCCGGGGTGGTGGACGCCAACACGGCCGCCCAAAGGTACGGCTGCCAACCCCTCTCCCGCCGCTTTTCTCCTCCCGTATTTCTCATCCCGGCCGTAAATTCCCCCCCTCAACCACCACCCCACCCCACCCCCGCCCGCCCCGTTAGCACTTACAGCCTCCCCGCTCCGCTCTCCGCGGGCGCGGAGCTTGCGCGCCCCTTCCCGCCGCTCTCACCCACGCCTTGTCTTGTTTTCTCCCGCAGCGGCGTGGGGCTGGCTCGGGCACATTTCGAGAAACAGCCGCCTTCCAATCTCAGAAAATCCAATTTTTTCCACTTCGTCTTAGCTCTGTACGACAGGCAGGGGCAGCCGGTGGAGATTGAGCGAACGGCTTTTGTGGACTTTGTGGAGAAAGAGAAAGTAAGTCCGCCTGTCTTCCTATTTCTCCTTCATTTCCCCCCCCCTCCAAAGCCTTTCAGCGCGGGTTAATTGATCCCGGTTCATTCCCGGTGCCCCCGGGTTATAGCGGCCGCTCCGAGCAAACCCGGGTTCAACAACTCCCTGGCTCGTTTTAACGCCGGGAAAACCCGGGTTTAACCGTGACATATTCGCACCGAGCTCATGACATCATCACCGCTCCACCAAAAAAGTGACCGTGGGCCGAATTTCTGCAACTCTCTTAATTCTGAGCCGCTTCAGGGAGGAGAAAGCGAAATAAAACGCGCGGCAGGAGGAGGAGGAGGGGGATATTTTTCATGCTAAATGTAATTATTTATCGTTGCTTGCAGGAGCCAAACAATGAAAAAACTAACAATGGGATTCATTATAAACTTCAGTTATTGTATAGCAACGGTAAGTGGCCGCTGTCTCCGTTTCGAACGTCCGCAGCAAAGTCTCACTTTTCTTATCCGAGGCCTTTTGGATGTAAAGCTGTCGAGATTAAAATTGCACGCGGGTAAACACGGCGCTTTCCGCGGCACCGAAGGAAAACAAACCAGAACCGATCGATAAGTCGATGGTACTTCACATGATGAACCGGCCGGGCTTGGAGTGGGAAGGAAAAGGGGATCGATGGGGCGCTCCCGCCGAGCCGCACTTTTCGGGGACTTGTTATTTTGATTTTTCTTCCCACTTTTGGGCCATGAATGGGAATGACGGGTCTGGGAAGAGCGGGCTGAGCGGGCAGAGCCCGAGCGCGGCCCGCGGGGGTTACGCGACAGCGGCCTCCCGCGCCTATCCCCTGCTCCCCGCAGCGAGCCTGGCCCGGGGGGTGCTCCGGAGGGCCTCCGGAGGGGCCGGAACGCGGTCACCGGCCCATCGCTGGCCTTTGGGGTCCTTATTAAATGTGTTTGTAATTTAGATTTGAATAGCGTTTAATTCGGGGTGCCCCTGACCCTGCTGTGACTCGGGTGGGTGCTGCTGAGCTCTGATGGCGTTTCTCTCCCCTCCTCAGGCGTCAGGACAGAGCAGGACCTCTACGTTCGCCTCATAGACTCCATGACCAAACAGGTGAGAAAGTTTCCGCTTCTCTTCCCTTACTAAGTTTGTAGTTTCCCCTTGGCGAGGAGCGTGGGAAACCGGTAACTTGCACCTACTTGTAATTGACCGGTGTAATTCCTCCTACACCTGGAGGGTATTACCCAAACCCGAAAAGGTGTGTGCTTGCTACTCGAGGAAGCGTTGGCATCGTTTGACAGCGTGTGTTTTCGGTAGTGTGGCGTTACAACGGCGAGTGAGCAGATGTTGGGTAGAATTCATTTAGCGAGGGAGAGACGGAAGGGAAAAGAAAGGAGGGAAAAATATCCCCAACAATATCGTGTTGGTCAGATTTATTTCTAAAAGCAGTTTCCCCCCCTCACTGTGTAACTTTTGGGGTGATATTTCCCCGGGTGGATGAGGGGAGGGCAGCTGCCATGAACCCCTTTTCCGTGCTCCAGGACAGCGAAGGCGTTTATTTGGATTTAAAAGTGAAATGCGCCGAGGTGAAAAGTCACCTTGTTCTCCTCTGGTCCACAGTCACCTCTCAGCCCCCCATCTCCATAATTCAAACTCCGTGCTCCAGGGGTCACCCGAACCCGTCCCTTTCCCTGGGATCAGCTCCTGCTCCTTCCTCAAACCTCTGTCATACCTTGTAAATAACATAATTACAAGCGGCTCCTTATTAAATTATTTAACCTGTCTTGGGCAACTTCTCCGATGATAACTACGTGTTATCAGCGTTGCACCACGGCAATTAAAAAAGGCACTTACTAGATTTGGATGGAATCAACTTTTTCCTCCTTCCCCCCCCCCCTTTTTTTTTTCCCCTTCTCCCTTTGTTTTTCCTTCTTTTTTCTTTTTTCCTTTTTTTTTTCGGGGGGGGAGATTTTCACTTTTTAAATTATTATTATTATTTAAATCTATCTTTTGGAGTGGGAAGAGAGCTTGAGCATGAGGAACAACTGGAAACCCGATCCCAGGGATGGAAATTAAGGCCGGTGCCGCTGCCCCGCTCCCCGGTCAGGGCCCTTCTACCCACACGCATTAGTTTTGCTGCCTCGGCCGGTCCTTCCGCCGGGCCCCGAGGGCGCGCAGAGGGGCTGCGCTCCTCGCAGGCAGCGCGCACGGCCGCGCAGCAACTTTCTCCTTCTTTCGGTTAAATTTGGGCTGGATCCGAATGCTCCCTGGGATAAAACTCCGGGATTTCCCTTTGGAGCCCATCGCCGCGGCCTCGGTACC